>JAOWCC010000019.1:79654872-80854872 GCA_030867875.1 Actinernus sp. WN-2022
GTCCACTTGTCAACAAACACTACTGAAACAGCTGTTGAACTTTAAGCTGAGAGAAGAGTTGAATCCACCTGAACGTTTTTCGATCGATCGCTTTGAAAGGCTATGATTTTTTTTAGTTATTATTTATTTCGTTATGAATAAAAATACCAGAACGAGGAAAGGGACAAAAAAAAACGTTATCCAGTAAAAAAAGGAAAGAAAAAAAGAATTTTCAGCGCCGGGGGTTCGAACCCCCGACCCGTCGTTCACGCAAGCAAGTCCTGCCGACTGAGCTATCAAGCGCTACCAATCTTTCACCGGGGAAAAATTGTTACAAATATCAACGCCAGCCTCGTTGTCGTATCTGCGCGGTTACTATTCCAGTTAATAATAATAATAATAATAAACTTTATTATACACAGAATTCAAACAGTTTACACTGATTTCCATTGAAGCTGTGTTTAAAAACTAAAAATAAGTTTACAATAATTGATAATATATAATAATTACGCTAATATAAGTATTCACATAGATGGTAATTACACTGATTAAAATATACTTGATAGTAATTACCCTAATTTAAAATTATACTTGATGTACTATACATGTAGTAGCAGCATTAACTAATTACAGATAGGGTTATTCCAGTAGTTATTTACAAAACTCTTGATAGTTGGAGCATTCTTTATATAGCTGTCTAGACTATTAAAGAGTTTAGCTGCAGAGAAAGTAAATGATCTATAGCCAGAATTAGATGAAATTTTGACTAAATGGATGTTATTACGGTTTCTAGTATTATAATTATGTACATCAGAATTACGGTGAAATAGATTTTGGAGATACGGTGGACATAAATTATTTAAACATTTAAAAACGGTGAGACATTTATGGAAGTCCCAACGCTGGTTTAATGGAACCCAGCCTAGCTCTCTAAATAGATTCACTGTACGTTCCTCGCGTGTCTTCTTCATCAATATTATGCGTGCTGCTCTCTTTTGCAGCCTAAGGAGTCTATTAAGACTTGTCTGATCAGCATTAGACCAGATGATGTCACAATATTCTAATAATGGTTGGACTAGTGTACAATGAAGATGTTTACAGGTGTCTACACTAACATATTTCCTGATTCTCCTAAGGAGCCCTAATCTGCATGATACTCTAGCTGATAATGCATCGATGTGTTCGTGCCAGTTAAGCTTAGAAATCAAAACATAAACCTAAATATTTAACGGACTCTGAATGTTGGAGTATGACTCCCCGACGAAGATAAACATGGCTTTTTGGATCGTGCTAGCCGCTGGCTAGTCCCAAGAAGCATTACGTTAGTTTTCTTACAATTTACGATGAGATCATTAGCACTAAACCAGGTATTAAGATTGTCAAGTTCAGCTTGTAAGACGGATTCAATTAGCTGTATATCCTTGTGAGCAAAGAATATAGCTGTATCATCTGCATATAAAACTACTTTACTGCGTTGAATACTCAGAGGAAGGTCATTAATAAAAATGATAAATAATAGAGGTCCAAGGACCGTTAGCGTGACAATATGGCCGACCTCATCACCTGAACTGTAAAGAGGAGTTTTGTTCGTAAAAAGGAGCAACTAAAGAAGTCTACCCGGCGCTATATATGTGAAAGTAAGTGTAAACTAAGATTATTGTTTCCATCTGTTCCCAGGAGTGCTTAAATACGCGTTTCGCAAAGTACAGTTTCGCAAAGTACAGTTTCGCAAACTACAGTTTCGCAAAGTACAGTTTCGCAAACTACAGTTTCGTTTCGTTTCGTTTCGCAAAGTACAGTAAGCCGTCAGTACATCATAGTAGTAGGCTTTCAGTTTTCATTATTATATAAGCCTATTTTCAATCAATGTCTTTTTCTTTGTTTCAAAGATTTCCCTCCTATTCATTTTTTTACAAAAGCTAGTTTACAAAATATTGACCTGCTTAAGTATTTTCGCATGCATACTTTATATAAATATTTATAAATAAAAAAGACCAAATTGTGTCAGTAGGATTCTTCAACAGTTTGAAAAGTTTCAGTTCATTTTCATGCCTTGTGGCTACCGATGTGGTGCCGCTTTTGTTCTCTCTCTGAAATCTCCAGGACATCTCTACTAGCCTCCTCACTCGGCCGCGAACTTCTTGACTCCGATCACAAACGTGTTTTTCTATTCGGCAGGTATCTCGTAGGACTTTTATTAGTTTATCTGCTTGTATCGTAATCCCTCTCAGACTTATCTCAGCTGCTGCATGAAGCTTTGGTTGGTCGAGAAGGTCATTTATTTCGAGTAGACCATTGCAATGCTGGCTTGCGAACTGGCACAAGTGATGTGGTGTATATCTGAGTTCGGTAATCTAGAAAATACACATAATTGTACAATTATACTTAATCAGTTACGATTTTTTAAAGTTTTAAATTCAACTCCAAAATGCTGCTAATCAAAATATGACTTACAATTTGACTTACAACTGAATTTAAGTGGTTTCTATACGATCGCTACAAGCGCTGAACACTTTTTTCAGCGATCGCAGCGATGATATAGAATCCAGGCTTAACCTCGTATTAGAGCGGATTTCAATTGAGTGTCAGAAGTGTTTTGGTTTTGCGTTTACTAAGCTCTCCTATTGCATGGCTGAGAAAGTAAACCAACCAATCAGAATCCAAAGTAAAACCAAACGCAAATTGGTTTTGGCTTTGCTTTGGTTTGTCATTGGCTCACAGGGAAGCCATTTATGAGTTACTTGTGATTACTCGCTCCTATGATTGGCTGGCTGTGGGTAATTTGCGTTTGGTTTCGCAACACTCAACTGAAAACCGCTCTAACCAATGAAAGGGACTGATGTCAGCTAGTTTTAGCCGATCACTTTAAAAAGCTCAAAATCACATTCAAACTAATATTAAATAGAAACGTTTAAAAAAATGGTCTAATTTTATTAAACGCTTCTTCATAAGTGAAATGAAACAACAGCAAAATGCAGTATCTGCTTAAGGATGGCAAGGATGAATTTAGATTACGATTATGAAAAACTTGAAAACGTTGGGCCAACGTGTTGGTGTCTTTGATGTTAGCCTTATATTTTAATCTAGCTTGATTTACCATCGTTATGTATAGAACTTAGTGTCCAAAGAGTATTCACTCGTATAATCAGAACATTTTAGGTGATTATTTGACCGAAATCAGAAAAAATCCTGGTGGCATAGTCCCTTTAGCGATCGTAACTAATGAAGAAGGGCATTACGTAAGCAGCAGAATTCGAATATGAAGGATCTAGAGTTACGTTTTTTGTGAGTGAAGAAGCACCCTGACTGATTGATAGAAGCTAAAATTTCTAGAGAAGTTGAAAAACTAAACCTATTGAAATGACAAAATGTTGAACCTCGATAGGTGAAAACTATTATCAGACAAAGTGTTGCGCGAGAGAAGGAGGGGTCTCTTCTATTAACATAAACATTCTTCATTCATAAAATGATTTCGGACGAAATACGGCGAGGAAACTGAGTACTATTTTACAGAGAACCTTAGAGTGTTTGAATGCTATCAAATGAACAAGGTGGTCATAAGTAAAAGAAAAGTTTCTCACCTCAATAGAACGCTTTCTTTTCTTTTTACCTACACCAATATGGAAAGTTTCGGTGCAGACCACAAGAAGTAGAACTACCAGGACAATGTATCTTTGCGCAGCCATTTTGATCTGAAAAGTAACTTCTGTTCGGTTCTTGTAGGTGTCTCAAACGGAGTCGTTCTTGATCTGATTTTTAGTTGCAGGTCGCTTATTCTTAAAGGCTCCAGAAACCCGGCCCATCTTAATACAATTGATGTCACTGTCCATGTAGGATGGAGCGGCATGATCTTTTAAGGAGGTTGTTGACACTTGTACACATACTCGACGCGGTACACTTGCCACATGGTCACCCAAGCAATCAACACAAAAACGTCACCAGAGGTTAATATTGTCTAATGGAGAGTCGATACCCTTTTACGGATATTTTTTAATAAGTCAGTTATCTGAACAAGTACGTTAGAGCCGATTCTCCACTCAAGTAGAACAAAATAACTTGGAATTAGTTCAAATAAATTTTCAGCACCAGCTTGATAGAAACACCTATCAGGACTGATGCTTATATAATAGGGCCTCGCCTTGGGCTGAGCTTAAGTAACAATTAACACAGATCGCCGAGGGAGACCGGAAATGTGGCTTGAATTGCACTAGTATCTTAGCAGGTCTCTTGGAAGTTTGAGGTTGCTGGTACGTGAAATATCGGTGCATACTTTGACGGGAATCAGTTCGCTGCATCAGTTTACTCAGGTGGAGAGTCTGAAGTATATATTAGAGTCTTTACTTCTAACTTTAGAAAAAAAATGATTGTATTAAATTGATATAACCAATATACTGATAACTGTATGTCTCTCAAAATGACATAACAAATTATTATAAGTAGTATTAAGGCTTGAGGTCAAAATATCAGTTAAATAAATACACTCTTACCTTCAACATAACATGACTACTGTGGTTCAATCAATTTTAACTCCATAACGCCTGTTACAAAGTTAAGGAATGGTATCGTCTTAATATCTCAGGCTCAGAAACATAACATACATTTTGTTAACAAGTATTCGTCGAGCACGCCATTGTTGTTATTTTTAGCTTGCTTTCCAGTGCGTAAATTGTAAATATATTATCTCGCTAACGTGAACGTGTGCATCCAAGCGTGTTTGTATTGGGCGCAAAAAAGTTCCGGGATGAACGAATCCGTGACGACAAACATGTGAACTTATGGCATTCCTAAATCAAAAAGTAGCTCACAGTATTTTCTACTGTTAACTTATGCACTTTCAAAATATTTCATAAATTTATATCTTCGAGCCAACAAAATCTGTATGAAAAATGAAAGCTGATGAGTCAGGATTTTTAACGTCTCGGCGAGCTTAATAATACAATAACAATACAATACAACTTTTACACGTGGATTTTACAAGTTTGACCATTATTTTCCGGCGTTTCTTGAACAATGCCAGACTTGTAAAATACACATGGAAAAGTTTCGTAATAAACATGTTTGTAAGATACCATGCTCTAAACTATTGTTAGTACCAGTACAGTTTCTTCATTACGGCGTGAGAAGGTATAAGCTTAGGCCAAAACAGGCCATGGAATTGCCACTCAGCTACCCTGCGATTCCAGTTGTTCGAAGCCTAATTAAGCTTATCCAGAGTTAAGGGTAACCTTGGTTTCGATTTTCGACTCATTTGAGAAATGTAGATTTTGGGTTAAAAACTTATTGTTTGATGAGACTGATTAGTAGTGTAATACTAGATTACAGAAAGACACGTTTTGCCAAGAGCCCAGAATCCTCGGTTGAAATTTAACTCACTGGGACCCTGAGTGGGCACTCGGCCAATCAAACTCATAACATGTTTCTTGCAATATGATGGAACTTTTTAGGTTGAGAAGATATTTTGTTTTAATATATGATTATCGATGAAAGTTAATCTTCATATAAATGATATCTTCACTTTGAAAATGTGACTAGCTTTTGCGGATTTCTAGCCTTTTTATTAACTAAAGAGATGAAAACTGGTATGTCATCAAAAATTATATATTAAACAGAACATTACATGGCCGCTTGGAGATACGAATTTTACCTTCTCGTGTTGATGAAATATCGTACTCGTTCGCTGCGGTCACTCGGAAGATATTTCATCAACACTCGGCGAAGATAAAATCCGTATCTCCTCGCGGCCATGTAATATCCTATATATCTTCTCTCAACACAGGGAAGCTATTCATTTCATTGTTATAAGAACCGATCAGAAATTTGCACTGCACAGCCAAGTTTATTATCCGTTTGTTACTCAGATGAATGTCAACGACGGAGTACAGATAAGAACTGAGTGCGATATTAGCCATAAACAGTTCATGAGATGTTGTGACAATATTTGCCGAAGAAAATTCAATAATTTCATTCAGTGTAGTCAGTTTTAAAGAATGATTGATCGATATACTGAACTAAGGGCCTGTTTACATGAAGCCAGGAGGTTGATCCTAGCATTTATTTTATTGTATCCCTCGGAATAGTTTTTTTATATCTTAAGTAATGCTGATGGTCAGTCCTAGCTAGCAAGAGGGTCAACCTCCGCTTCATGTAAATAGACACGCACCCTGAGACGAAAGAAATGACCGATCGCATTGAATTAGCTCACAAACGTTCCTTGGAAAAATATGAAATAGGTATAATTGGCGCAAGTAAGAAGGATCAGTGGAAACTAATTATAAGTTCGCTCCAAATATTAAGTACTACCTGCACTCAGCTAGTTTAACTGCGGATACAAAGTATTAAGATTAGCATGCAGATATCAGTACTATACTTATCTTACAATCTTCACCTAATAAACTTTCAAGCCTATAAATAACACCTCACTGCTCAGCTATATTTATATTATTTTTTTCTGAATTAGACTGTGTCCACGGCCGGTGATCTCAGCCGATAAGGTAGCAGATTAGTTCTTTTCCTGAGCCGTTTATCTTCATTGATTTTCTTGTTTACATAGCTTATCAGCATCAACACAAATTGACTCAGAGTATTGGCTATAAGTAAAGTATTTTGTTAAGAAATACTCTATAATGGTATCAAATTTCGTGTCACATTCAAATTCACAAGAGAATGTACGTTAAAAAGCTCGTACGGTTTATGAATTGAAAGCTGGTTGTATAGGAAACCTTCGTCACTTTGCGATTTATTTTGATCACGGTTTCTCTTGATGTCCGGCCTGTATCTGCTTTGCTTTTGAGCCCACTGTGTCTACTAATTGCGGTATATCTCTTTAGTCATGCGCGACTTATAAAGACAGCGGTTAGCAACAAAACTTAAGATGACCAAAAATATGTACTTTTTACTAGGGGGAGGGGGGAAGGGGGAGGGAAAGACAACGCCGTTTAGGGTTTGGAAGTCACATTTTATTCCACTGAACATAGTATTAATTTTATAGTATATGATTACCTCGTCTATCTAACCGATCCTTTCTCATTATACATACAACCTGCCCTCGGGACAAAAACTAACCGGAAATTGGAAGTCACAGGAGACCTGTTTTCAGAGACTTTCATTTAGTATGATTACCCGTTACCGGTCCTTTCTCATTATACATACAACTTGCGCTTGGAAATAAAAACTTTTAATAACCGGAAATTGGGGAGTTGGCCCTGGTCTCTCTGCCATAGTTAATAAACAAACGTGGTGCCACGTGGAAAGGAAATAACATTAATTCATTGAACGTTACGCGCGATAGGAAGTACTGATTAAAAGATTGACGCAATAGTATTTCATATTGTATCAGGGGAAACCTACTACTAGTTATACTGGTGACCACGAGTCCATAACCAGGAGTGTCCATCCCAGATACTGGGTCAGTATGTCACAGCGTTTTCACAAGTTATTTTTAGAATAGTTTCCCGCTATCAGTTCTTGGGTTGCAATCATTCCTAAGGGAATAAAATTACAAAAGTGTAGCTGCAGCTGGAAGGGGGAGGAAGAGACAACACCGTTTAAGGTTTGGAAGTCACTTTTTATTCCACTGAATAGGAGAACATAGTATGAATTTAGTATATGATTACCTCGTCTATCTACTATCCTTTCTCATTATATAAACAATCTATTTTTAGGCAACTAACTAATATTGAAACTATGTTCCTGTTTATATGTTAATGGCGTGAGGTTAGCTGTGATGTCGATTTCTAAAATTTCAAAACAACGAAAAATATGCATTGGTCACCACAGGAGCCCATAACTAGGAGCGTCCATATCTTCTATACAGGTGTCACGGCGTTTTCACAAGTTGGACTAACTTAGATTATTTTCTCGCCAATTTGGTGGGCTGCACCAGTAGCGGAACAAAAGATGCCTCATTGGCTAGTTTTGTTATACCATATTAGCCTTTCCTTTTTGCATTAGTATTCGTATACATTTGCTGATTAGATCCCATTCAAGGTGATCCGGTTCTTGCACTTCGTCCGAATTGGTCCTTGCAACAAGTAGTTTACATCTTAAGTTTTGTTGCTTTCGCATTCATGCTGTCTTATAAGTTTACTGTAGTACATATCCTGCCACGGAGAGGCGAAAGAATCCATCCGATCAGTTTAGGATCAGAAGACAATTCAAAGCTATTGTGCGTTTTGATGAATGGACTCCTGATCAATCACGGTTTCTGGGAAACTCCCACCCCTCCCCCCACAGTTCACCCTAACTTTTAATGGTTAATCATTAATAAAATGATGCATATCCAAGGGAGGGGTGGGTGGGTGGGTGGTTTCCCAGAAACCAGGATTTAGCCGGAATCCTTAAGCCTGGTTTCCACAAGTGACATAGACCCTATGCATACGTCCTGGTAACTAGCATGCAACGAGGCCGGTAGGTCCTCCGGAATGTTGAAATTGAAGCGCCCGGGGAGATTGTGAATTGCACTGAACTAATGTTCAGTGAAACAATGCCGTTAATTTGCTATGCGCCTGGCTGGTTGTACTATAAAGAAAAATAAAGGATAAATGAGGACAGATTAGCAACATTTTTCAACTAAACAATCGTGTTCGACACGTTTCGCACCTCCTGCTAGTATTTCAACTTCAACATTCCAGAGGACCTACCGGCCTCTTTTTCGTGTTGTGACCGCGCGAGTTATGCAAAGTGTGTATAAGCATGAGCACAAGCAACATTGTATGCAAACGCAGTGCCGTATTTATCATTAGTGGTACTTGTTCTACTTACAGGTGTGAGATAAGAACCAGCGCCGCTAATGATCAATGCATTCAGAGCATGCATGCGTCTGCGTCTGTTACTTGTGCGTATGTCGGAACTTAACTATACTAAAAAAAGATACACATACATCAGTTAAACTGACTATTTAAAAAGCCATTATTGTAATTAAAAAACACACTATAAACTCTACTTATCTAAAATTAAAGCACTTCTAAGGGCGTACTAAAAGGAACGTAAAGAGTCTTTATTTATGATCAGTTTATTGGGATATTGTTCCATATCCCATATCCCATCTCCCATCTTCAGATTCACGCTTATATAATAGCTGCGCATGCGGTTAAACTAGACCAGTTTTACTAGGTATATTGGAAATTTACCCGGGTAAATTCGTGTTTTCGTGTCTAACCGAATTCCCAAGGAGAAAAAGTACCTAGGTATATTTCCATAGTTACGAAAGAACTTTCCCTTGATAGCACCCCAGATAAGTCTAAGGGGTCGCTGCCGACCCCAGATAGTTCAGCCAATGAAATTTCGAGGATCTGACAATACAATAGGCCTTCGCGCCACTGGGGCGTGATATTCAACGGTCTTCGTGTAACCGCTGTACCCAGGTAAATTCAAACCCCAGATGGATTTTATTGGGGCCAGTTTTACTGGGTAAGCGACTTTATCTGGGGTAGTGTAACCGTAGCTATTAATAGCGAGGAAACAACTAAATTATCGTAGAGTGTCTATTTACGTAAGTCTACTAAGTAACTGACAAGTAACTGTTCCATGTAAGTTGGAGTTACCCCAATTATTCTTTTATAATTTACGCAGCACTTCTTTTGAGGCCGCGTCAAGTATGACGCGCGCTGCATGCCCGCCGGTAGAGATACCATACCAGATATTGTGTCGGGCTGATTACAGGCGTATTGCGCGCCAAATTACCGTAAGTGCTGGTAGGGTTAGTTATGAATGTTAATACAGCAACGTGTTGTGAGGTTAGATAAAAATAATAATCTTTTTCATACACGGTGCATTTCTAAGTTTCCAACAGCCTAAGCTAGGGAAGCGTGAAAACTAAACAGAGTACGAATCCCAGTCGACGAGGAGGCAAATCATTAGCTGGTTATTTACTAAGGTTCTCGAATGAACGGAACGGGTTATATTATATTAATATTGAGAATCGGTACTAGGCCACGCCGTCTCGGTGCCGCAACACTCGGATGTAGAGAGAGGAAAGGAAGTCTGCAAGGAACTGAAATCTATACGCATTATAGTAATGCAGACCACATGAAAACAACGGGAAATAAAACTATTCAACCAAGAATAGCCGTAGAATGAGTGTCTATTCTTGGCTTGCACGTGACGTCACAGCATGTTCCATATTTGGACGTCCGCCATATTGGTGTACCACTTGACGCTAAGTGTTCCTTGAAATATATGCCGAAGCTGTCAGTTAGCGCACTTTTCTTTTGAATTTCGATGAATTCTGCGAAAGAGGGATCAAAAAACGCCTCAAGCGATATTGACGAATCTATTCCGGTGCTCTCAGATTATTTCAGTTATTTTAAGAGTCTCGAACCCCATGTTAGGCGGCGATATTTGGAGAAAATTGTAGTGATCGGACTTGATCCCGCGACTCTGATAGGCGTGAAGCTTGACCCTGAACGCTTAGGCACAGCCAGATAATGAATGACCCTCCGTTGCCAATTTGGATTATTACGAGCAAGGAGGACACTGTTTTGTCAGCACATTGCTTAGGATGCAAAGCTGGACTTGCTGAAGCATGTTCTCATGTCGCGAGCGTTCTCTTCTACGTGGAAGCTTCGATCCGCATTAACGGCAAACTCGCGTGTACACAAGTTAAATGTTCCTGGCTTCTTCCCACTTACGTTAGCGAAGTGCCTTACGTTCCTGTGAGCGAGATCAATTTCAAATCCGCCAGCAAAATGAAGGATGATCTAAATAATACTATCAACAGCAACCCAAGCTATGTGGCAAACAATCTCAAACCCAAGGTGACAAATAATAAAACTGATCAAAAAAGTGCCAGGCATTTCACCAACGGAAGATGAAATGAAAATTTTGATGCAAAATTTGAACAACTGTAAAGTAAAACCTGTTGCCCTGAGTTTAGCCTACCCCTACTCAGACCACTTTTGGTGGAACAGCCAACAATCAAGCACAAAACCATTTCTAATAGCCATGAACCTCGCCGAACTATAGAAAACTCGTGCTCACACTCTGTTTGTTGACAATTATGGTACACCAATATGGCGGATGGCATCACGTGTCAAGGCGGAAGTCACGTGGGTGCAAGCCAAGAATAGACTCATCTACGCGCGGGAAATCTGGGTGAAATTGACAGAAGAATGGGCCAAAATCAACCGACTGCTTCCCCTTTAATTTGGATTCACATTTTTATTCTCAGATTCAAAACGTCTTCACCTTGCAACATAAAGATCATAGATTAAGGACTAAACAACAACCATAGAAAATCTGACGGCGAACGTAGAACGAAAAGTCATCTTTTTTACGCCAAAATATGAAAACATTCGGCTTAATTTTGAGCGAAGGTTCCTTCATAGATGGGTGACTAGTTCTTGTAAAACTACTGTTGATCTGCGTCGGCGGGGAAGATAAACACTGGCCATGGTATATATGATCAACTAAAAGTGGATTAAGGTATGACTAACTGCCGTGGGGAGCACTGAGTGGCAGCTGACGTTTCGAGCGCCAGCTCTTCGCCAGAGTCTTAAAAATTAAAGTTCTTGAGCTTAATTCACCTCTCATAGTAATAAAGTTTCTAATGATTATGAGGTCGGATCTTAATTGACTGTTCTTAATGGGTGGTTTTCATCAACATGACCCTCGATCGCAAAATTAGTTTGTATTGATAAAATCAAATAAAACATTTTGGTCCTCGTAGAACCACCAAAAATACACTTATAACCCAAATCTTGGAACATTAGTCTATTTCCTAACGAAGCTGTGGGCCAATGAATGTACGGAAATTTTACAGTACTTTGTATGCGGCCGCCATCTTGGAAATACAAAAATACAAATAAAGCTTAATTTCCCATCAAAATCATTGGGTTTCACTTAGAAACTCTTTGAATGTAACTTTTAATGATTTATTGAGTTAAAAATAAGAAATTGACATGAGTATATGGATTTTTTGGCTTCCGCACTGACGTCGTCAAAATATATTTACTCCGAACATGAGCCCATTAACAATGGCTCCTGCTCCGAAACAATACACCCTATCGACGTGAAATTTTCCGTGCAGACTTTTATTATCGATATCTAGAATATATACAAATAACAGCTTTGTCAGACGTATACTTTAAATTTTAGATTTTTGATGACGTCACGGTGAACGCCACCTTTGGAAACAAGTAGGGGACTGGGACCGAGTGTGGAAAATTAATCTGACACAACAAGTAAGATCATATTAAAATTAGTACCTTTACCAAAGTTTAGGATGTTTCGGTGAATATGAGCTGAATGGCAAGCTTATATAAGTCGCTACTGAGAGAGAAATGTACGGAAGAGGGCGCCGCGTCGGGAACACGGCGAGCGTTTCATGTAACCATACATTCTCTGCCTGTTCTCTGTTATTTTAGTGAATTTTTAAATCGCGTCATGTTTAAGTAATGGTTCGTATAAGAACTGGAGCAAGATCTATTGTTCTGCGGCAATGAATGTGATTTCACTAATCCCACATAGAAAATGGTTCAATTTTTTCTAAAGATATCTCTAGGCTAGTGGTATTAAAATTCTCAAATTAAAATGCATGAAATCATGAAATCGCTCGTTGTGTATATGTTTTTGATTCCAAAACAAATTCAGCCAATAGAAAGACACTAAAACAAAACTGAGCGGAGATATTATAAAATATTTCAATGTTCCCCACATATAATTTCTTTCTCTCTTTTCACATAGTTACATATTGTCCGCTTCAACATATTCTTTAAAAAAATATTGAGAAATCAGAGTTCTTTCCTATTTTTAGGAGGTTTATTTCTGTTTAACCAATGAGATATCAAGTTTCAACAATAGAAAAATTAACACCTTTGTGCATTCCTGGCCGTTTCATCAAGTGCTCCTGTTCTTACGCGAACCATTACTTAATATCAAACCAATCTTCTTCAAACTTGATAAACCTAATAGTAATTCTTGTGGTGGGGTTAATTTTTTAATCAGATTCAATTTCCACACTCGGTCCCAGTCCCCTACTCGTGTCCAAAGTGGCTAAGTAGGATTCAAATTACTCAGCCACACAAGACTTAAACCAACGAGGATTGAGCACAAACTGTAGCTACGTTTACGTTAACGTCACCAGCTCAGTAATGGTTCCAAACTCCATAACTTGTAATGATTGTTTTCACGAAGAGAAAAGCCGTCCGCTGCCTGTATTCTGACCAAAAAGAACTGACTGGAGTTACAGGGAAATGAAAAAGGCTATAGGCTTGGAAATGACTACATGTCGACTTCTATATAGGACTTCTAGCCTTCGCAGGCAGTTCTACCTGGGCCGCGGAGAGCCGGGGACGCGAAACATGAAAAGCAGGTAAAGAGAGTGAAGGATGCGTTCAGTGGTGCGTTCGACTGACCGTATTCCAGAATAAGAATACACTGAACGATAACTACAAATCGCTTATATTGGTATGTTTTAGCCACTGGAATAGTAAAATTATCCTGAATATCATATGTCATCAAGTGTTTGTAGCTTACAGTGCAAAATGTACCTGAACCAGTGATTTCCAGAGACTATTTCATCTAGTATTCTTATTTTATAATGCTGTCAATCGAATGATCCCCAAGTCTCTCTCTTGTTTCCCCTTGGCCTCCCTTCATCCACCGTCCACTCCCGTCCCTCGCTCGGGATTCCTAAATCTAAACATTTGCTTACAGTTGTTTTATAGCTAAAAAACTTAATTAACTTAATTAACATAACCCTAATGCCACTCAGTAATTAATTTGGAAGAATAATATCCCGTTAGAACTGTTAGAATATGACTGAATACGACTCGTTTGACAACAGCTGTTCGTCTAGTACGCGGTACTTCTTAAAACAAACTGTAAATGAATTAACTACTCTCCCAGATAACTTAAAATGATTTCGACCAGTTAAGCGAAAGACAACAAAACCAATATAAATATGATCTGGCGAAGGAATATTTTCAATTGTCATGGGTATACTAGTTATAAAGCGTCTGTTATCTTTATCTATTGTAACCGTCATCAAAAGTGGCACTTGTTGCTACTGTTATCTTGATCACAAAGAGAAGGCCTGGAATTCTACAATTCAACGATGGGCTTATCATTTAAGTATCTGACTGAGACAAGAACAGTTCCGGTGTATCCTCTCCAAGCCGCTCTATAGCTAACTGATGAATGGGGCTTGACAGGTGCATACCGGGCACTCTGGCTGATATTCAAACAATGGGTTTTAAAAGTTGAAAACGCACTGTCTAACGGTGGTTCGTTAGAAAACGCTGAGAAAATTTGATGAGCAATATTGAAACAAAGAGTTAACGTTGGTTGGGTACTTTGTCAGTCTTGTCTCTCTCTCTCTTGCAGTTCTTTGTTTGCTCTTTCTGTGCATTGTATAATTGAGTTTAGATTGGTATAATTGACTGGCTGTAAAGCTAATAAAAAATATGTAAGTCAGTGTTATTGGCCTGAAGCGACTGGTGCATATGTTCACGGAAGGCGTAGCCCGAGGCGAAAAACGTTTTTGTTTTCATAATGGCAAGGTTTCCATAAATGAAAGGCTTTTCGGTGTTATTTTTTCTAGATAGGTTCCTTTAATTTCAATGAACGTTCAGTAGTTTATGGTTTAGAAACGACTATATTTAAACAGAGTTAAAGCGGTCGTTCGAAGGTTCGAGTTAGTTCCACTTGTAACACATTCGAGTTAGTTCCACTTGTTTTTTCTTCAATCTTGCAAGATTCTCTCTGCCTTTTGAATTAGGCAGGGTTTCAGTTAAGAATGATAGTTATATTTCCCCCCGAAAAGAACAAAGAAAAGCGAGCCACATGAAAAATCAACGTTTGAAGAAACTGAAAATAATCAAATAATTCCATTTGAAATCTATTAATTATTAATAACAAGTAAATGACAAACATATATAGTGCTAAAGAATAATTACATGCCATGGCCGATGGGCTAAATTACTTCTCGTGCGATTTTTATTCCTCCAGTTACAAATATTCATCTTAATCTCAAGGTCGGTTATTAAGAGACTTAAGAGACGTTTGCGAAAGTTTGTTGGCAATAGACCAGTTCGCGGTTAATTCTGACATTTTGAAAGGGGGTGCAAACATGGCATGAAATAGGAATCTGATGCCAAGTAATTTCCGTAAAATCGAATTTCTGAAATATTCACTATCTCAAAACTTAAGATACCAGGTAAAAGATGAACTGATCAAAATTTGAGGGATGCAATCGTGCATGCAATCGTGTTTTCAGTTTGCATGTCAAACCATTAATCCATTTATCCATGAATCCATGTCAAACCATTAATCGCGAACTCATGGTCTATTGAAAGGAGTCATCGGCCAGGCAGTGCACTGCTACAAGACCCCTGTTGGCTTTCATCAACAGGTCTATAGAAAACGTGAGAACCATACAGCGGTCCAACCCCAAATGATAAATTACCTCATGACGAAAGACAAAAATAACTATTAAGATTAGTATAGCATGCTTTCCAGCTAGTGTCCTCTGCTTGTACTAAGTCATTTCAAGGTTCATAGTCGCAATCTGTTTTCATTCGTTCCATCATTAACCAAAACGCTTCTTGGTCACTGAGTTGCCCGAGGGGGGAGGGGGGGGGGGGAGGTTACTCCATATATAAGCTATACGGGTACGTGCCGCCCCAAAGGATATGGTTTTCGAGCTGTTTTAGTCTGAAATTCGCGTTTTTAGTCTGGAATAGGGTGTGATCTTGACAGGAAAGTATGAGACCGCACATCTTCATATATTTCTCTTGTTATGAAATAGACTACAGCCGTCTGAAAAAGGGTATGGAAAATCTTATATTTTGGTCTGAAATTAGGTCAAGGTTTTTTGAGATCCACTCCAGGCGGCGTGCACTCCCACCAAAAATTTCTGGGAGTACCCCGCGGGCTGAGTTGTCATGATATGAATTTTACTTTGTGTATAAAGGTCTTTAATGATTATGCCAGATCATTTCTTTTTACGTTATTAATTCTCTGAACATGTTTAGAGTTGTTTTAGCGATGCTAAGAACAACTAAAATTTCCTCTATAAACAGGATATCTTGATATGGCTTAATAACGCAGGATTGGGGGTGAGTTTTTTAGTAAACAGCCGGATTATGAATGGTACACCTACTGTTCAAAACTTGGCGTCGGCGACTAACGGATGAAAGCAGTGGTTTTGTTACGCATTAGCTTAACTAATTCTATATAAATCAGTTATGTAAAACCAAACCCGTCTCCAGACCAAATTATTAATATGGCGGTTGAGTATCAAATGTTTGTTTAATTAGTCAAGAGTTAAGCTTCGCTATTCATTCCCCAGGCAAATAGCTGGCGAATTGATACAAAAAGCTTGATATCTCTCAATCCAAATAAAGTATGATGTTATTGGAAACCTATGAATTAAGTTAATTTGTGTAAAGCTTATACTTTAAATTACATTTTATTTGAAGTGTTGAACAAAAATATATAATGAAACATACAATATGTTTAAACTAAAATTATTATCTATATAGAACTATTTTGAAATGGGTTTTTCCTAACGAACAAGTGGTACAATTCCAACAAGACTTTTACTTAATTGTTGAACTCCTACTATAAGAATTGTTCTCCCAGCAACTACCCTATATATTCTTTCAGTCAAGATACCAATTGAAGTCCGTAACTAGAGCGTTCACTAATCGGCTTTCTACCTATTCATTCAACTGATTAATAATTAGACAACGAGTTCGAAGTTTCTATCGGTTGATAGTTGATGAGAAGCGCAGCTCGGAGTAAACTATCTGTCATAGAAACTGAGAGAGAATAGTCTAATTATTTTAGCAGAAATCAACTAAGTGTTCAACCTTAAACTGAAATAAGAAGAATTCTTTGTACTTTGACGACTTGGTGGTCATTGTTTTGCATGCTTTTGAAAACCGGCGATTTCGCTACTTGCTATCTTTCACAGAATAGATAGTGAGTAGTTAGCCAATAAGATTGCAGGATTCGTGATAGAACACTCAGTTGGTTTCTACTAAATGGACTACTTATGATCAGTGAAAAGACAGATAAACCAGACAGCCTGCACCGGGTTTACAAAGCATGCTCGATGGCATCACCTGATTGAAAGCAGTGTGAAAGCAGTTGGAAAATGAACCAAATGGGATCTGAACAAATGTACCACGTTAAGTTCTGTTTTGTGAATATTTTTCTGTGTTTATTAACGTTTGTTTGTCGGCTATATCTTACCTCTTTCTCCGCTATACTTAAAAACGAACACAAAAATATTCAAATTAATCCGGCGACCTGTGAACGCAACGGAAAAGAAAAATACAAATACAACACAGATGCATGAACTAGTCACTCAGGAGCAAATCTGCATGGTGAATCATTTTTCTACTCTTCATTTTAAAACTCAGCAGAATTTCTTTGTCAAATCGTTGGTAAGCAAAAGTTAAGTTCTTTTAACAAGTTCTTAAACTAAAGTGCAGTTATTCTGGGTCCAATAACTCCACCTCCACATGAGACAGATATAGATTATCTTTAGAATCGGCCCTATACCTACGTGATGTCTCAGGATATCAAATCGCCTGCCCACTCGACTTCAAATGAACTTCAAACATCGTACACGATCTGTACTTGTAGATTAGGTTTGTCCGAGGAGTTTTAATTTGACTATTGCCATTTGAGTCAAGTGGGTATCCTGTTTAATGTGGTTTAGCCGGTATAAAATGGGCTGATGTTAGAAGCTTTTATTGCAGCCTTGTCTTTCCCTACACAGAGATCTAGAGCAGAGATCCGAGAGCAGTTTAGGACCGTTCTGACGCGCGTCATCTTAACATGAGTATTATGCCACAGAAGTTTATTCTCGTTGTCGCTATGGTATTTATTTTAAACTCCTCAATGTTCACGAGTTTAAACGCCTTTCATATAAACGTTAATGTGCCAGGCAGGGAAGTAAAGGTGAGTCGATGCTGAATAAATATTCAAAAAAGTATCAAGAAAATAATAGTCAAAAGATAGTGCCAATATGGGTTTTCGATTAAGTGGGGAAGTGAAGTTTAGCTATTCTATTGGTCGGCTATGAAAAATGTTTCGGTATAAATTTTCAGCCAGTCAAGTTCTAACTAGCTAAATCTAAACATTGTTTTGGTGCGTCACGCAATCATAACGTTCGTTTTAGCGGTAGTTATCCACGTGATTACATTTACCTTTCCTCGAGATTGGTTCAAGTAAAACGGCCCACTTTAGAAACGGGTAGGGGAATGGGGCGAGTTTGGTTTCGCAAAGGCGCTTGGGATCGTTACTGGGGACCACCTAATTGCAGAATACAAAGAAACAAGGCAAATATCGCAATTAACAATAACGATCCCAAGCACCTTTGCGAAACCAAACTCGCCCCATCCCCCAACTCGTACATTGTAACTTTGTAACCACCCTTGTTTTATCTACTATATTATTGAATGTGAATTTCACGATGATGAAACTAGGTTTTTCACTAGAATGTAACAACAAACAACAACACATTTATTCTCACCGGTTTCAAGAGTTAATATAATTTACCTTCCTAGAATTGTTTTCCTTTAATAATGAAATAAACCGGATTACTAAATAACCAATGAGTGATAAGTGCATGTATAGGTGCTAAATTTACCTAATAACGAAGAGGAAAAAAGTTAAAGTGCACCTAACCCGTTTTTGCAATTTTTATACACATGAATCTATGAAAGGTTTTGAGTACATCTGTGAATAAATTTGTGGCTTACAGAGATACTCTATGGTCTATGCTTGTTTTAAATGATGAAAATTTGACCTTTCCTGGCCCATGACCGCGTAAGAAAAAGCCTGAATCGATTTTTGATCTTACGTCACCTCATTAATGCATTATTCTCCATGGCGCCTTTCTATCACAACAACATCGATTTATAGAGAATATATACAGTCTGTGAGTTGTTAGTAGAGAAAACAGTTATTTTAGACAAGATGCTAAATGTTTATTCAAATTACTGCAAAAGTGGAATGAATTATATGACGTAAGATCAAGAATCAACCCAGTCTTTTTCTTACGCGGTCATGGGTCAGGAAAGGTCAAATTTTCACCATTTCAAACAAGTCTGATCTAGAACATAGAGCCAGTTCCATGTAAGGAAAACAAAAATCTTCGCAGTAGTACTCAAAAGGCCTTTCAAAGATTCATAGGTATAAAAATTGCAAAAGGGATTAGTTGCATTTTAAGGAAGGCCATCCTGTGTGAAACATATATAAATATTTATAAGATACATTCGATAGTACCCGCTCTCGGATTGGTTGAAAGCCGTGTTTCTATTTAATCAATAGACCACACATTTCAATGTGTTTACTGGCGAAATACTGAGCACGGGGGACGTTGGGAGAACTGCGCGTGATTTTCAAGCATTTCAAGTGTTCCCCAACATCCCAAGTGCTTTATTTCGCCAGTAAACACTATGAAATGTGTGGTCTATTGCTTTTATAACTACGGACACAACGCAAGCAGGCGTGCCGATTGCTATGTGTGTTTTCCGACACAATAGACCATAGGTTTTTGAGTCTATAAGCCAATCAGAGCGCTCGTATTATCTGGGTTATATTATAAAACTATATAGAAACTGAGCGCGTGCTTGATCTAGTTGAGACAATTCATGTTTTGATGATCAATTGAAACGAGCGTTTTCCATGTTTTAAATTCGTTTATTTGGCTCGTGCTCCCATTGCCATTTCTCGTTCTCCCAAACTCTCACTCGTGTTTATATAACTCTATAGAAACTGAGCGCGTGCTTGATCTAGTTGAGACAATTTATGTTTTGATGATCAATTGAAACGAGCGTTTTCCATGTTTTTAATTCGTTTATTTGGCTCGTGCTCCCAAACTCTCACTCGTGTTTATATAACTCTATGGAAACACGGGAAATGTTTTCTTCTTAAATGTTTAATTCGTAAGGGTTGATTAAATAATTATAAATGAAAGTGAAATTAACGAAAACAAAATTATCTTTAGAGATGTTTGCTTGCTTCATAACTCACTTTGGATATTTCCCGTCATGCAGCCGTACAGAGGAAAGATTTTCAAGCAGGATATGTGCAAGCTTGCTCCACTGTACTGCCGTGGCCAGACTGATGACGTCATCAACGCGCGGCAAATTAGACCACCACGGCGTCCCGTCAACTTGCAGGAATACAACTGAGAACTCGCTCTTATATACATAACAAACCAACTAAGCTAACAGGAAATCCAAACCGCAATATAACGCCTAAGGCTAAGTGTGAGGAATACTTCCATTCTCGACCCAAACCTCTTATTTCTTACTGCGCATGCTCGACGAAAAAGAGAGGGATCTGGGATCGAGAATGTAATACTTGAGCTGTCCAAATACGCATGCGCAGGAAATTTTTCTCGACCGGATTTCAATTCAGTGACTTGCATATTGTGAAAAAGTAAGTGGAGTTCGCTCAGGAAATGTGGTTAGTCGTCAAAGAAGTTCCAGAAAGATTATTATAATTTCTTACAGAGTAATTTTTAATAATATGTAATAAAATTCTTTAAATCCAAAGTGCCTCATCTTTGTGCTTGTGGATTGTGTGACTGATTATCATAAGGGCCCAAATCTTGGAATATGAGAGGGTGGGGAAAATGCGTCTATGAAAACTAAGTCTTTACAAAATTCTTTAATAGGATTTCACCGTAATTCTATCGAATAATGAAAAGATAGATGCATATTAGATAAACCATTTATTAACAAATATCCTTTCGTCAAGTAAGGCACACTAAAATATTTACTAACAATATAGTTAAAAAGGACCATCTTAGGTGCGACTATTTTAACATAAATAACTGCGGACCGATTTACAATTGTCCTGAGTAATAAATAAAACACTCTTCTCCCTGGAAAAAGGCGGAACTGATATTGGGTATCATTCTTCAGCTAAATCTCTTGATATAAGTGGATTACAATTTTGAACCTTACGTTTACGGATGCCTGGGATGGGCCGACAGACGTCTCAGTAGCAAACCTCCGCTGAAAGCTGGTATTACAGTCGTCCAAATCTTAGTTAAATCCTTTTCTAGTGAAGGAGGTAGTGGGTGTGATTTTCCCGGTCAGACCTACAACACTAAGGGTCTAAAATAACTGAAGACCCAAATACTAAACTTTCTCATGACGAAATACAAATAATAACTACTCACGTTAGCAGAGTATGCTTTACTACTGATACTGGAGAAAATCTGAGACTGAGTTAGTGTGAGCCCCCGAGGTAAGCTTTTATTTGCTTTTGGGGCAAACACATACAAAATATGTTTTAATAAAATTGTGACAACTTTGATGAACGATCGATGGCCAATATTCGGAATGGATGAAAAAACTGCTTTTAAGATAATAGCAACTTCGTTCACTATAACCAAAATCATATCAACCAATTTATCGATAAAAGTGTCGTTCCTGAGAGCTCCCTGTCATATTCCATATATGGTCAATATATTCCATATTTGGAAAGCAGGACGTATCGTCAAAAACTAGCCACACGTTCAGGAAGTGCGATTAAAAAATTCGAATCGTTTTTGAAGATTCGCCGATAGCGAAATTTGAAAAGGATAATCAAGTTTCTAGGATAAGCTTTTGTAATTATCCACTTTAATCTTCATCACCTTTATCGAAAAGGATATTCACATGGTATGTCTCTTCTATCTCAGGGTGTTATTTGTGTAGTTTTGTTTTAAAGTAACTTGAAGGTCAATTCGATTGACAGTGCCCCTTTGAAGCCCTTTTTCTCGCGGATAAATGACCCTTTTAAATTTGTTTTACCGTTTGTTATGTTTCAATAATGAAATATTCTCACATACAGTAACCCTACTCTGGGGCTTAACTCGCAATGCAAAAAAATATGATTTTTCCTTAATTTGCTTTAACTCGCAGCAAAGGCAGCATAAAAAGTAGTCAGTGAGTACTTTTCTTAATTCGGCTATACAATCTCGCCTTAGTAACTCACAAGTAATAGCTGTTAAATCCCAGAGGAGGCCTGATAGTGAATTCTGATTCAGTCAGATTACTATAAAATTATCCCATAATATAAACGTTCACTGAAGTGCTTTTAGTTGAACATCGGCAGGTTTGGAATGTGCTGCCGTTTCCTCGTTCGCTCTTCCAATCTCCACAGGGAGTCAGCTGACCTCTTAAATATGTGCATGGTTGGCTCACGGCACAAAGCGTTGCTTTCTCGGCACACATCTTTCACGACTTTCTGTAGCTGTTTAGTTCCGGTCTGCTCTTGTCTTGTGATAAATAATAGCTGTAGTTTGTCAGCTCTGCTTTGCACACCATCACAATGCCTCCAGGTGAAATGACACAAGTCTTGTAAACTATTTTGAAGATTTTTTGAAACCTGTAAAAAATAACACACGTTTGAATCAGATTTGAACATTGTAACAATTTCTTTCTTCACCGTAGCAAAATATGGTAAAGTTACTCCGATATATTTTTACTCACAGAAATAATTTACCTACTTGAAAATGGAGCAAGACATTTTGAGAGAACCAACCTGTTCAACTCTGACTTGCATGAATTTCATGAATCATGAGACATGACAGGTGTTTACGATGTCCTAGATTGTCAGTGAATATTTGAATTTCTATAATAACTGTCATTTTTGTAATATCCCCATGAACAGCACAGCTAGGACTCCATATATAAATCATAAACCATAAATCACATGAATGGACCATCACAAGAAACAGTACTTGTTATGCTGAGTTAGGCCGAGAAGACAACTGCTGTTTTCTCAGGCTAGTGTAGAAATCGAACAAGAAAGGGTGAAATGAGAAAACACATGAACAGGTCTAGCTAGGTCTTGTTTTTTGTAAATATTGGAAGGACCACTGGAAGGCAGAAGAGAATCCGGCCCTCCTGACTTGTATAAACTCGAGTTCGGATAGATATACTAAGTTTTGGTAAGTTTTGTCAACTTTCCAGCGAATTAACGATTATAAGAATAATAGTCAACCTGTGCATGCTAACAACAAAACTGATACACTGCGTTTGTACTGAATGTATGTTCAGTTATTGGAGATAGTATATTAATAATATTCCAATATGAACAAGATGTTTGCAAATCGTATTTTTAAGCCAACCGACCTGCACTGCTCGCCTTCCTCGTTTGCCTCCCGGCGGCGTCACTCCAATGTGAAACCCTTCTGTGCAGAGAAGGAACAGAGTTAGAACACCAGCTAGAAACTGTAGTCTTCGTGACATATCTTTCCTTTAATTTAGAAATATATTGAACTGTGCTGTAGCCGTGAGTCTCGATTAAGTCATGCTATTCTGTTTAAGATCTCTGCCTTAAATATACTGGGATTTTAGACCGATCTTTTTTTAGTGTTTGACATCACATAGTTTAATTTAGCCACGGCTTTCAACATGAGTGCTTTAAAGTGCCACTACGACGAAAATTTACCATTTCGATTTGCCACTTTTTCAGTGTCTATAGGTCAATCAGTATTAGAAATATCCGAAATAGTAAAAAATATTCCCAAAGGGGCATCTTAAACCACAAATTTTAGGAGAGTTTACCGGTAAAATCCTGTCCGCCATTGCTGGAAGCCGTGCCCTTTGTTCAGCTTTAAACAAAGGTTTATTCACCGGAAGTGATGTCATACACTTAACACGACAACCCCGTGGCGCGAAATAGCGTGCATAAAAAAGTAGCCAACCTCGCAAAGATAAATATAACTTTCTTCTTATGTACGTGAAGACGTTTTTAGTAGAAATATGCCTCCAGGCGTTGTGTTCTGCAGGCGAGCGTTAAGTGTATGACATCATTTCCGGTGAATAAACCTTTGTTTAAAGCTGAACAAAGGGCACGGCTTCCAGTAATGGCGGACGTGTAGATTCAATATTCGGAGCTAAAACAATTAGACTTCCTGTCGTTGTATCGAAAAACAATTTGAACTGGTAATAATATATGAACTCTACTTTATGAATATGCAAAAACATTGATATGTCAAAATTTGATCGTAGGGGCACTTTAAGAGATAAACAATCGAGTACGTAATTAAACAGTGCAGCCTCGAAAACAAAATTCCAAATGGGTTTAACACCACATATTACCATCTTCGGTCAGTTCTTCGGTTGACGATTCTGATTCCTATTTTTTCCAAAAACGGTTTATAATTATTTCATACGAAAAAGAACTTAAAATAGATTTAAACTCTGATTCTTTATCTGTTAGCTGAGCCCAATATCGATTTGTTCCTCTTGTTTGATCTCACATATCTTACAACCTCCTCTATTTCGCCCCTCAAACTATTATCCTGACACGGGAAGTAAAATGAATTAAAGGTGATTAGTTTTATTAAGTAAGTCTGAAGGAAAATGAATCACAGTTTTGATAGGTGAATCGCACATCATACTTGAAGTGTGTTCGCTCGTGCATTTGTAATTACCCCAACTCCAGTGCTAGAGAATATATTTTCATTATTCAGTCCTACCCTGCTATCTTCGGCATAAAGCGACTCAAAACTAATGCTTCAAGTACTTTTTAATTTAGATAATCTTTCTGCTAAGGCGTTCATTCATTTTGGGGGTTGGAAATAACCCGCGAGGTTACATCATACAGCCTTGCATATTTTTGGGATCAGGTATTTTTACTGAATTCCTTCCACGTGCAATGTTCCGCATTACTCAGCAGGAAGCTAATAAAATCACATTTTATTTCCGTGACGTAATCATGACGATGCTAAACGGGTAAAGATTTCAGGGTTTACAAAAGCAATAAGAGCACACCTATTAGGTTTGTACTGACAAAGAGATTATACCCGAGTGTAAAGAAAAGGCTTTACAGAGCTGAGTGATCTCATTATGTCGGCCGGTTTGGTCGATGGAATGAGAAAAAAACATTTGCTGATCACCAAAAAAGTGATACAAGTGTACTATCTAAAACACTCCAAGAGTTTTTAAGTAGAGGTGTAGCCGGCACGTGCCAAACTAGCTGAATGACTTTGCATACGCGCGATAACAACAAATAATTAAAAAACGATATTTAATAAGTAGTATAAGAATAATTTTAAACAATTTAGTATTAATCCACCATTGTTAAGGCTTAGAGAGATTCTATATTAGCAAAGTAACTAGTTCTGTGTTATAATAATATGATATGACTACATCAGATTTTGCCGCAGTTGTAACTTTAATTGTGTATTATTATTATTACTATTATTATTTATGTTGGTTAGTTCTAGCGACTTCAGTTGTTTCCTTGTGTTTTTGCCTTTGTTTTCACACACCGTCATATCGGTGAATAGCACAGGCCGAATATTTATGAAATATCGTAATTTTACTGAATGAGTTATGCCTAAGTTGATTCTAAAACTATCTGCTTCCCGTAAAAAAAGTCAAGTGTGTGTGGCAAAACCTGATTACGGTAGCCATCTTGGATTGCACGCGTAAAGGCCTCTGGGTACGAGGTTGATGGTTTGACGCAAGTGCGCGTATAAATACTACGACGAGTGACATCCTTGTTGAAGGTCTCAGGAAGCTTGTAAATCAGCCTCCTTCACAGCTGACGGTGCTGACCGAATATCCATTTTCGGGTACTAAGAGAGTTGAATAATCCATAACATCCATAGATTTCTATATTTCTATCATCTAACACTTCAAGGCGTGTTGAACAACAACAGCCAACCAAGCATAGATTCTACTCCTTCCCCCCGGAAACCACTCTGGTCAGTGTAAGATGTAATGTTATGTTTCATTATAGTGACGAGTGTTTTACCAGTAACTAAACCATTCATAGTCATATTTCATTCGCTGGAGTAAGATATGAAAAAATATATAAACACATAATTTCAACATCACCAGTTCAGATAATTCCGTTTAATTTGCGTTCAAAGACCAGGGCCAATCACTGTTCACTTCCAGCTTTTGCGACTCTTGAGTCGAAGTCTTAGTATAAAAGCTCAGCATTGGTTTGCCTGGCTTCAAGACTTCCCAGTTGTATAATCTCAAGACAGACGAGAGTACTTCAGGAGAGTACTCCTATGGCACTTAGCTGCAGAGTACAGGCATTTTCATTCAGTTTCCGTGGATCATTCAGCCAGACTAGCACTAGCAGCTGACTATGCGACCCGGAGGGGGGGGGGGGGGTACTCTTGTTTGTGACGTATTATGTATGTACCGCGGGGGTGGGTCAGGGTTTTGAGCTCAGTTTGGGCAGGTAGGGTGAGGGTTTTGACCTGATTTGGGCAGATCAGGGTCAGGATTTGAGTTTAATGTGGGTATACAGTCAGGGTCGGGGTTCATTATTTTTTAGGCATCAGGGTTCCCCCCCCCCCAAAAAGGGGGCAATCAGGGTTTTGGAGCTCAGATTTTGGGTCAAACAGGGTCAGGATTTGAGCCTCTTGGCCTCACATACATACCCATTTTTCATGTAAGTATCCCTCACCACACGCATACGGGCTATGCGATTATCGCCACGTGCACGCTCCTTTCGTAAATGTAAGAATTTTCCATCGAAAGCACCTAAAAGCCCTGCTAGCCCTAGAATAACTGAACATCTTGGTATTTCAGTCAGTAAGAGACCTTTGGCGTGAGCAAAATAATGGGTAAGAATGGCTCAAAAACCGCCTCACGGTTAGCTCAGTGGTTAAGCTCCGGTCTATCGAGCGGGAGGTCGCGGGTTCAAACCCCGCCCGGACCAACACTCAGGGTCTTAAAATAACTGAGTAGAAGGTGCTGCCTTTGTGAACCAACTGCAAATGGTTAGACCTTCACGTCTTCTCGGATAAGGACGTAAAATCGTAGGTCCACTCCTAGAATAGTCTCGTACTGATTTAGGTCTGGAGTAACTAATTAAAGAATTAAAGAAATCTTCGCTCCCGTCGAACTTTGCCTCTAAAATATATATTTGGGAAGTGTCCCCAAGCGGTGTCGAATCTGATTGGTTGATCTTGTCACGTGTTGAGTTGTTCATCGAACAATGGCTCCTGTGTAATCTGATTGGTTAACGGCGACTTCCGGGTCGCCACAAAAAAATAAAAAAATAAAAATTAACACTTGCGAAACTTGACTCGGGCCCAGCTTACGCTAATAAATGGGAATGAAGAAACCTTTGACCGTCCCCCTGTTAGAAAAAGGTAAAGGTCCACAAATGTTCAATATAATATTCTTTTCATGAACCTCCCCTCTCAAGACACAGCATACCCCCCCCCCCCCCCCCCAGCCCCCCGATAAAAAACGTACCTTCCCTAAAAGGTATGGTTACGATAATGATTTTCCCTAAAAGGAGCGCCGAGCACCCGATCCCAGGCGTAACGTGCACGTACATGAAGTTTAGTTTCCGGGGAGTTTGAATTACCCTATATCATTATGACGTCACGGCTTGTTTATGAGGGGGACATAATCGACTTGAACAATAGAATTTTGAACTAAATCTGCTCTGCTGAGGAAAATTTAACTTCGAATTTTCTGGTTTCTAGATATCAGCTGTATCAATGTTTATCCCACAATATTTACCGTATTTGGTCGCTGTTACCGCTATTCTACGTTCTACAAAAAATATGCATTTGATAGCGATTTCCTTTGTGTTGTTGCTGTTTTGGCCCCCTCCCGAGAACAATAGATTATTTTGATTTCACGTCATAATGATATAGGTCAATGTCACGGTATAAACACCGCTAGCGTGACATTAGTATGTAGTGACGCGACAAGATGGCGGTGGTACGGAGCAAACTACAGGACGTGACAATACCTGAAGATATCAAGTCATTTCCAGAGTTCATCCTCGGGAAATTCGACGAATACGGCGATAAAGTTGCCATCGTAAGTAATAGAGCAAATTGTACTGAAGGTTTTCCTTGCAATTTATGAAATATGTATATGATTCCTTGGCCGGGACGGCCGACGGTCTTCCCCGGGAGTCTTTTGGTTTGCCTACTCCGGGGCAAGTCTGTCAAATCTAGGTTGTCAGACCTAGATTCTGGAGTCTGCAACGAGGAGTATGATATGCAATTAACGGCCGGAGGTGGCGTCATATGTTCATGCATATTTATTTTATACATGTCAGTACCTTGTACTATCACTTTATATACTCATGATTAGAAGACGGCAAAATGTGTCATATAATAATCTGGGATCATAATCTGAGACTTTACTACGTTGGATCAAAGAATACCGGTATATAGTACCTGTACAATGAAATATAGTACAGCTAGTAAACAAGAGTCGGCAAGAATTGATCAAGGATCTATTCACATGAAGGTAGGTTGACCCCGGTTGACCCTATACACTAGGGCTATCTTGTATAAATCCTTCCAGACTGTTTTACATATCGATAACAATGCTACTGGTCCTAGCACTTGGGCTATCAGTTGTATAATTTTACATATCGATAACAATGCTACTGGTCCTAGCACTAGGGCTATCAGTTGTATAATTTTACATATCGATAACAATTAATGCTACTGGTCCTAGCACTAGGGCTATCAGTTGTATAATCCCTCCAGACTTACTGATGCAGTGTTTTACATATCGATAACAAATATGCTACTGGTCCTCAGCACAAGGGCTATCTTCATTGTATTGTAATCCCTCGAGACTGTTTTACACATATCGACAACAATGCTTCTGGTTCTTGCTCTTAAGGTTACCGGATACCTTCAGGGTGCGTTTCCAGTCTAAATTATGTAGCGCCTCGAGGAAACATCGTAGATAAATAATTCATGTGTCATTTTAAAGCTTATAAAATTGGCTACAAGCATACATAAAAAGTTTTGAGTTCTTTGAAAATCTCGAATTTTCCGCCATCCCGTTTCTCCGATCTAGTGAGATGGCTTTCAGAAGCTCCGACTCAGAAAATATTTAAAATTTTAAAAATCTGTTTGCTTTGTCGTATTTCAGAGGAATCGTATTACAAAAGGGTGTCGGGGAATTTCAAAATTTGATTTAGTTCAAAAGTTATCATGCTTTCCGTGAAAAGGCGAAAAATAATCCGAGTAGATATGCGGGAAACGTCGTCAAGAGCTCTTTTTTTAGAATTTCCCACTTCCCCGACACCTTTTGTAGCTGAGATATCAATTGACATTTTGTGAAAATTTCGCACAAATCAAATAAATTCCTCTTGAGTGGGAGCTTTTTTAAAACTCTATTTTGATTGAAAATCGAAAGCGAGAAAATAGCACTTCAAAAAAATCTAGCCGTCTGTCGTGCGTGAATCTGAAGCCCCGCCTCTCCAACAATTAGCAAGCTCTTGGCCAATCATTTCTCATCACAGTTCAACTATCTGTCAAGATTTCCCGCCAATGTTGATTTCCGATCAAAGCTACACGCCGCATCGAGAAAATGTTTTTTGTGTGTGACTTGAAAAATGGTAGCGGTAAGAGTCGGCTGGTTTCCCAGGCTAGAAAAATGGGAAAGACAAAAAGGCCTCGAGTAGCAAAGGGACGCCTTGAATGCCAGCACAGTCGTAGAGGAGACAGCGAATTTGCAGGCGTCTGAAACCTGGCTCTTTCCGCTGTGGAAAGAACTGTTCTACTTGCCCCTACATCTGTGACGGACAAACCACTTATACTTTCTTCTCTACCGGTGAAAGACGCTCTATCAGAACTAATTTGACGTGTAACACTAAAAATCTAATCTACATGATTCAATGCAACCGCTGCAATTTACAATACATAGGTGAGACAAAACGACGTCTGAAAGACAGATTTAACGAACATCGACGGACCGTAGACAAATCTAATAACATATCTAAACCTACTACAGCTGCTGAACATTTTCTCTCGACACCTAATCACACTGCTAATGACATGCAACTAATCCCCATCGAAAAAATGTTCTCTAATAGAGATTCAATTCGTAAGGCCAGAGAAGCTACTCTCATTACACAAGCTAGAACACTCGTACCTTATGGTCTCAACATCCGTGACGAGTCATACTAGCTGGTATATATATAATCTCATTATCTTGTTATTTCTATATTTATAGTGTCAATCATTTGTCATCTATTTCCTGTATTTCGTAACCCATATTTCTAGTTAGTCACGTTCGCCAATGTAATAACATTTCTTCATATTACCTGAAGAAGGCTGGTTTGGCCAGCCGAAATATCGTTATAAACCTCTAAAATTTACGTTGTGTCGGCTTTGCTATTTTTAGTTTTATGTATTCAGCCGATTAGATCAATCACTGATCCAACGTACACCAGCAGGATCGTCGTCCACGGTTGCTTGCATTCTATTTGTCTGAAACAGCACGGCAATATAGCGAGATCGTGGTTCAACCGATTCAGGCCCGGGGGGGGGGGGGTACTCCTGTTTGTGACGTATTATGTATGTGCCGCCCGGGTGAGTCAGGGTTTTGAGCTCAGTTTGGGCAGGTAGGGTCAGGGTTTTGACCTGATTTGGGCAGATCAGGGTCAGGTTTTGAGTTTAATTTGGGTGCAGTCAGGGTCGGGGTTCAGTATTTTTTAGGCAGTTCATTTTTTTTAGCTACTATGTCAAAAAAAGACCGCATTTTTATCGCCTGCCCACATGCAAGCACTGAGGTTCCCATACATCGTGACGCCGCTAATTTTATCTATGTACTTCATCTGCTGATTTGTTTACCCAATGCCACGTCCCGACTTGAAATGTTCCGTATTTTGCATGAAATCCCGGCACGCCTGGCATAAGTTACCTCAAAATCGATCACTAAAAGGAGCCAAAAATATATAAATCAGCACATCTTGTTTAATTCGCTGTCAAATTTAACGAAATTTTCGTATGTTAATATTAAAATGAAATAACGTCTTTAGAATCAAACACGTTCGTATATTGACGTTCGTGTGACGTCATAACGAACGACTCCTTTTAAGGTCAAATTCTGCGTTACCTATACGTTTGAAATAAAGTATGTTATCACAACAACATAAATATGTGTTTTTGATTGCCGCAATTTTAAAGTCTCTACGATAAATATTTGCTGAGTTATTAAGAACTGAAGTTTCCTGTGACGTCACATTTTCTGACGTCATGGGTCTGACATCAGTCATGCTTTCTAAATTGAATAAACATAAAAAAGACCATATTGCGGCTATTCCATGTACAGTAAGTACAGTTCCTCTTTAAAACCCGAAAAATACTCGAAGTTCTTTGCAATTTTCAAGTTTATTTTTAAAAGACGTTTTCAAAAATATATGACGTCATAATGACGTTTCCTCTTTTTCACTGGGAATTTTAAAGTATTTCCTCTCTAAAATCGAAAATTCTAAAAACATACGGTTGTGGGTACCGATTTACCCTTTTGATTGCTAGATTGTCGTAAACAAATATTTTAAACTCTAAAAGATGAATGAAGAAGTTATTTTGTAAATGGTTCTGTATTGAATATTTCCCGCCAAATTTTCGCGGGAAAATTGCCAAAATTCAAAATTTAATAACTTTTCTCCCTCTTAACCAATCGAACTCGGTTTTTCGTTTTTTTTGTTGTCGACATGATGGGAAATCGAAAATATAAAATTTACTGATGTTCAAGGTAATTGAAAACATCGAGAAACCTATTATAAATGGATACATGACGTAACTGTGACGTCATCAAGATGTCTACGGTAGATCAAATCATCGGATTTTGTTTAGGTCGTCGGTCTTCATCATCCCACAAAAATTCAATCTTCTATGTTGGAAACGTTTGAAAATATAGATATAAGATATAAGGCCAACAACCGATGGACTGGAATTGTGGAATCGTGTGTGGAAAAACTGCTGCTGATTCTAGCACTAGGGCTATCTTCATTGTATTGTAATCCCTCAAGACTGTTTTACATATCGACAACAATGCTGCTGGTTCTAGCACTAGGGCTATCTTCATTGTATTGTAATCCCTCGAGACTGTTTTACATATCGACAACAATGCTGCTGGTTCTAGCACTAGGGCTATCTTCATTGTATTGTAATCCCTCGAGACTGTTTTACTTATCGATAACAATGCTGCAGGTCCTAGCACTAGGACTATCTTTTATAAATCCCTCCAGACTGTTCTGCATATCCCTCGAGACTGTTTTACATATCGACAACAATGCTGCTGGTTCTAGCACTAGGGCTATCTTCATTGTATTGTAATCCCTCGAGACTGTTTTACATATCGACAACAATGCTGCTGGTGACAACAGTTCTGCATATCGATAACGATTAATGCTGCTGGTTCCGCAAGCGCCAGGGCTACTACCTTCATTATATTGTGACTAGACTGTTTTACATATCGACAACAATGTTGCTGGTCCTAGCTCTAAGGCGAACCCCCCTTCATGTAAACAGGCCCTAAGGGTAAGGGGACGAGAGCAATTATTATTTTTGGACGTTATTAAGGGGGGGGGGGGGGGGGGGGGGGAGGTGTGATGGAAAATACAATGTATTTTTTAATTTGTAATAACAGTGTATGTTGTACAAATGATCTGTATGAGTTATATTCAGTTTACAATAGGAAATGCCGATGTTTTCCCGCTCTTTTGAATTTCAAAGAACGGCTTTCGTTATTGTGAAAATATTGAAACGGTTATTTGGGAATAAATTTCTCAGGAATCACTTTAACTGCCGAGTAAATTACGAAAAAGTAACTCCCATATATAAGCTATACGGGTGTGTGCCGCCCCAAAGGTTATGGTTTTCGAGCTGTTTTAGTCTGAAATAGGGTAATAAATTTCGCATTTTTAGTCTGGAATGATCTTGACAAGGAAGTACGAGACCGCATATTTTCATATATTTGTCTTGTTATGAAATAGAGTACAGGTCTGAAAAAGGGTATGGAAAATCTTATATTTTGGTCTGAAATAGGGTCAGGGTTTTGAGACCCTGGCGGCACACTCCCACACGAAATTCCTGGGAGTACAATAACCCGGTACACCCCCCACCCCCCGACCCTTCCCAGGCCGAGCTGTTACATTTATTTCAAAGTCACTCTTTTTTCTAAACATTACAGCCAACTGAAATAGTTATCTCCTATAGGTTGATAGTGCATCTGGTAGGTCCTTCACTTACACACAACTTAAAGCACTAACACGAAAGTGTGGCTCTGCTCTCGTTAAACAAGGCTTCCAATACAAAGACACACTCGCTATAATACTTCCCAACATCATCGAGTACCCGATAGTGTTTTATGGCGTGATGTCAATCGGTGGAATAGCGACCACCATTAACCCGACCTACACGGTACGCGAACTGGTCTACCAACTGAACGACTCGTGCTCTAATTACGTCATCACCGTCCCGTCGCTGGTGGAGAAAGTGACGCGAGCAGCAGCACAATGCGGCATTCGACTTGTGCTGGTGCTCGGTGAAGCGGATGGCTACGAGTCATTCGAAAAGCTCATATTGAGCGACGATGGTTCATCTTTCCCTAAGAAGATTCCAGTACCGGATTGGAAAGAAGATGTTTGTTGTTTGCCTTATTCCAGCGGCACTACTGGCCTCCCGAAAGGCGTTATGCTGACTCATTATAATCTTATTTGTCACGCGCTTATAGTGACCCATCCTGAGAGGATGGTACTACCTGAGCACATCGATCGTAGAGTCAGTTTACTGGTTATACCGATGTTTCATTTATATGGCTTGAGTATTCTCCTCGGGATCTTATTGTACTTGGGATCGAAGTTGGTCTGCATGCGACAGTTTGAACCGATGGCATTCCTGAAGGCCATACAAGACCACAAGGTAAAATAAAATATACATATAATGTTACTGTAAGTTGTTTAGGCAAGTAAAATTGGTTGTTCCATAGTTCAGTAATACAGCTCACATGAAAAATGGTTTAGCCGAACCACAGGCTAACCATTCTCTCATTTTGTCACTGATGTTAATCCATTTGTTGATTTAACGCGCGCTCATAACACAGCTTGGGCTTCCTGTTTACATATAGCTCGCAAACCTGAGCCATAGGAAGCCCGAGCTGTATTATGAGCGCACGTTCAATCAACAAATGGATTAACATCAGTCACAAATACACAAAATGAGAGGATGGTTAGCCTGTGGCCGAACACGGTGGGCACAAACGACCATAAAAAAACGGCATGAGTTCTATATTTTAAAAACTTTTCAACGCAGACGATTAAATTTTGGTAGGTGGATGTAGAATCATAAAATAAATATAACCTGATAATTTAAGCTATGTTAATACCATTGCACGTCACAATGACGTCATTTATCCATTTGTAATACGTTTCTTATAACTGTTCATTACCTCTAAAAACGGATTGTCGTATATTGTTAAAATCTCCTCGTGATGAGAATGAAGGAATCGAAAACCCGATGTTGATTGATTAAGGAAATCAAAAGTTATGAAAGTTTGAATTTTGCCTATTTTCCCGTAAAAAATTGGCGGGAAATAAACAACACAAAAGCATTTATGAAAATATCGCTTCATTCATCTTGCATGACATTTTGTCCAATCATAAAACACGTTTTTAGAATTTAGATTTTTTTTTGCCATAACCGGTCATATTTTCGGTAACGTCATTATGACGTTATAGGTTTTTATACGTGCCCTTAGAAAAAAGTCCTTTGAGTAATTTTCCAGTTTTATTGATGAAATGCACTAGAATGGTCAAATTTGCGCCAAATGAATGTGTGTCATGAAGGCCCTTTGATGGTGTAGTCTGTTTGTTACGTTTATTAAAGGGGGAATGTCACCAAAAATGGAGAAATCACTTTTGACGTCACAACAATATCATCAACCTAACATAAAACACATCAAATATGTAGCTTCATTTTACTATAAGTAAAGAAATGGTGTTAATTTTAATTATTTGGTCACGCTCAATGATGCCGCTTTTGACATATTTTAGACGTTCTTTATGCCCGCCGTGGAACACGTGTCCCTCATCCACTTAAACAAGAATTTCCAGTATAACAGGTTTAGCCCCTCCTATTTTCACACCTCTGTAACCGGAAATTTGAAATCAGTGAAGAAAGTAAACGAGCATACCAGTCGTCCTGTTAGAATGCTAGATTTTTAAGGTTTCAAATTAAACAAGCCTAAAAAGAGAAAAGAGGGAAGATAGTTGCTCGTGGATGATTTCCAATGGTATTTTATAGCTGTTTACGAGCCCTGTAGCGCTTACTATGTATGTGTTTGATTTGAATTTCGTGCGATAAGCAATCAGTAGGGAACACTCCAGCGGAGCATCACAGAGATGTACACTCCACAAAGGCTGAGTGACAACTGAAGGTGTTCGTGTCCTGGCCATGGACATTTTATACCGGAACTTTCTGTAACAGCCCTTGCGTTCCTAGCGTTTCTGTTTTAGTTTATTCCCTGCAACATTCGTTTCTCTCTAATTGACCACTTTGTAAGAAAATAACTGATTCTGTCAATTTGCCGAGCGGTTATGGCAGATCGCTGATATACCATACTTTACCGATGAATACGTCAATACGTCATTTAACACATTTACGATAGTCAAGATCGCATCTGCTCCCGTGCGCATATCAACGGTGTTGCATAGCAACGAAATATGTCAATGAGCCCTTAACGTGGTGAAAAAACAATCAATCTTCCATGACGTCTTATTTGGAATGGCAATCAGCCAATCAGAAAGCGAGAAACTGAGTAGTTGTTATGAAAATAATAGTTGCTGTATCATGATTCGCTTGTAAAAACATGAATGCGTCAGGAATCACTGCTGTAAGTTTGAGTGAAGTCGATATTAACTTAGAAGAGGTACAGGAAGTTGGACAGGAAAGGTTCTTAGTTGAGTATGGCAGCCCTGAAAGAAAAATCTAAAGTACTTCCCAAACACTTGATCCACCAGTCCGCTGCTGTTTAGTGCTAAAGTTTAATTCTCCTAAATGTCAACAGCTGGCGTCTTTTACGGGAAATAAAGAGGGGTGGCAATTTACGTTCGGCGTGCGCGCTATTACTGAAGTCACAAAGCGAGAAAGAAGTTTAGCATTCATCCTGAAGTATAGTACGTTAAGGCCTGGATTTGACATGAAAGTGAGGCTTAAAACGATAATTTGTACTTTAAGTATCTACCTTAATTACCAACTACACCTAATTATGCAGACTCACATGACTCGTCCACTTCGATATTTTGAGGACCACAATTATGCAAATGATGTGTCACGTGAACCCCCCCCGGCTGACTTTGGTTTTACATAAAATTTCAATAATAAATGGGCCAATGAGTATTCTTGTCATGCCAAGGTAAACAGAGTTCTCCTGCTTCTCTGATGCCTGCCTTCAATAATCTGCTCTCACAGTAGAACATATTTTTATCCATATGGAAATATTGAGCAAAACAGGTCACGTGATCTCGCACTAGATTTATTGATCAGCGGTTTTCTCCTTGCCGATAAATAAAAGTCATGGTGTGAGGGCAGATTTATGTATCTCTAAGTCCCCAATATTTTAAAATCAAAACAGTTCTTAAAGGGTTGTGCTCATTGGCCGTTGCAGTTGCGTTGCGTTGTAGTTGATCATTCACACGAGGAAGGGTTATGTCACATGACTGCAGTTTTCACTTTAAAGTGTTAAGGTTAGCGAGTTATGTTAGTATGTGCAATTTGGTAAAGATTCACTGAAAACCAATTTCATAACAGCTAGAGGTAATCATGCAATGTTAGACGTACTTGAGTCCGAGCAGACTTTAATGGTGGAATGGAGTGAAACGGAAGTGCTACGCAACGGCTTCTAGAGGAAGCTAACTTGATGAGCGATGTCGTATATAAAATAAGTTAGCTGAATGTTCTAGCTTGCTGTGGCTTCCAGGTAACCCATCTGTCATTGGTACCACCTCTGGTCTTGTTCCTGACCAAACACCCCAGCGTTAAAAAATATGACCTGTCGAGTGTATATGGCATTGGTTGTGGGGCCGCACCTCTGGGCGATGGAGTCATGGATGCACTAAAGGCGAGAATGCCCAACGTGGAAGCCATTACCCAAGGTATGAAGGGAACAACCTCGTTTCCAGGTTCTTTCCCTCCAGCGAGAAAAGGACGGGGGTGCTAAACAGTCTAACATTGTTGGTCCAACATGGGGTGCTAAAGAAAGTCTAACATTGTTGGTCCAACATGGGGTGCTAAACAGTCTAACATTGTTGGTCCAACATGGGGTGATAAACAGTGTAACATTGTTGGTCCAACATCGGGTGCTAAACAGTGTAACATTGTTGGTCTAACATGGGGTGCTAAACAGTGTAACATTGTTGGTCCAACATGGGGTGCTAAACAGTCTAACATTGTTGGTCCAACATCGGGTGCTAAACAGTCTAACATTGTTGGTCCAACATCGGGTGCTAAACAGTCTAACATTGTTGGTCCAACATGGGGTGCTAAACAGTGTAACATTGTTGGTCTAACATGGGGTGCTAAACAGTGTAACATTGTTGGTCCAACATCGGGTGCTAAACAGTCTAACATTGTTGGTCCAACATCGGGTGCTAAACAGTGTAACATTGTTGGTCCAACATGGGGTGCTAAACAGTGTAACATTGTTGGTCTAACATGGGGTGCTAAACAGTGTAACATTGTTGGTCCAACATCGGGTGCTAAACAGTCTAACATTGTTGGTCCAACATCGGGTGCTAAACAGTGTAACATTGTTGGTCCAACATGGGGTGCTAAACAGTGTAACATTGTTGGTCTAACATGGGGTGCTAAACAGTCTAACATTGTTGGTCCAACATCGGGTGCTAAACAGTCTAACATTGTTGGTCCAACATCGGGTGCTAAACAGTGTAACATTGTTGGTCCAACATGGGGTGCTAAACAGTGTAACATTGTTGGTCTAACATGGGGTGCTAAACAGTGTAACATTGTTGGTCCAACATCGGGTGCTAAACAGTCTAACATTGTTGGTCCAACATGGGGTGCTAAACAGTCTAACATTGTTGGTCCAACATGGGGTGCTAAAGAAAGTCTAACATTGTTGGTCCAACATGGGGTGCTAAACAGTCTAACATTGTTGGTCCAACATGGGGTGATAAACAGTGTAACATTGTTGGTCCAACATCGGGTGCTAAACAGTGTAACATTGTTGGTCTAACATGGGGTGCTAAACAGTGTAACATTGTTGGTCCAACATGGGGTGCTAAACAGTCTAACATTGTTGGTCCAACATCGGGTGCTAAACAGTCTAACATTGTTGGTCCAACATCGGGTGCTAAACAGTCTAACATTGTTGGTCCAACATGGGGTGCTAAACAGTGTAACATTGTTGGTCTAACATGGGGTGCTAAACAGTGTAACATTGTTGGTCCAACATCGGGTGCTAAACAGTCTAACATTGTTGGTCCAACATCGGGTGCTAAACAGTGTAACATTGTTGGTCCAACATGGGGTGCTAAACAGTGTAACATTGTTGGTCTAACATGGGGTGCTAAACAGTGTAACATTGTTGGTCCAACATCGGGTGCTAAACAGTCTAACATTGTTGGTCCAACATCGGGTGCTAAACAGTGTAACATTGTTGGTCCAACATGGGGTGCTAAACAGTGTAACATTGTTGGTCTAACATGGGGTGCTAAACAGTCTAACATTGTTGGTCCAACATCGGGTGCTAAACAGTCTAACATTGTTGGTCCAACATCGGGTGCTAAACAGTGTAACATTGTTGGTCCAACATGGGGTGCTAAACAGTGTAACATTGTTGGTCTAACATGGGGTGCTAAACAGTGTAACATTGTTGGTCCAACATCGGGTGCTAAACAGTCTAACATTGTTGGTCCAACATGGGGTGATAAACAGTGTAACATTGTTGGTCCAACATCGGGTGCTAAACAGTGTAACATTGTTGGTCTAACATGGGGTGCTAAACAGTGTAACATTGTTGGTCCAACATGGGGTGCTAAACAGTGTAACATTGTTGGTCCAACATCGGGTGCTAAACAGTCTAACATTGTTGGTCCAACATGGGGTGATAAACAGTGTAACATTGTTGGTCCAACATCGGGTGCTAAACAGTGTAACATTGTTGGTCTAACATGGGGTGCTAAACAGTGTAACATTGTTGGTCCAACATGGGGTGCTAAACAGTCTAACATTGTTGGTCCAACATCGGGTGCTAAACAGTCTAACATTGTTGGTCCAACATCGGGTGCTACACAGTCTAACATTGTTGGTCCAACATGGGGTGCTAACCAGTCTAACATTGTTGGTCCAACATGGGGTGCTAAACAGTGTAACATTGTTGGTCCAACATGGGGTGCTAAACAGTGTAACATTGTTGGTCCAACATGGGGTGCTAAACAGTCTAACATTGTTGGTCCAACATGGGGTGCTAAACAGTGTAACATTGTTGGTCCAACATCGGGTGCTAAACAGTCTAACATTGTTGGTCCAACATGGGGTGCTAAACAGTCTAACATTGTTGGTCCAACATGGGGTGCTAAACAGTCTAACATTGTTGGTCCAACATCGGGTGCTAAACAGTGTAACATTGTTGGTCCAACATGGGGTGCTAAACAGTGTAACATTGTTGGTCCAACATGGGGTGCTAAACAGTGTAACATTGTTGGTCCAACATCGGGTGCTAAACAGTGTAACATTGTTGGTCCAACATCGGGTGCTAAACAGTGTAACATTGTTGGTCCAACATGGGGTGCTAAACAGTGTAACATTGTTGGTCCAACATGGGGTGCTAAACAGTCTAACATTGTTGGTCCAACATCGGGTGCTAAACAGTGTAACATTGTTGGTCCAACATCGGGTGCTAAACAGTGTAACATTGTTGGTCCAACATGGGGTGCTAACCAGTCTAACATTGTTGGTCCAACATGGGGTGTTAAACAGTCTAACATTGTTGGTCCAACATGGGGTGTTAAACAGTGTAACATCGTTGGTCCAACATCGGGTGCTAAACAGTCTAACATTGTTGGTCCAACATGGGGTGCTAAACAGTGTAACATTGTTGGTCCAACATGGGGTGCTAAACAGTTTAACATTGTTGGTCCAACATCGGGTGCTAAACAGTGTAACATTGTTGGTCCAACATGGGGTGCTAAACAGTCTAACATTGTTGGTCCAACATCGGGTGCTAAACAGTCTAACATTGTTGGTCCAACATCGGGTGCTAAACAGTCTAACATTGTTGGTCCAACATCGGGTGCTAAACAGTGTAACATTGTTGGTCCAACATGGGGTGCTAAACAGTGTAACATTGTTGGTCTAACATGGGGTGCTAAACAGTGTAACATTGTTGGTCTAACATGGGGTGCTAAACAGTGTAACATTGTTGGTCCAACATGGGGTGCTAAACAGTGTAACATTGTTGGTCCAACATCGGGTGCTAAACAGTCTAACATTGTTGGTCCAACATCGGGTGCTAAACAGTCTAACATTGTTGGTCCAACATGGGGTGCTAAACAGTCTAACATTGTTGGTCCAACATGGGGTGCTAAACAGTGTAACATTGTTGGTCTAACATGGGGTGCTAAACAGTCTAACATTGTTGGTCTAACATGGGGTGCTAAACAGTGTAACATTGTTGGTCCAACATGGGGTGCTAAACAGTGTAACATTGTTGGTCTAACATGGGGTGCTAAACAGTGTAACATTGTTGGTCTAACATGGGGTGCTAAACAGTGTAACATTGTTGGTCCAACATGGGGTGCTAAACAGTGTAACATTGTTGGTCCAACATCGGGTGCTAAACAGTGTAACATTGTTGGTCCAACATCGGGTGCTAAACAGTGTAACATTGTTGGTCCAACATGGGGTGCTAAACAGTGTAACATTGTTGGTCCAACATGGGGTGCTAAACAGTCTAACATTGTTGGTCCAACATCGGGTGCTAAACAGTGTAACATTGTTGGTCCAACATCGGGTGCTAAACAGTGTAACATTGTTGGTCCAACATGGGGTGCTAACCAGTCTAACATTGTTGGTCCAACATGGGGTGTTAAACAGTCTAACATTGTTGGTCCAACATGGGGTGTTAAACAGTGTAACATCGTTGGTCCAACATCGGGTGCTAAACAGTCTAACATTGTTGGTCCAACATGGGGTGCTAAACAGTGTAACATTGTTGGTCCAACATGGGGTGCTAAACAGTTTAACATTGTTGGTCCAACATCGGGTGCTAAACAGTGTAACATTGTTGGTCCAACATGGGGTGCTAAACAGTCTAACATTGTTGGTCCAACATCGGGTGCTAAACAGTCTAACATTGTTGGTCCAACATCGGGTGCTAAACAGTCTAACATTGTTGGTCCAACATCGGGTGCTAAACAGTGTAACATTGTTGGTCCAACATGGGGTGCTAAACAGTGTAACATTGTTGGTCTAACATGGGGTGCTAAACAGTGTAACATTGTTGGTCTAACATGGGGTGCTAAACAGTGTAACATTGTTGGTCCAACATGGGGTGCTAAACAGTGTAACATTGTTGGTCCAACATCGGGTGCTAAACAGTCTAACATTGTTGGTCCAACATCGGGTGCTAAACAGTCTAACATTGTTGGTCCAACATGGGGTGCTAAACAGTCTAACATTGTTGGTCCAACATGGGGTGCTAAACAGTGTAACATTGTTGGTCTAACATGGGGTGCTAAACAGTGTAACATTGTTGGTCTAACATGGGGTGCTAAACAGTGTAACATTGTTGGTCCAACATGGGGTGCTAAACAGTGTAACATTGTTGGTCTAACATGGGGTGCTAAACAGTGTAACATTGTTGGTCTAACATGGGGTGCTAAACAGTGTAACATTGTTGGTCCAACATGGGGTGCTAAACAGTGTAACATTGTTGGTCCAACATCGGGTGCTAAACAGTCTAACATTGTTGGTCCAACATCGGGTGCTAAACAGTCTAACATTGTTGGTCCAACATGGGGTGCTAAACAGTCTAACATTGTTGGTCCAACATGGGGTGCTAAACAGTCTAACATTGTTGGTCCAACATCGGGTGCTAAACAGTGTAACATTGTTGGTCCAACATCGGGTGCTAAACAGTGTAACATTGTTGGTCTAACATGGTGTGCTAAACAGTGTAACATTGTTGGTCCAACATGGGGTGTACAACAATGTTCGAATGTTTAGCCCCGGATGTACTTCCGGCTAGGCAAAATTGACAGAAGAAAACAGTGTCTTGCCTGTGGTTTTCTACACTGAACTCTGATCTCGTAATTGAACAAATTGAAAATTACGAAACGTGTTCTAGCCAATCAGGGACTAGCGTGTGATATTCACTTTTTGTGCCGTTTGGTCGGTAAATGTTTTTGCTCTGAGGGTTTTTCTCCGGGTTCTCCAGTTTTCGTCCCTCCTCAAAAATCAACCAATTTCGATCCTGGAGTTCGTCGGAATACTTAAATTTAAGCCTCTGGCTTGGGAGACCCGGTAACGGCTTCCTGTATCTTCGACGTAACATAAACCATTTATTTATTTTATTTATACATGCATATTGTATTTTACAGTAGTGGGGATTTTATTTCCTTTCCCCGTGTTTCATTTCCTCTTCTTCCAGGGTACGGTCTGACTGAAACTAGCCCATCTTGTATGGGGACTTCGCCTGGTAAGTTCAAGCCAGCTTCTGTTGGTGGAGTCCTTCCTAATTTACAGGCAAAGGTAATGTGTTTTCAATTGATATATACCATGAGCATATACCATATACAAATAAGAGGCGAGAGAGAGGAGAAGAGAAATAGGAGAACCTCTGGTGTTATCCGTTGAGAATCTCACTTCCATGCGCTGAGTTTCAAATTAAGGAAGCGCATAAAACCGGCCATTGGTAAGCCAATGAAAATTACAATGACCTCCAGCACTTGCGGTTGCGCCATGTAATGAGTATAGATTATCCAATCAGGGACGAGGTTCTAATTCTGAACCTAATGTTCGCATGGAAGTGAGATTCTTAACGGAAAACACCAGAGCTCTTCTTTTTCTTCTCTCTCCTCTTCTCTCTCTTGCCTCTTACATTTGCCTTCAGTTGCTTCGAGCATCTGGCACCCAAAGTCAAACAATACCTGTATTCATAAATCATTAGGAAGTATTTTTTTCATTGTACACATTTTACGCAATATTTTATATATTTACAATGCTTTCATCATGAAGCAGAGAAAAAAAACTGAAAACTGTTACCATTAATTACGTGATGAGGGACCACAGGCTACCCAAGCGTAAGGTTTTTGATTAACCGTTTATTTTACAAGATTTGACTGGGAATTTATAGAGTTTTTAGAAATTGCCATAATTCTGTAAATATTGAATTAAAAGAAACAAGACTTTACCTGTGTTGTTTGTCAGTTATTGGGCTGTGTCTGTGTGCAGTTTCAGCGCATTTGGGCGATTTTTTCTTTCCGGCAGAACCAGGCCAGTACTAAAGAGAGAGAAGGCAGGACACTAAAAAGGCCGATCTAAAAAAACGAGTCGAACTCACAAAATATTTTCAACATGAAAATCAACGTCTGTGCCATTCAACTTACTGCAACTGCATCGGGGAGGATATACTGTTTGACTTTATGCTATTAGTTCCGAGATATGCCACTTTCTCGAGGAGCAAGCGGCCATAGAAAACCAATGAACTATCACGGACCACCATTTTTTGCACCTTGATCAGACAAACATGCCACGGCAAGAAGCCGTTGGCGCGGCCAAGCCTGGGCGCTAACAAAAAACAAATGGCATATTGAAAATATTGGCGACTCGAGTTCGACTCGTTTTCTGAGATCGGCCTTTTTAGTGTCTTGCCTTCTCTCTCTTCAGTACAGACCTGGTTCTGCCGGAAAGAAAAAATCGCCCAAATGCGCAGAAACTGCACACAGACACAGCCCAATAACTGACAAACACACAGGTAAAGTCTTGTTTCTTTTATTTCAATATTTACAGAATTATTTCAATTTCTAAAAACTCTATAAATTCCCAGTCAAGTCTTGTAAAATAAACGGTTAATCAAAAACCGTACGCTTGGGTAGCCTGTGGAAATTAAGTGCAAAATTAAGTGCGCCTTTAACTAACGAAAATACGAACAAATCTTACGTACAGACAAAAATAACACACACTTTACAGCATATTTTAACAATGTCCAATTCAGCATTAGCTGATTTAAATGGAGCTCGTAACAACGAGGAATCCTTCGTTAAAGGTAACTAAAAAAAATTGAATATAGAGTGTTCCGGGTAAATTAGAGCAGGTTTTGGACCCTAAAGTGAGCCCACATGTTTATCTGGACCGAACCAGAGGGTCCGACTCTTAAAGTGCTACTGTGTCCTATTTTCTTTCAGTTTCGGAAATTTAAAGTACAAAATACCTACCAATTCAAATATTAAGTCAGAATTCCTACAGGAAGTCTGATTATTTTACCCATAAGTTCGAACTCAGACTGACCGCTATATATTACTCAGATCCTTTATTTAGCGGTCTTTTCGTTACGTTAGCTGAGTAACAGCTGCGGTTCGACACAGCGACTAGAAGGCATTTTATAATGTTCAAACTTTGAATACAAGCTCTCTGGGCGTTCCTATATAAAACTGACCCATTCCTTCTGCATACTAAAGCAGCCACATTTATTTTTGGGATCGGGTGGAACTTCTCGAAACGAGCGACAGTATTGGCCTACCCAACAATAGAAAACACCCTAACCTTTAGAAAGTGCAGTACAAATGTATAGTATTATGGATGCAATCAGAATACAGGTCTCGAGAGGTTCCGTGCTACTCATAGTTTGGGTTGCTTAGCTGACATCATCCAATTCTAATCCGAGTGATGGCGGACAGCAATTATGGCTAAAATAATAATCATATATACTTCTCGTACTTTTAATTTCCGAAGCTGAAGAAAACAGGACAAGTCAGTGTAATTTGATACGATCGTAGTGGCACTTTAAATTCGCCTCTCTTGTCGCAAGTGGGGAATTGCATAACAGCTGCATTACCGTGCTATCCATGTGGGATCAATTAGTTTCTCACACGGCTACTGCGCCGACGCGTCAGACGTCGACACTCTATTTACATTTTAACTTCCTGCCATTATCATTCTTATAAATGGACTTTTATTGACCCCAAAATACATGAATATTTTCAGATTCTTAATTTCTAAAGACGAAAATGTGATACACTGACAAACAGTGCATACAACTGAACGAATTGATCTGCGCAGCAGTCTCAACTCAGACATAACAAATTATGAGATTAAGACGGGGACTGATTGATGCAGATCTGTTAGACGAAATTTAAGCTCTTTGAATGTCATGTGGAAAACACATTTAAAAAAAGCTCTGTAGTTTAAATTATCTCGCGGTCGCGACCTCAACTGTGCGTAGCCGAATAAACGTCCGAAATACTGAAAAAATACGTCTGGAAAAATGTAGAAGAGCTGGTAAGCAGATTATACTGTACATTCAGAAGCCCATAAGTACATTGTACTACTGCGAACCAAATTATTGTGTGTTACGGACTTTGCAGAGAAGTAGCTTCGTTCCTAAACAAGATATAATACCCGCAGTTGGCACAGGAAGCCCGGTATTTTTGATTATGTGGTCATTGTCGAAACTACCGGGCTTCCTTTGGTATACTCGAAAATACCGCGCTTACTGTGGTATAATTGTATACCACAGGAAGCCCGATACTTTCGATAATATGGTAAAAGTATACCACATGAAGCCCGGTATTTTCCATTTAAGAAATATAAAACATTTCCCGTGTTTCTATAGAGTTATAGAAACACGCGTGGGAGTTTGGGAGAACGAGAAATGGCAGTGGGAACACGAGCCCGAAGGGCGAGTGTTTCCACAGCTATTTCGAGTTCTTCCAAACTTCCACAAGTGTTTCTATAACTCTATAGAAACAAGGGGAAAATGTTTCTATTTCCTTTATGAAACTGAACCTACAGAAAATAAGTACAACAATGGAAAATACGCATTTATTAGTATCACGAAAATGTAAATTGTCCTAACCACGCAATCAAAACTGAGCGCGCGCTCAACTTTCTATGTTTCTATAGAGTTATAGAAACACGGCTTTCAGACAATCAGAGCGCACGTACTATCGAATGTCATACAAGTGTACCACATGTAGCCCGGTATTTTCCATAATGTCATACAAGTATACCACAGGTAGCCCGGTATTTTCGATTATGTGGTGCAAGTATACCACAGGAGGTCTGGTATTTTCGAGTATATGGCAGACATTTTGTCACTAGGTCGATCTGTGTTCATTGTCCCGTAACATTTAAGCAGCCATGAGCCCATAGTAATTGGTATTCCAAGGAGCTTTAATTTTGTTTGCCAATTTGGTCTCCCGAAATGATAATCCGATTACAACCGTATGATGCAAGTCAAGCTCGTAACGCACACCCGAATTCTGCCGGCTTGAAGACTCATTATCGTCCTCCCTTGCTTTTATATTATTAAACAAATAGAAGATGGTTCAATTTTTCATTTTCTATTTAACAAATAGAACTACAGGACTGATTTGCTATGTACATGAATCACGAGTCGTGTTGCTGCGAGTGATTTCTTTAACGTTTTAAATGTTCTGCAGCTTCAGTAGTGTTTTTAGGAGTGCAAAACACGAGCGAAATGCACAAACCATAATGTACGCTCCTTGTCTTGTTTTAAGTTTAAATCCTCGTCTTTTCTTCCGCCATAAGACGGCATTGTTACATCTTTAACTAAATTCTTATAGAAATATGGATATGACGTCATTTGTATGATCTACACTCTCACAAACCAAATAAATAACGCCATTTGAGTGATCTACTCTCACATGCAAAGTCACAGCTCTCGACCAATCAGAGCGCGCGTTATTCTGAGGTTGCTCGCTTGTATACGAAATATAAAATGCACGCACGAGGGCTTGTAAAGCTGTTATGAGCAGAGTACGCAAATGAAACCTATTGTTACGTAATGTGTAATATGTGGAATTTTGCTTCGTTCAAGAAAAATATAGTATTGCATGTTTTTATCTCACTCCAGGTAATCGACTTAAGAACAGGAGAACTGTTACCTGCGCGAAAAGATGGCGAGATTTGCATGAAAGGTCCTACCATCATGAAAGGTAAGCCACTCAGATCCGCACCTCATACCGTACAAATCCTACAGGCTATGGCCTTCTTAAATGCACAGCTCCTGTGGTATATGAATCTCGAATCTTTAGTTTGGATCATTCTTAGGTTACTTCAACAATCCGAAGGCCACCGCGGAGACTATTGACAGCGAGGGCTGGCTACACACAGGAGACATTGGACACTATGACGAGGAAGAGCATTTCTATATAGTGGGTAGAGTCAAGGAACTTATCAAGTACAAGGGATTTCAGGTGAGATCATGGATGAATTTTATTTGTAAACTTGAATCACTTGTGTAGGTCTGCGTCGGCGGGGAAGAGTCGAACACTGTGAGAGCTAATTCTCTTTGTGATGCTAGGTTCCTCCTGCCGAACTGGAAGACCTGCTGCAGTCCCACCCCCAGACAGTGGACGCAGCAGTCATAGGTATTCCAAATACTGAGGCTGGTGAACTGCCTAAGGCGTTTGTAGTACTCAGAGAGGGAAGCCACGGGATTACTGCTGAAGATATCGTGAAGTTTGTATCTGAAAATGTGGCTCCTCATAAGAGGCTTAGAGGGGGCGTGGAGTTTGTAAAGAGCATCCCTAAGAATGCGAGTGGGAAGATAATGAGACGGCAGCTCAGAGAACAGGAGGCGCTAAAGACGAGGGAGAAAATAAAGCACAAGTTGTAGGCCCAACATGACATTAGAACAGGTCACATCAGTTAATTTTCAATCTCTATATTCTACGAATATCGGTACCCTGGAGAGGATGAGGTGGAACATGACATTTGTATGTATTCTGCATGACAGCTTATTATAGATATGGGTCATCTGTGGGGAGTGTGGTATGTGAAGCCCTGAAAAATCACTGCGGGAGAATATCACTAATCCAGTGACACAACGTAGTGCCCAGATCATCCCGTCTAAAATGACAGCCGAGAAATGCTGGGAACTAATTAAATGCACGATCGGTACGATCTTTAAGAGTCACATGCGCTAACCCTAAAACTCACCCTAACCATTTTGAAAAGAAATTCCCAGGTAAACGATGCGTTTTCACTGCCGTATTGCTAGGGTGCACAGGTAAACATGCAAGAAGGGAATCAAAGAAGCAGAGAGAAACAAAACGTGAAGTTCTTCTGGGGGTCGGACCCATAAGCTTCAGCGACCAGCCGCTTTCGAGATGTGACATATTTTCAGCTTTATGTTTGATTAGTGCCCATGTAAAGTGGTTCCTTGTCGTGAGCCGATTGTGAATTTAAGTAGTCATATATTAAATGCAGAAGCCTCACGACCATTGTCATGTTGTTGATCAAAGTTTTTGCTTTGGTAAATCTGTTCTTGAATATTGTCAGTTTGAATATCATCCACCCCCAAATCAATCAGAAGTCACGAAGTCGCCGAACAATTATTATTTATACTTCGTAGAACACTTGCGCGCCAACGGCACGAACACCCGAACATAGAGTACTCACTGACTATTTCTCGGCTGTTGTTTTAGACGGTATGTCGAGGGTTTACCGTGACACAGTGATTATGAGCTAGGGTTTACCGTGACACAATGATTATGATCTAGGGTTTACCGTGACACAGTGATAATGAACGAGGGTTTACCGTGACACAGTGATTATGATCTAGGGTTTACCGTGACACAGTGATTATTATCTAGGGTTTACCGTGACACAGTGATTATGATCGAGGGTTTAACGTGACACAGTGATTATTATAATAATACCTTTATTTTAAGAGGGTAGCACTAAATAGTGTACAAACACTAATGAACTTGTGGCCCTCTATCTAAAAATACACTAAAATCTAATTACATATAATACTAGAGATAAAAAGATAAAACTATATACACATATTGAATTGCAAAAGCAAGTAGTCTATAATATCTAAACCTATGAAATCACACTATATAAATCAACTTATGGATAAAAACGTTCAAACGATAATTGCTCATTAAAAAATCTACCGCGAAGAGCACGCTTAAAGGATTTAAGACACGCTTGTTTTTTCAGGTCAGCTGGTAGACTATTCCACAACTGTATGGCTGTCACTAGGAAACATCTACCACCTTCTGTTACTCTATTATACTTTGGACAAATAAAATTATAATTAGAAAATCTAGTGTTTCTTGTGTGTACTGAACTATTTAGCCTAAGTGATTCTACTAAATAATCCGGAACTGCCAGTGTAAACGATTAAACAAAGGCACGGAGAATGCCCGTGGCTCGGCGTCTAACATTACTCTTGCTGTTCTTTTCTGTAAACGAAGAATCCTTAGAAGAGAGTCTTTGGAACATGACATTTGTCAGACAACAAATTGTATTTCAGGTTCAGTCTCGACACAACAGACAACAAATTATTTTCTGATGCCAGCAGTTTTTGCAACCGAGTTTAACGTCCAGTTTCATTGAGTAAACTTCAATGTGCGCGTTCTCAAAGATTACTGAGTCTGTGCCAGTAATTTCGAACACATGGAAATATTTTCATGTATTGTCTTGTGCAAAACATCATGGACAATGAAATTTGGCCTCAATAGAGCCAAGCAATGAAAGACCGGGACTATATGCATTCTAAGGCGATCGAATTAAATTCCTCACATCACTGGGCTCGTAAAAAATAACTGCGGCTCAAAGTAAATAAACAAGTCAAGGAATGTAAAGCAAATTACTATAAAGATCTGATTAGACAAAGCAAAGGAAATTCAGGTGCTCTATGGATAACTATAAATGATTGACTTGCCGTAATAAGATCTAATAATGGCTCCCAGCCGAGGCACACACGAAGGGACAAGTCCCTCGTGTGAACTAGGAAAAATCTTGTCAGTTTGTCCCTGGGACTTGTTCCCTCGATTCAAACCAGTTTGATTTGAAGGGACAAGTCCCGGGGACAAAATTTTGTTCCGGCGACAATATTTTTCCTAGTTCAGACGAGGGGACTTGTCCCTTCGTATGCGCCGACCTTTATCCAATCTGATGGAGTACAGTTAACAGAGCCTACTCCAGCTAGGACAAATAACAGTGAAAATGTCTTTCGCTTTTCGAACATTTCCGAGAGGGGTATCATGTGACTTGAATGCTGCGTTTAGATTGTTAGCACCATTATGAATTATTAATGATTAATATAAGTAATAGATACAGCATGAGTGGCCGTGCTTTATGGGATTTGCAAACTCGAGTTGTAAACCCCAATTAAAGCACGAACACGAATTATGTACTTGACTTATCAAACGTCTAGATGTTCAGTTATTCGGAATAGCAGGGTAGGAATATGTTCCAAAGAACGCACCCCAAGTCATATGTGGTCGACTTAACTCATCACAACTGAACTGATCTGGTAAAACTCTACAGCTTGTTTACCAGTCGTGAATATAGAAATTAAAAATGCAAGTGTTAAATGTTATTTTTCAGTTTTAACAAAAAATGCATTTAGTTTTAAGCCGGTTATTATTCAGTACTCTCTCCTCCCGCCTTGTTGTTTACCTGGGAGAGACCTTCTAGCAGAGAAGACAATTCTGCAAGATGAATTTACTTCTGCCAATTTCTTTTGGATGGATTTAAAAGCAGTTACCCTGCGAGCAAAGGTTCTTGGTGGAGAGGGAAAGAACATATGCTCGCAGAGCAAAACAAATTGTAGGGCAAGAACTAAGCTAAGAGTTTCTTACACTTCACGCCCCAATTTCGCCTTGATTTTTGTCCTACTATTTTTGGTCTACTAAACCGAGTATTGGCATAGATGACAAATTAATCCCTAATTTGAACTTGAAATTTCACGCGTAATTTGTAATTTCACATGTGAAATTTCAAACGCCGCCTACACGCGCTTAAAAATTACTTAAAAAGTAATGGCATAGATGACAAATTAATCCCTAATTTGAACTTGAAATTTCACGCGTAATTTGTAATTTCACATGTGAAATTTCAAACGCCGCCTACACGCGCTTAGAAATTACGTAGATTTTGACAAACACAAGTAAAATGTATGCCTAATTTCACTCGTCTCCATTACCCTGATTTGGACTTCTGCCTATACTAATTAACAACCTCGTGCCCAGGGTCTTCTCGGTCAGATCCAAAATGGCGGCTGCTGCGGTAGAAGACCCTGGTAAAGAGGCTGAACTGTCACGTACTCTGATTGGCTCTTCAGTTGTGACGCAAAGGTTGTTTAACAATGTTTTTATTGGCCCAAAGTAACGAACTGAGTCCAGAGAGAATCAGTATATAGATTCGATTGCCGGTTAGCGTTAAGCACCGAGATCGCGGGTTCAAACCCCGGCCGGACCAACACTCAGGGTCTTAAAATAACTGAGTAGAAGGTGCTGCCTTTACATAATACAGCAAATGGTTAGCCCTTCACGTCTTCTCGGATAAGGACGTAACATCGTAGGCCAGTGTCCCCAATTTATAGCTGCAAAGCTAAATACATTGACACTTTTAAAATAAAGTCACTTACTCGCTTACTTACTTTGCTCATATTTTATCAGTAAAACGATATAAATAACCTTAAACCCATTGTATAGGTACCAGTAATAGATGAAGTGCATTGCTGTGTAGTTTTCTGGTAAGTTTCATCCGTCAAAAAGCCAAGAGAAGCCATTAAATATGAACATGTGCTATCGATCGCTTCGCTTCAACGCTATCGGCTTTTTAGGATTCTCTTCTAGCTTAGATACATCCTGGTAGCATTGTGATACCCTTCCACAGTAAACTCCATTTCGACTTGTATCGTATCGTATCTCGCTGATCTCGCTTACTCCGGATTGGGATACCTATGGTTTGTAGGCACGTGATGAAATACTCCATATTTAGTTTGGCCGCCATCTTGGATGCCCACATCACGTGATTAAAATCTTCAGGTTTAGTCACGTGATTCAGCCTTTGCCAGGGAAGCCACCATCTTGGATCTGACCGAGAAGACCCTGGGCACGAGGTTGAGTAATTAAGGGTTATGTCCCGAGTCTTGTGTTGAATTATTTTATTTGGGAGGATCAGTAAAAATAAAATAGAAATATCAAATAATGTGTTAGTTTATAGATCACGGGTTCCACATCGTGTTGAGGTAATTACCGCCATATGTTATGCCCGTGAATGTTTTTTAGCACTTACCGTGATGCTTTGCGCGAAACAAGTATTTTCGTGGACCACGAAATTCAGCCTGGGACCAGCGATGTATACTTGTACAGAATCTGCTTGCATCGTTTTTATTACTCCTGATAGGTACTATTATATGGATATGCACATACGATGAATACTTTTCTAATGAACTTATTTAGGGCATTCTTTTTAATTGAACCGAAATTTGCTGACATTCTTTGTGTGACAAACAACGGCCTAGCAAAGCCGAGATGGCGCCAGCGAAGAACAACCGTCGAGAATATTGTCACGGTCTGTCCGAAGGAATCAGTTTGCTCGGTAGTTCACTTGCTACCCTGAAATATAAAACGAAGGTAAGAAGATAATTCGCCGATAATTCTTCGATCTACCAGCTAGGGAAACACAAGCAACTGCGATGAGTTTGTAATAGCTGTAATAGTAGTATTAAAATTAGTATTAGCATTAGTAAGTATTAACATTAGCATTATGATTATAATTATTATATTCCTGAAATTATTTATATGTAAACTAACTATAGCAGTATTTCTTTTCCTATTATTAGCACCTTTTCCTCTGCTCTTTTCCTTATTTCCTTTGTATAATTCCACTTTTTTCCTTGATTTGTCCTCTGCACTTTTTTCCAATTTTCTTTTTATATAATTCTTAGGGGTATAGAATGGTCCCTAAAAAAATCGCGAGTCTCGACAAAATTCAAGCAAGTCTCGAAATATCGGCGTTTCAATAAAAAGGAGTCGGATTTTGAAATAAGGGTCTCGGTGAGTTTCAGATTTGACCCTTATACCCCTTACAGAAGTAAGTCTCGGGCTCGGATTTTGAAACAAGGGTCTCGGCGCTCGGCGAGTCTCGTATTTGACCATTTTATACCCCTAGCCAATTCTTCTGGGTTTTTTTCCCTCGACTATTATACCTATGCAAGACCTATGGTAGTGATCAACTCGAAAGCTTTGACCGCTACGTATTATATGCACATCTAACCTAGCTCGTTAAATTTAATAGCTTATATTACCATCTTTTTTTTCTACATATTTGTAAATTTTATAAAAAAGGAAAAATAGTGCAAAATAAATGACTCTGAATCTGGAGAGTACTCTGAGTATTTGCTAAAGTTTCGATCTGATTTAGCCGGCGGCTTAGCGGATGTCTGGCTGTTCAAAGGTGGTTCAGGCACAGGAAGCCCAAGCTCTGTTTATGTATACGAAGCCCAAGGATTACGGCAAAGCTGACACAACGTAGGATTTTATATTGAATATCCCAACATTTTGGCTGGCCAAACCAGCCTTCGATCTTCAGGTACCAGATGTTACAATAAGAAATTAAACTAGAATTTTCCAATAAGTAGGGTAGGGTAAGGCCTACGGCAAAAAAGAACCTATTAATTTTGAAATAGGCTCATGGATAGTACGCGTTTGCCGCAATAGGCCCTTTGCAGCTAACAGTCACGTGCTGATATAATACTTCGTTAACGAATGAATTGAGCTCGTGATCCCCATGGGAAAGGCGTTGCCATGGATGTTGGAGAGCAAGCTATCTTTAAAACCGCTGTTTTAGAAAGATCGAAAATCGATTGGAGGTGGAAAATAGCAATTACAAACAGGTTTTGCTAATATCAATACCGATCTCGTACAAGAAGTCAGAAGTCAGAATTGTTTTGCTCTCCAGTACAACCACGTGATTTGTTAGCTGCAAAGGGCCTATTGAGATCGGCCTATTCAATAGGTACGAGTCCAGCATGAGGTTCGAGTAGCCAAGTCGGGAATTACGACTCTGGTGCGACTTTACGGCAAACGTCGTACTTAACACGCGCCGAACTAAATTCATAAATTATGTAAAATAATAAATAAATCATGCAAATAGTATGGATTGTGCCAAAACCGTGAAAACAACATCTCCCCCATCTCCCCGCAAATACTGACCCCCCCCCCTCCCCCCTGGTGAGCATGCGCTGTACAAAGGCGATTGGCGGCCTATCGGAAGTGATTGCCTCATGACGCTCTGCCGGAAATGTGTAGTTCGTGCTTTAACGTCACAAAATACATTTGACTTAAATGCGAAATGTCCTTTTGTAATAAATGCTCAGTATTCGAAAGTAACGAAGACGTGTCTGGCTGGAATGCCGGACACCATATGAAGTCAAACCATCCAGAATGTCGTTGAAAACTGCGGCATGATCGACTATTAACAGAGGTTTCAATGTGTGAATCGCAACCGTTAGAAACATGCGGCCAATAACGCCACTTGCAGTGACAACTATCGTCTCCTATATACACAGCACCGAGTGCTGTGTAGAACGCCATTCTTCTGTTTCTGTTTGGACAATCATTTTCCACAGAAAGGCCTTTCTTAAATATATTCGACCGAGCGCTATATTTCGCCATATCACTAACCGCGGGCGAAAAGTGAAATGCGCCAGGACACGTGTCAGTTCCCGTGGTTAATTAGGCGCATAATGGTTCGACGTTTGAGCCACGTCGGCCCTAAGTCGATCTTCTACCGAACCCATTTTTTTAATAGGATCGGCGCGACTTAAGTTCGACGTTTGCCGTAGGCCTAAGTTAAAATTCGCCCAAATTCGCTGAAACGTTAACTGCATACAGACACAGCCAAGACACAGATTATTGACACCAAGTTTTATTTATTTTATTACAGTATATTTATCGAAAAGTTAGATTAAAAAATTTCCATACAAACCCTTATAAAATACTGACATAAACAGAGCCTGGGCTTCCTGTGGTTCAGTTTTCTAGTTGGGTGTTTTTCAGTCGATAATGACTCAAAGAATACCTTGCCGTTCCTCCGTTGTATCCGCGCTACTAAATAAAATTCTGATATTTAGTAGCTTGTAAGTGTTCACTTAACCGAAGTCAAGTCAAAGCAAATATTTATTAAATCGAATAACTTTGCAGTGATCGATCAGTACACACTAATATAATATTCTACTCAGCGAGCAAATAAAGTTATTTCTCAGCTACTGATTTTCTATTGCTGTAGGTTACTAGTTAGACGTGCCGATTTGATCAAGAAATCAAACTGTGTCCTAATTTTAAAATTCGCTAAATAATAAGTTAAACTCCTGCATCAAGTTCTCTTGCAAGTTTTTCCTTTGTGGATATTTGATTGATGAGTCTCAGCTTTCAACACTGAATCGATTTTAGGTCTTTCTTAAACTATAGGCATCATTTTCGTTTATGTAAAATTTCATTGAGTTTTGACCAGTGACACGGTGATCAAAACATAGACACGGATCACGAGGCGTGATAACTGAGGGTCAGTTTAATATCAGCATAAGATTAATATACCTATTTCCTTTGGCTGTTTGCTGTACTCATAGTCACAAATCCTTGGGGAAAAGATTCTTTCTTCGATATATTTCCATACTGATCGATCAATGTATCGTTTCACACGTTAACAAGAAATCAACAATACACGGGTATTCCAGTCAACATGTCACGGTTACATTGGTATGTATAATATAGTCACGCGACAAGATGGCGGTGGTACGGAGCAAACTACAGGATGTGCCAATACCTGAAGATATCACTGTCATTTCCAGAGTTCATTCTCGGGAAATTCGACGAATACGGCGATAAAGTTGCCATCGTAAGTAATAGAGCAAATTGTACCAAGATATATGAAGGTTTTCCCTACAATTTATGAATGTATATGATTCCTTGACCTACCCTGGATGAGCGAAGCGAGACCTCTTTAAGAAAGGAGAAGCTAATGTGATCTAGGAGAGGCCGGTTTCCAACCTCTGATCCAGGGTATCCTTGACCTGGAGCAAAACCAAGACTCGATTATGAATTAATCATTGCATTTCCATACTTGTTTTGTTTAATATAAGTTCATGAGAATCACAAGGGAAATATAATCTGGCTGTTTTCAAGGGAATTATAATACCTATTTCTGAGGGATCAATGTATGATCGGAGGATGTTATTTAGATGCAAACAATCAGTCCATGAGCATAACAATGGCCGGACTTTTTAACCTGACATCGGCATGATAGCAGCCAAACAAGAGCAATAATAACCGAACCTGACAAGAGCGGTAACTAGCATAACAAGAGCATGTCACCCAGCCTGACAAGAGCATGAATTAGCATGACACGAGCAGAACATGAAAATCGTCTTGATCGGGGATGAGAACGTAACACGAGCACAACAGAAGCATGACAAGAGCATGTCATTCAGCCTGACAATAGCGTGAATTAGCATGACACGAGCAGAATATGAAAATCGTCTTGATCGATATCGGGGATGAGAACGTAACACGAGCACAACAGGAGCATGACAAGAGCATGTCATTCAGCCTGACAAGAGCGTGAATTAGCATGACACGAGCAGAATATGAAAATCGTCTTGATCGGGGGATGAGAACGTAACACGAGCACAACAGGAGCATGACAAGAGCATAACAAGAACATGACAAGAGCGTGAAACATTGTTCGGCCGTAGCCCGGCTTGAATCACGCCATGCCAACCACCTGAAATGCTATAAATAGTATTCGTTCCCTGCTTGAATATAATCACGCTATGCCAACCACCTAAATGCTATAAATAGTATTCGTTCCCTGAGCTGCAGAGGTCGAGAACTGATACCTGTATACGTATTTGAACTTAGATTTTTCTAGATTCCACACATTTATGCATGAATTGTTGCGTTCGACGAAGGAGAACGCATACTAATCTTGCAGTGGACTCCCTGTGGTCCTGTGTGGGCTACCTGTGCTTCCCCAGGCGAAAGAAATCATGGTCCTCACCAACCTCGTTCCCAGGGGTCTTTACGCGCCTAATCAAAGATGGCGTCGAAAGTACCCCTGGTACAGGCTGGTCATGTGACCCAAAATATGCCCAATATGTGGGCATATTTTGAGGAGCATCCGCCATCTTGGATTCATCATCGCTGAAAAACGGTTAGCGGTTGAAGTGTGATCCCAATGAATTCCACCCGTACATTATTCTACTTGTACCCAGTTGCGAAGTGAGTAAAATAAAAGGCAAAAACGCTAAGTTCTGATGAATTTGTAGTTGTTTTCAACGAATTTTGAACGCGCAATGCGAAAGACGACATCACCAGTTTATTTTTTAAAGCGAAAATGCACGCGCTATTTCAAATTCTCCAATCAGCGCGCGCTTAACGTCTAGCCAATCAGTGGCCGAATCCAACCAGCCTGTACCAGGGGTACTTTCGACGCCATCTTTGATTAGGCGCGTAAAGACCCCTGGGAACGAGGTTGGGTCCTCACGTATGTTTGTACTTTTTAGAATAAATTATCTCGGCCGGGGAACTGGTAACCACACGTACACGATGCGAGCGGCCATTTTGCCTTTTTTGATGAATGCCATCATGCCTTCATGGCTTCTGTTTTGTTTCGTGATCGGTTAGTTACTTGCCTTATTTTCCGACAATGCAATGCAATGATGTTTCAAAGGTTCGCAAGTACAATTGAGCAAAGCCTGAGGAAAGTGTGTAGTACATCTGGAGGACCTTTAACATTCAACTCGGCCATAATTATTTATTTATGCTGAACCCGAGTGAATGTGCGATCGAAAAATATGCTGTTGGCTTGCTCGCTGCATTGAATTGTGCTGTACGGTTTGCCGATACCAAAACTGCAAATGGTCAAGATGCTATAAATCATACCTGAAGGCTGAAGAGAAATACATGGATATGAATATTTCAGTGTGAGTTGTGTGAAGAAGCTTTTTAAATACTACACGTGTGCATCATGGTGGTTTAAGTCAAACATGGTCTGTTACGACACCAGCGAAGTTGAACAGAGAACTGAGTCAAATCAACTCACCATAATTTGTAAACAACCGAGTGCATTCTGTTGGCTTGCTCGCTGTACTGGATTCTGCTTTTCGCTGTACATACAGATACCGAAACTACAAACAGTAAGATGACCTGGCTGAAGAGAAACAAGGTCCGAGTTTTCTAAATACCCGTAAATAATTTATCGCCGTATCTTGTGTGAGTTACGACAGTGTACATCTTGGTTAAACAAATTAACGGATTCAAATTAACACTACATTCAGACAGAGAGTTAATCTATACCGACACTTTGATATGCCAAGGAACTGGAATATCAACACGGTACAAGGTGAGGGAAATTTAAAGTACTGACTTCATTGCTGTGTTCAATTAATCTACACTGAATTTCTAACAGACCTGAAACAAGTCCTGGCTTTGATCGCATTGACCATAAATTATTCTGGAACTAACAATGGCGCTCAATATTCTGCAGCCAACCTTGTTCTCACTTGAAAAATACCCGGGAAACATAATGTGAATGATCTGACTCGAAGGAACTGCATGGGCTGTACTTTATACACATGCATACCTATAGATATACTAGTTCATGTTCTAAGAATTGAACTGGAATTCAGTTTATACACATCTGAATAGTAATATTTACTTATACGTACTTTATATGAATCCCTTTATATATACTGTATTTTATATATTCTGTAATATAGTCAGGTCCCCAATTAGCTTTACAGCTAAATATAACTATTGACACTCAAATAAAGTTCATGTATATATGTATGTAAATGTATGTAGCTATAGCCTGGGTTGATTTGTGTTCTACACTAACTTCAATTATTGCTTTACACTATTACCACACAGCAAAATGTGCTACTAATTCTCAAATCAATGCCATAACCATATAAAACACACATATATATATATACATATAGCTCCATAAGCATCGCATCCAATGATTTAATGTTACACAAAGATAATTATAGTTTTATACCCAGATGCATCCCCTTGTATATTAACATATAAGTCAAGACATCACAATTTTCACATTAGATAAAAAACAAGCACTTTTGATCAGGATTACGTACACCGTCCACAACATTGCAGCAATTTTTCAGCTTTTCAGACTGTTACCAGAGTCCTTTGTCTTTCAAAAAATATGTCGAACGCACTTTGATAATCTATGATTACTTATAGTTTTAAAATATTTTATTGACAAAATAAACACGTTCCTACTTAAATCCATGTAATTTAATGGCCCTGCATGCTGTTTATCGAAACGAAACAATGAGGAATTTATACAAAGTAGAAACTTTCTGAAGCCAAGAGATGACCGCTATAATTATAACCTAGATTTACTTGCGTTTCAAAATACACAATGTTCTAAGCTACTATAACTATAAGCTTATTATATGGTGTTTACTAGCTAGTTCCTTTATTCGCTTTTAATTACGTTTCACATCCAGGTCTTCGAAAAATATGATAAGCATAAAGTTTTGCTAACGGCGAACGAAAAACAGAGTGATTTACTTTCTTTTGCGTTCTCTTGTAAACGTAAACTTTGGGATTTTCACATTATTTTTTCCAGTGAATGGTTGAAATGTAGGTGACTGCAAGCATTTTCACGTGCAGTTAAAAGTTTCTGTCCCCCCCCCCCTCCACCCCCCCCCCCCCCCCCCCTCCACCCCCCCCCCCCCCCCAACCCCCTCTCCGCCCCGCCCCGCCCGCTATTTTGGCCGCACGAGAATAGGGCGAGCGGCCTATGATCTCCGAGGAAACGACTAAAATGTCGCATTTGTGTACGCACCTTTACATTAGCGGTTGTAACCGCTGCATCAAGACGAGGCTGCTTTGGTTCGTGCATTTTCTCTTTAGAGGGCATGTTGTCAGTTGAGAATATTCCCTTGACCACAGGAACGCGCCAAATCCTCAATGGTAAAAACAACAAACTTGTCGACTGAGAAGATGTGCTGGCCCCTTTTTGTGCTGTGTTAATACATAATTTCTGAGGGTGCTTCTATTCAGGAAGGTTGTGAGGAAGTTGATTACAAAATTAGCATAATTACATGATACATGTAATTATTTAGCACCAACTTTCACCAGAGCTAGAGAGAAATTCAGTTTAAAAATGGAAACTAAAACGACTCAAATCAGAGGCACTCGGAGAGTAAATGTGATCAACAAGTCGGTGAGAGCTTGCTAAATGGCAGACCACTACAATTTTGTATTTTTGTTAATTTTTCTTTCCCTTCATGATTAGAATTCATTCCGACTCCTGACAAAACAACCACGTAAGTAAACTTGACCTTATTCGAAATTGATGTATATCACAAATGGATTGCTTACCTCTTCCCTCAACCCTGAGAACGGTTGCTATCAGCCTTGTCTTTTCACCTAGTTCGCCAGTCTATAACTTCCACTTCACCCTTGGCTTCAAAAGGGCCTTGCAATCGACATTAGTCAGAATCAAAATAGAGGCAGGCATACAATATATGACATATTGTAACAACTTGGACGTCTCCCGTTGGACACAAAACTCAGTAACGTTTTAGAGTCAGTTAGAGCACCTTAGTTTTGGACCCGGGGGGGGGGGGGGGGATACTCCTGTTTGTGACGTATTATGTATGTGCCGCCCGGGTGGGTCAGGGTTTTGAGCTCAGTTTGGGCAGGTAGGGTCAGGGTTTTGACCTGATTTGGGCAGATCAGGGTCAGGATTTGAGTATAATTTGGGTGCAGTCAGGGTCGGGGTTCAGTATTTTTTAGGCAGTTAGGGTTATTTTTTTTTTAGCTACTATGTCAAAAAAATACATTCTGTTGCCGCATTTTGATCGCCTGTCCACATGCAAGCACTGAGGTTCCCTTACATTGTGACGCCGCTCATTCGTACTTCAGTACTTATCTATGTACTCCATCTGCTGATTTGTTTACCCAATACCACGTCCCGACTTGAAATGTTCCGTATTTTGCATGCAATCCCGGTACGCGGTATACCGGCCGGGATATATATCCGACCGTGTTTTGAAAACAATTTAAAGAAGGGGCGCCAATAAGGGTTTTTTTTTTCAAAAAGGGGGCAATCAGGGTTTTGGAGCTCGGATTGGGTCAAACAGGGTCAGGGTTTGAGTCTCTTGGCCTCACATACATACCCATTTTTCATGTACACCCCTCGGGGTTTTGGATCAGTTCAGTTGCAGTCACTCAGTGGAACTACAAAATGAGCGCCAAAAAACGCATTTCAGTAACCGTAATTGACTCAATCATCAGATCTCTGAGTTAAGCCAATGAAACTTAAATACTAGGGCTATAGGTAAACGATATCAACTATGGTTCAAATATGCATTCTTTCATTTGACCCCACATTCCTATATATAGTTATACACTCAATATCAGTTACTGTTTATTCAATACTGCACATATGATAAGAATCGGAGATTTCGATCCCATGCTAAAATGTCCGGTCAGGCTAAATAAAGAAGTCAAAATACCCATCATTGCTTTTGATTTGGCTATACGGAAGTAGATCCAATTAATGGTCAAAGCTACTAGTAACGAAACTACCAAACCTAAACTCGGATATAGACGATATCTATCATGAACATGTCGAAGAAAACCAGCTTACTTTCGCATTGCATGTTTTATAATTCGTACGTGCTGGTGCATGCTATTTAATTTCCATTTCGTGTCGCAGTGCCCATTTCTTGTCTGGCTCATTTCAGGCTCGTGTCAGGCTGTAATGTATCAGTCAATTCCAAACCCGTGAATTCCCCGCCGGGCTTGCTGCCGAGGGTGAGGAATTGGACGAGTATCTAAGCCCTCAGGGGCGGGCATTTGACAAACAGTGGGGGTGGGGGATTTGATCGGTGTTCAAAAAATACATTCTTTCTGTCTAAAAATTCGCATCGCTCGCGTCGAAATGGCGAACGTACGTGTCTTCGAGGAATTCCAGGATAATGATTGCGCATTTGTAGAGGCTTGATAGAGTAAACCTGCCAAATTTGAAGGCCACTTTCAGAGGTAAATTGCTTATGTTTAAACCTATAAACGTTTTGTTTCATGAACTTTGACCGACTGCGTGATACTTAGTGCGTGACAAGATTTGTGATAAGTTGAATTTGCTGCGACCCTCGACAGCGCGCGAGTTAAAAACTTAATTAATATATCGGTAAAAGACGGGCCGATTGGTGCCTGTTGCATACTTTATATACCAAGAACATAAGCTAATATATTCAATTTCAAACCATTAATACGTTTATTATAAAGTATATAACTGAAACCAAGAACGATCATATCGAGCCGGTAGAAATGATTGTTCTCATCCCTGACCGGTTGAAGGTGGTTTTCACCGTCGGTGTTTCCTGTGAATTGCTTGAGTCAGAGATTCTGAATAAAACAATGATTTCATTTATTTGTCAATAGTCTTTGCCTTGTAAAATTTTCTGAGCCGGTCCCCGATGGTGGGGTATTTGAACAGCCTGGATGAAAAACTGGTGGGGCATTTGAGCAGTTTTTCTGCCTTGGTAGTGGTGCATTTGATCGAATTTTTTTCAAAATGTAGAAATGCCCGGTGGGTGACTGCACCCAAATTATACTCAAATCCTGACCCTGATCTGCCCAAATCAGGTCAAAACCCTGACCCTACCTGCCCAAACCGAGCTCAAAACCCTGACCCACCCCCGCGGCACATACATAATACGTCACAAACAGGAGTACCCCCCCGGGGCAGCAGTATTCCTTCCGGATTCAGGCCGGATTTTGTCTCTGTCAGGCTCGAAATTTTCGTACGGGTGGGACTGTTTTATATCTTAACCAGCGCTCTATTCCAAGAGACTATAAATGCGTTACGAATACTAGTTACTACTGACATACGTTAATCAAACAGTAACCGCAATAGTAAAGTATACAAAACTATTTAGACTACTTTGCAATTCGAATAGGCCCTTTGCAGCTAACAGTCACGTGCTGATATAATATTTCATTAACGAATTAATTGAGCTTGTGATCCCCATGGGAAAGGCGTTGCCATGGATGCTGGAGAGCAAGCTATCCGAACAGGTTTTGCTAATAGCAATACCGATCTCGTAAAAGGCCTTTAAATAAATGAAGTCAGATATGTTTTGCTCTCCAGTACAACCACGTGATGTGTTAGCTGCAAGGGGCCTATTGTTAATATTAATTCAATTGTCAATATTAATTGTTAATATTAAATAATTATTAATATTAATTAATTTCTCAACCTTCTGTACAAAGCCTATTTGTGCATTGCTCTATTTGGGGAGTCACGCCATATTTGAACGAGGGAAGAATGGGGCGAGGACAAAAAAGGAAGGAGGGGGAGGGGAAGGAAAGGAACGGTAACATCTGTACTATATATGGGGGGATCTGATGGGTTACAATTCCCGAATTTTCTGAAACTGGTAATGCGTCAAATGCAGAAACCTCCACCATTTTCATCTAATCTCAAGTGTATGGTTTGAACATGAAAACGAGGCAAAATCCTTTCTCCGTATTTTCTTGACCACCTTTCAAGTAAAAATCATAAACCTTTCCATAATTGTAGAAACTGGTTGCTTAAACACACTAGTGATGCCATAGAAACCACCGTTGCGAAAAATTAGGCGGTAAAATACAATGCAAATTTGTACATGGCGAACCTTTCAAAACGGGGTGTGGAAAGAGCCCTTACCTTAAGTTTATCCTCACTTAATTTTGACTATTAGCAATGTAGGTACACTAATTAGCCTTTTCTCCTTGTCTGCATTCAATATTAGCAGAAATATCGGGAGATTCAGAACCGGAAGTGAACAATTCCGGCCTACTCTCGCCGACAACCATTTAGACAAATTCCAAAGATTTTTAGCGTTTATATAACGCCCAATTTTCAATGCCTTTGTCCAAATAAATCAACCCTCCAAAAAGGCTTTATGTTTGACTTCCGGTGAAATTGCATTGTTCAGAACAGCCAATCAGAATACACAAATCGAGTTGTTCCAGAGCCCTATATTTTCTTCGAGCGTGCGCAGTAAGAAACATGGGGTCTGGGTACGAGATTGGGTATACATCAGCTGTAAGTGTCACTATTTTGTTCTAAACATAATATCAAAATACAAATCATAATTAACTGAAAGCAATCAATTATTTTACCAGGTTGATAGTGCATCTGGTAGGTCCTTCACTTACGCACAACTTAAGGCACTAACACGAAAGTGTGGCTCTGCTCTCGTTAAACAAGGCTTCCAATACAAAGACACACTCGCTATAATACTTCCCAACATCATCGAGTACCCGATAGTGTTTTATGGCGTGATGTCAATCGGTGGAATAGCGACCACCATTAACCCGACCTACACGGTACGCGAACTGGTCTACCAACTGAACGACTCGTGCTCTAATTACGTCATCACCGTCCCGTCGCTGGTGGAGAAAGTGACGCGAGCAGCAGCACAATGCGGCATTCGACGTGTGCTGGTGCTCGGTGAAGCTGAGGGCTACGAGTCATTCGAAAAGCTCATATTGAGCGACGATGGCTCTACTTTCCCTAAGAACGTGCCAGTACCGGATTGGAAAGAAGATGTTTGTTGTTTGCCTTATTCCAGCGGCACCACAGGCCTCCCGAAAGGCGTCATGCTGACTCATTATAACCTTATTTGTCACGCGCTGATATTGACCCACCCTGAGAGGATGGTACTACCTGAGCACATCGATCGAAGAGTCAGTTTACTGGTTATACCGATGTTTCATATATATGGCTTGAGTATTTTCCTCGGGATCTTTTTGTACGTGGGATCGAAGTTGGTTTGCATGCGACAGTTTGAACCGATGGCATTCCTGAAGGCCATACAAGACCACAAGGTAAAGTAAAGTAATATTATTGCTTTTTTTTCTAAAGACAAAGCTTTTGGTAAATTGTAATAGCCTCGCGACCCTTTTCGTTTGGTTTCTCGTTGAGTGCGTTTGGGCTTCCCGCTTGGCTTCCATGTGGCCTCGTATATGCGGATTGAAATTTGGTGTATACCTCGGTTAAACATCGGAAACATTGGACAATGTTTCAGGAAATCCCGGGTAGGTTAATCTTGAAAACCGAGTGTTCTGATTAGTCAGTGAATTCAAGTGCTCAGCTTGGATAGTCTGCTCATTATGTCACAGTTAAGATGAGCGTGCCATCCGCTCAAATATTCAATAACAGATTTAACCAAAGGAAAGCAACGCAACGCAATGCAAAGCAAATTTAAAGCAACGCAGTTATTTCAACAACAAGAAAATGGTCGTGAGGCTAGTAATACATTACTAGTTAAAGAAAAATTGATGTTTCTAAAGCATAAAATAGTGTTTCAAACGAACTCTTGCGTGTATATTTATGACTGGCTTTAATGGAAGTATCCCTTACCTACTCTTTAAAAAAAATAAGTTAAGTTAGTTGACCATTCTAGCTGGCTGTGGTTTCCAGGTAACCGATCTGTCCTTAGTACCACCACTGGTCTTGTTCCTGACCAAACACCCCAGCGTTGAACAATACGACCTATCAAGTGTGTATGGCGTTGGTTGTGGGGCCGCACCTCTGGGTGATGGAGTTGTGGATGCACTAAAGGCGAGAATGCCCAACGTCGAAACCATTAGCCAAGGTATGAAGTGTCGAAACTATTTTCCAAGGAATGAAGAGAAGAGAACTGCATGTCAATCCACCGGAGAATAACGAAAAAGATGACGGCCAGCGGCGTAGCTAGCCATTTTTGGTTTGTAAGCCCGTTCCAAACTTCGTTCAACTAGTTCAACGGGGAAAATGTTCGTATAATAGACATGTCCAGAAAGTTTGTAAGCCCGGGCTTACTGGCTTAAAGGCAGCTACGCCCATGACGGCTGTCCATTTGACCACAATCCCTTGCGAACCTAATACAGCCAAAATATCACGTAATCCTCTGTTCTCCTCCATGACAGAGTATTGGCAACAGCACTTGTAATGGCTTGATTTTAAGATTTAAATCCTCTCTACCGTGGTTTGATAACGTATTTAACTTTTTTTCCCGCGCAAGGTATTGTGGGTAAATGTCCAAGCCGCCATCTTTTTCATTAATGGATGACTATTTGCTGTGATTCGTAATGTTGGGGTGCGTCGGCTCGGAATATAAACACTAGGCCTGAAATGTCAACTAATACTCGCTTCTCACGCCGGTCAGCATATACCTTAATCGACGTTTCATTTGAGTTGATTATGCCAGTACATGGCTCTTGACAGGTGTAACTCTGGAATAGTCTGTCCCAACCTCTAAATGGGAAGGGAATGTTAATTAAGAAAAAAGAAATTAGAGGGAGTCTTGTGGGAGAGGAAGATTAACTCTCCCCCTCCTGTCGATTCCCTCTCCTCCCCCACCTCTCTTTCCCCCAGTCTTCCTCTTCTTTCTTTTTGGCTCACCTTTTTTTGCTATCCTCTCCAACTATCTAGAGCATAGTTCCGGAATAGAGAGGAGTTCATAATGAAAAGTGCCATTACTTCTGGCTAGGCAAAATAAAGGCAATAAGAAAAAGAAGACATGATTTTCCACATTGAAGTCTGGAATTCGCTTTCTTCCCAATCTAGTGGAAAACTAGGTTCAAGTCCTTATAGATTGTTTGGATGAAAAATCTAAAAAGTGGCGTCTTTTGTGACCAAACTTTTGACGAATTGCCGAACGAAAATACTACTTTTACAAGTCACAAAAAGTAGGATAATGAACGCCAAGATTTTAACCAATCAGGGATTAGCACGTGATCGGCACATTTCGCATCGTTTCGTCTGTAACTGTCTTTGATCAGACACGTCATAAACAGAATAATATATATATACACATTTGGAGGTATGGAATTTATCTTCGCTTGCTGATCTATAGGTATATGTTATTATTGTCGCGGTATCAGTAATCAGGTGAATTGTAATATAACACGTGTTGGCTTTATACTAATAAGGATTAGATTTCCTTTACCCCGTGTTCCCTTCTTCCAGGGTACGGTCTTACTGAGACAAGCCCAACCTGTATGGTTACTGCGCCTGGTGTGTTCAAGCCAGCTTCTGTTGGTGGAGTCTGTCCTAATTTACAGGCAAAGGTATAAAGAGTTATCATGGTAAAGTAGCTAGTTACTTCTTGTACAATGTGCATTTGCATAGGATCGTATAGTTCCGTAACAGACGAGGCAACGTTTACAAAGGGGGAGGGGGTGGGGCATGGGGAGGGGGGATCAAACCACCTAGCGAGGAAGCTCCACTTACTCTGACAGCATTTTGGAGTGTACATAAGTAGCTCTACTTTAAACATTTTTTTTCAGATTTACATTCTTGCCTCTTACTAGCTACGGTCATGTTACAAAGATTTGATGGGAATAACGGAGCATAACGAGTTTATTTCTAGTTACTTGGAATCATATTATTACGTAATATGTGTAATGTGGCTTCACGAGAAAATTCATAGTCTTGTATGTTTTTATCTGAGGTGATTGACTTAAGAACAGGAGAACTGTTACCTGCACGAAAAGATGGCGAGATTTGCATCAAAGGTCCTACCATCATGAAAGGTAAGCCACTCAGATCTGCACCTCATACCGTACAAATCCTACAGGATATGGCCTTCTTAAATGCACAGCTCCTGTGGTATATGAATCTTGAATCTTGAATTTTGATCATTCTTAGGTTACTTCAACAATCCGAAGGCCACCGCTGAGACTATTGACAGCGAGGGCTGGCTACACACAGGAGACATTGGACACTATGACGAGGAAGAGCATTTCTATATAGTGGGTAGAGTCAAGGAACTTATCAAGTACAAGGGATTTCAGGTGAGATAATGGATGAGCGTTTTTTTTTTGTAAACTGACTCACTTGTGTATAGGTCTGCGTTGGCGGGGAGGAGTCGAACACTGTGAGAGCGCACAATCGAAGTATGCGTCGTACAGTAAATTCATTAACTGATACTGATGCTAGTCCTCCTCTTTGTGATGTTAGGTTCCTCCTGCCGAACTAGAAGACCTGCTGCTGTCCCACCCCCAGACAGTGGACGCAGCAGTCATAGGTATTCCAAATACTGAGGCTGGTGAACTGCCTAAGGCGTTTGTAGTACTCAGGGAGGGGAGCCACGGGATTACTGCAGAGGATATCGTGAAGTTTGTGTCTGAAAATGTGGCTCCTTATAAGAGGCTTAGAGGGGGTGTGGAGTTTGTAAAGAGCATCCCTAAGAATGCGAGTGGGAAGATAATGAGACGGCAGCTCAGAGAACAGGAAGCGCTGAATACGAGGGAGAAAATAAAGCACAAGTTGTAGGCCCAAGAGGACATTATTAGAACAGGTCACATCAGTTAATTGTCAATCTCTATTCTACAAATCATCTGTGGGAGTGTGGTATGTACGGAAGGCGATAGGGTCACACGTTGGCACTGTCACTTTGGCACTTCCACTTTGGCGCAGTCGCCGAGAGCTTGGAAATTAGATTGTCGAGAAGATGGCGCCTTTGACAGTCCTGATGATAACTTTTTATTTATGTTTTTAAATTTTAACTAGAAGTGGTGCACATGTACAAGAACTTTAAGGTTTCTTTTGTAAACGTTTTTAATTTCTCCGACGTGTTTCGTCTGTATACAACAGACTTCTTCAGGGAGCCAAAATAAAACTATTTTACAGCTGTATATATTGACATTCTAGTCTACAGAACCTCCACGGAAATGACTAATAAACGCTGTGTCATCTAGGCGTTACATGAACGAATAATTATGTTATTACATGTTAATATTCTGTTAATAACTTAGCGCTAACCTGTGCCTCAAAAATATTAACAATAACATAATTATTCATTCATGTAACGCCTACATGACACAGCATGTATTAGAAATTAGTCATTTCCGTGGAAGTTTAATCCACACACGTTCTTTTGACTAGTATGTCAATATGTACCGCTGTAAAATAGTTTTATTATAAACTCCCTGAAGAAGTCTGTTGTATACAGACGAAACACGTCGGAAAAATTAAAAACGTTTACAAACGCAACTACAGAGTTCTCGTACATGTGCTGCTCACCAGTTCTAGTTAAAATTAAAAAGTTAAAACAAATTAAAAAGTTATCATTAGGCCTGTCAAGGACGCCATCTTGTCGATAAACTAATTTCCAAGCTCTCTCGACTGCGCCAAAGTGTCAGCGCAAAGTGGAAATGCCATTTGAAGCCCCCCGCCCACCCCTCTCTTCAAAACTGTTTTCTGTGGTTTTTAACTTAGAGTCTGTATGTTCTGTGTGGAATATTCAGAATCAATATCAGAATTCCAGGACAGCCTGGTTCTTTTTCACAAAAACTTGGAAATTCAGCTTTTCAGTCACCTTTTTCTAACTGAACTTATCAAATCTCGTCCCTCACACCTCCCCCCTCGGCTCCAAAGTGGCAGCGCCAACGTGTGACTCCTACCAGCTTCCCTTTTCTCTAAAACATAACTTCCTTACGCTTACGTCTCTGTTTCCGTCGCTAGCGAAACCAGGCTCTTGTTATGAGCTATTATCACAGTTCGGCCATCTTGGATAAAACAATGGTTTTGGCCCCGGTAGCCTCGCACTGGTGGGTTTCAGAACGAGTTTACTGGTCGAAAACAAATATTTTTATTCTGCTGGGACTCAACATGGCAGCCGCGCGGTAAAAAAATAATTGAGGCAAAGCCGCAAAACAACGCGACGTAGGCCAAATGCATGACGCTAATATATGTCGAGTCGTAAGCAGACTAACAAGCGTAAAGCCGAACACAAACTATTCTAAAAATCTCATATACATGGTTCATTGTAAACGCTGTAATGCTCAATACATAGGAGAAACTAAGCGTCGCCTTAAAGATCGCTTTAATGAACACCGCCGCCCTGTTGACAAACCTACAAACAAATCTAAAGCTACTTTAGCTACAACCATTGCCCTAATGACATGCAATTAATTTCCTTAGAACTTATCCACTCTAATAGAGATGGCGTACGCAAGGCTCGCGAGGCATTTCGTATTGATAAAGGACAAACATTAGAACCTAAAAGGCATGAATAGAAAGGAAGAAATGTAATTTTATACTACTCAGTCTAGCTACTATGGAATTGTATTTATCTTAGTTTTCTATCACGCCCACTCATCACTTGTAATTTTATCTCCTAGTCTCATATTCATGTTTTCAAAATTTAAAATTTGTAACTAACGGTTTCTTGCCATATACTTGTGTACCCTGAGGAAGGTTGGCCGTGCCAATCAAAATATCGGTAGTAATTATATATATTTCCCAGTAACCCTACAATCAGCCTTTCATCTTGCCTTGATATTCGTATATATTTGCTGATTAGATCCCATACAAGGTGATCCGGTTCCTGCACTTCGTCCGAATTGGTCCTTGCATCCAGTACTGATTACAAACTAGTTACTTGATTTAATGACTTGTTGATTGGTAGAAATAAAGATTACCTGAAATTAAAACAATGGGTAATATCAGGATCCATACCATGCAGGAGCGTCCATCTATGCTATATAGGTAATTAACCCTCGGCGTATTTACACCTTGGGCTATTTTTAGATTTTCCCCACGAATAAATGCTTTTCTTTGTTCGAAAGAAAAACAACGGTGAAGATATAGCCTGTATCGTTCATTCATGCGTTCAGTATTCGCAAGAAGGTATATTTTCTGAATAATAATGAAACCTGGTTCTATAAATACGCTGAGCTATAGATATATAATACTGGGGAGATGGACGCTCCTGGCGATGTGGTCACATTTCGATTATTGACATGCTTCGAAGTAACTTTGCTGAATATCCAATTTTCTCTTAGCACATCGCATAGCTTTTGAGCAGTCACATGCATATTATTTGCTTCATTTTAAGGTCCCAGACAGACAAAGCTTATATTATCTACGTACCTTGTGACAATTGCAATATGGCCAGTCGACATGGAAAAAACGTTTCGTCATTGACGATTTACTGGCATTTATAGCGCTCTTTCACTTTGGAAAAGTGTTTTTAACTGACTTGTTTTGCTGACGCGTTATAACCAGTTGTTGTTTCTGATCTCTGATTATTCCGTCGAGAAGAGCGTCTCAGGCGTTGGTAGCTATTATAAAAAAGGTGCCTTAGAAAATGCTGAAAGTGATATCTTTATTAGGCTCTTACGCAGGCAACTCTTACGAGTCTCTCTATAAGTCTCCCTGTGGAGAAATGGACGCGGGGAAACTGGGGCTAGAATATAGGGAGGCCTCCCGCTCCTCGGGTTTTGAGCTGAGACTCCGTGACCGATATGGAGTTGCCAGCGAAGGAGACTATATCTTTATACTAAAGAAAGAAAAGACCTTGGAGGAGATCCGGACAACCGTCTGGGCCAGACAGGGCTCGTCTGTCAGTGTGGCTACGGCACTGTCTAATCCTTCTATAAAGGGCGCGTTCGATTGACCGTATTCTGTAATAAGAATACATGAAATAGTCTCTGGAAATCACTGGTTCAGGTACATTTTATACTGTAAGCTACAAACACTTGCTGACATATGATATTCAGGGTACGTTTAGTATTCCATTTGCCCCTCCTCCACAGGGACCCCACACCTCCACACTTTCCCGAACCTCCTGTTTGGCACCCATCGCATATCTCCAGTCCCTATATTCACTTACATCCCAGCCCCATTACCTAGACCAAGTTTTACGGATATTATATACTTTAATTTTCTTCTACACTCACAAAACGGCAACATTTTACAGTTGTTGCCACAGGGATCCCACTTCCAATCCCACCTCCCGTTCATTAGCCGTCACTTTAGTATCAATTTCTCCCTGCATGGTTTATCTATGCTGCCCCACAATATCCGGTTTGTTTTCAACCATCCAATCACATAGTTTCCTCATTTGATACTTTAAGCCAACACAAAACACACCTTCCCTCTTTCGGCGCGCTATGCACTCCAAGAAGGTCCTTAAATTACGCAAGAACAGGGTTCCTCGTCTACCACTCTCAACTCCCATTCCTGACGACAAAGGAACATTCACAAACCTATTTTCTTTTATAGAACTGCCTCATTTTACCTTCATATATTACTCCCCACCCCCCCCCCCCCCTAATTTCTCCCCCGATGTTCGTCCCGCTTCTCACTGAGCGCTCTATACACCTAGATTTTCTACAATATCCTTTACATACACTTCGTGTCAACCCTAATTATCCTTATTCCCTACCAATAGTACACCTATTTCACACAACAATATCCCACCTAACCAGCTACCCAGGTACCCAAGAGCAGTGTGTAGGGTAGATACATCTGGGCCTAGATGTTTTTGAAACACACTCAACCTCGTGTTGGCACGCCGATAGTCTACCCCTGAAGAGAATTGTCGGTGTTTGTGCTCTTTGGGAACTCTACTTGGGTTTGCTTTCGTATGAGCTCATCTTTTCGGTATCCTTCCCTCCTTCGCTATCCCAGCCATATCACAACTTTTTTTAGCCATTTACCATGGCCAGCAGTTCACAAAATTCCCACATGTTTTATACCCCCAAAACCCCGATTTTTCCAGCGCGATTTTCACATATTTTTCAATAATTTTCCCACAGCCCCATATGTTCCTTTATCCTCGGCTTTTTAATTCACACCAATTGCTTGGATCATGTTTAGCCATTTACCCTAGCTAGCAGCTCACTTTTTCCGCCATTTTATCCTAAAAACCCTTCTTTTCTCCGCCACACGCTTCAAATATTTTCCATAATTTCCCCAGCGCCCTGCACAGTTTCCTTTTTTCTCGGCTCTTATTCCACACCAATTTCTAGCCCTAAGCTTCCACCTTTCACTGTAACCCTATGTACCTCCATTCAATATCGTTATACCGCAGTTGGTCTTAGTTCATTTCTATATCTTCGTGTCAATTGCTTTCTGAAAACATTTTGTTCGGCCCACGCCACCGACTTTACATTCCTTCAAGTACAACCTAGATTTTCAACACTATCCTTTTCATGCACGTACTTATCTCTCCTTACCCGTCACCACAACTTCCTACTCAGCTCGTTATTATCCTATCAATCACTTCCTGACACTCACCAGTCCTCCCCAGTTCCCCATCCTCCTACCACAGGTTACCCACCCATTTTCTCCCCCCTCGCTTCCTTTTTACTTTTTTTATAAAAAAAATATCCGAAATATTTTTTATCCTAAATGTATGTATATATATTTATGGGGTTATATTTTTACCACTGGGTTTCCCCTTCTCCTTTTTATTAGACTTCTGCTTCTTCATTATTTATTACATATGTATTTCCATACCAATCATCCCCCCCCCTCTTTTTCTATTCTTTCAATTCTATTTTGTATTTTATTTTTTCATTGGTCAGTCCATTTCTCACATGTTTCATCCCCTCACCAGGTTACTTTTACATTTTCTTTTTAACATTTACATTTTACCATCTTTCTAAATTTATTTTTTACTTATTCATTTTCTTAGCTATATATTTATTCGTTTAGTTTTTATTTACATATTTATTTATTTACTTACTTATTCGTTCATTTCATTCACATATTTTCTTAATTTCACTTAATCAGTTTATTTTTTCATACACTCCTTACCTACACACAAGTGCCCCACATACTCTACCCTTATTCTGTCTCCCCACCTCCCCTTTCCTTCCCACAATTCACCACCACTAGTTTATTTGGCTTCCCTCTTCCTCCCTCCCCTCCCTCCCCTCCCTCTCCAAACAACTGAGTCCGAATATCCGAACAACATATAAAAACTGAATTTATATATTTAAATACATGTTTATAGCCGGGTTGATCATCTTTGATTGTAAATACAAGCTGAACAAATCAGTGATGGTGCATGACTTCACGTGTTCAAACAGTCGATGGAATAAGTATAATCTCCGACAGTTCACTAAGCGGTAGTCGTATAAATTACAGTGACGAGCAAAAGTGTGACCTCCGTGTGTTTCGCATACTTTCGTCGCGACATCCATTCAAGTGACTCAACAGGCTGCATTTTAGTGGGAAACATACGTAAAAGAGCTAGGACAGTCAAGTACGAGAACAGTCTGTCAAATAATCAAACAAAACCACAAACGACTGTGAAACAGGGACAGTGCGAGAAGTATATTGATATATTGAAGACTTTCGTCTAACTTCGAAAGATTCGATTCCAACTACAGTTAGACCATCTTCTAGAGCTCCCTGGTTTGCTATAACCTTTTTACAAAGGGAGCCGGCGGCCGACATCCTAGTACCCTGGGTTCCAGAGGCCCGAAGAAGTAAGAAAGGCCCGAGGTCCGAAGAAGTCGATATTTTAGCAAGTTATGAGTTTCCCGCGGACTTTGACTCATTGTTTATTTATACAAATTACGTATGGAAAACTGTGAACACGATTGCAGGCTTGCACAACTATATACATCCCTCAAATTTTGATCAGTTAACCTTTTACCTGGTATCTTAAGTTTGCAGACAGTGAATATTTCAGAAATTCAATTTTACTTAAATTATTTGGCATCGGATTCCCATACAAACACTGTATTTCGCTCCATGTTTGCACCCCTTTCAAACTGTCGGAATTAACCGCGAGTTTGTATATTGCCTTACAATATCCGTCAAACTAAAGAGAAGATAAATACAAGATGAATACAGGAATAAAGCGATCGGAATTGTGTTACTGACGAACACCGTGAACTCGGGAGGAACGAACCGGAGGAGACGGCTGAAATTCAGGCTGCGTGAAGTATTTACAATCAAGGATGATCAACCCGGCTAAACATTTACTTAAATAAAGAGAAACATTAGCATTGTTGGGATAATGCGTGAATTATTGCTTTCTTTTAAGTCCATTTACTAGTCCACGTTTTACTAGTCCAGTCCGCGTTTTACTAGTCCAGTCCGCGTTTCACTAGTCCGCGTTTTACTAGTCCGCGTTTTACTAGTCTTCGTTTTACTAGTCCGCGTTTTACTAGTCCGCGTTTTACTAGTCCGCGTTTTACTAGTCCGCGTTTTACTAGTCCTCGTTTTACTAGTCCAGTCCAGTCCAGTCCAGTCCTCTGTTTACCACATGCCTACTCATTGTCACAAATCCTTTGGGAAAAAGATTATTCGTTCGATATATTTCCATATCAATGTATCGTTTCACACGTTAACAAGAAATCAACTGAAAGGTATATATTTCAGTTACGTATTGAGCGTCATTGCTCCCGACATGTCACGGTGACGTTGGTATGTAATGTAGTCACGCGACAAGATGGCGGTGGTACGGAGCAAACTACAGGATGTGCCAATACCTGAAGATATCAAGTCATTTCCAGAGTTCATGCTCGGGAAATTCGACGAATACGGCGATAAAGTTGCCATCGTAAGTAATAGAGCAAATTGTACCAAGATATCTGAAGGTTTTCCTTTCAATTTGTGAATGTATATGATTCCTTAATTGGCCTGGACTGAAACCAAGACTCGGGGGTTACCAGTTTAATGAATGAATCATTCAGATTTCCATACTTGTTTTGTTTAATATAAGTTGCCAAGTTCATGAGAATCACAAGAGCAATATAATCTGGCTGTTTTCAGGGAAGTATGATACCTATTTCTAAGGGATCAATGTGTGATCGGAGGATGTTATTTAGATGCAAACAATCAGTCCATGAGTATCTGATCTGGGACTGTTTTATATCTTTCACCAGCGCACTAGTCCAAACACAGGTAGTCCAAGCTTGGGGTCTGTATAATATTTAACAGCATTTGTAGGCTGTATTGTCTGAATTCCTTTTAATTAATGCAACATTACGTCACTTTCCAGGATATGGATTGGTCCATAACACAATGAAGAAACGTTACTTTTTTCTTCTAATTTTTGAGAGTGAAAAATACTTTTGCATATAGCAGGCTACATTTGTATCGACAAAAACCTATACAGTGTCTTCTTGTGTTCCTTAACTATGTCTGTGCCATGTTACAGCGAATTTCAGCACAATTTTCCCTTAAAACCTTGTTGACTGGCTGTAACATGGCACAGACATAGTTAAAGAACACAAGAAGACACGCTAAAAAAAATTCCCATACAAATGCTGTGAAATATTATACAGACCCCAAGCTTGGGCTACCTGTGGGCCGAGTAACCTGAGAAAACAGGCTCCTCCCATCGCCGTTCATTTCAATCCCCCGTAACGGGTAGCGGGTAATGGGAAGCGGGTAATGGGAAGCGGTTAACGGGTAGCGGGTAATGGGTAGCGGGTAACAGGTAGGTTAAGTTTAATTTTTTTTACAAAAATGAAAATAAATGCCTGGTAGGCCCAGGCCCAAAATCGCCAAAAAAAAAATCTTTTATTTTTGAAGCTTTATTTCTTAGGAATCGGAAAAGAGAATTATATAAACTCTTCTGAGATCGCTTATGAAACTAAACTGATGACATTATCGAGTCAATTTCATTTGGTCACCTAGCCATTATATAGCTCCTATTGATGAAGCTCGCAATCTTGATGTTGTACTTGATCGTCACCTTATGTAAATAACATCTGCCGATCAGCATCGCTGAGCATTAGAAATATAGGCAGTATAAGGACATACCTTATCCAATCAACAACAGAGTGTCTTGTCCATGCTTTTATTACTTCTAAGTTGGATTACTGTAATAGTATGTTTTATGGTTTACCTTCCAATCAAGTCCAGAAACTTCAACGCCTTCAAAATACTGCAGCCAGACTTGTGGTTAAAGCTAAACGTTCTGCCCATATCTCTCCTATCCTCCAACAACTACATTGGCTTCCTATTAGTGAACGTGTCCAGTTTAAAGTTCTACTGACAACTTATAAAGCCCTTCATGGTTTATCGCCTACGTATATACAAGAACTTATTAATCCCTATCAGCCTAGACGTAATCTTCGGTCTTCTAATATGAACCTGTTAACTGTACCTCGAGCCCACACCGTTACTTATGGTGACCGAGCCTTTTCTATAGCTGCAACTAAATCATGGAACGCTCTTTAAATCTGCCCTTAAAACATTCCTTTTTCCAACTTAATTTTCCTTTCACCACAGTCCTTTTTAATCTCATTACTGATGCATACTTATTATTATTATTATTAGATTAGGTAATACTTAGGTATTTTAACTAATTATATCTCAGGTATTTAGAAAAGTAGTTTTTATTGGGTATTTAGTAGTTAATTTTAATTGACTAGTTATTATGATAATTGTGAGAGCATTGAGACATTATAGTATAATGCGCTTAAGAACTGTTTATTATTATTATTAAACATATATACCACAGGTAACCCCACATACTAATAAGCGATAAATATACGTGGAGTCTAGGAAGCCTGTGCTTTATCGAGGGTGGGGTAACGGCTATTTCCAAGCGACTACAAATGCGTTACGTAACCTACATGCGTCAATAAAACAGTAACCGCGATAGTAAACTATACAAAACTATTTAGACTACTTTTCAATTCGAATAGTTAATATTAATTCAAAGTAGGACCTTTAATTTAATTTAGTACAAAGCGTCCTATTTGGGGAGCCGCGCCATATTTGAACGAGGGAAGAATGGGGCGAGGACAATAAAGGAAGGAGGGGAAGGAATCTGTACTACGTGGAGGCGATGGGTTACATTTACCGAATTTTATGAAACAAGTAATGCATCAAATCCAGAAGCATCGCGATGTAATTTTGACTCCTTCATATATACCAGTATTCTTTGGTTCAGTGATATTCCATCACATTTTACAACAACTGCTCAGTTTCTCTTACATCAGAGCGTGTGCACAAGTTTACAAGATCGAAAATGCCACTTCTGCCTATAGAGTACTTATGAACATTGTTATTAATATGGGAATGTGCAGTATTACCTATCTGTTTTACAGTAAATATCCCTCGGCTCGGCCGGGTTCGATTTTCCAATTCATGTACTGTGTACGATTGGTTTTGGCGGTGAATTGATTTGAACTTCCAATAGGATGCAAGCAAATATCTAATCTTAGCAACAACCATTTAGGTACAATCCAAAGGTTTTTAACGTTAAAGATAACTCCCAATTTTCAATGCCTTTGTCCAAATAAATCAATCCTCCAAAAAGGCTTTATGTTTGACTTCCGGTGAAATTGCATTGTTCAGAACAGCCAATCAGAATACACAAATCGAGTTGTTCCAGAGCCCTATATTTTCTTCGGGCATGCGCAGTAAGAAACATGGGGTCTGGGTACGAGATTGGGTATACATCAGCTATAAGTGTCACTATTTTGTTCTAAACATAATATCAAAATACAAATCATAATTATCTGAAAGCAATCAATTATTTTACCAGGTTGATAGTGCATCTGGTAGATCCTTCACTTACGCACAACTTAAGGCACTAACACGAAAGTGTGGCTCTGCTCTCGTTAAACAAGGCTTCCAATACAAAGACACACTCGCTATAATACTTCCCAACATCATCGAGTACCCGATAGTGTTTTATGGCGTGATGTCAATCGGTGGAATAGCGACCACCATTAACCCGACCTACACGGTACGCGAACTGGTCTACCAACTGAACGACTCGTGCTCTAATTACGTTGTAGGCCTCTTTCCCCGAAGAAGATCGGCCGTGCCGATCGAAATATTGGAAGAAACACTCTCTACCGTTGAATCAGCCTTTCCTTTCTTGTCTATCTAATTACGTCATCACCGTCCCGTCGCAGGTGGAGAAAGTGACGCGAGCAGCAGCACAATGCGGCATTCGACGTGTGCTGGTGCTCGGTGAAGCTGATGGCTACGAGTCATTTGAACAGCTCATATTGAACGACGATGGCTCTACTTTCCCTAAGAACGTGCCAGTACCGGATTGGAGAGAAGATGTTTGTTGTTTGCCTTATTCCAGCGGCACCACTGGCCTCCCGAAAGGCGTTATGCTGACTCATTATAATCTTATTTGTCACGCGCTTATAGTGACCCACCCTGATAGGATGGTACTACCTGAGCACATCGATCGAAGAGTCAGTTTACTGGTTATACCGATGTTTCATATATCTGGCTTGAGTGTTTTCCTCGGGATCTTTTTGTACTTGGGATCGAAGTTGGTCTGCATGCGACAGTTTGAACCTATGGCATTCCTGAAGGCCATACAAGACCACAAGGTAAAAGAAAGTTTTTTTTTCTCAGTTATGGGAAACCTTTTGGTAAATTGTAATAGCTTCACGACCCTTTTCGTTTGGATTCTCGTTGAGTGCGTTTATAGGCTTCCCGACTGACTTCCATGTGGTCGCATATGCGGATTGAAACTGATTTGGTGTATACGTCGGTTAAACATCGGAAACATCCGACAATGTTTCAGGAAATCCCGAGTAGGTTAATATGGAAAATTTAGTATTCTGATTGGTCAGTCAATTATTCACAGTTGAGCTCGAAATGAGCGTTCCATCCGCTCGCATATTCAAGACTGACAGATTTAACCAAACCCTGATCAACAGTTACTTCAACAACAAGAACATGGTCGTGAGGCTTCTTTAATGTACTACTAGTTAAAGTAAAACTGATTTCCTTAAGCATAAAATAGCGGTTTTTATGACGAACTCTTGCGTGTATATTAAAACCTGGCTTTACTCGAAGTATCCCTTACCCACTCGATGGGCGATATCGTATAAAACGAAGGGCTAGCGCTCGAAACGTCAGCTGCTACTCGCTTTCCACGGCGGTTAGCATACCTCAATCGACTTTAGTTGATTACATACCATTGTTTATCTTCCCCGCCGACGCAGACCAATACTAGTTTTTACAGGAACTAGTTGCCTATCGTATAAAAATAGGTAGTTGAATATTCTAGCTTGCTGTGGTTTTCAGGTAACCGATCTCACCTTAGTACCACCACTGGTCTTGTTCCTGACCAAACACCCCAGCGTTGAAAAATACGACCTGTCAAGTGTGTACGGCATCAGTTGTGGGGCCGCACCTCTGGGCGATGGAGTTGTGGATGCTCTAAAGGCGAGAATGCCCGAAGTCAAAGAAATTATCCAAGGTATGAAGTGTCGCCGAAACTATTTTCCAAGGATTGAAGGGAAGAAGGAGCCCATTACCAGGAGCTTCCGTATATACTATATCCGTGAGTCAGCATATGACCGGATTGAGCTATTTTTTCTGGGTAACTGCCTTCTGACTCCACTGCGATCCGTGCACGCGTTCCGTAATTATCGAGATTGATCTATTGTCATTGTTCTTTGAGGTGATTTACTAACACTGCATTGTCTTGACTATGGTTTGATTGGATTCTCAAAGAAAGGGCACGAGAACTCCCGCGAGATCTGTTCTAAATATAGCTCAATCCGGTCATACGCTGACTCACAGACCTAGGACCCACCTAGTATGGGAGATGGATGCTTCTGGTAATGGGCTCCTGAGGGAAGAGAATTGCATTCCAATTCAGGATTAAGGATGACTAGTTGCTGTAAAAACTAATGCTGGGGTACGTCGGCTGGGAAGATAAATACTGGGCGTGAAATAGCCTGGAAAAGCAGCCGACTCTTATCGCTCCCCAATCTTTCGCGATAGACGAGTTCGCGGTAAATTCCGACATTCAGATACAAACTTAACTGAGATACCAGGTATCTGAAGAATATTTCAGAAATTCGATTTTACGGATTTTATTTGGCATCGGATTGCATCAATTCCTATACAAACATGTATATTTCGCGCCATGTTTGCACCCTTTTCAAAATGTCGGAATTTACCGCGAACTGGTCTATTGGGGAGCGATAAGAGTCGGCTGGTTTCCCAGGCTAGGCGTGAAATGTCAGCTCAGTTCTACTTGCTTCTCACGGCGGTTAGCATACCTTAGTGTAATTCTGGAATAGCCTGTCCCAAGCTCTAAATAGTGGGAAGGGAATGTTAAGAAAAAGGAAATTAGAAGGAGTCTGGGGTAGAGGAAGATGAACTCTTCCCTCCTATCGATGGTTAGGGCTAGATTCCATCCGCCAGAAGGACGCCATCCCAAAAGTGACTGCACTAAAATACTTCATTGAGAGCAGGAACTGGTGTCTAATGAAGTAACGTCTGCTAATCAAACAGCATGCAAGTATAAAAGTTCTAAAAAAGCGGTTGTTGACAGCAAATCCCTCGTGGCGTAAGGGATAGTGACGGTTAAGGTTTCGGTTAATAGATGGGTTAGGGTTTAGGTTCGAGTCTTCGTGGAGTCGATTTTTAAAAAATATAGTTGAGGAAGCGTACTTGTTCGCCTAAATTTCTAAGTGCCGCTTTAGTTTGTATCCTAGAAATATAACATCGAGAAAATAGTGCAGCGCATTGCAATTCGACCTTCTGGCGGATGGAATCTAGCCGCGACCCCTATCGATCCCTTCTCTTCCTCCACCTCTCTTTTCCCCAGTCTTCCTGTTCTTTCTTTTTGCCTCACCTTTTTTGCCATCCCCTCCGACTATCTAGAACCTAATTCGGATACAGAGAGGGGTGTTCAAAATGAAAAGTACCATCAACTTCTGGCTAGGCAAAATAAACCCAATAAGAAAAAGAAGACATGATTTTCCACATTGAAGTCTCGTAATTCGTTTTTTCCAATCAAGTGGAAAATTGGGTTCGAGTACGAGTCTATGGATTGTTTGGATAAATAATCTAGAAAGGTGACGTCTTCTGTGAACGAAATTTTGACGAATTGCCGAACAAAAAGACTTTAACAAGTCAAAAATTACGATAATGAACGCCAAAATTATAACCAATCAGGGATTAGCACGTGATCTTCACATGTCGCACCGTTTCATCTGTAACTGTCAGACACGTAATAAACAGAATAATACATAGACGTTTGGAGGTATGGAATTCATCTTCGCTTGCTGATCTTTAGGTATATTTTATTATTGTCTTGGTATCAGTAATCAGGTGAATTGTAGTAGAGCGGTTTTCAGTTGAGTGTAGTAAAACCAAACGCAAATTACCCACAGCCAGCCAATCACAGGAGCGAGTAATCACAAGTAACTCATAAATGGCTTCCCTGTGAGCCAATGACAAACCAAAGCAAAACCAAAACCAATTTGCTTTTGGTTTTACTTTGGATTCTGATTGGTTGGTTTACTTTCTCAGCCAATAGGAGAGCTTAGTAAACGCAAAACCAAAACACTTCCGACACTCAATTGAAATCCGCTCTATAACATGTGTTGGCTTTATATTGATAAGGATTATATTTCCTTTACCCCGTGTTAATGTTCCCTTCTTCCAGGGTACGGTCTTACTGTCTTAGTTTGTATGGTTCCTGCGCCTGGTGTGTTCAAGCCAGCTTCTGTTGGTGGAGTCTGTCCTAATTTACAGGCTAAGGTATAAATAATAGGCCTTTTGCAGCTATAACAGTCACGTGCTGATATAATACAGTCACGTGCTGATATAATACTTCGTTAACGAATGAATGAGCTCGTAATGCCCATGGGAAAGGCGTTGCTATGGATGTTGGATAGCAAGCCATTTTTAAAAACGCTGTTTTAGAAAGATAGACAATCGATTGGAGGTGAAAAATAGCATTTACAAACAGGTTTTGCTAATAACAATACCGCACATGCAGAGTTCAATGGCAAAAGAGACGCCGGACGCTCCGCATTCTCCAGCATTTTGGAGGAGGAGATCTAGTGGTAGTAAATATAGCAAAAATGAAGTCGGCCAGAAATTTCTTAGTTTCTATCGTATCGCACTTTATATAATGTATTATTTTGTAGCCTACCTTTCATGTCACCTGAAAAAGAATAGTAATACGTAATATGTGTAATTTAGCTTGAAGAAAAAAATAATAGTCTTGCATATTTTGTTTTAGGTAATTGACTTAAGAACAGGAGAACTGTTACCAGCACGAAAAGATGGCGAGATTTGCATCAAAGGTCCTACCATCATGAAAGGTAAGCTACACATCCTACAGGATATGGCCTTCTTATATACAGAGCTCCTGAGCTGATATGAATCTCGAATCTTTAATTTGGATCACTCTTAGGTTACTTCAACAATCCGAAGGCCACCGCGGAGACTATTGACAGCGAGGGCTGGCTACACACAGGAGACATTGGACATTATGACGAGGAAGAGCATTTCTATATAGTGGGTAGAGTCAAGGAACTTATCAAGTACAAGGGATTTCAGGTGAGATCATGGATGAGTGTTTTTTCGTAAACTGACTCACTTGCATGTGTAGGTCTGCGTCGGCTGGAAAGAGTCGGACACTGAGAGCGCACAATTTTGAAGTAAAAAATTGCGTCGTACAGTAAATTCATTAACTGATACTGATGCTAGTCCTCCTCTTTGTGATGTTAGGTTCCTCCTGCCGAACTGGAAGACCTGCTGCTGTCCCACCCCCAGACAGTGGACGCAGCAGTCATAGGTATTCCAAATACTGAGGCTGGTGAACTGCCTAAGGCGTTTGTAGTACTCAGGGAGGGGAACCACGGGATTACTGCAGAGGATATCGTGAAGTTTGTGTCTGAAAATGTGGCTCCTTATAAGAGGCTTAGAGGGGGCGTGGAGTTTGTAAAGAGCATCCCTAAGAATGCGAGTGGGAAGATAATGAGACGGCAGATCAGAGAACAGGAGGCGCTGAAGACGAGGGAGAAAATAAGGCACAAGTTGTAGGCCCAACAGGACATTGGAATGCATGATGGGGACCAAATCCACCGTGCAAGAAAAAAGGGGCTCGTACTTTTACCCACAATTCTTCGCCAAAAACGTTAAATTCGATATATAATTGCGGTGGGGAGGTCTTAAATCTTAACAAGAGCCCATCTGGGCTTTCACTCGGGCCACATGAGATTGAAGATGAAATACACTTTCATTTGAAATCCTCTTAGTAATAACCAAAGGGAAGAATTATTAGCAGTCTTTAGGAGTGGCCGGTAGCGCGGTGACTTTCATTCTCTGCTCCCCTAGTATATATATACATGTATGTAATTTAATATTTTTGTTTTCTCGTATGTAAATTAAAGTAGTTGATCTTTTATTGAAAACACTACTTATTCATGTGTGTATGTATGTTCAGACTACTATCGTGCAGCTAGCTAGAGTCTTGAGATATCTGTCAGCAACTCGCAGCTAGTTAATAAATTAGTACTGTTCAGACCTAGTAACTTAGTAGGTTTTACTTTTTGTTTTTCCCTCTTCTGGTTTGTTTCTATCTCTTAAGAGGGCATGAATGGGGTTAACGGACTACTGACAAACAGCCTTAAAAATACCTGACAACTGACAAATGACGATTTTTTTACTGACAACCGAAAAATAACTGACAACTGACAAATTTGGTTTTTGTGGGTCAAACATTGTAAATTTTCTCTAGTAATGATTAACTAGGGCTAACTGACAACTGACAAATGGCCAAAATTTTAACTGACAACTGACATGTAGACCCCCCCATTCAGACATAGAAATTTGGTCTATGACTGCCCTTGGCGCAAGTGTTTCGAAATCGCAAATAATTGACCGCCAAAGTGCTCAATTGAAATTTCAACCAAAATATTAAAACTGTGCGAAAAACTGCTACTGACTGGTGTTTGGCGATCCTCGTTATCCATGATGGCTCAATTGACGTACAATACACCCGGTAGTTGTCATGGTAAGAGAAATTACCTTGGAGCGAGTAGTGAACGTGGTCGTAGCGAGAGCTAGAAGTCGGCTAGATCGGATGATAACACTGACTTGACATTTGTGTACATTTCAAAACCTTAAAATAACTAAAATCTGTCATCGATGGGCTTTTAGCGCGCTAGATTCTATTCAAGCTACCTCGCAAGGTAGCTTGGAACTTCAAAGTATTCCACCGACCACTAACTAGCTAATCACCAGAGCAGAAAAACTGTTCAGACTAAAGAAGCTCGCTACCTCCTGTGGTTAGCTAGCTAGATTTACTAGCCTGAACACGGCCACACGTTTACAATTTAGTCTGCAGGTCCGATAAAACTGCAGGTTCCAGTCGTAAACAGTCCGAGTTTGACCAAAGTGAAACGATCGAGCTGCTCGCGTCCGTAGATATATATTTCTTCGTTTGCACTTTTGACATGATATAATTCTTCAAATGGCACCATTGTTTTATTTCTTATGTTTAATAATACAGTTCTCAGCTGTAAAAAAAATAGAACATTCTATGGAAGATTTCTTGTCCTAAAGTTTGGAAACGTAACACATGCATTTGACGCTAGAAAGTTCAGTAATCGCGGAAGTACGCAAGGTCAATTTACTAGTGGCAGTTTACTAGTTTGCACTATCGGCTGTTATGGAATGGAAACATACTTTCACAGCTTAATATGTATGTCGATTGGTCAGAAGGATATCTTGTTTAAATGCTACGGTCCTTTCGGCATCAGGAAATTTTTCGTACAGTATTTCAAGCTATGCTGTAGTGCGAGTTCAGTTACGCCACAAATGTCGGTGAAACTAATACCGTGTTCATTATTATCGGTTTTCTCTATGGGTTCTCATGTATTCAATAATTACTTCTGGAGCGTCATATTTATGTCGATTGGTCACAATGATTTCCTCTTTCAGTTTTTCCCTTTAGTTTGGACATTAGGGATATATCCTTGGAGATTTCGTACAGTTTAGCGACCGTTGTGTCGAAAGTAGAAACGTTCGTTTGTCATGAAAGTGCGTAAACAAACTGTCACAAGCGGTTTCATAGCAGCTCGATGTTTGACTCCCATATAGTCGATGATAACTTATATAGCTTCATATGTACGTCGATTTCTCACAAGGATTTCCTCTTTCAGTTTTTCCCGTTAGTTTGGACATTAGGGATTTATTCTTGGAGATTTCGTACAGTTTAGCGACTGTGTGTTGAAAGTAGAAAAGAGCCCATCTGGCCTTTCACTCGGGCCACATGAGATAATTTGACTAATTAGATTTGTAAAAATCTTAGCGGATCATGTAAATATTCCGCTTGGCTCAAATATGAGGGTTTCTGCCGTCAAAGTTCATTTTTTGTTTCAGTTTTCCCCATATTAGCAGACTTGTATAATGTCTCGAGCTCTCCAAATCCAGTAGAAAGACTCTGGTTATTCTGTCGTAAAACATGGACCTGACCCAAATTTAGGTTGTATTGCATAATTGCCCACGATGGAATAGATTTCTGACAATGACTATTTGCAATTGATATCTCCTTGTCTCGCCTAGTTTTCTTATCTGAGCGCGCCTGAGGAAATCTAACCTTTGTTTGCGTGACCAGCACAGTGCAATCTGATTGGTTCGAATTTGACCTTTAACGCATGCGCAGAAGCCGTCTGACATGAAATAATAAAAATAATAATAACAAGAGCCCATCTGGGCTTTCACTCGGGCCACATGAGATTGAAGATGAAATACACTTTCATTTGAAATCCTCTTAGTATCAAGTCGTGCTTTAATTCGCCAGTGAGAACGTCGAAAAAACAGACTGGTCTATTAATCGCTTTTATGGCATGACTGTGATAACGCAGGATTCGAACAACAGAATACTGGCACATTCAAGTGTATAAATGCAATACAATGACATATTCAGACTTTGAATTTGATTGAAAATAGATCAAAAACTCGGGGAAATGTCCGGCTAAAACTGTATGAATAAATGTGAAATGAAACATAAATTTCATAGCAAGAAAAAAAATTGTAATTCCTTATAAATGAGAAAGCTCTTCTATTAAGCCGCTTCTCATATACACAGACTGTTTCACAAAAAACATTTGCGCTTATCGACACAAGAATTCAGTTGACCTTTCAAATAATTTATTCTGAGGTACGCATACTCTAAATCAGATGTTAAATAAAGCGATATTTAGAAGGAAAAGTACATTAACAGACAAACTGAGAGGAAATTTATTCAAATCAAAAAGAGTTTACTTACAGTACTTACGTAACTGACACCTTCGTGCACATATGCACTGAATCGGAATGAAAGTCGAAGCCTACCTCGAACTTAACTTTCAGCTAACCTGTTTCCTTTCATTCCACAATGAATAATAATCTCATAAAGTAAGCCCGTAGCTTTCAATAAATTTGCCAGTGTCTGAATGAAACAGCTAGATCTTTTCCAATTTCTCTCACGAGTCACGGCAGAAGACAGTCTCAAGCTACAAAACTTGAATTTTGATCCTCTTCACAGTAACGTTATTTAACGTCTCCGATCAATTCCTCTCTCTTTGCTGGCAGTTCATGCTTCTTGTTCGTGTACTTGCCCCACTGAGCCGTAACCACAAAACGAGCACAGCATTTCAGTTGGCATACACTGCGTACATCTGCTTAACTAATTAGATTTGTAAAAATCTTAGCGGATATGTAAATATTCCGCTTGGCTCAAATATGAGGGTTTCTGCCGTCAAAGTTCATGTTTTGTTTCAGTTTTCCCCATATTAGCAGACTTGTATAATGTCTCGAGCTCTCCGAATCCAGTAGAAAGACTCTGGTTATTCTGTCGTAAAACATGGACCTGACCCAAATTTAGGTTGTATTGCATCATTGCCCACGATGGAATAGATTTCTGACAATGACTATTTGAAATTGATATCTCCTTGTCTCGCCTAGTCTGAGCTTTGAATTTTCTTATCTGAGCGCGCCTGAGGAAATCTAACCTTTGTTTGCGTGACCAGCATAGTGCAATCTGATTGGTTCGAATGTGACCTTAAACGCATGCGCAGAAGTCGTCTGACACGGACCAAAAAAAAAAATAATAATAACGACTTGCATTTTAAGACTCGGCGCTGCCACAGGCAGCCCGAGTAATAACCGCTTGCATTTTAAGACTCGGCGCTGCCACAGGCAGCCCGAGTAAAAACAAGCCAGTACAAGTGATGTTGCCAATATACTGCCATTGAAGAGGAATTTCTACGTGTGTGTTTTACTGTGTTAGGTTCGCAAGGGATTGTGGTTATATGTACAGCCGCCATCCTTTTCTGTACGGTAGATTGAATAAAACACGTAAAACAACTGGTGGCCATCTTGGATTCAAAGCGAGGCAATCCTTTGTTTTGACAGGTTAGCCTCGTAGTGAGGGATAGTCAAAACGAGGCTAACCTGGCAAAAACAAAGAATTACCTCGCATTGAATCCAAGATGGCCACCAGGTGAAAAGAGTCAATGGACAGACTCGTAAAATATAACGTGTGAAAGTTTCATTTAATTGTTCTCTGGTCACACAAATCTATATTCCGGCTACAAATATGGGTAGGTAGGCCTGTACCAGGGCATGCGGGGTGCATATAGTCCATGCGTGACTTCTTCAAGACAGCTTATAATTAATTCCATATGGGTCGTCCGGCTGTGGGGGGTGTTGTGTGTGGGCCCCCTGAAAACCACTGCGGGAGAAGACGACCAGGCCACTGACACAGGCATTATTATAGAGAATTATAGAGGCCGGGGGGGGGGGGGGGGGGGGGGGGGGGGGGGGGGGGGGGGGGGTACTTACATGAAAAATGGCTATGTTTGTGAGGCTAAGAGGCTCAAACCCTGACCCTGTTTCACCCAATCCGATCTCCAAAACCCTGCCCCCTTTTTTTGGGAGGGGGGGGGGGGGGGGGGGGGGGGGGTGGGGGGGGGTGATCCCTGATTGCCCCTTCTTAAATTGTTTTCAAAACACGGTCGGATATATACCCCGGTAGCCGCGTACCGGGATTGCATGCAAAATACGGAACATTTCAAGTCGGGACGTGGCATTGGGTAAACAAATCAGTAGATGAAGTACATAGATAAGTACTGAAGCACGAATTAGCGGCATCACGATGTATGGGAATCTCAGTGCTTGCATGCAGGTGGGCAGGCGATAAAAAATGCGGCAAGAGAATGTTTTTTTTTGACATAGTAGCTAAAAAAAAATGAACCCTAACTGCCTAAAAAACACTGAACGCCGACCCTGACTGCACCCAAAGTATACTCAAATCCTGACCCTGATCTGCCCAAATCAGATCAAAACACTGACCCTACCTGCCCAAACTGAGCTCAAAACCCTGACCCACCCGGGCGGCACATACACAATATAATACGGGGAGTACCCCCTCCTCTCCCCCGGGTATAGAGGTAGTTTAAAGATTGTAATTTAGACAAATTATCATCAAAAATGGAAGAGACATTTCAAATAAAAGTGTTTACTGGGATTTGGCTTAGCTTAGCTTGGTTTGGTCTACTAGCTATCATGTTGACAGTTGGCAGTCGCTTGATTGTGTTATACAATTACTTCTATCAGTAGCAGTAACTCAATAGTAGTCTTATTGACATAGACTATACACATGTAGTTCGTTCTCCAGTACGTGGTTTCTGCCACCTGGCGAGAAATATTTTAGACGTAAACTTAACGAAGTAAACTTAAGATAACCATCATTAGGAATGGACCCTTTGCACGTGACGTCATAGCCGCCATGTTGGTGTACAGTTAACAATAGATTCTTCGTTAGCTTCTTTTGTTCTGTACACCAACATGGCCACCATGCCCTTTGTCATTTTATCTGCTTTATATTAATCAGCAATGAAGTGGATAAGTAATGGCGTTTGAAAATCTGAGATCAGTGTTACTTAGGTTACAACTGTTTTCAGTCGTATCCAAAGGTTGCGCGACCTTTGAAAATATTTTCATCGGTTCTGATTGTATCCGGAAGGTTGGGAGACCTTTGAAAATCTTGTTATTGGTAGAAATAAGGATTGGATTAGTGACAAGCTTCTAAGTGAGTAACTTTGCTGAATATCCAATTTTCTATTAGCACACCGCCAAACTTTTTAACAATAACGTGCATATTATTTGCCTCATTTTAAGGCCCCACAATCAGGCGAGTAAACTAAGTTAATATGACACAACATCAGACATGCTTTTGTAACTCTTGGGTTTCCTGTGGTTGTAACAAGCAAACTTTACCACATGTCCCGGATGGAGTTTATTCCTTTGACATCAGTATAATCTCCCTGTACCGCTCGAGACCTGTATTCTGATTGCACCACTATACTGTAGCTCTATTGTTTTAGTACTGCACGTTCTAAAGGTTAGGGTGTTTTGTATTGTTGGGTAAGCCAATGCTGTGGCTCGTTTCGAGCGGTACAGGATGGCCCGTATAATCCACCAAGTACCATAGAAAGCTCACATTATTTACCTTATCGTCAATGTGACAAGATCGCCAGCCGAGATGGCAAGGACACGAACGCTCCTCGCTATGTTTTTGTTGAGTTTAATAATTTCCATTCCTTCTCTTGACGCGTTTCATGTCGAAGTTGGAAAAAATGGGAGAAAGAGAAGAATTCCCGACAAAGGAAAAAGATTGCAACAGGTAAAGCAGCCATTTGTCGTTTTATGATGTTTTAAGGGATTTTATTTGGCAACTGATCCAAATAGATTTTGACAATTTTGTTAATATTGGTGCTAATATATTCTTTGAAGACAAAAAAAATACGACAATAGAAAAATACCAGGGAAAAAAAGGCCGCGATTTTTATGTCATCTTTAACATATTTTTATTTATAGCATTTTTTTTCACGTTACCCACTAATGGATGTATAGCCATTTTGACTGAAAATAAAAATTGGCCTGCACATGTCAATCCCATATATACGCATACTAACTATTTACTTGAACTATAGTTTACTTTGTACCGATGTACCCTGGGAAATGAGGAAACATCGGTACGGAAACATTTGCTCAGTCTTGCTTCGGTGAGCCAAAGATTTGCCACCGCAGCATATTTTCATTTGTTTCGCGCGGTCATGGCTAGATATATTCCAACCGCCAGAATCCTCGAATTGCAATGCACTAATAAAGTAACGCCTGCTAATGAACAGCATGCAGCAAAAAAAGTTATAAAAACGGTTATTGACAGCAAACCATCTAATGGCGTAAAGGAAAGTGACGGTTAGGGTTTCGGTAATCGACGGGTTAGGGTTTCTGTTCGAGTCTTCGTGGAGCCGATAATTTTCTATATAGCTGAGGGAAGAGTACTTGTTCGCCTAAATCTCTAAGTGCCGCTTTAGTTTTGTATCCTACAAATTCGGGTATACCACATCGAGAAAATAGTGCAGTGCATTGCAGTGCATTTCGGGATTGTGACCTTCTGGCGGGCGACCGTTTCGCGCGCAGGCCAACGAGGAACTATTTTGGAAAATACTGAAATTCACAGATGTTTACACAACCGTATATTTTCTCGTTTGCCTCGTGCTTTAGAGCACAGTCATTATACCTGGTACATGTGAAACATTCTTAACATATATGTTGTGGTTCAATTATATCTTTGGTTCAACATTTTGAACCAGTACAATTTTTTGAACCAGTACCATTTTTTGAACCAGTACCATTTTTCTTATCAGTTCAAATGCTTTTTTTTAGCTCAGCCGCAGCTGTGATTATTCTGTAAAGTCGGCTCGGTTGACACAGTTTGTTCAGTTTCGGCAAACGATTTCACACGGGCGTAGAGGGAGGTTGAGTTTGCGAGTTTTTCTTGAGAACCCTAGCTCTAGGTGGGTAAGATCTTGTTTACTGACCGGTTAGGGTTTTTTTATGGTTCCGTGACCCGTCTCATGCTCTTGAATTTTTGATGACCCCCCTCATTCTTGCCAGCGCCCCCCCCCCCCCCCCCCCCCCCAGGCATAAATAATGAATGGTCCCTTACGGTAAATTTAAATCTCTGACAGTTTTAAGAGACTCATAATATTGGTCTTGAAGTGCCTTCACCCAAAATAAGATGTTCTTCTCGGATGTTTTAAATGCAGCACAGCGAGCCGATGGCTTATAATTATAGATTCCAATATCTATTTCTTCGAATTTTAGCTTTCCGGATCCTGGCCCCTTTGCTTCAGGTCGTCGTACGTGTCGTATATAAAAGCACTGGCCATCTGGGTAAACTGAAACGCGGTCCTTCGGCTCCGACAATAGCGCCAGTTGCAATATCCTGAGCCTGTTGGAAGGCTTTCGCATGAGTGAAGTTAAATAAAACATTAAACTGGCTTACATTTGAGAGATGAGACTCCAAGTTACAGAGAAAGTTGCTCGCGGATTCCGCCATCTTGCTTTACTGTATTAAATTATGTAAATAAATTAACCTGGCGATTGTTGCGTGACCAGCACAGTGCGATCTGATTGGTGTGAATTTGACCTTTAACGCATGCGCTGAACGCTTGCTACACGGAATAAAAAAAAAAAACGACTTGCATTTTAAGACTCGGTGCTGCCACAGGCAACCCGAGTAACAAGCGCTTCTGTGGCGCAGTGCGTAATCGACTGGACTATCATCTACCAGGCGTTCCTCGTAATACTGTCTCAAGTTAAGCCCGACCGGGCGAGGTTAGTAAGTGGATGGGTGACCGTCAAGGTGGTATAGTAACGTGTCTCAGGGGGATACGGGAAAAGGAGGATGGGACTGGGGAAGGGAGGGTAGAAATTAGAGGGAAGAGAGGGTTGACAAATATTATTTTGTAGGGGAGGGGTGGGTGGATTTTTTTTCTTCTTTTTAGAATCTTGAAAAAATGAACCAGTTCAAAAAAATGGTACTGGTTCAAAAAAATTGTACTGGTTCAAAAAAATTGTACTGGTTCAAATATATTTGTACCAGAGGTAATATTTGAACCACAACATATACAAACTAACACTAGATAGCACTAATTAAACAATAGAAAACAAATACTTTAATGACTTTTAGCGCTATTTTTATTACAAAACGTGTTTCACAAGTACGGTGACTGCGTTCTAATATTTCCCCTCGATAATTTTGAGTAGTTGTTATTTGAACAGTTTCGGGTCGGTCCACTGTTGATAAACATAAGTGTTACGTTGGTGGAATCCTTGAAGCTTATCAGCTAATCTAGGATGATACCCCAGCTTTCTGCACTTCTTATAACTTGTAACGTACTTATCAATTAAAAAGAGTTAGAAAGAGTTTGAAGACAATGAAATGAGGATTCAACACTTCTATAAATATTACCGATACTCTCGAAACCTCGTGAAAGACACACATCATCGTCCTACCTATGTATAAGCCACCTAACAGAGAACAAACTGCTATACAGCAATCAGTCTACCTACCACTCCACCATTCTTGTGAAACTGCACTTCTAAATATCACAAATAAATGGCTCAAGGCTACATGGTAAAGGTCATCTTGGCTTGTTGGCACTGTCTTCCTGGACCTCAGCAAGGCGTTTGTCGTAGTCAGTCATGACATTCTCCAATCAAAGCTAGCTAGGTATCACACTAGCGCATACGCAGTAAAATGGTTCAAATCATATCTGTGTGGCCGTTCACAAAACTGCTCAGGTTCGCTGTCCATGCAGTCCCTTACCTCTTGACGTAGGAGTTCGCCAGAGCTCTATCTTAGGCCCACTATCCTTCTCCATTTATGTTAATGATCAACCACTACTGATAAAAGAATATATGCCGACGACACCACAATTTTGACTGAAGTGGAAATAATGGTGATTGCAGTATACAGCACACGATACAAGAGAGCTTCATCATCATCATAATCTTTATTTTAACACGGAGTCACTTCACAAATATGGTCTTCCAGAGAGCCGTGAGTTAAGCTTAATTACAATACTAAATGAAATAAAAAGTAAAATTTACATAAGAATCATTATAATTATACTATGTATACATTCAAAACCTACTACTATTAGTCCTACAATAAATTTTCTACAATAAATTTCCTAGAATAACTTAATTTACAGTAATTTATCAATATTGTCTTATTTAATAATAGGCGTGATTTAAAACCATTTAGACTGGTTTGATCTCTTGCTTCCACAGGGATTTTATTCCAGAGGACAGACCCCCTGTAGTGAAGGCCACATTTTGCTGCTTCTGACTTAGGTCTAGCCTCACTGGTTAGCTCAGTTGGTAGAGCACGGTCTAGAGTGCGGGAGGTCGGGGGTTCGAACCCGGCCGCGTCCTTGGGCAGGGACATTTATAAGCCGTTGGCCTTGTCTCCTTCTACTTCTAATCAGTATTTGAAGGGGACGTGAAAGAACCTGTTGTACTACTCGAAAAGAGAAGGGGATTGTCACCCGGTACAACAGCCTGGGCCATTGCACTAACCACACACTCAACATTGTAAACTGCGTGGCTGCCATTGGCGCCGTAAAAGCAGTCCGATACAGATTCACTGACGGGATATGTCAGTAAAATGTAAAGCGCCATGAGACTGTGGTGATATGGCGCTATATAAATATGGCCTATTATTATTATTATTATTAATTTCAGAATTTCTCAGATTGTAGGAGTGGACATTAGAAGTATTATTAAAATCTTTCTCAGATATAATGGAGAAAGATTGTTGTGGATTTTATACATTAATATAGCAAGTTGTCTAGTTCTCCTATGTTCCAGTTTTTCCCAGCCTAGCTCATCCAATAAGTCACTAGATCGTGTTTCGTAATTTGAGAGCGTAATAATCCTTGCTGCTCTGTTATGTAGTTTTTGGAGTCTATTAGATAGTCCTTTGCCAATATAATTTCCCCAAACAGAGCTACAATGATCAAAGTATGGTAAAATCAATGCCTTGTACATGCTTAATCGAGTTTCAAAGGGTATAGTAGGACCTATACGCTTTAAAACTGCAAGACCCGCAGATATTTTCTTGAAACTGCATCAATATGCGAGTCCCATGCAGATTAGGTTTTCATCTATAAGGAGTCCAAGGGATTTATATATATATAGACTACCTCCCTTTTAGCGGAATATTGTTTATCTCAACTTTAAAGTTATTTTGTACTTGAGAAAGTTTAGAATGACTCCCTATTAGCATGTATTTAGTTTTCTTAATATTTAGTGTTAATTTATTTGCTTGTAACCATGATTGAATAATGTTCATATCATGATTCATTTGAAGTTGGAGGAGATTAGGATCCTGAGCTGTGGTGGTTAAGGTGGTATCATCAGCATACATTCTTGTTTTAGAGAACAAATTACAAGACGGGAGATCATTAGTATATAGGATAAATAATAGAGGACCTAATAGATCCCTCTGGGATTCCATAGCTCAAGGTACAATAATCTGATAACACTCCATCAACTAAGGTTTTCTGCTTGCGTTCAGTGAGATAGGATCTAAACCAACCTAAAGATGTAGAATTGACACCATAAAGCTCAAGTTTTTGTAGTAGAATAGAGTGATTCATGGTGTCGAAAGCCTTCTTTAGGTCTAGGAATATTACACCATTTAAGAGATTATTATCAATATTTCTAAACCAATCATTTGTGGCTTCCAATAAAGTAGTTTCTGTGGAGAACAGGGGTCTGAAGCCTGATTGTGATTCAGTTAATAGATTGTTATCATTTAAGTATGTATAAAATTGATTAAAAACAATTATTTCAATTAGTTTACTCACGATAGGTAAAACCGAAATTGGTCTATAATTGTTAGGGTCGGTCTTACTATCATCTTTGAATATTGGGGAAACTCTGGCAAGCTTCCATTCATTTGGAAAAATTCCACTAATGATTGAAGAATTGATTATAAAAGTTAAAGAGTGGGTAACTACCGGCGCAGCCTCCTTCAGAAGACGTGATGATATATTGTCAAGCCCGCTGGCTTTGTTAGATGCTAGTTTATTAATTAATCTCAATATTTCATCACTCGAAATATGTTCTAAATTGAAAGTATGTTCTGTAGGAGTGATATAATCAGTGTGAACTTGGAAGGCGTGTCTGGGATCTCTGAAGCTAGAGATGGCCCGATTTCTGAGAAATGTTTATTTAAGGTAGCACTGATATCCCTGGGGGTATTATATGTGCTATCCCCTACCTCAAGTTTATTTATTATCGTGGTTTTAGATTCATTCCCCAAAATCTTGTTTATTCCTTTCATCTTGTTTATTCCTTAAAACAAGGCCAATAGCTGGTTTATACTAAACAAAATGAAGTCAAACACAAAGAAGACTAAGCATATGTTAGTCGGATCTGTACAAAAGCTTACTTACCACAGTAATAAGAGTACTATGGAACTCGTCATTAACAACACTAAGTAGACAAGGTCATGGGGAAAAACTCCTTGGAATTGTTATCCGGATGAGAACCTCTCCTGGAACATACCGATTGATTGTAAACTGAACTCTAAAATATACCCACTCAAGTCAAGAGAGCAAAGACTCATTTTACTACATACTGCAGAACATTATTACTGATGATGATGATATAATGCCCTCATTAAAGGCGCTGTGTCACGGTACTGCGCATGTGTGACAATCTGATGATTTTTAGAATTATGTTCTAGCCCGGAACGAAATTCTCAGAGGGGTGAAATACCGATTTTTAAATCGACTTCCATCAGTGTTCTTTTTTAACTCATCCTTGCCTCCTTTGGTCATTTATGGAAATGTAAGATGTGCTTAAATAAGTTTTAATTATTTGTTTATTCAAAATTAGTCGTTGCACACTGCACTAAAACAAAAAAGCAAAGTGATGCCGCTTACCGGCGGGAGACCGCCACTGAATACTCTGAATACAGCAGCCGAAAAACGCAAGAAATTGGAAGCTTTTTGGCATTCCAACCAGAAGCGAAGAGGGTTTGGATGTCCAGTAGAGTTCACGAAACACATGGAAACTTTTCAAGTCATATTATAAATGATATGGCAGTTTTCAACAGCGACACGAAGAAATATATATCTACGGCTTAGAAACGATCGAGGCTGAAATGATATGAACCAACCGGAGTGCAAAGACTGTACGAAAAGTTAGATAAAACCTTTCTTTGCTGGCAAAACAACCTCATGAACTCAAATATGATAGCCTTGTGAGCAATCGACGTACATATGAAGCTGTAGAAGTTTATATTATCGACTACGTGAGAGTCTGCAAACATCGAACTGCTACTGATGAAACCGCTTGTCGGTATTCGCACTTTCGTGACAAGCGAACTTTTCTACTTTCGACACACGGTCGCTAAACTGTACGAAATCTCCAAGGATATATCCCTAATGTCCAAACTAAAGGGAAAAACTGAAAGAGGAAATCATTGTGACCAATCGACATACATATGAAGCTCCAGAAGTAATTATTGAATACATGAGAACCCATAGAGAAAACCGATAATAATGAACACGGTATTAGTTTCACGGACATTTGTGACTTAACTGAACTCGCGCTTCAGCATAGCTTGAAATACTGTTCGAAAACTCCCGTTTAAAAATTTCCTGATGCCGAAAGGACCGTAGCATCTTAAACAAGATATTCTTCTGACCAATCGACGTAAATATTAAGCTGTGAAAGTATGTTTCCATTCCATAACAGCCGATAGTGCAAACTAGTAAACTGCCACTAGTAAATTAACCTTGCGTACTTCCGCGTGTACTGAACTTTCTAGCGTCAAATGCATGTGTTAACATTTTCAAACTTTAGGACAAGAAATCTTCCATATTATGTTCTATTTTTTTTACAGCAAAGAACTATATTATTAAACATGTAGAAATAAAACAATGGTGCCATTTGAAGAATTATATCATGTCAAAAGTGCATAACGAAGAAAAATATATCTACTGACGCAAGCAGCTCGTTTCACTTTGGTCAAATTCGGACTGTTTACGACTGGAAACAGCAAAAAATACAAGCAAGTAATGAAATATAGATACCATTTACTCAATGCTGTTTACCTTGGATGTAGGAAGAATAAAATCCTTGTAAATCTCGCCATATACTGTGTAAAACTACAATCTGTGAATCACGGCAGTGTGGCGTTTCCGGCAATTTATTTTGATTGATTCTCATTGGATGTTACACAAACAGCTGTCAATTCAATGTCTGGAGACTGTAACATGCGCAGTACCGTGACACAGCGCCTTTAAGCAGACCCTTACCTGGAATACTGCTGCACAGTCTGAGATAACTGCTCAAAGGAACACTATAAGAAAGACTATTGCGAATACAAAATCGCTGTGCTAGGATATTAATTTTAAATGCCAATATATTCATGATATAGCTCTGTTAAAACTCTTTACTGAGCTTAGCTGGCTCCCAGTAGATGACCTGACTATTCGCATCAGAAAACTCTGAATGTTACATAAAATAAGTATAGGTAATGAAATGGGAACGAGTGAAATTAGGGATAAATTTCACGCGTGTTTGTCAAAATCGAAGTAATTTCCCGAGCCGCTTCAGAAAAACATTATTTTAAGCGCGCGTAGGAGGCGTTTGAAATTACAAATTACGCGTGAAATTTCAAGTTGAAACAAGAGCCCATCTGGGCTTTCACTCGAGCCACATGAGATTGAAGATGAAATACACTTTCATTTGAAACTCTCTAAGTAATAACCAAAGGGAAGAATTATTAGCTGAATTTAGCAGTCTTTAGGAGTGGCCGGTAGCGCGGTGACTTTCATTCTCTGCTCCCCTAGTATATATGTAATTTAATAGTTTTGTTTTTCTCGTATGTTGACCTTTTAATTTAAACACTACTTATTCGTTTAACACACTGCATTTGAGCAGGCATATATTCATTGTTTTGAACCCGAGAATTAACCGTACTACCGTACTTCATGGTCCCTTTCTTTAGTAGTGGGTTGTCGGTCAGGTGATTGTAAACTCTCGTCATTTAGCACAGAAAATGTGAGTCATGTAAGAAAGATGGCTCTTGAACAGACTTATAAGCTTCAGTAGGTTGGGTAGTCTTGGAACACTGGAGACCTTGGTCTTTCATTGTCTTCTTTTTTGTCTTCTTGATTTTTTTTAAAAAGTTTGAAAGTCTGATCTCAGCTTTATTATATCCGCTTTCAACTCGCCATTTTCAACTTCTAGGTCAATAATATATTCGTGATGACAGCATCTTGATTTCGGTCTTGTATATATTATCTTGCTGCACTAATTTGTCTTCCAAATGACTGAGTTTCGTTTCTTGATTCGTGTTTTGATGTGACGAGAGTAAGAATTCATTACGCATATCAGTTAGGTCAGCCTCAATGTTACAAATCAAGGTCGTTAAAGCAGCGAGAGAGTTCTTATTGCGGGTTAAAAATCCTCGTGAAGAATCTAAAGAATTCCGTCTCTTCCGGTTTGAATTTGACTCATGTGTATGTTGCTTTTGGAGTTTCAAGGATATGTTGATCCAAAACTACAGGCGCTTGGGGTTTTTCATTGACTTGTGAACTTGCAGGCTCTGTAATTTGTTTTGTTTTCTTAGAATAACATAAAGTGTTGAACATGTTCATGTTCTCAAGCATGTCGCGCGTGACCTCTGTTTCTTCATTCATTAAGTAATCTGTAATCTGGGAAACTCAATCTTTGCCCATGCCTTGGCACATAACTATTCCTGTTGTTAAGTAGACGTGGATGATTATAAGTAAAATCCTTCGACAGCTTGTACCGTTTCCGCTAGGTCAATATATATCCTCGCAACGAAATAATCAATACTCTCTGATCCAACTTACGGTAAATTTACATCTCTGACAGTTTTTAAGAGACTCATAATATTGGTCTTGAAGTGCCTTCACCCAAAATAAGATGTTCTCCTCGGATGTTTTAAATGCCGCAGCACAGCGAGCCGATGGCTTATAGATTCCAATATCTATTTCTTCGAATTTTAGCTTCACTGGCTTCAGGTCGTCATACGTGTCGTATATAAAATCACTGGCCATCTGGGTAAAAAACGCGGTCCTTCGGCTCCGACAATAGCGCCAGTTGAAATATCCTGAGCCTGTTGGAAGGCTTTCGCACGAGTGAAGTTAAATAAAACATTAAACTGGCTTACATTTGAGAGATGAGACTCCAAATTAGAGAGAAAGTTCCTCGCGGGCCTCCGCCATCTTGCTTTACTGTATTAAATTATGTAAATAAATTAACCTGGTGATTGTTGCGTGACCAGCACAGTGCAAACTGATTGGTGTGAATTTGACCTTTAACGCATGCGCAGAAATTTTGCGACACCCAACCAAAAAAATAAAATAAATAATGACTTGCATTTTAAGACTCGGTGCTGCCACAGGCAGCCCGAGTAATTAGGGATTAATTTGTCCTCTATTGCAACCCACACTATATGATTCCTGTAAATCACTGTAATCACTGTACATACAATTTTAAAATCTATAGATAACAAAAAACACTGTGCGTGTCTGTACAGATGCCGTTTGATACTACATATAGTGTAATTATGTCTTCCGTTCGTCCAATGTAAATGTCACTACTATATCTAGACCATTAGTGTTCAAAATCATTACTATTACTATTAGTATTATGATTAATATCACCCAATATCTACACGTAAAAAGAAATTACGAAATAGGTTGGAAATTAATCATTGATTTTCACCCTGATTGATCATTCTGAGTAGTCTATAACCCGGAATTACACATAGTTTTTTACGGAAAACTCAGACCCTGCCGAGTACTGAATTAGCTTAAACAAGAGTGCCCCCCCCCCCCCCCCCCCGGACGACAAGCTAGTGCTGAGAGCCTGGCCTTCCACACCGCACCATGTTTATTTCACACGTACATGTTGTTTTATACAGGTTATGTCCTAGCTCAATGAATCGACAGGGCGCAGAAACATAATAAGAATCTATTAAGCAGACACCTTTTATTTGGCGGGCAGTTGTGAAAGTCCAAGAAATTTCCTCAATATTAAAGATGGTCTACCAACCAGCAGGATTTTAGTCCACGCGGTTCTTTGCCATTTCTCAACCCTGTATCACACGGATACTTACCCATTTACTAAGGGTGTTCGCTAAATACAAGTTTGACTGTATGTAATCAGAATTTTTGGTCAAATTATCTGGAATTTAATATGTGAAAAATACTCCTAGCTCAAGCATAATGATACGATTTTTTTAAGAGAAGCCAAGCTAGATTTATAAAGTTTAAGGCTAATATCAAGACAACAGTTTAAAACTTGAAAACGCTGGTCCGACGTTTTCAAGATTTTTAATAATGGTAATCCACGTTTATCCTCGCCATTCCGCGTTGCTTTTCACTTCAAAACTCATGAATAATTAATGAGAATATTACAAAGAAAATAGCAAACGCGAAGCCGAAGGAGTATTGATATGTTCTCAAACTAATGAATAGTTCATGATATGTTCATCCAATGGAGCGACTGCATGTATTTGTTCACATGCATGGGTCTTGCAACCCTTGTTCGAAGCTTCATCAGGTCACATTTGATAGAGTGGAATGGTTAGGAAACCCGGCAAACTTCAAAGGGGATAACTATAAGGTTGCTGCGATTTATGTTGGAAGGGGGTAAGACAAAATTGTGATTAGAGGTCCCCTGAACGGCTGAACCTACACGTTTCTATTGGCTGATTGATTAACGGATATTGGAATGTCTATTGCGTTTTGTGCACAGTCACGTTTGAAAAAGGGAAGAAAGACACATAACAAAGAAGGTCACTAGTGTTGTCGGACCCTAGTGATCAATAGTTCTTAATCATCATATTCATGAACCACTAACTACTTATATACTGATAAACTACAAGTAAGGAGTGAAGAAGTAAAGAAGTAAAGAAGTAAAGAACGAAGAAAAAGCGTGCCTTCACTGGAGTTCGAACTTCGACCATTCCGACTGCTTGTATATACACTACACTACTGAGTACGCTAGTTAAAATCACTGCCATCAAAAGAGAATAATGAATTGTTCAAGTTTATTGGCTTTCATGCAAAGCATATACAGCTCAAGTACATCTATAAAACTACAATTATCAAAATAAGACAAATCACAACTACGTACAATAAAAACTTCATATGTGATGGATGGGTTCCTTAGCCAGCGCTCTTGTTAGGATATAATTATTCAGGAAAATACGTTTTTTAATGCTGCGTTAATATATCTACTCAATTGCAAGGCCGCATATCTTCACATTTTATCAATCGGGAAAACAAGGCTGTTTGCGCCCTGATATATTTTGGACGATGTATAAAAGATTACCAAACAATATACCTCTCTCCGCCTCGTACCATTTGCAATTTAATATGAAATGATTTTTTCCACTTCCCCGGAACAACACACCTGACAGCGAATCTCCCCCGCACTGAGATGTCTTAGGTTTTGTCCATCTTCCAGTTTCTATGCACCAATTCGGACACGTGATATAATTTGTCTATACTTATTACCTATGTCAAAATTTAGATACCGCAAAATTTAGATTCTTCGCGGCTGCCCCAAATTTCACTTCTGTATTCTAATGCATCAGTCAATTCCAGCAATGCCCATCCCCCCCTCCCCCGGTCAACCCCCGGGCATTAGTCTTTTTTTTTTTTATTCCCCACAGTGGGGGCAAGCAAGGTGTTCAAATGCCCCACAGTGGAGCCAAAGAAGTAAGGTTTAGAGAAATAGATATAAGGTTACAGATACCACACTCCCGGGATCTCAAAATATGCAAATACCTCACCATGCCTGGGATGGGCATTGCTGGAATTGACTGATGCATAAATTGCCAACACAAGCAAGTCAAACACACTAATTTTCACATCTAACGGGAGATCTTTCACGTTTGAAAGACTCTTCATCCGATTGCAAATTTAGCCTTTCTTTCACTTTCTAATAATAGTGTTGAAGCTTCCCCCTCAAGCTTCCCCCTCAAGCTTCCCGATTCATTAAACTGGAAGCCTAGGTAAGCTAAGTCATACAGTTCGATGATATCTAGAAAGCGCCAGCCTTTCCATAATCTGACAGTTTTCGGAACAATTTTTCGCGGTGAATAAGGTCATATGCTTTTTAGAAATCAACAACAATTATCAATATAAGCCATCTATAACAGTCAAACGTTAATTAAAAATACTTGCTAATGACGTGTGAAAAGAAACGTATGTAAAGTTTTGGTTTTATTTAGCCAAACACCTCGAAAGAATAAAACATCTTTCTCGGTGTTTGGATACCCTGGTAAAACACTAGCTCTCGTTTTTTACTCGGGCTGCCTGTGGCAGCGCCGAGTCTTAAAATGCAAGTGGTTACTATTTTTTTTTTAATCAGTGTCAGACGGCTTCTGCGCATGCGTTAAAGGTCAAATTCTAACCAATCAGATTGCACTGTGCTGGTCACGCAACAATCGCCAGGTTAAATGTATTTACATAAGTGAATACAGTAAATCAAAATGGTCGACCCGCGAGGGCGAAAGCCTTCCAACAGGCTCAGGATATTTCAACTGGCGCTCTTGTTGACCATAAAAATACATGAACAACCAGGAGCCGTAATACATTCGATCAGCGCTGTTTGGACAGATCCAATGTACATTTAGAAACGTAAGCGAAATACAATATCCAAACACGTTTGGATATCAATATCAACGGGTATCGAATTATAATCAAAGGTTAGATCTCGTTTTTTCTTTGTTCCCATGTATTAAATTTCAAGCGAACTTTTCTACTTTCAACACACCGGTCGCTAAACTGTACGAAATCTCCAAGAATAAATCCCTAATGTCCAAACTAACGGGAAAAACTGAAAGAGGAAATCCTTGTGAGCAATCGACGTACATATGAAGCTATATAAGTTATCATCGACTATATGGGAGTCAAACATCGAGCTGCTATGAAACCGCTTGTGACAGTTTGTTTACGCACTTTCGTGGTCGCTAAACTGTACGAAATCTCCAAGGATATATCCCTAATGTCCAAACTAAAGGGAAAAACTGAAAGAGGAAATCATTGTGACCAATTGCCATGCATATGAAGCTCCAGAAGTAATTATTGAATACATGAGAACCCATAGAGAAAACCGATAATAATGAACACGGTATTAGTTTCACGGACATTTGTGGCTTAACTGAACTCGCGCTACAGCATATATAGCTTGAAATACTGTACGAAAACTCCCGTTTAAAAATTTCCTGATGCCGAAAGGACCGTAGCATTTAAACAAGATATCCTTCTGACCAATCGACATACATATTAAGCTGTGAAAGTATGTTTCCATTCCGTAACAGCCGATAGTGCAAACTAGTAAACTGCCACTAGTAAATTAACCTTGCGTACTTCCACGAGTACTGAACTTTCTAGCGTCAAATGCATGTGTTACGTTTCCAAACTTTAGGACAAGAAATCTTCCATAGAATGTTCTATTTGTTTTACAGCTGAGAACTGTATTATTAAACATAAGAAATAAAACAATGGTGCCATTTGAAGAATTATATCATGTCAAAAATGCAAACGAAGAAAAATATATATCTACGGACGGGAGCAGCTCGATCGTTTCACTTTGGTCAAATTCGGACTGTTTACGACTGGAACCTGCAGTTTTACCGGACCTGCAGACTAAATTGTAAACGTGCCGTTGCATGAATAAGTAGTGTTTACAGTAAAATATCAACTACTTTAATTTACATACGAGAAAACAAAAATATTAAATTACATACATGTATATATACTAGGGGAGCAGAGAATGAAAGTCACCGCGCTACCGGCCACTCCTAAAGACTGCTAATAATTATTCCCTTTGGTTATTACTAAGAGGGTTTCAAATGAAAGTGTATTTCATCTTCAATCTCATGTGGCCCGAGTGAAAGCCCAGATGGGCTCTTGTTATATATATTACATCAAACACTTGTATAAATTATCCAAACTTTCTTCGTTTGATGGCCTGTTCGTTTGAGAAGCCATATCAAATGTTCTTCAGTTCTCAGTGGTTTTTATCTTGTGATATAACATCACTTGTACCAGTGTTCGATATATAACTTCACTTAAATATAAAGACAAGTTTCGATCAAACTACACCATTATTTACCGTTTCTGTTAGTTAAAATGCGATTTCGAGCTTTACAAAGTGATGCTAAAAATAGCTCACATAAGCCCTTTAATTAAAAATTAGTAAAACCTGTAAGGCCCGATTCAAACGTCGAACTTTTCATGCGCCGAACGCAATTGAAACAAAAGAAAATTAGGCGGCTTCTTTTGATCTAATTAGGTTCGGCGCATGAAAAATTGCCCTATATCATTATGACGTCACGGCTTGTTTATGAGGGGGACAGAATCGACTTGAACAATAGAATTTTGAACTAAATCTGCTCTGCTGAGGAAAATTTAACTTCGAATTGTCTGGTTTCCAGATATCAGCTGTATCAATGTTTATCCCACAATATTTACCGTATTTGGTGGCTGTTACCGCTATTCTACGTTCTTCAAAATGCCTTTGATAGCGATTTCCTTTGTGTTGTTGCTGTTTTGTCCCTGTTTTGTCCCCCTCCCACGACCGTGATCCTTAGCGTTTAAACAATAGATTGTTTTGATATGACGTCATAATGATATAGGTCAATTGGGCCTAAGACTGTTACTGACTTCGTGCCAGTCGAAACAATAGACAGAAATAGTAAGACCTTTTACCAGCAGCATGTAATTTGCAAAATTCTTCACAAACAAAGTCCAAGTTTATCTTCTCCGCCCACCCCATGACGGAGTATTCAACATAAATAAACAGCCATAAAACGGTGTCAGGAAAGCTCGCCACACGGCACTCTTCAGCCCGATTTACATGACAATCAGTTTGGGCACGACACGCCTAAATTTGGGCCCTCGGGTCGATAATTTTGGGACCTAACTCCGCGGGCCCAAATTTAGGGGTGTTGTGCCCAAAATGCTTGTGCCAAACATCAGCTCGTATATTGTACTTGTCAGAAAAAAAAGGAAAAACAACATTTACAAAAATGGTCGCACCTCCTAAACATTCCAACGATAAACATGTATATTTTTATTTTAACTAACCACGAATTAGCGGCTTTAGGGTTTTTTGAAAGTGTTTTTTTGTGGGCACGAGTCGAATTAACCAAAAGCAAAGCATGGTTTCATATCCATTAGAAAAGTGAGGGTGGGCCCAAAGCAAAAAAGGAAAAAAGTGCTTTAAAAAAATTCATGATCACGGATAGTTTGAATTTTTTTTCGCACAAAACCATGGTAGCACTATTATTCCCTCAAAACTGATACTAGAAATAGCATTTCTGAGGCGTCTAGAATTCAGTTTTTCCATGGAGCATGCCCCCGTGTGGATGTCAAGGTTTCACCACAGTGCCGCCCCTTGTATTATGTTTGGTAGGGAAGGGAAGGGGGGAGGGGAGTCCGATATTATACCTTGGTAAAAGGTTTCATATCCAAATACTACGACCCCTCCCCTCCCCTGAGTGTATTTTAAGGAAACACTCGCACACACCAGGAGCTCCTGTGCACATGTATAAGTAACAACATCGGATTCAAAATCGTACACACCTATTATCGCATCTACAATGTATTAGGGAAGAGGTCAAAACAATGGTACTTTCATGCGACCCAATTTTGAGGGAAAGGAGGTTTTACCCGAAACCCACCACCTATTTTGGCAAAATCTATATTTTTGACCACAAATATCTTCTTGAATAAAATACTTATTAAAGAAATAACTATATTTATAGTTTCTACAGGCAGAGAAGAACGCGTGTCTGCATTAAAATCAGGTATCCCTACTTTACAACGCGAGAAAACCACCCTCGAAAAAAGGGGTAGGGGGTATCACCCACCACCTCCCCTCTTTAATTGGGTCCCATTCGAAATCCATTGTTTTGACCTCTTCCCTTAAATTGCGTCAGGAAGGACAGGAAAATGTGCGTCGTGAACCTGAAATTTCAGACTTTTCAGGGGGAGTATGCTCCCGATCCCCTAGAAAGTCGGTCTGGGCGTCAGATGTGGCTGCTTCCAGTGCTGGTCGCTAATGAGAACCCTTTAGAACTATTTAGTGCTGTCTTGTGAGAAATCTCTCCTTAAGTAAATTTGGAAACTGCAAAACAAAACAAAATTCGTGCAGAGGAAGAAGGCGCCCCAAAAAAATCCTGCACTGTAAAATATACCTGAAGAAGTCTGGTATTGGCCAGCCGAAATATCGTATAAACCTCGACAAACGTTGTATATGATCAGTATTGCAGTAGTCTTAATTCGGACATTTTATTCATTGTTATATTTCAGTCTTCTTGCTGATCAAGATCTGTTTTTTGATCCAACGCCGTCTGTCAGGAGTGTACACGGTTTTTACTGTGGTTTTCAGAGCCTGAATTTCAGCCGTCTCCTCTGGTTCGTTCTTCCCGATCTCTCTCAGGAGGAACGAACCAGAGGAGACGGCTGAAATTCAGGCTATGGTTTTCAAACCTTAACGATATGTACTACATATGGCCTATGGCTAATCTTTTTCTGCAAGGTAAAAATGCCCCACTTCCCCTCCCCCCTTCACTTTTCTAATGGTCTGTCCCTTAGGTGGACAAGACGTTGATTAGCATATGGTCAATCTATTTTATTGCCCATTGCCGAAGAAAATCGGCAGTGTTTACGTTTGTCTCTAAAAGAAAAAAAACTCATACGTCTGAAAAATATCACCTTACATCTATCAATAATTAAGTTCAATGTAAAGAGACTTCCATTGTGTGGTGTACTTTACATTTCTCGGTAAAATCCATGGCATATTTAATATACGTACAAGGTACCTTTTCCGTGTATTGATCGCATACGAGTTTTATATAAAAGTATACTGATGTTGTCGATTACTGTCAATGATCACGTGAACTTTTATCATGCGACTCATACCGTTCGAAAGTTTCCTTTAGATATCATGCTCAGCCCATATGCGAGGTCTTGTTTAGCGAATTGCGGCGTCACATTTAAGTGGTCGACTAGTCGTTACCAACTATGATGCTGAGCTTCTGTTGTACTGAAGCATCATTTCCAGTAATCCAGTGATCGAGTTGAATATCAAATACGCTAGAGTTTTGACTCGTAGCTTAACTTCTTTAGTCACGGAGGAACTAACACTCTTTCTTTGTCCTCATTCAACATTTCTTGGATGTTTGATGATTTTAGGTTAAATCCCAACTTCTTGTCTTCGTTGTCGTCGGCCCTCGTCTTTGAAGCTTCGGTGACTGAGAATCCAATCTTACCAAAGCCCACAAAAAACAACAGCGAGCTACCAAATATCACCAACGAGTAAAGGATGAGAACAGTAGAAGCCATCAAACTGCTGTAGAGAAATAAAGCCCAGCCAAGTAAAACTCCAAGGAGGGGCAACAAGAAGTAGACGAGACAGTGCCATGCTATTTCAGGCGTACAGGAGATTTGCTGGTTTTCCATAGACTAGAGAAATGCCACACAAGGAAATTTGCTGTTCTTGGCTAAATCAGAGTATGTGGTCCTTGTCGAACAGCCTAACTGAGGTCCTGATTGGTCTAGACGATATAATAATTATCCGTCTTTAATTAATGTCAAATGCGAGTGATTTTAAATGAGGCGTAATCAGGAAAATGAAATATTAAAAACTCGTAACAACATGAAAGGCACATTGTACTGTGTTGTCATAACCGCGTCATGTCGAGATTAGATTAACTTTTGAGTTCGTCAGATTATAAGAGTGTTGAATTACTATTTTCACCATCAACACACACCACTTCTATTTGATCACACGGGGAAGGGTGCCTTTGTAAAACGAAGTTACGGATGGCGGATGGCGGATATGTTAAAATAAATATATTACATTAAAAAAAATTAACAAGAATTGGTGAGCAGTACATCTACGAGAACTCTGGTTTCGTTTGTAAATATTCTCTCCGACGCGTTTTGTATGCTTCACTCGGGAGTATACATAAACAAGAGCCCATCTGGGCTTTCACTCGGACCACAAGAGATTGAAGATGAAATACACTTTCATTTGAAATCCTCTTAGTAATATTAACCAAAGAGAATAATTATTAGCTGAATTTAGCAGTCTTTAGGAGTGGCCGGTAGCGCGGTGACTTTCATTCTCTGCTCCCCAAGCATATATGTAATTTAATATTTTTGTTTTTCTCGTATGTTGACCTTTTAATTTAAACACTACTTATTCATGTAACACACGTTTACAATTTAGTCTGCTGTTCTGTTATACTGCAGGTTCCGAGTACTAATAGATGATTGTCTCAAATGTATGTTTATATTTGTACTATATTATAAGTTGTATCCTGTCCATCCTGTGATGGAGCTAGCTATGTCAATTTGTGTCCCTCTATGTAACTTTATCTGCTGTTCTTGCCATTACGAGTCCGGCATCTTTGTAGTTGTTGGATTAAAGATTATTAACTGAAATGCCTGTTGGTTATCTGTAATTAAAAGCTTTACCCACATTCCCAAAACTTCAGTCTGCTCATTATATTAAAGAACTACATTTGAGAGATGGGGCTCCAAATTTGAGAGATATTTCCTCGCGGGTCCACCATCTTGATTTTACTGTATTAAATTATGTAAATAAATTAACCTGGCGATTGTTACGTGACCAGCACAGTGAAATCTGATTGGTGGTGAACTTGAAATTTAACGCATGCGTAGAAATTTTGCTGCATGAAATAAAAAAAATACGGCCTGCAGATTTAGACTCGGTGCTGCCACAGGCAGCCCGAGTAAAAATATTAACAGCTAGCGTGCAGAATTATGCAGAATTATGTTGTTACGTGTTGATATTTTTGGGGTATACATCTGGTTGCCGACAATAAAGATATATTTAAATACATTAATGTTAAAAGCAATTGGTTCGAAAAAGTAAACGATTCTACCGTTTGCACGCAAGGTGACACAGGTTCTTTCTTATAGGTATACTCTTGAGGGAGTTACAAAAATACCAAACACACAACGAGTGATATATGAGCCGCATAATACAAGTCAAATTTTCAATTTTTCGGATACACGAACCACTTTAAGTTTAGAAAAAAAACGCCTTTTATTTCTACGACACATGCTTCGTCGTCCGGACGTCGACATATAACTCATTATACTTGTGTACCCTGAGGAAGGTTGGCCGTGCCAACCGAAATATCGGTAATAATTATATATATTCCCAGTACCGTACAATCAGCCTTTCATTTTGTCTCGATATAACTCAGTGTTACAATAGAGGTCTATTGCATTGGAAGTGAAAACGCAACGTGAGTAAATAATAAGTTAACAAAAGTGCCAGTACAGCACGCTTTTTTCCAAGGTCGAAATCATTTGATACGTACCAACTTCTATGACGCCAGCCGGCATTTTGACACGTTTTTATCGCGATTATCTGCACGTGCTGTTGCAAATTCCTCATCGATATATAAAGTCATCATTGGCTCTTAAGCTTGAGTCATTTGATAATGATTTCGATGACATATACATTCGAAAATATTGTAAACAAGAGCCCATCTGGGCTTTCACTCGGGCCACTATATATACATCATTGCAGTCACACTCTTTTAAGGTGAGCACACAGCAGGATACATATTGCATGTCCCTTAGTATGTCCTACCTTTATGGATGAAGGGGTACACCGGTGTTACTGCAATATGTCCCCTAATTTATGGAGGAAAGGGTATACTTTCATAAAGAAATTGTTTTTTAGTGGTCAATGGGAGCACCATTAGAAATGTGAAGGGGGCGATAGGACTTCCTCAAGATGCACGTTTTTCTTTGGCCCCTTGGTTGTGCAAGGCATTTTTTTTATAGTTTGTATTGCAGAAATCTTTTTTTAATACCCTTCATATTTTTATAATATATAAAATGTATATAGTGGCACCAAGGGAACTAGTACTACTACTACTAATAGAGGAGAGAGTCAATGTATTTAGCATGGCATTGCTATAATTGGGGACAAATTCATTTACTCTATATCTATACGACTATATAATTCCACTTCACTTGAGGGTGGTCACTACCAGAGATTTATTTGGTTGCATTCTCAGTGTTGGTCTACAATTTAACATTGTGATCCAAGAAGACACAAAGCTTTTAGAACCATTTGCAGATGTCAGAGCAAAGGCATGCAGTACCAGTTCTCCCAGTTATTTTAACGTCCTACCTGGATTTCAACTCACTACCTCCTGCACAACAGACTGACACTTAACCACTGAGCTTACTGGTTCTGTGATGGGCCAAATTTTGTTCAGACAAAATTAATCCAATTCTATTAAAATAAAATTATAAATACATCTGAGACACTGAATAAATGTAGTCCATGGAGTTTTGAGCATAGTTTTTGTCATAAATAAATATTATTATTATAGCCAGAGAATAATACTGGTTCACGTACTACTCATGCTCTTGCGATAAGTGATAATGGATATATAATGAACTATATACAACTGCCAAATGCCCCACGTTTGCCCGGGGGGGGGGGGGGGGGGTGTTGTTAATATATTGTAACCAGGACTGATCAGTATTACTTTCATTCTGGATGATAGAACGTATTTCTCAGCAAATATTAGCTTTTATGCATTTTTTTTAGTAAAAAGAGTTTGTACTCTTTCTCTTCATATTTATTTATTTATTAACACTGTATTAATTGTATTACTATATATATGCCAGCGTATATATTGTAAATAACTTGACCAAATGGAATAGTTTGTATAGGTATTTGTTCATGTCCTGCGACCTACTAATTTAATTTCAATTCCATGTAAACTGGCTCCTGGCATTTTTAACTTCTCAGTTATTTCAGGAAGCCAGTACCTCAGTAAATTATAATTTTTTTCTTACCATTAATTTGTCACACTTGTAAACTTTGTAAGGGTATAATAAATTGTTATTGTTGTAGTAATCTCTCCACCACCACCAACATCTAACGGTTTTAATCCCAAGCAAGAGAATCTGGCTGTTAACCTAAACATATCAGCACTTATTATTGAATCAAAAAGACCAGTTCAATGTCATTAGACGGCATGATTTCGCAGTGATACTTTTTATGATTCAGATTTTTGGAGAGAACTGCTCGGGTATGTGAAATGATTGGAGATAGTAGTATGAAAGTTACATTTTCCTCTGGTTCGCTTTGGCTTTTAGTTACCCATTCGACGTGATTTTACAAACAAATTATTTCTCCATTAAAAAAAATATATCTCTGATTTCTCTCTTCTCGGTCCTTACGGCTTTGTTTTCTAAATCGCCTCACTTTTCTGCTTTTTCCTAAAATTCGTTTAAGTAATTAAGATGTGCTTGCGACTCGTTTAATGGCAATGAGTGTTTGCAGCATGTTGCATGGTATTGTGCAGTATATTTGAGTATACCAATCCACAGAGATTCAAATAACAAAGCCATGGCGGAAGAGAAGCTTAAACAAGAAATATTTTGTCCTCCTAGAAAAACACAACATCTTGCCATTTCTTTCAGCAGCAAATTAACACGCTAAATTCCAATTCGATATGTGGAGCTTTCATCATACAGCCCTTTCAGGTCGTCGTCTCGTATATAAATTCACTGGCCATCTGGGTAAAAAACGCGATCCTTTGGCTCCGACAAGGAGCGCCAGTTGAAATATCCTGAGCCTGTTGGAAGGCTTTCGCAGGAGTGAAGTTAAATAAAACATTAAACTGCGCTAAGGGACGCTAAGGGAGAGGAGAATGGGGAGAGGGGAGGAGGAGGAGAGGGGATTGGGACTCCCCTCTCCCCATTCCCCTCTCCCCTCTCCTTCCGCCGGAATTTTCCCCCTCAGCGCCGGGCTACGCAGGCTACTTACATTTGAGAGATGCGACTCCGATCCAGATTAGAGAGAAATTTCCTCGCGGCGACACCGTCTTGATTTTACTGTATTACATTATGTAAATAAATTAACCTGGCGAGTGTTACGTGACCAGCACAGTGCAATCTGATTGGTGGTGAACTTGAAATTTAATACATGGGCGGAAATTTTGCTGCATGAAACAAAAACAAAAAAATGACGGCCTGCAGATTAAGACTCGTGCCTGCCACAGGCAGCCCGAGTAACGAGACCATCTTTATTTAATACGGCCGGTTGATAGTTTGTTCCATTACCGTACAGCGTATTGGTACATGTTTTTTTATACGAGCCTATATGTATTGGGATTCTACCAACGGCAAAATTCAGAATAAGTCCCCGTTGCCGGTTGCTCCTGGTTTGACTTGTATTATGCGGCTCATATATCACTCGTTGTGTTTTTGATATTTTTGTAATTCCCTCAAGAGAAGACCTACAACTGACAGAACCTGTGTCACCTTGCGTGCAAACGGTGGAATCGTTAAATTTTCCGAACAAATTGCTTTTAACATTAATATATTTAAAAATATTTTTATTACCGGCAACCAGATGTATATATATAGTTAAGGTTAGAAAACCACAGCAAAAACCGTGTACAATCAATCCTGCCAGACGTTGGATCAAAAAACAGATCTTGATCAGCAAGAAGAAGAAAGTATAATGATAAAGTGTCCGAAGACTACTGCAATGCTGATCATATACAACGCTTGTCGAGGTTTATACGATATTTCGGCTGGGCAGTACCAGCCTTCTTCAGGTTTATTTTACAGTGGAGGTCACAAATGGATACAAGGCTTATATAAATTGTTAATTACGTAACTATGAGCGGAAATTACAAAATCGATGACATATGTTTTATACAATAGTAACACATAAAAGGAAATTACGAAATTTGAAAATATAGTGCAACAAGAGCCCATCTGGGCTTTCACTCGGGCCACATGAGATTGAAGATGAAATACACTTTCATTTGAAATCCTTTTAGTAACGAGATCTAACCTTTGATTATAATTCGATACCCATTGATATCCAAACGTGTTTGGATATTGTATTTCGCTTACGTTTCTAAATGTACATTGGATCTGTCCAAACAGCGCTGATCGAATGTATTACGGCTCCTGGTTGTTCATGTATTTTTATGGTCAACAAGAGCGCCAGTTGAAATATCCTGAGCCTGTTGGAAGGCTTTCGCCCTCGCGGGTCGACCATTTTGATTTACTGTATTCACTTATGTAAATACATTAACCTGGCGATTGTTGCGTGACCAGCACAGTGCAATCTGATTGGTTTGAATTTGACCATTAACGCATGCGCAGAAGCCGTCCGACATCAAATAAAAAAATAATAAAAAAATAATAACGACTTGCATTTTCAGACTCGGCGCTGCCACAGGCAGCCCGAGTAATGAGATACGAGTAACAGCCGACAATAAAGGTCAAACGCGGTGAAATTACATTTCATCACGTCTATTCATTCCGAGTGGTTCGAGGGTTTTAGCTTAAAAGATGAGATATGATTCACGTGCTTTTCTCACGGAATCGCGTTTAGAATAGATGTATACCACAAAAATATCAACACGTAATAACATAATTCTGCACGCTAGCTGTTAATATTTTTTATGTATACATCCCGAGTGAAGCACACAAAACACGTCGGAGAAAATCAAAATATTTACAAACGAAACCAGAGTTAGATGTACTACTCGCCAATTCTTGTTAATTTTTTTAATGTAATATATTTATTTTAACATATCCGCCATCCGTATCCGCGTTTTACAAACACCCCACGGGGAAAAGCCTGAAATTTCAGCCGTCTCCTCTGGTTCGTTCGAACAGGGGAATTCAATGTTGCTTTTAATTAGCATAAACCACAAATACGCCGCAAGTTATATTAATTATTTTGAAATATCTGGGTGGATAATGGGTGAAGGTGCATTAAAAGTGTTATTGTAAGCCAGAAGCAAAAGAAGCCGAAGTGAGTGGCGATTGTTTGCCAATTAAGTTTTATGTTGAAAGGTTTTCGGAGATGTTCTTTATAACAAAACCCTATATAGGACTTGCCCGGGGGGGGGGGGGGGGGGGGGTACTTACATGAAAAATGGGTATGTATGTGAGGCCAAGAGACTCAGACCCTGACTCTGTTTGACCCAATCCGAGCTCCACACCCTGATTGCCCCTTCTTTAAATTGTTTTTCAACACGGTCGGATATAGACATAGACATAACTTTATTTGGACCTTGTAGACTGAACTACATCGGTAAATATCCAAATAACAATAATATTTATATTACCTTAATTAAGTTAAGTTAAAATAGCTATATGATATGTACAACACGGGTTCAATTATTTGTTCCTAACTTCGAGACATTCGTAAATATATTTTGCCATCATTTTTTGTACCGTATTTGGGGGATTGATCATTACTAAGAATACCTCGTCATCACTCAAGTATTTTAAGTTTCTTTTTAGGGCTTTTTTCTAGGTCTTTAAAAAAAGAATTGCGTCTTGTGTCATAGAACTGGCATCTTATTAAGAAATGTTTTTCGTCTTCTGGTTCTTTAAAACATTTTGGAGATTTGGGGGATTGGGGCGAGAGAAAAAAGAAAGGGGGGGGGGGGGGGGGGGGGGAGGGAGTGGGGAGGAGAGGAAGAGAGAGCCTGATTAAAATGCATAAAATTAGTAAGTCATTCGACCAATTCATCCAATCATCATGCGGCGGAAGTGAAAACCATGTTTAATATCTGTCAAACTCACGCGTGGAATCTCAAGGAATCTCAACTCGAGCATAAAATTCAAAACAAAAAAATATACGAACTTGGAGAATGTTAGCTGAAAACTCCGAAAAAACACGTGAAGACAGGGCCTAAACCCAAACCTGTAAATTACATGTCAACGACTTTTGCAGGATATATAATGTATGTTTTTATTAAGGTAGCGTTTGGGAATTCCACGGCGAGAATATGTTCAAGCCTTCAGAAAGAAAACAGCCGAGGCTTAATTCTAGCCTGAGGAAGGAAGATTCGAAATGCCGTAGAGAACTACACGTTTTGCAGGATAAAGATAACTGTAAACTGCTAACGGCTCGAATTTATAGATTACTTATCACATTAAAAATAGAATCTGATTGACAGCTGATTATTAGCATCGTCATGTTTCAGTTATAGAGAAACACGTGAAGGGAACAGAGAACCGTATAATTGTTTATGTGAAATTGCCTCGACTCGCCGACCCGCAAACGTTGTCGACCGCAACTGTATCACCTCTGGAAGCTAAATGTGATAATAAACAAGAATTATTTAGTCTTGGTGTATTGTGTGTATGACAACACGGTATCTGAGCTTCGAGTCGTTTAATAGAACTTCGAAATCCTATACAGTCGACAACGAATGGGTAGCGTAGCGACTAGGCTTCCAAATCACTACTGCAACAAGTGGAGGGATAATGCGAAGAAGGTCGTAGCTAAACGCGGAGACTATACGTTTAACGACTTCGTAGAATTCGCACAGGAAGCATCGCTAGACGCAAATCATCCGGTCTTTTCGTACGAAGCTTTGACGACGACCAGGAAAGGCTTAGAGCAGGAGAAAAGTAAAGGCACCAGTGACAGCCCAAGGAACAATAACAACAACAGACCTGCCAGGAGACGTAATCGAGGGACGGCCTTTCTCGCAGGTACAGCTGGAAACCGGGATCGGCCAGAAGGCAAGAGCCCAGCAAATTCTTCGTGTATTCATTGCAACGATTCGCATGGTCTCGAACGTTGTAAAGTATTCTTAGCAAAGCCGGTGAATGATCGAGTGGCGTTCTGCAGAGCAAATGGCATCTGCTTTGCATGTCTTACAAAGGGACACATGGTACGACATTGCAGGAACAAACGAGAATGCGAGGTCTGTAAGAAAGCGCATGCTACCGTTCTCCACTACGCGGACAATCCTGAGACTGACCAAAGGAGAAAACCGAGGAAACTGCGAAGGCAACGAATAGTTGCGTCAGTGTTTGTCATGCCAGCGATTGTAGCTCGACTACCAGCTCCCTGATCGTACCAGTATGGCTGTGGCACCAGGATAAGCCCGAACACCGAGTACAAGTATATGCGGTACTACATGATCAGAACTATACCTGCTTTATTACCGACGAAGCATGCTCCGAACTCGGTCTAACCGGTCCTGAAATAAACCTGGAACTAGGAACTATGCACGCAATAGAAAACGTGAAAACACAAAAGATTGAAGGCCCGGGATGGTTGTGTCCCGTTATGAAAACGAGGTTGATATACCCCTTCCGAAATCGTATTCCAGGGAACAAATTCCCGCACGACGTGAGCAAATTCCCCGACCTGAAACCGCTCGCAAATGGAAACACCTTAGTTCAATCGCAGATAAGATTCCACCATACCGCAAAGATTTACAGGTTGGTCTCTTAATCGGCAATAATTGCGTCCGCGCCATCAAACCAAGGGACGTAATTCTAGGAAAGTCAACGGAGCCTTACGCGATTCGTACTACGCTGGGGTGGGGCGTTATTGGCGCTGTAAGTAAAGAAGAAGACAATGGCGTTGGTGATATCGGCTACGCCGGATGTCATCGCATAGCCACCAGGGAAATCGGCAAGGATGAGACAGCAACAAGTCGGTTCGCACAGCTCAACACATATAAGGAAGTCATGACCCCACTGACAGTCAAGAAAATATTTGGACAGGACCTTTCGGAAACGCAACATTCCACCAAGCACCTATCACAAGACGACTTGAAGTTCATGCGGATAACCACAAATGGCATTCATAGAACCGAAGATAATCACTACGAAATGCCCTTGCCACTACGAGAAGAAACCCTTGACCTCCCGTGCAACAGGAAACTCGCGGAGATCCGCCTCAGCCAGCTAAAGAGGCGCTTTGACAAGAATCCAAAGTACAAGGCAGACTACGTGGCGTTTATGGAGGACATGTTTGAGAAAGGCTACGCGGATAAGACACCAAACCTGTGTGAGAGGGCGTGGTATATCCCTCACCATGGGATATACCACCCAAAGAACCCTGACAAAATTAGAGTCGTCTTCGACTGCTCCGCTCAATACCAGGGAACCTCCTTAAACCAACACCTCCTGCAAGGACCCGATTTGACTAACACTCTAATCAGCTTGCTTTGCCGTTTCCGTCAAGAACAAGTGGCATTCGCATGCGATATCCAGGGTATGTTCCACCAGGTCAGAGTCAACGAAGAGCATCGCGATCTGCTACGGTTCCTCTGGTGGGACGACGGTAACTGTACCAAAGAGCCGACCGAGTACAGAATGAGAGTGCATCTCTTTGGTGCGACGTCTTCCCCAGGCTGTGCCAACCTTGGCCTGCGGACCGCAGCAGACGAATATGCAGACGAACCGTACCCGAAGACGTAGCCCTGATAGAGAAAGCCGCTGGGTCTGGCTGCACCCTTCCTACTTCGAGGGAAGAAGATATTACAGCTGCTATGCAAGGAAGGCGTTGACTGGGATGACCCGATACCCGAGTCACTACGGACACAATGGGAGATGTGGCAAAGCGAACTTTCCCTCCTGGAGCAGATGGAAGTACCGAGGTGTTTCAGACCCGAAGGGATGCAAGAGCTTAAGACCATAGAGCTGCACCACTTCTCCGATGCCAGCACAGAAGGCTACGGCCAATTCAGTTACCTTCGACTAGTGGATAATAACGACCAAATCCACTGCTCACTGGTGATCGGGAAGGCTCGTGTAACCCCCCTGAAGCCTATCACCATACCCAGACTGGAATTACTGCTGCCTTAGTTTCTGTAAGAGTGAGCGACATGCTGTGCCGAGAGCTTAATTATAACAAGATAGACGAAGTGTTCTGGACAGACAGTAAAGTTGTGCAAGCGTACATCAACGACGATGCGCGTCGCTTCCATACGTACGTTGCTAACCGCGTGCAACAGATAAGAGATCACACCGCCCCAGAGCAGTGGAAGTACGTGGAAAGCAAGAGTAATCCTGCTGACGACGCATCTCGAGGTCTCAGCCCGACAAACCTCCTTCGGAGTTCGAGGTGGGTGAGAGGGCCACCATTTCTCTGGGAACGATGTAGTAGCTGGCAAGACTTCGGTGAAACCAGCGAACCAGCAAAGCTATCGCCAGATGACAAAGAAGTTAAGAAGGCCTCGGTCTTGGCTACAGCTGTGAAAGAGGAAGCAGCAACACTACTCGAGAGGTTGGAGTACTTTTCCGACTGGTTTCGTGCAAAGAAAGCGGTAGCAACGTGAATCAGGTATGTACACATACTACAGAGCAGAATCCAGGACACCGAATCAGCCCAGTCCAAAGGGAAGTCGATGTACGAATCCATTACAGTCGAAGAACTGAAGAATGCAGAGCTTATTATCATCAAGGCGGTACAAGAAGAAGCTTTCAGTGGCGAAATAAAAGCGCTTAAGACTTATCGCTTGGCAAACGGTGATAGCTCCCAAGAAGAAACCAGAAACCGACAGAAAGCGACCAAGAAAACAAGCGTCCTCCACCGTCTTTATCCCTTCCTAGATCAAGATGGCGTCGTAAGAGTAGGAGGAAGAATTCGTCAGGCCAGCATCGCCTACGAAGTGAAACACCCCGTCGCACTACCGAAGAAGGGACACACTTCATGGCTTGTTGCCAAAAGCTTTCATGAAGCAACCAAGCATCAAGGAAGAGGATTTACCCTAAATGAAGTCCGCTCCTCCGGTTATTGGGTCATCGGCTGTAGCGCAGTCATCTCTAAGCTGATCCAGAATTGTACCACGTGTAGGAAGCTCCGGTCAGCAGTTCAAGAGCAGAAGATGGCTGACCTCCCTGAAGACAGGTTAGTGCCTACACCACCATTCACCTACTGTGGTGTAGACTACTTCGGTCCGTGGTACGTGAAAGAAGGGCGCAAAGAGCTGAAGAGGTACGGCGTCCTCTTTACGTGCTTTTTCTCGAGAGCGGTACACCTAGAAGGTGAGCCAACACACTGGAAACAGACTCGTATATCAACGCTCTACGCCGCTTCCTATGCAGACGAGGACCCGTACGGCAACTACGCAGCGACCAAGGTACGAATTTTATAGGTGCTAAGCGGGAGCTTAAAGAAGCACTGACTGAGATCGATCGGGATACAGTGAAGGCAGAGATGTTGAAGTTGAATTGTGACTGGATTGAAGTCAAGCTGAACGTTCCTTCCGCCAGTCACTCAACTCCGTTGAGGCGCTGACTCCAAATCACTTCCTCACTATGAAGACCAAGGTAGTCCTACCCCCACCAAGAGTTTTCCAGTCCGCCGACCAGTACTCAAGGAAATGGTGGAGACGGGTACAACACCTAACCAACGAGTTCTGGTGCAGGTGGAGAAAGGAATTTCTTCATTCGTTGCAAGAACGACAGAAGTGGATGCGTCCGAGACGCAACCTAGAGATCGACGATATCGTCATCATCAAAGACGAAAATACCCCGCGAAATCAGTGGAAGTTAGCCCGTGTTGCTGACGTCATCCGTAAGGACGACGGGCTAGTGCGCAAGGTGAAGTTGCTTGTCGGCAACTCTCACCTGTCCTCCAACGGAAAGAGGAACGAACCCCTGTCCACCTTGGAAAGACCAGTACAGAAGCTGGTACTACTACTTCCCAAAGAAACAAAGTGACAAGAGACCGGGTATCCCCGACGAGGATCCTGTAACAACACATTAATAGCAGACGCTGGAGCACGAGGTGACCGCCAACCGACTCGACCTTCAACGAGGTCTCCAAACAGCGGATGAATTACAAACTGTAAATGATTAAAGTGATAAACATATATGACTACTCGATTAGCAAACGGAAGGATTATTGTAAATCGATATTTCAATTTAGGGGAGCCATGTAACTGCTGACGGCTCGAATTTATAGATTACTTATCAAATTAAAATAGAATCTGATTGACAGCTGATTATTAGCTAAGACGCGGCTAGCGTCATGTTTCAGTTATAGAGAAACACGTGAAGGGAACAGAGAACCGACTCGCCGACTCGCCGACCAACAAACGTTGTCGACCGCAACTGTATCACCTCTGGAAGCTAAATGTGATAATAAACAAGAATTATTTAGCCTTGGTGTATTGTGTGTATGACAACACGGTACTCGAGCTTCGAGTCGTTTAAGAGAACTTCGAAATCCTATATAATAACTTCGATAAAGAGAACTCGTTGTCGCTGAATATAAACTCCCCATCAAATCAGAAAAGAACTAACACCGGAACGAAGTCTGCCAAAAGAAGTGATGAAAACCATCCACGCAGCGTTACGAAATCATCAAAGCAGCTCATATGTTCGGAAGCACAAGCCTGTTCCTCGAACACACGGTCCATGTTTCAACCGTGTGCGAATTTAATACAAGCAAGATGATTATGGAGTTCCGATGCAGGATTCTTCAGCTCATCGCGAAATTCGCTCTCATTACTTCTCAGTTCTGCAGAACTAAACGGCAATTTGAAGTTGCACTTCTGTAGTTCCTCGGGTTTTAGGTTTGAAAGTTCGGAAGTAGGATAACCTAAGGAACTTAACTGGTTCAATTGATCTTTCACAATACTAGGCAAAGGAGCAATAACCAAAACAACAACCCGGCCATCATTTTCGACGTCTTTATCACTAGTGAATGCTTGGAATATCCTACTTTTTCCAAACCCAGTTGGGATTACAGCTAGAACATCTCTTCCAGACAAATATCTCTAATAGCCTTGCTCCTGTTCTTTCTTTAAATTAATCGCTGAGAGAATTTTTGTTATGTTTGTCACCATATTAATTGTTTTCTGCTCTTATCGCATGCCATGCATGAATAAAATTTAATGATTTCTGTCAATCACGCATTTTAGCCAATAGCAATACGCGGCCTTCCGGGTTGCCGGCATGCTCTCTCTTCCTCTCCTCCCTACCCCTTCCCCCTCTCTTTTATTTCTCGCCCCAATCCCCCTAATCTCTGCTCGCTGCGCTCCGATACTTCAGAGCCGCAGCGCAGGCTAACAACATTAACACGTTGCTTACAATCGTCCTAGTCAGTTTATTATGTGCCAACACATCAGAACAGCCGGCTTTACAAAGTGTGGCTGTTAGCTAGTGTTTCTCAGGTATTTCTTCCTCATTCCTTAACGGAGGTGGTCCAAAACCGATTTTACCGATGTTAAGGTAGTTTACATGATACACAATACGTAGAACTCTACCAGCAGAGCAATTCTACCCGTAACAAGAATTCCTGGAGCCAGGAAGTAGTCGTTCATGATCCTGTAGATAAACTTCTCGCGGTTCGTTACAGGGACTCAGGTCCAATACACCGGCGTACAGGTGAACAGTGTGATAGGAAAAGCGAGAATGAGGCTAATAGATATGAAATGCAGGCAACATCTAGGGGAAATCTTCATCTCTTTATCAAGCGGAGCTTCTGTTCCCACCTCTTAAGCTTTCCGTTTTACTGACGTACGAACTTTTGATATAAAGACTGTTCGCGAATGTCTGGTTTGCATCGTATGTAAATTAGTAGAGCTAGTAATAACATGAGGGGCAATCGATGTAGTTGGTCACCCAAAGCCTAATATACAAAAAGAACTAGTGCGTCGTTGTTATTTATGGTAGACAAGACAAATTGTATCTGGCGTCGAGTACTATATATATCAGTACATGGACTTAATGGTTCAAATATACTTAAAGTGCCTATATGAACAATATATTTTTATTTTAGATATCAATTCTAAATCAAGTGAATAGTAGAATGCTGTGCCGCTGAGTTAAGGAGGTTTTAATATCCAAAATGCTAATTACATGACGTCAGGGGAGGTGTCTGCAATCATTTCTTAGTGCGGGTTGTGAATGGGCGTTTATATCGATCTACTGAAATAGGAAAACACATTTCTAACATCATTTTACTTCTACTATGGGTATAACACTGATAATTTGAAAAAATTGTTTAATTATAACAAAATAAATTGTATAATAATTGATGCCTCCCCTGACGTCATGTAATTAGCATTGTGGATATTAAAACCTCCTTAACTCAGCGGCACAGCATTCAAAGCAAGATATATTATACCATTCTACTTTTCACTTGATGTAGAATTGATATCTAAAATAAAAAAATAAGGTTCATAGGCACTTTAAGGGCGAATCAGTGTTCTAGCGCCACATGTGGCTCGCATTTAAAACAGTCATAAATCCTAGAGTTTGGGTTTAAAATGGAATTAAGTGGTTTTCCTCAGGCCAGTGCGCTATTTTTAACTTAAAATCATTTTCAAGTGAAGCATAGAACGCATATCTAAGAAGATTGTACTTCTTGCATCTAGCTCAGTACGAAATGAGCTTCATCCTCAATCTCCTCACTGGAGAGGCAGAAATTACATAACCTCTCACCAACTGTAAACATTTCAAAATCACTTTTGAAATGGGGTTATTTTTTATACACAGACTGAAGTGGGGAAATATGAAGTGAAGTGGACATTATCGGGGGGACCGGGCGAGGGGGGAGAGGGTAAGTTTATGATGCAGTCAAGTTCGAGGATGGGTAATTGTTTGATATGCGATATTTCCAGCGATTCTCAGTCACACGCGACCTCAGTTCAGAATTTTGTCTCGACGAAGAAGTCGTGTTTTGGTGGACGTCAATCATAAGTTTCACTTTCTTCTCATTGGTACAGTCAAACCGTGTACCCGTGGTTAGGGTTAGCCGGATTTCGGGCATAATCATACATATGTATATCTAGAGCATCGGGCATAATGCCGGCATAATGATGATATTTTGCAGCATAATAGTGTTATGTTCCAGTTAGAAAGCCTTTGGGTTAAAATAGAAACTCTATCTAGAGTCTAGACTCGTTTCCAGTACAACTTTACATAGTCGGAGGCCTGGTTACCTCATTGGAGGCCTGGTTACCTCATTATGCCAGGCTCCCAAGGCATGGCTGTTTCGTGCAACATGACCGAATCAGATTCAGTTGGCGCAGGGGTGCGGGAGGTGGGAACATTTTTTTGAAGGGAAACATTGTGAAATTTAACCGGCATAATTTGGAGCATAATGCTTCGTTTTCAAGGGTGACGCCCAAAAGCATAATGCTCGATTTTACGAGCATAATCCGGCTAACCATACCCGTGATAATAAACACTTAATGACTGGCCCCGAGGGAAACAGTGAGTTTTGTTTCCCCGAGAACCTCGAGAACTTCGAGGATCGAGGGGAAACAAAACTCACTGATTCCCGAGGGGACAGTCATTAAATAAGTGATTTGTCATTTAGACATAAGTTTTACGAGAGGCAAAGTTGTGCAGGACCTACCTGATACGAGCGAGGTTTGTCGTCTTCTCTTCGGGAAGCTACTTTTTCAACACACAACGCTGCCAGTGATCGCTACGTTTGAATTTTAGTATAGTTTCGTGTCTTTTTTTGCATCCATTTTTAGCTACCAAAAAACGCAATTTCTTTCAGCTCTCTCTCGCGCGCGCTAGATAAAGATGTAAATTGCTTCTTTAATTGGAACTGGTTCCATTTTGAGCGCTTTCTTTCGAATGAAAATGATCAGCTTTTGATGAAGATCTAGATGTTTTGGTAAACAAATATTTCCCGCCTTTAGCTAGCCAGTGGCGCGCCCGACACATCACACCATCTTCTCAGTGTCACGATGTGATCACGTGGCGGGCAACAATTGATGAACTGTTCCCCACTCGGGATACATTGGATTTTGATGATTGCCACATGACCCATAATCAGCCAATGAGAGCGTGCATTGTGTCTGGAAAACTTATGGCCATATAACAAAAGTGTTTATTGTCTAGTTCTTTGATACCCTGTGTAACTTGCTTCGCTCCTCGCTGAAAGTTAGTGTAGAGAGAGAGAGAGGTACTACATCTAGTTCTTTGTAGACAAATTATTTCTTCCTTGCTTTTAGAAAATAAACAACAGAATCAACAGAAATCAAGATTTTAGTAAAGATCTCGGACCAAGTCTTGGAAATGTCAAAGACCAGAACCGCTGATAGAAATAAAACTTGACGGTGCTTAGCTTTTTCAAGCCTTTGAAGAACTCATTTCGCACCACAGATGTCTTCAAGTTCCAACGTGTTTTGCTTGATTGACTTCTACCAGAACACGACTTTTTCGAAGAACCGGAGACTTGCAATTATCTACGAGATCCAAAACGGTTTGGTCGTGAGGGAAGACACGACAATACCTTCTCTCCGTCATCTTCTCGGGAAAACGCATTTGTCCAATGACGATATTTATTTTTAGACATGGGCACCTTTTTCGTCCATCCTATAGGCGAATCCTTGTTTACGTTTTTTCCTCATTAGCATACATCAAACTTCAAGCGACGTACATACAAACAAACAGAGTCCATAAATCGAAAGAGATTGTCACACTTGATAATCACGGAAAATTTGAGAGTGATATGATAAATATATTTTGAGGAATGAGCGTTTAAAAAGCTCAAAATTTACAATGAATGTATGGTTGTCAGCAACTCTTGCCCCCCAGTCCATTTTATAGTTTTGAAAAGTCAATTTCTCCGTAAATATTTAACATATCAATCTCAAATTTTCGGTGGTTACTCAGTTTAAAATTCTCTTTCAACTGATATAGTCTGTTTGTTTGTAGCTTGAAGTTTAATTTATGCTAATGAGGCAAAAATGTAAACAATGACGTCAGCAAGGATTCGCCTATATCAAGACAATGTAAACAAAATAGTAGATTTCCCTCGAAAAGATGGCGACTGCCTAGTACCGATCTCTAAGAAATGGGGGCAGAAAGTGATAATATAGTTCATGCGCAAAGAATTCTGGGAAGGTCTTCCAACCTCAGTTGGGTACGTGACTGTGAATCGCTGAAAAGGCCATATTTTCCCGTTAATACTAGTTTTGAACTGCTTGTTTGAACTATTTTATAGTAAAGCCCGACTCGTATTGATTTCACTCTGATTCAAAATACTCGTACTTAGGATATGGATGTGCCCGGGGATCCGTGGGGCATTTGAACACCTTGCTTGCCCCACATTGGGCATTGCTGGAATTGACTGGTGCATTAGTGGTATTTAGCTCGATTAGCTTTAGGTATTTCTATATAGCCAGTACTCTAGGTTTAGTTGTAAATAAAAAAATAAAAATGTTCTGACCACGTAGGAAACTTCACACATGGAAAGGGCTAGTACTAGAAGTGAACTAAAGTTGTCCACTTGGTGGAAAAAACACACCGATTTATCAAAAGAGAGATAGCAGAGAACAAAGGGAGTTTGCGGCTACTCTGGAAAACCCTTAAAAGACGTTTCCCCACTGGTAAACAAAAGGGGAACTGAGTGACCGCGTCCTAATTGATAACGGTTCTAGCAACGAAATTTCTGATCCAAACGAGGTCTCGAACACTTTGCTTCTATTGTTTGTTCAATCATTAATCATGACGTCAATACTTGCCAGGACCAATAAATCTTTAAGGACTTTGTCAATTCTAGGAAGCCTTCAGATGCTACATGTACATTCATCATTCCACCCTTCACTGAATAGTCTGTATTCAAACTAATCAAGTCCCTTCGACTCAACGATAATTGCCAAAGGATTAGATGGCATTAGCTCTCCTCTTCTGAAGCTTATTGCTCCACAGGTGTCTGCTAGTCTATCTAAAGTATTAAATTGCAGCCTGTCTAGCGAAATCGCTCTTAGTTAAGTACCGGATCCTACTCTACAACGCAACCATCAAACCTTTGCAAGCTTCAGTGCCTCTGTTCAGTACTGCTCAACAATATGGGGAAACTATGGAGTCTGTCCCGTGCACCTCGATGATCTCTTCAGAATTCAGAAACGCAGTGTTCGCACCATCCTCGATGCTCCAATGGACACTAGATCTCTTGCATGTTTTATTTAATAAACTGAATTGGCAACCTGTCGATAAGCTTTGTATCGCTAATCGTCTCTCCCTTTTGAAAATAATTTAAGACAAAGGGCGCCTGATTATCTCATATGCATTAACAAACTATCGTCTTTTAAATTTACCGTTCTGAGTACAATACCAGATCTGATACTAAGTATAGGCTTCCTGCATGTCCCACGCACAGTCTCTGCAGAACATTTTTCTATTCTGAGTTATCAATATTTGGAACGCTCTACCGAATGATTTTAAAGATTGTAAGTCAATAATTTCACTTAAGAAACTGTACTTTCAATTTTCAACGTCTAAGTATTAATGGACTATGATATACATATTTAGCTAGCTAAGTAATCAGCTGCATCATAATATTTTTTCTCTTATTAGGATTAATATTTTTCATATATCGCTTTCGCTTTCAAACGTTTTAGAGTGATGTTTGTAATTTGTTATTTTCAATCCTTTTTACTTACGTTTGGGCGTCCTGTGTCGCTCTCACAGGGGAGCCTGGGTATTAATCACAACTGTCATGGCGGACAACGGCTCGAGTTCTTTCACTTGTCTCTCGTTTGCTGAACGATATCAAGCTGATTTGGAAATCATTTATCAAAAGGTAACTCTCTCCATAATACCTTTGCCTACTTTCAAAATATTTTGGGCTTCGGTAAGATGCGGGAACGTTATTTTATGTATAAAGTACAATCTGCGCTGGTCCTAAACAACTGTATCGTTCGTTTTCCCGCCTTAATGAACAAACATGGTCTTTGCACCATCGGCTGCCATTGTTTTTGTGACTGTTACAAATTCCAAAGTTTTGCAAAGGTTTAATGATGGAAAAAAGTTTATAAAGTTTGATATAAGCTTACAATTAATGTACGTGTTACTTTATATTTTGCATTTAAGTTAATTATGCAGTTTACGACGTATTTTACGGGGATAAGGGTATGTTTTTTCTTTTACATTGATAAGAACTGTCAGAGTGTTCAAGTGAATTTTAAAGTATTTTATAGACTTTTGTGTGTTGATCAGGCTTAGACGGGAAGTCTGCATGGCGGAGTTTAATTAGGCGGTTGCCAGTTTGTCATGTTTCATCAACAGGATGTCCAATACTCAATAGTATGTGTGTGGAGTTACATGTACGTTGAGAATTTACTCTCTCAGCAGTGGAAAATCGCCACAGGACCCGATACAGTATATTAACTAGATAATTAAGAAATCAATTAATGCTTTCGGATACACAGGACACCCAGTGGATGAAACATGTTCAAATTATGTACTATAGGCAAGAGTATAGGCGGAGCTCCAATTATTTCAGATCATGGCTAGACATGTGATTTCTGTTGCCCGTAAAGTAGAGAGGAGAATGTCAGGGAGGCCAGAAACAACCTGGCTGATTTCTAAGAATTGTAGTTTAAGTTCAGACTAGCTGAGAGAGACATTTCAGACAGAGGAAGCAAGTTTTTAACTCAATTACTTTGAAAGACTATGATTTTTTGGGATTATTTTTAAAATGATGATTAGGTAAGAAAGAAAAATGCCAGAATGAGGAAAGGAGAGCTAATAGAAATGTTGTCCAGTATAAAAAAAGAAAAGAAAAAAGGGTGCCTTCTTCAAGACTCGAACACCTAACCTCATGAATGCTCTCCTGTCTGAGCTATCAAGGCATATAATCAACTGAGTCTATGGGAAAATTCGCTACAAATATTAGAGGTGGCACGCACACAGGTGAGGGATTCGGTCGGACAGTATTTTTCAATCGCTCGCTGTGTGTATGGTGCTCCACTTGCATGGTCCTTTAATTGGCCTGTGCACCCCTGGGGAGCTCTGCTATAAACGTGCATACATGTACACTGTAAATCTTGCATTACAATTGATGGAAATCGATCACCAGAGAACCAATTGATCAATCAATATTGGTTAGTTAATTGGTATAAGCCAATAGATAATCACATAAAATTGTTTGGGCCTCATCGATTGATATCGATTAGCAATGTTTTTTCGCTTGACTGGATTACTTTGCTGTCATTTTGCTGTGCGTCACTGGCATGTATTACTTGGGTTGTAAATTGTGCTCTGTGTCTTTTTGCCTCTTACCTCATTTCCAAAACACAACACCTTTGAAATTAAAATGATGTCAAAACAAGAATGTGGCCATCAAGTGTTGTGAAAGGTTATGATGAATGTCCATTTCATGTTAAAGACTATGAAACAGAGAGTTCAAAATGGAATGTGTTCAAGGTGGTAAACAATTGCAGGCAGTTAACTAATCAATTCTTATTGATAATCGATAACAATTGATAATCACATAAACCTTTGTGATCAATTATTGTTCATTGATTATCAATCTCATTGATTGTTCAATCTGGGACTTTTTTTACATGCATGTACATGACTGTACTGTATAACAATCTAAAATAAGATTCTTTGAGATTATTTTTATGAGACTTGTAATTCAATCATGTAGCTTAAGAATTATTATAAAGAAGTATAACTTGCACAAAGATTCTAAAAGATAATAATTATTCTAACTTGAAGAAAGTTATTTCTCAATCCCTTTAAGAATTATGATTCTTCATCCCCAGAGAAGCCATATATATATTTTTTTCTAAGAAGAATCTAAAAGAATATTTTATTAGAGTGTTATTAACTTACAATTTGTTATATATATATACATGTATGTAATACATGTAGTATTAAACTCAGAAATGCTGGGAATTTTTTTTTTTATGTAAATATTATAATAATTGATCAATTAAGTTTTATTTATTAATCTGGTTGTTTAGTGCCAACTAGCATGTAAGTAGAACTTCTAAAAAACATTGTCAAGCTAATTTATAATTTCAAAGACTAATTAGAAATTAGAGCAAAAACTCCTCCAGCCTTTTAACTACATTGTATTTGATTATAGGTTACAAGCTAAGTTTTTTTCCAACATGGCGAGGGACAAATGCCATTGAAGGAAAAGTGACTATTTCACAAAAAAAACAGTTTTCTGATAAGCTGTCATTTACATAATTATTATGTAATACATGTAGCTTGCAGTTGAGTAGCCAATTGGATGTGAGTTCAATATTCTAATTGTACATTGTACATCTATTTAGCAGGAATGTACAGTGCTATCAATAGGGGTTGGTAGCCAGCATTAAAACCATTCATGGCTAGTTCAATGTTAGTTCCATTTTCAGCCAGCTACTTTCATCTTATTTCACCATTGCAGTAGACACAAAAGTTGACCCCCTGCCATGTACATTGTACTAGTTATCATTTTCTGGATGGCTATTTTATGTTTTGCTGGATACCCTGATGTAGTGTATAGTGCAATATTTTTATTGTATGATTGTTGTCAGTTTTATGATTTCATGAAACATACAAAATAACATGTGCCACTATTATATGGGCCGTGTCAGGCAAAAAGGGCCCAGACGACATAATATGTAAATGTCTTTTGAAATTATACCATGTTTTTTATACTTGTGGTGCGATTACAATATGCATCGCAAGCGCCACATTGTGCTACTAACAAGTAGTGTTGATTTCATGAAATTGGCAATTGAAATCGTAGACAAAATTTATGATATTTTTACACAAGGGTGTGATCACAATTTTAGCAGACGCAAATGATTCCTCATCATCACAATTGTTTCAAGGTGGAACTTATACTATTGCTCAAATCATATTATGAGCTATGGGGAGCAGAATGACTGCAAAAAAGACATTTGTTGGCCAAAAGGTGATCATCTGGTTCATCTTATTTATTTTTTACTCTTTAATGCCAGCAGGTATAAATGAATGTCATACATCAAAATAATCCCCTCTCACAGGATTCCTATTTTTTGTGGTCATATTTGTAATCGGGCCCTTGCATCAAAATCACGTAAATTTCACCTGTGATTTTAGTTGTCAATTTCTTGAAACTGACATTTATTGTTAGGAATGAAATGTAGTGCTCATTTTCAAGAATACAATACAATCTTCAACCTGATATTAGGAACACCACTGTTGGAATTATTTAACTTGAATGTCGTCCGGGCTCTTTTTGCCTGATGCGGCCCATACAATGTATAATGGCACTCTATAGTGTATCTTTGGGAAACTTTACATGTTAAATAAAGGGGCACTGGCAATCAAATTAAACTTGAAACAAAACTACAAATTAAAATAACCCTGAGCTAGAAGAGAAGTATGTTCCATGTGAATGTCCTGATATGCTTTTCAAACTTTTTCTTAATAAAAGATATGGCAAAGATTAAAACAAGTGGATTACAAACTTATTCTAGAAACTTGATTTGGGTTGTAAACATTGAACTGATTTCAAGTTGCTCTAAAGTTCTCGTAAAAGCAGTCCTATTTTTCATCCACTCAAATCTTTGCCATCCTTCATCAAAATTGTCTCTAATTTTCTCAAGTATACCTGTAAAGCATACTCTGTTAATCTGAGTAGTTATTTTTTTGTTTGGTCATTTTTTTTAATTTAGTAAGTTTTTATTTTCATTTTTATCTCCGACCAACAAAATTACATTTTTTTTACATTTCACATACAAATACAAAATTACAAACAAACTTGAGAATGTTTATTATTATTTTGTTGATGTCTTTTGAGTAACTTTTATTTACTATTTTCTCACAGTATGAGCACAACTTTGATGATGGATGTATCGAGTCTGAAGACATTTTGTTAAGTACTCTGTTGCAGGAAGGTATGAATAACACCTTTATAGGGAAAACGTTTTGTAATAGAACAGTTCTTATAACTGCACTTTGCAGGGTTAGAAGAAAAAAATAAAGCTTGCCCTTCAGGCAAGCTTCAACCTTATTTATTCTGCTAACCCATGGGTTTTTCAAGTTTGCCCAAATTTTAATTTAATTATCTAAAATGTTAAGAAGCCTATGCTGGTTCCTTGCCATTAGGCAAATCATCAATTGAAACCAATCTACTAACTGGACAGCACTTTCGTTGCACCCTGATTTCCCAAAAAGGTGTCAAACCACAACTACAAATGCCAGTTGACATCAAATTCCCAACACAGGGTAGGGGATGAAATCAATTCAACTAATTTAGTGTACAGTTTCCTTGTACATTTTATATTATATACTGTAGATCTACACATATTCAGTCATTGTTTTGGCAGCCTCATAAAAAGTAATACGGTAAAATAATAGACTTATTTTTAATTAGTGTTGTGTATTATTTTAGTATGGTATTGCTAATAGCCCACTTTCGATATACATGTATGCTTCACTTGTCACACACAAAGGCTTCAATATGAGGCTCAGGGGTATAATTCTCAGTACGTGATTCGTGAAAAGAGAAAATTAATAAATTTATCCCGGAGCCTCATAATGAAACATTTGTGCATGACAAGTGAAGCATACAGTATATCGAAAGTGGACTATTGGGGACACTGTTTTGATAAACTCTGTATCCACTGTTGTGGTCACTGCCATGGAGATTTGTTTGCATTGTCAGTGGGGCCTACATTTGTACGATTGAACGTCCTGATCATGCACAACAGACCGGTGCTTATTACCACTGAGCTGCATGTACAGTACATGTAACTGGAAGGTGGTTATTTAGCTAACCAGGAGGTGGTGTTTTGCTACATGTACGTACATGTATACCATGCAATCCTAATTTCATTTTACACTGCTGAGCTCCGGTCTGTTGTGCAGGACTAGGTCACAGGTTCAAACCCTGGCCGGACCACCACTCAAGGTCTTAAAATAACTGGAAGAAGGTGCTACCTTTGCTCTGACATCTGCAAATGGTTAGGGCTTCATGTCTTCTTGGATAAGGATGTTAAATTATAGGCAGGCCGACACTGACAATACAAACAAATATCTGGCAGTGACCACCTCAGTGGATAAAGTTTATTAATTAAAAGCAGTGTCCCCAATTAGCAATACCATGTTAAATACATTTGACACTTAAATAAACTCTATTATTATTAATTATTTATTAATACTTTATTTATTTATTATTGCCACCTTACCAATTTTGAAGTCCTGCCAATAAAAAAAGCTGTATTTGAATATTAAACTTCTTTTTAAATTGATATATTTTATTATAATTATTTTACTATAATGTACATTATGCTCCCTTCATATATTTTTTATTATAATTATGATTATTCCATAAAAATCCTAAAATTGTACTTGCAAGGAAGAATATTTTAGTTGTATCAGGCATTTGGATTTTCCAAACTCTAAATAATTATGTACATAAATGTCTATTGCTATTGTTTTTGTTGTTCCTTAATTAAAGTACTTGTATGTGCCTGACAGCTTTAAATCCCATAATTAACTCGAGTGCATGTTTCTTTGAAGTAAGACTGCCCAGTAATAAATTAACTCACATTCAGTTATATCAAAGACCAGTACTATTATAAAATAAGCAATGTGTATAAATTGTATGGATGTTATTATTTCCTAGGATCTTGTGAACCATGGCTAGAGGATTTTGTGGATTGTAAGTATAGTTTTCGAAACGAGCAGTGATGTTTTAGCAGCCCAAGCATTTTAGCCAGTTATGTCTAGATGTATACAGTCATGTAAATGCAATTCAGTTATTTTGGCGATACATGGAAATTTAAAGTTTATGTAAACTAGGATGGAATCTACATGTGTACATGTATATCACATTTAAACATCGCTTCTCACTCAGTGATTTCATGTGTTTTTGCTTCATTAATTATTCATGCCTTTTCGACGTGCCTTTATACAACTACGGTGTATTTTGGAAATGTTGTTCCCCTCAGCTTGAAACTAAACTTAATCAGAGATTCCGCTAGGCTTAAGATGGCATATTAGCCTTTTCTACATGCTAGCAGTCACCTCTAATTTTCAAAGAAATCAGATTATGATCAAGATTTTCCATGGTTTCCGATACTTACATGTAGAGATGGCTGTGGAGCTGAGGAGGCTAAGGCTGGCATACATATGCTAGTTTTTACCAATAAAAAAGCTATCTGTACTGAGAAAAGGAGGCTGTTCGTTTTTCATGTGGCTCTGTACCAAAAGAATTGTACCAGCACACTGAGTACTGGCTGATAGAAAATGCTAGTGGACCCTGTTAAAGTGCCTATATTGTTTGTGTTCACTATGTGGAATTTAAATGCCACATGGTGTACATCATGAGTATTAGTATACAATATAAGCTCAAATTTGTTATCATTATGCTTATCATTAGCTTATGTGGACGATTGCTACGAATGAAGGATTATTCTATCGGTACGAATTGTACGAACGACTGTACGAATTACTAATTAGCTCTAAACACCCTAAACCCTGGTGGAGGGTTAGGGTTAGGTTTGTAGTCAGGGTTAGGTATTATCGTTGTACGAATATGACGTCACCGTACAAATCGTACAATTCGTACCAAAGTAATAATTACGTTACTTATATAGAGATACATGTAGGTCCGCTAATACATGTTATTCTTTAGCTAATTTCGACATTTCTCAACATCACTGATTTATCACTTTAGAGTATCAAGTAGTTATTAACTTGCTATGCTATCCTTTTTAGTTCTTGGTATTGTAGGGTGAATGACTACAAGAGAAATGGCCTCGACAAGAAATATGCTAGTCATGAAGTTGCTAGTTGCAGTTGCTAGTTGCGAATCCAAAATCCTAACCCTACATTTAAAAATACCCTAACCGTCAACAACGGGTGCTCACTCATTTAGCTCACTGAATTAATGGTGTTTAGAGCTAGTCACTAATATGAGTTTTTAGGGCTAGATCACTAAACAACACATGCTTCTTCGTTCTACCTATATATATGAACTAATGCAAATCCTAACCCTGCATTTAAAAATACCCTAGCCGTCAACAACGGGTGGCTAACTAATTTAGGGTGTTTAGAGCTAGTCACTAATTTTGGGTTTCATAAATACATCACCGCTAATCCAAATCCTAACCCTACATTAAAAAATACAACTCGAAGCTAGCAACTTCATGACTAGCAATATACCTGTACCCAAAACAAAAGCATGTGGCCGCCAAAAACCATAATTTGGCCCGCCAAAACTCAATGTTGCATGACAATATTTTGTTTTCTTGATTGTATGTATATTGTTCTCAATGCACGCGCAACATCGTCAAAATGGCCTATTTAATTGAAAACAAAGCTCGTCTAGGAATTGTCCCCGAGACCGAGCCCCAAGATCAAGGGATAATAAGACTTCCCCAAAAAGAGGTATACAGTAGAGATCTCCTATCAGTCCATAACTGCTCTTAATTGTTACATAGCCATAAGTTTTCCAGACACAACGCACGCTCTCATTGGCTGATTCAGGATCATGTGGCAGTCATCAAAATTAATGTTTCCCGCGCGGGCAACAATTCATCAATTGTAGCCTGCCACGTGATCACATCGTGAGAGAAGATTGTGTGATGTGTCGCGCCTGCCACTGGCTAGCTAACGGCGGGAAATATTTGTTCACCAAAATGTCTAGATCTTCATCAAAAGCTGACCATTTTTCGTTGAAAGAAAGCATTCAAAATGGAACCAGCTCCAAAGAAACAATTTACATCTTTATCAAGCGCGAGAGTGAGAAATTGGAAGCTAAAAAGGTGCAAGAAAGACACGAAACGATACGAAAAATGTCGTAGCGATGCTGGCAGCGTTTTGTATTGAAAAACAGCTTCCCGAAGAGAAGACAACAAACCTCGCTCGTAAGTAGGTCCTGTATTTATGCACAACTTTGCCTCTAGTCTAGTAAAACTTATGTCTATATAACAAATCACTTAATGACTCGACTCCGTCTCGGGGAACATCGAGGATCTCGGGGAAACAAAACTCACTGATTCCCTCGGGGCCAGTCATTAAGTGTTTATTATTAACTCCAGTCTCCAATAAATCAGTGATCAGTTGGGAAAGGTTGAAGTCAGCTAGAGTGACTTTTTTGTAGCGATTGACCCATATACCTTCGCTCTAATTCTCGCTGGGCTAGCTTTCCAGTAGTTTTCGCTTCTCGGCATAAAAGCTGACGACGGTCTATAAACAGAGCACTCGCATTCTTCAACACTTCCATTGAACTTTACTTCTGGTATAGTGCCTTCTTTCAAGCTTATTTCGCTTTCTTTCCTAGTATTCGATGAGTTAATTACGATGCGTGCTCTCTGTAACGATCCCAAACGCCTTTGCGATACTGAACTCGCCCTAGTAGTCTAGTTTCGTATTCGAAAATTACCGCTGAATGCAATGAATACAGACGCATGTACACAGGGTTAACTTCATTCTGAAGTTAAACATTCATAAATACCAGCGAGAAGGTGCAAAACGCGAAACTATAACAATACGCAGAGTTGTGAATAGCCCACCTCGCTGGTATTTATGAATGTATAACTTTAGAATGAGGCTAACCCTGCGTAAATGCGTCTGTACTCATTGCACTCAGCGGTAATTTTCGATATGAAACTGGACTATTCCCTTCTTGTTTCTAAAGTGACATTTCATTGTATTCAATATCTCTAGTATTTGTGTTTGGTTTTGAAGATTTTGTGAAGTGATTTTCAGCACATTGAATGAAATTTTGAGCATTTCCGAGCATTGTTTTCATGGGCTCCGAGGTTTTGTTTTCCGTCGAGTGCAAACCCTCTTATGGAACTAAACTTTCTTGTCCTTTGCTCTACTTTGCCCTTTCATTTGATTTCCAGCTCAATTAGACAAGGAAAGGATTGTGTGTTTATCTGACAATGACGAGTACGAAGATGATGACGACGTCGATGATGGATGGGAGTCAGATTCGAGTGGTCCCTCCACTGCAAAGGAAACGGAAATCAGTGATGTAGAAAGTCACAACACAAAAGAGAGCTATGTCCAACAATCCCCACATCGAATCGATGGAGAGGCCTCATCGAATCTCGTTAAGCCGTTATCGTCAACTCGTGTCAACACGGATACTGCACTCGATGCGCCCAGAATGGACCTGAGCTTGAGCACTGTAAAATATCAAGCAGCTGGTCCGTTTCATGGACTTGATGACGTGAAGGACTCCAACAATTATCAGGAATCTTTAGCAGCTGAAAAAACATTGAGCTCATTCCCTCCAGAAATTAAACATGGAAACTTAATAACAAGTACACAACTAGAGACATCTTCAAAGGCATTTATACGACCTTCTGTCTCAGAAGCTGTGTATTTTGATCAAAAACCAAGCAAGTCCTCATTAAATCAGGTCCTAGTTGCCAAGTCTCGAAATCCATCAGATAACCCTGTTAGTCAGCTAGCGTCGCCACAACAGCTGTATTCCCCAAATGAGGCCTCGTCCAACCTTGTTCAAGCTATTCTTAACTCAAGGAACCGAATCGCAAGTGTACTTCTCAAGGCTGTATCAAATGTTCAGCAAGGCAACTCTTTTCTAAATGGCGGTAATCAAAACAGTGTTGCAGTAGACACGATATCATCGCTACAAAGTTCAGCATTTTCTGCATCATTATTTCTCCCTGACAAGCTTTTGAGAGGTTTTAGCAGCCTTTTATCTGCTGAGATGATGCCAGCATCGAGCATTCCTAGGTATGTACCGTTAAGAAGGTCTACCAGTGCATCCCATGGCAACGTGTATCCAGGGTCCTCTTCACAATGTGTCAGGTGTAAGAACTCAAAGAGACTTTCGACGTCGAACACATGTCATAGGAATGGTAAAGTAACCCTACTAGCGAGTAGGAAGACGGTGAAACTACACCCCCGAATAGCAGCTACACGTCTAATCATCACATCAGACGCTACACATCAAACGCCATTATCCCAAGAACCTGAAGTTGAGATATCTCCACGGAGGCGCAGCGTTAGTTTGATTAACGATATGAAGGCAGTGTCTTCATCGCCAAATGAACTCTGTGTCGATGCTGGTGATACAAAAAGGGTTCGACTTAGCCCACCACATCCACCACCAAGTAAGCAAAATACCAGGAATGTTTGTGGAGAGATTTCCAAAGAGGTTCTACAAACGAAGTCAAGATCACTCACGGGAATGAGAGACTGGGTGAGACAGCTGGAACAAAGAAGCGGTTTTACTGAACATCGCAGCAATAGAAACAATGATGTAATTTCGTCAAGAGAAAAAGACTCCAGAGTACCTACAGTTTATCAAGTAGGCCTGGACACTGGACGATACGGCGGCCAAATAAACATTGAAAGATCAGTTCCTATTACAAATTGTTTACCAGTTTCAAATAGAGAGTTGCTGCGTCACACTGAGGTAAAGTCTGGTGTTAGGAATGTACCAGGGGAAGGCGATGAGACTTCTCGCAAACGGCGTCTGAGTGAAGCTAAGATATCCTCCGAGACACGAATTACAACCAAGAAAATGTGCAGGGAAAGCCTTATGAGAAAAACCAACCAAATTCCAAGTAGTAGGGCTACAAATGTCAAGGGATTCGATGATTGGGGAATTCTTCAACCGGTAGAGTCATCAGAGACAAGGAAAATTGTCACGCATAGGTACCAAGAAGATCGACGGAGTATGCAGAGGGTCTCTCCCAGAAATGCCATCAATACGTGCGAGGCGACGTTAAGAAAACACCACGGGGAAAAACGTGTTCATGGTGCTTTGGAGCGCTCAAATAGCGAGGAAGTAGAGTATTTAACTAGTAGAAAATGCAAAGATCTCAATGCACAAGGCCAAAGACTACCACCAAGAAGTCACTTTAAGATGCAGGGAAGACTGGACCAGCTATTCGAGAAAAGAGAAGAAGCCATAAACAGCCAAGGTACGATACCTGGAATGGTCAGCGTACTCCCCAGGAGTGATCACAAGAAACAGAAGAATAGTAAGATGGAGAGATTGTCTGAATGCTATAAAGAAGAGGAGAAATATAAAGGAGAGCGGACAGGCAAAAAGTACTGGAGATCACCTACAGTCCAACCCGATGGCAACGTTCGTGACGGTGGAGACTCGTCCAGCGTAACTGAGGAGATTTGTACCTTGAGATTGAAGTACGGGTCTCACCAGAACTACCCAAGAGAGAAGGAGAAAAGTGCAAGTTATCAAAAACAGGCGTCCTGTACACCCTGTGTTCACCACAAAAGGCGAAGCGCTGGAAGTGGCAGTGTCAGAGAGGAAGGTGAGTTTGGGAGTGATGCTTATAATATGAGAACAGTAACCGTACCAGCTGAGGAAGGAAGTGGAGATATATGCGAACGGCACGTTTTGTATGATGATTGCACAAGGACATCGAGAACGGAAACTTACAAGCGGGTAAGTCCTGTAGAAATGAAGGAAAGATCAAGAGAAATAAGGCACGTAGAAGAAATGAAGGACAGGATGTGCAAGAAAAGAAATACATACCAAGAACATGTTCAAACACCTACTGAATTAGAAGGCATAAATTTACATAGAGAAATATTAAGGGACAAGAAACGTCGAATGAGCTCTCGTGACCTTGATATTAAGTCAACAACAACAACCCCAATCTGTGAATTGGAAAACTTTGAGGCAGAGTGCAGTGTGGAAGGTCGTAGTTCACCAGCAAGAGGTAGAGGTAGAACAACCAGGTTAAGATATGAGGTGGACTCAGTAGAGGTAGAAAATGGAGGCTCAAGACTGAGTCGTAAGCCAGTATTGCAACATAGAAGTATTCCATGTACTTCCAAAGTGCCCTCTCTTGACTTACGTGGAACAAAATCTAAAGCAAGTGAAATAATAAGAACTGTTGATAGGAATACGAGAAGAAATTTCCGTCCAGCAAGTCGCCCATGGAGAAACTCCCTGGAAAGTTCAGAGGATTCTGAAGCACCATACATGTCATCGAAACCTGGCAAGCCTCGACATAGAGATAAACGTAAAACACATTCTCCTGGGAACTCACATGAACAGGTATCATGGAAGGACTGGGAACTAGGGCGTGAGGTTCAAATGGAGGTGAATACTGCCGAGGATCTAACCACAGACTCTTCTGTTTGTAGTGGAAAATGCTCCAAACAGTTTTGCCTCGAATGTGGAAGTTTTCCTTGGCTGGAAAGTGGATGCTAGTCATAGTCTAAACGATTTCGCTGTCCAGTGGATGGGTTGGTTAGGTTTTTATTGGACTATCGGTGCAGTTGTTGGGTTGGTTAGGTTTTTATTTGGACTATTGGTCCAGTTGTTGGGTTTTTATTTGGACTATTGGTCCAGTTGCTGGGTTGGTTAGGTTTTTATTGGGTTATGGGTGCAGTACCACTACTGTCTGGGTGATCAACGATAGGGACCCAGTTTCTCATCGTTACTTTACATGTACAGTGTATATATGAAATTCACTCAAAAGCCCGTGCAACAAGGTTTTTAGGTTCAAAGGTTTTTTTTAACATGTACATAGACCATATGCATAAATCCTGGTAACTAGCACTGAGTGATGTCAACGAGGCCGGTAGGTCCTCTGGAATGTTGAAATTGAAGCGCCCGGGGAGATTGTAAAATGCACTGAACGAATGTTCAGTGAAACAATGCCGTTAATTTGCTATGTGCCTGGCTGGTGGTACTACAAAGAAAAATAAAGGATAAATGAGGACATATCAGCAACATTTTTCAACTAAACAATCTCGTTCAACACGTTTCACGCCTGCTAGCATTTCAACTTCAACATTCCAGAGGACCTACCGGCCTCTTTTTCGTGTTGTGATCGCGCGAGTTACATTGTATGCATTGCGTGGATTAATTAACACAATATTCATAAGGAACGATTTCAAATGTAGAAGTTGTAATTCTCAATAGAGCAAACTGGAGTACTCGTGAACTTTACGTATCAGAGCCTTTTCACTGTCGTTATCCATTCTCCTTATCTCGTGGTACTCTGTGATTTCGCTCATTTACGACAAATCTGAGTATCTTTGTTTTGAAGATGATCCTGCTCCAGAAGGGCCTTGAATATGCTGACAGTGCTCCATAATATGCCTATAAGCCCAAATTTTGTGTCATTAAATTCCATTCTACATAGGTGAATAGTAAAATATTTCTTGATTTGAGTGTTGTGTCTATGAGTTCTTGAGGTTTCTATTTCCAATATGCTAATTATGTGATGTCACAGGAGGCCTCATTATACAAACACGTGCTGGCAGAGATTAAAACAAGTTCTACACATCCATGTTATATATGTTATATCAGTGATTTTGTCAAATATTTTGAACAAATCAGAGAATGAAATTACCTTTTGTTGGCCTCCTGTGATATCACATAATTAGGATATTGGAAATAGAAACCTCTGTACCTCAAAGACGCAAAACTGAAATCAAGAAATATTGTACTATTCACCTAGTCACCTGATGTGGAATCGATATCAATGATAAAACATTCGGGCTTATAGGCACTTTAAAAGGTGCTAAGCGCCGCCGTCTGTATGCAGGTGAATATGCATCGAATGCTGCTGCATATACGACTTTATTTAACAATTTGTGAAAGTCAGCAGCCGTCTGTGTGTAGGTGAAGATGCATTGAATGCTGTTGTATATACGACTTTATTACTCGGGTTGCCTGTGGCAGCACGAGTCTAAATCTGCAGGCCGTTTTTTTTGTTCGGTGCAACAAAATTTCTGCGCATGCGTTAAATTATGCATTAATTGTTGGCGAGTCGCCAGCTTCTGCGGACGCTATCAGCTTGTTTGAGGTACGTTTCGTAGGTTTTATGCCACATTTCATTTTACTCTCGGTCAATACATACCAGCACAAACACCGTGATCGGTAGGCCAACACTAAAATAATTTTGACCGCGTTTTTGGCTGGTTTACCGATTTATATAATCTTATATAAACTTCACTGGCTGCCAGTTAGAGATAGAATCACTTTTAAAATAATTTTAATTACTTTTAAGGCTCTCCATGGGCAAGCTCCCAAATATATAAGCGAATTGCTCAGACCTTACAGACCTCGTTCACTCAGATCGAGTTCACATAATTTACTGTCAGTTCCTCGTTGTAATACTGTAACCTATGGCGACAGATCATTCTTTGTAGCTGCAGCTAAACTGTGGAACTCTCTTCCGGATTATATTCGAAGTATTGATTCATTAACTAGGTTTAAATCAAGTTTGAAGACCTTTCTTTTTAGATGCTTTTAGCTAGTTACTTGATACTTTTTATATACTCATGTAATTTTTATTTCTATTAGGTATAATATGTAAGAGCATCGAGACTCTGTAGGATGCTCCTAATACGGTATTATTATTATTATTATTATTATTATCTCGTACGATCTCTCTGTGTACCACGTTTATATACAGGTATACTGAATAGCTGATTTATAGCGAAATATAGCGATATATATACTGTGGTTGAGCAGTTATGGGTTACTATCCTCTATCGAAGTCTGAAGACATCTGAACTCCTGAACTGTGAGAGCAGTTGTCGCTCGCCAGCACAGAATAATTAATATGATGACCCAAGCAATATTTAACTCTCAAGGTAAACTTAAACAAGAAACCTCTCAGCCGTGGTTTTGGTTCGAGAAATTAAAGGCTTCCAACAATTCCCTTTATAGTTCTTTCATATAATTAGCAGACTGAAGTTTTGGGAATGTGAGTAAAGCTTTTAAATATAGATAACCAACAGGCATTTCAGTTAATAATCTTTAATCCAACAAATACTGACCAAGATGGACTCGTAATGGCAAGAACAGCAGATAAAGTTACATAGAGGCACACAAATTGACATAGCTAGCTCCATCATAGGATGGACAGGATACAACTTATAATATGGTACAAATATAAACATACATTTGAGACAATCATCTATTAGTATACTAGGGGAGCAGAGAATGAAAGTCACCGCGCTACCGGCCACTCTTAAAGACTGCTAAATTCAGCTAATAGTTCTTCCCTTTGGTTAATATTATTAAGAGGATTTCAAATGAAAGCGTATTTCATCTTCAATCTCATGTGGCCCGATTGAAAGCCCAGATGGGCTCTTGTTTAACAACTTGTGAAAGTCAGCAGCCGTCTGTATGCACGCAGGTGAAGATGCATCGAATGCTGCTGCATATACGACTTTATTTAACAACTTGTGAAAATCAGCAGAAATACAACTTTTTCAAAAAATATGTTAATATTTTTTTTAGTATGTGCACATACTTGTATGTAGATTTTGAGATTGGATTATGTGATATTTTTAACAGTACGGGCATTCATGTTCGCCGCGCGACGAAATGAATGTGCTCAGTGTTGTTTACCTTATAATGACCGTATGCCACTATTTATAAAATGACTTTCCGTGTTATATCGGCGTAATACGAACACGAATTTTATAAATGACTTCTAAATGATTATAAATTAAAATATAATAATTTTCAGAAATGTTTATGAAATACTTGTTTATAACTGTGTCTTGCATCGGGGCATCACATTCCGGTCGCGTAGTAATAACTTACAGTGATCTTTGGAGCCTTTTTGTTTGAGCTCCCATGTTGGGTCTTTGCACTTATGACCGTCAGTTTCGGAGCACAACCCGGATAGGTCTTTATACTGATTTTCACTTATGAGTGATGGTCTTAATAAAGATTCATGGTGAAGCCCTTGGTTTGATAAGGAATGACTTTATATAGACTTCTTTCACTACATTCAATATTCATGACACATCGGCCAATGAGGAGCATTCGTTGTGGTCACGTGTTGATACATAGTAGCAAAACACAATAGGTTGTGGCAATAAGCATATCCCTACATACGATTTTGATTAAATATGCTTTAAGTGTTGTATGAGATGTCTACAATCCAAACTACACCCAGAAAATAATTTTTTTTTTTATGCTATGGGTTATTTTTACTGCGAAAACTCAAAAAGAAGCCACCACCAGCCAATCGGAAAGGGAGAAAACGAAATTTGATAACTTTCCCCACATACGATGTTTTTTCGAAATTAAACCATAGTTAGCCTGATCATAGTTAATATAGTGGAATGGTTATGAAACCCGGCAAACTTCAAAGGGGCTAACAAAGGCGCTGCGATTTATGTTGGAAGGGGGCAAGACAAAAGATTGTGCAGGGTCAGTTCATTAGCGTCCCCTGAACGACTGAACTCACGTTTCTATTGGCTGATTGATTAACACATTGGAATGTCTATTGTGTTTTGTGCAGGGTCACGGTTGAAAAAAGCTAACAAAGACATATAACAAAGAAGGTCGCTGGGTTTCATAACCATTCCACTCTATTAACTATGGCCTGATCAAAAATAAATTCAAACTTATCGAGTCGAATGACAATGCATTATTTCGAGTATCAACCAATGAAAATACGAGAAAGAAGAATAGAAAATTAGCACCTTTTACATTCCTTGCCGTTCAGTGCTATCGTTCTAAGACGGAGCATTAATTATGCAACTGAAGGGTCTGACAAAATAACTGATTTGCATATCGTACCTAAAAGCGATTTCTAGATGCCAAAACTGTATTTAGAAATCACTTATAGTATTGGTACAATATGTAAGTTAGTTCTAGATACAGTTCTAAAAAGAGTTATCAATAACTACAAAGTCCGATAAAAAATCATCAAAAATTCATCCTACTGGGTTTACTGAAACAAATGATCTTCATTTCTAAAGTGCAAATAGCGCCATAAAACAACATGAACTCTTTTTGCCCCAAATTCTATTTCTGATATACTCCAGTTGCCTTATTTAGTTTTCTTTGAGAGGCAGGAGCAGCAATTAAACTAGAAGAAACGCTACCCGAATTGCGGGATTGATTCATCTTGTGATGTCAATGGCAACCTACGGGATTTTATTGTAGTAGGTTTCTCTTGGGAGTTGATTCATCTTATGACGTCACAGGATCCATGAAAAATAAAAATTAGGGATTAAATGCCAGAAATGTTACAATATTTGCAAGATTAATAACTTTTTTGTGAGAAATAACAAAATATTTTTTTGGGAAACGATACTTGCACTTTAACTTACCGTTGATTCCTATTCGTTGGCAGTTTTTTGTAGAATTTGATGTATGATTTGATTATTCGAATTGGTTCAGTGAACTCTAATGTGAATATGAATATACAAATCTGGTGGAATTCTCGCTTTCGTATTTTTTCCTCAGTTTATATTGTTTAGTTAGTTGTGTTATTTTTATATCATTGCCCTCAGTGTCATGAATATCTAATGAAGTGTGAGAACCAATTAAAAGCCTGCAATAGGATATTTACATGATGACGTCACATACTACAACTACCAGAACTCTTTGCGCGAATCTTCTGTTCCTCTAAGGTTTCTGGAAGTTGTAGTAAAATGACGCCATAATGATAATGTCCTGATTCGGAGTGGTCGGGGATTTCAAAGTATTCAAATTGCTTGTGCTTTGAAATCTCTGTCCAGTCCTCATTGTTGGCTTTTAAATTAGCAATATTTCACTAGAGTGAGGGTCTATAAAGATTCAAGATTGAGGCCTGTTTCCTTTGTAGAAGAAAGAGAAAAAGGCTCAATCAGGAATCGTTATATAGACCCTCACTCTAGAGAAGTCTTTATAATATAGATACGATAGTACGCGCGCTCTGATTGGCTGTCTAGCCATGTTTTATCAGAGTATATAACATGATAGTTTGCCGTGTTTTATTGTTTTCAACTGGCGGTTTCCTTTCATCGCGCGCGTAAATCTATATTGTAAAACAGATAAAGAAGCCTTAAATCCATGTTTTATACTATCGTAAAACACTGGTCATTTGAGAACACTCGAGAAATGTTGAAAGCGCGCGCCTTTTCTCTCATGTTCTCAAATGCCCATCGTGTTTTACGATAGTATAAAACATGGCTAAGGCTTCTTTATTTGTTAAATAAAGACCCTAGTGTGTTTGCTGGGTATAAATAATCGTGCACCTTACGGATTTGCTTCATCTGATTAGACAAAAATGAAGTATAGATGATTTTAGAAATGTGATTATTAGTCTGTATTCGAATGTGAAGCAATGCACCTGGGCCGGGTTGTTCAAAGCCCGATTAGTGTTAATCCTGGATTAACTCTGCACAGAACCTATTGGTTGTCATGGAAATTAACCCTGGATTAGCACTAATCGGGCTTTGAAGAACCCGGCCCTGGTGTCATGTTCTTATTGTATCTCTTGCATGCAGTAATTGCCCCGACTCAAGTGTGAGCACAGGCAGCCCAGACTCGACATATATTTCCCGCCTTTTGGGTTACCTGTGGTATGTTTCATAAGCGATCTCGGAAGAGTTTACATAATTGCTCCTTGTGAATTCTCTTTTCCGATTCCTACGAAATAAATCTTCAATAATACAAGATTGATACTTAATGAAGTTTTGTGAGTGGTTTTGGGGTGATTTGGGGACTTCTAAAGCAGTTTATTAGGCCTCGAGGTTTTGACCGTTGGCCGCGTGTCAACCTCATAGCTACAAATCAGTATTCACAAGGTATGCAGCTTCGAGCCGCTTTTCATCGATGTCACCTCACTCGCCGCCGAAATTCGACTTGAAATTCAAATCGATTTCGCCTCTGCTTTCGGCACACAAATGCAGACATGTGTAAGCACTTCTCGTCCACGTTTCAGGCCAAACGACGTGAAAACGGCCTGGAAAATAAATTCCGAATTCAAAATATCTCTCTCCGTATGTGATCTGCAGATTGATCGGTCCACAAATCAGCGGTAGACATCGCAGGCGGTGCTTTCAAGATGCGTGGGCATGGCAACTACATCTTGAAAGCACCGCCTAAATACAGCAAGTGATAAATATCACGTACAAATCATGCTATTTTTGTTTATAATGACCTAAGAAATTTACTGAAAAAGACAATCACATGTTCTCATGAGTAGAGTTTGTTTACTTTGAGTTTGAGCTCGTGTGTGGGCATGGCAACTGCATCTTGAAAGCACCGCCTGCGATGTCTACCGCTGATTTGTGGACCGATCAATCTGCAGATCACATACGGAGAGAGATATTTTGAATTCGGAATTTATTTTCCAGGCCGTTTTCACGTCGTTTGGCCTGAAACGTGGATGAGAAGTGCTTACACATGTCTGCATTTGTGTGCCGAAAGCAGAGGCGAAATCGATTTGAATTTCTTGTCGAATTTCGGCGGCGAGTGAGGTGACATCGATGAAAAGCGGCTCGAAGCTGCATACCTTGTGTATATTTGTAGCTATGAGGTAGACACGCGGCCAACGGTCAAAACCTCCCTAAATCACCCCAAAACCACTCACAAAACTTCATTAAGTATCAATCTTTTATTATTGAAGATTTATTTCGTAGGAATCGGAAAAGAGAATTCACAAGAAGCAATTATGTAAACTCTTCCGAGATTGCTTATGAAACATACCACAGGTAACCCAAAAGGCCGGAAATATATGTCGAGTCTGGGCTGCCTGTGGTGTGAGTTGTTATTTTGTTGATATTGTAAAAACCTAAAAAAATACAGGCTCCATGTCAAATTCTTTTACTTTCATATTTTATGTTAATTAAGTTTCAACTTTTAAAATATTTTGAAATTTAGACTGCGTTACAATATTAGGTTTATTATTAGTACAATTTTTCAGTCCCTTATTTTTTATCATGTAACTGTATTTTTACTTGTGTTATTTATAAAAATAAATAAAAGTTATTCATTTATATCGCACAAAGTCTATGTTACAATGTAGATGCGCTTCACACTGGAGGTCTTGTAAGGCTTGGTTCGACATAAGGATCATAACCAATCAATCATAAGCTCCTTATGTTCGTTATGTTTTTAATGGGAATGCTCTTTAACTTAAGTAACAATAGACCTAGTCAGCTTGCCTCTTTGTTGTCCCATTTCAGATCACCTGATTTTTCCCTTGAGTAATGCTTTTTTGTTTTCTGTATCCCAAGAGGACCGCCATTGAACTAAATAACTCTTAAGCACCTACACCGCACTTATTCAAATATTATTGTACTTTGTTATTATTAAAGTGCCTATAACCCCAAATTTGAAGTATTTTAAATAAATTCTTTACATCCTTCTTATCAATAATTCGAAGAGAAAAAAAGGAAAAAAGTAAGAGTTCGACCTTATTTCTGGGGTCAAACATTGTAAAACAACCCGATTTGGGCACCCTGTCCCAAATGGCCGTCAGCTGGAGACTGGAAGTAGCCTGGGAACGAAAACGTCATAGTAGTGAAAGAAAGCGAACAACCAACAACAAAGATAGATAAAAACAGAGCGAAGCGAGCGAATAACTCGATTTGAAATGCCAAACAGATGTGTATTTGGGGGCTGTAGGAATGAGCCAGACTCAAAAAAGGTAGCTCTAACACAAGGTCCCGTTTTTAGCGATGATCGGCCAGAAGCAAAGAAGAGAAGACGCCAGTAGTTGAGGTTCGTGCGAACAAAGCGAGCGAAGTGGGACCCACTCCAAGCCGGAAGACTTTATAAGATTTTCTTTAGTCCTTGACTCTACGCCAAGACTGAAGTCGGTTGAATATGGAGTTGTTCCTATTCCATCAGTCCATGCCATCGAAACCGATAAGCCATTCACCGATTTTGGTAAGTGCTTTTGTATTTAGTTTGCATGGCAATACAGATTGCAGTAGCCTTCTAGTCCTATAGCAGCCGTTATGTAGCGCTTCCGTTCACTCCATTCCCCGGAATGGAGTGAAATTGAAGCGCTACAAAACGGCTACTATAGGAGGCTAGCAATACAGTGGAACCTGCATGTATAAAGAAGTTCCTAGGGAAAGGAAGAAAACTTCATTATGACCGGGTTCCACGTAACTGAACATTTATTCACCACAAGTGTTTAAACTAAGAGAGTGCATGTTTAATATATTGTTATTTAGTATAAGGGAAATAACCGTGAATAAATCAGACAACTTTCTTTAGATGACACCTGCACCTATGGACAGGACACCATGCTCAACAAGCAGCCAAGGGCAGAAGCAACCCAGAAGAGACAACAAAGGATGACTGTTATAGATGTTCCCCCTTCAGCTCCAGGTAATTCAAATTGTTTTGTATAAAATATTTTTTTGCACAAAAGAAACTATTCAAATTCTGAAAATATTCAAACAAAATCGAGTCTGTGCTAATCACACCTTCTGTGTTTGTCCTCCAATAACACCACATGTATCAAACTGTTGGACATGTAATATAAAGGTATACTGCTTGTTTAGTCTTTCGAGACTAAACAAAATATTAAAATACCAGCTGGAAACATATAATATTACACTGTAAGTTTGTATTTGAAACGAAACCAGTGCTTTATTTACCATAAACCAATATATATATACCCATAACTAACTTAATAATAATTGTTATTTTTGTATTTTAGTGCCAGAAGTTCCAGTTCCACTTGCTGTAAGGCCAGAAATTCCAGTTCCACCTGCTGTAAGGCCCACAAAAACCAAGGCAAAACCCCATTGCTCAGTGTGCAAGAAACCTATTAAATTAAAATTAATTAAATTGTTAATCTCTAAATTATATATTATGTTTCTTTTTTTAAATCTATTTGTGGAACTCTGTAAACTAGCTTGTAGCTAAGTATGTCCTCCTTGTTAAAGAAAGTATTGTATTGTGTAAACCTATGAAAGAGCATAAAGGTGTTATTGATTGTCCAAAGAACAACCCTTGGCCCCTTATTAGTACAGAGTGAACCAGAAATGTCTACCAGCTATCTCAGTGATTTGATATTTTATCAATGGACAATCTAGGTAGCAATATATTATACTGTCAACTTCCATAGGCTAATCACTCCTGTGACCAGCTCAGTGAAATCGATTGCCCTATTTCATTGACATCACATCAAAACAAATAGATGAAAGCCACCATTCTTATTATATTGGGAAAATTAGCCAATTTGAAGGAAGGCAATCTATGGCAGAACAGCTTTATTTTGTATTGTATTGTTGTTAAAGAGGAGTGTTTTGACCCCCTAAGATGGCAGCTGTGTCTATCATGTGACACCATAATTAAATAGGGCAATTGAATTTGAGGCTTAAAGGGGCTATGTCACGGTACTATGCATGTATGGAGTCAGTGTTCGATTGGTGGGTTAAAACAGTTCAACCCCCTCCTTCAATGTTTGATTGAAAGCATGTTCATTATTTCACTTGAGTAATGTATATTTACACAGTTTATTAGTCATTTTTGAATATTTGCTTTGATTTTTACCATCCCACATGTGCACGAGGTTCATCACTTCATATGAGAATCTCTGATAATGAGTGTGTCCGGCCCGGACATCTAATGCAATGGTCTCTCACCATGACACGGTTCCTTTAAGGTTAGGCCAGAGCATTGAAAACATGTCCATCTTGTAAAAGGGGTTAGTCAGATTTTACTGTTTTCCAATTTACTACTCAAACATTTAAATTTTAATATTATAATCCTATTTTCAAAATTTGTGTAAAATTACAGAAAGGAACACAGGGTGCGATGCAAGTGCTTTCCAATAGCCCAGGGCTAGTAGTTTTGCTTGTCAGGGTAGTGATTCCTGTTCACAGGTTGCCTGAATGGGCAAGTAACATTTTGCTTCTTTTTGTATGACTCAGGTAATTTACTTTGCAATTTAAAAGCTTCCTAATTCGGACCAGCTCCCTAGAGCTTTAGGCTACTAAGCCCAGCAAGCACGCTGCTTTTTTTCATTTGTCGTGCCCTGGAACATAAAATTTGCATGTACATTGTATACAGTACAAATAAAATGTATACATAATAGTGATGCAATAAACCATTGAAAATAATACTGGTAGTTATGAATGGCAATATGGACATACATGTAGGTTAATAGCCCACATTCGATATATGCTTCATTTCTCACACACAAAGGTTCTGGAGCATAATTAAATTCATTATTGTTATTTCATTAATCACTGCACATTATTACCCAGAGCCTTGTACATGTATTGAATCATTTGTATGTGACCAGTGAAGCCCTATATCAAAAGTGGCCAATGGCACTGAAAGTTTGACTGTTCATTGTTGTTCTCCTTAAAGTTTATATAAGTTATGAAGTACTTCCATCTTCATCTTCTTCAAATCCAGTGAAGGTTTCTTTCCCAGCATTGAATTTTTGATTGTGTCATATGCACATGCTAGTAGAGGAATTCTATTGTTGCCCAGATAACCGTAGACTAACTGGATGTACTCTCTGTATGAGACAACTCGTAGAAATCTGTAAATAATGAAGTTTATATGTTAGCACCAATTACTTGTTTGATACAGTTGAAGCCCTTTGTGAAACTGCCCTTGTAGGTGACCAGCTCCCCTCAGAGACCACTCTTGTGCTCTGTAGTAACCAGCCACTCTCATAAGTGACCACCGCGCATACCACCACCTTTGGAATTTTTCTTTGTTTTTAAACTCTTGTAAGTAACCACTCCAGAGACATGATCCCAGACTGTGCAATGAGTCAACTAAATATAAATATGCACTAGCATTTTGCAACAATAGTCTTATTATATCTGACACTCATGCTGTTACAGTAGAGTAGTACAGTATTGTATACTGTGATATCAGTCGCACTATATATGTATCCCCATGGGTGTGGTGTGTGCAAGCTCTCATAAGCGAGCAACTACTGCTGATTCCAGTTCTGACTAGTTATGAGCACCTTTTCCTGATTCCCATTGTGGTTGCTTGCGAGAGCTACTATTTTTAATTAACATGCACGATAGATCAAAATACTCTGATAAACCTTCCACTTTCCTGGTCAGACTAAACACGGGATTTCAATTCATACCTTGGTCATTATTGAGCATTATTAATGCCTGGTATAAATCTTTGCTTACATATTAATATGCAGTGTTGGATCTAGGATGTGCCATTGTGGGATGTTTCCCGCTAAAACATATATAGTTGGTGCATTGTTTCTCAATTGAGAGGGCCAATATGGTGCACACTGAATTTCCACGAACTGTAAAATATTATCAAAAAAGTAAATTCCGAAAAGGGTAAATATAAGAGGAATTACGATATTAGGATACGATAGGCAACTAGTTCCTGTAAAAACGATATTAGGAAACTGTTTATCGTATCTTCATTTATAGCGATTCTTACAAGTAAATAAAGGCTTATAAGTTATATGATTGTTGCGATTGCAAGGATCACTGGATTCTTTTCTGCAATGTTTTTTTGGGAGACCACGGCCACGGGAAGCCCATGAAGGGCTATGATAACTTATTTTCATTTTGGACAGTTTAACTCACCAGCTTTTCCTTCGTTCGAGGCCTTCCAACCGATTCTGGAGGTCTCCGTCTGCACTCTGTTAACCCATTCTTCATCGGCGAGTGGCTCACCGCGCCGTCCGCTCTCTTCGCCGGCAGATTCTTCTGCTTCAAGCTCATAGTTGATAAAATTTAGCTCGGAATTGTCCGATGAACAACTGTCTTCAGATTCGGAGCCTGACGAAGACATTTTGTCAAAAAGTCCAGCAGAAAATTACAGAACTTGCGACGCAAATAAGAAAGAACGAACCAGAAGTATATGACAGAAGCCTTTATCACGTGACATGGCTCCCTACTATGACGTAACTAGTCCCAGACCCCACCAAGTCGCTAAGCTGACGGTAAAAGTTCACGGCTCTCATCTTTCAAAAGGCGTAAAAAAATTACAAATGCTTTAAAAGCATTAATTTTTTCGGGAAGTTGCTTAGAATACTTATAAGATTGATCTGAAATCGTAACTTTTTTGGGGTTATAGGCACTTTAACGTATAGCACCTGCACTGCACTTACGAACACTCACTAGAATATTGTATTATAGAAGGAGGTGAGTTTTATTGGAAGGAGAAGGAAATGCACCAATTTCTATAATTTGAAAACAAAGCACTAATCCCTGGAGAACTATTACGTGGTCTGAAATGGGGCAACAAACAGGCAAGCTGACTAGGTCTATTATTTGGAGTTTGACGGGACCTTTAAACATGGCGTATTTCTTCGAACACCGCCATTTTGGAAATGAGGCAAACAACGAGAGGAGTTGGCACTAGTTTTTTATTGGTCAGGAACATATTGTGTTCTGGTTACGATGATGTCGTTATGTTCAATCAAGTCGCACTTGAAACATATATAGGGACATAATCATAGACATAATCGTAAACATAAAATGGTCGATCGTGTTCTCGTGTTTATGATTATGTCGGCCTTATGATTACTGTACCGAGTGTATTATGGCGCAATGTGCTGCCATACAGTTTACAGTAAAGTTTATTACCTCTAGAATATCTAATAAATTTGTTAGAGTTACTCGTTCATTTGTTTTCATTTTACTTGTCAGTCATTTACTCCTGAACACAATGCGCTCCTCCCCTCCCCACTGGAGTACATTATTTTTTCAGCGACTGGTACGATACTGAAGGGCAAGATCCGCGCGTCATTGATAAACTATAATTACTGTGTTGGTGATATGTTTGGTTGTTTGTATTCTCCAACATTTAAGCTTCCTTCAGGGAATACTGGTACATACAAGAGCCCATAACCAAGAGCGTCCATGTAGAGCCTTGGATAATTTTAAGAATATGTTGAAAACGCCATTTATTTAAGTTAGCTTTTTTATAACTAAGATCTATTAGAATTATTTTATTATTCTTTTAATTTTATCTTATTATAGTTTTACTGTGGTTTTAGCTCAATTCTTATATTATTGTATATTTCTATTTTTAATAGTTAATTTTGTGATGCGCAGGCGATCATATATTCATGCAGCCTGCGCACTATAAATGTAAATTATTATTATTATTTAATCATGACCGTTGCCTTAAAATGTTTTGTTGTTGTAAATAGGTGGGTAAATATTGCATGTATCTGTGGCTTCCCCCAGGGGTCGACCCCTGGGAAACCCATGGGAACCCAGGGGCATTTGTCAAATGTTTGTTGCCCGTTGGTGAGTGGTAAAAGCTCACTTTGGTTACATACATAGGAGCTTGAATGTGTACATGTACTATAATGTGCTCCCAGATCTCACACTGGTACGGGCCATATTGTTCAATGCAATTGCACTTCAAGTGCCTAGGCGGCTATATAAGAGTGCCAATATTTTGAAATGGTTTTAGTTTCCATGGTTGAAAAGAGCTTCTATGGCAGGAGTGAACATACGTTTGCAAAGATATTATTTTTCGGTTGTCAGTTGTCAGTAAAAAAATCGTCATTTGTCAGTTGTCAGTTATTTTTAAGGCCGTTTGTCAGTAATCAGTTAACCCCATGATTCAGACCCTCTAGGTCTATTATCTGGCTCCCCTAGCACAAACAATGTATGACACAAAAATAAACTAAATGTGTTCACATATTCATGGCCTAGGTGCCCGAGTTAAGGCCACTCAGGGCCTCTTGTTTATTATATGTTTCTCCTAAAGTAGAATTTTGTCTAAAATCGTAAGATCTCTTTTCTTAACATGTAACGACCCATCGAAAGTAACGTTGGTCAGCGCTGCAAAAATCGAAAGTAACGACCCTCGGGCGCTACTTTCGGGACTCTTATGGTATATAACGCGGGTTTGATAGTTTGGGGCGGAGGTTTCCAATAAGCAATACTGATCTCTCCTGTTATCAAGGTGGTGAGCAGCAAATAATTTTAAAGTCAGGCAGCTGGTTCAAAACACCAATTAGCATTTACAATTACATTCTCAATTACAGTTGATCTTCATCGGGAAGAACAGCATTTTTGTTTGTGCTGAGAGTCTTAAAAAAATGTCAGGAATTGGTAGGCTCAGGCAAGATTCGTTCTAAACAACAACAAAATGTCTTGACCCCCCTCCAAACCAAACGAAAATTTCATAACCCCCCCCCCCCCGCACACAATTCTGAAAAATATAGAGCCCCCCCCACAGTTTTACATTTACAGAGGACTAAACACGGACTGAACTTTATGTGGATCGGCTCTACTAAGGGGCCCCAAACCTACCTTTAATTAATTTCAGATGGATCTAGATGATATCTTTTTACTAATGGAGTTTCAAAATTAAGATGAGGCAAACAAAATATTAGGCAAGACAATTGAATGGTGGTTGCATTAGGTGCTCTGTGTGTTTCTCATTGGATTGGCTGATTACTATTTAATAAAGCAAGGTATTTCTCTGGGGGGGGTCTGGGGATGCTCCCATGGGGGAAAATTTTGAAAATTGCGGCCCCATAGATGCCTGGAAATGCACCCAAAAATATAGACAGCCCCCCCCCCCCCCCTTCTATGCTTATTTTTTTCTGTGACCCCCCCTCTCATGCTCATGAATTTTTGATGACCCCCCCCCCCCCCCCCCCCCCCCCCCTCTCGTTCTTGCCACCCCCCCCGCCCCCCCCCCCCCCCCCCAGGCATAAATAATGAATGGTCCCTAATTGCTGGTTTTTACTTGACGTCATAGCCGCCATGTTGGTGCCCTTAAACAATAGATTCCTCGTTAGCTTCTTTTGTTGGGGCACCAACATGGCCGCCATGCCCTTTGTCATTTGAATCTCTGGGGATTGAGTGAAAACCAGCAATAGCCTGCTATGCAGACGTATTTTTCACTGAAAAATGCCACGTCTGCTTACCCGAGCACGTAATTAGTTTCCAATATGCACACCTCATTGTGTTATGGACCAATCAGATTTTACCTTCGTAGCCAGTTCTGGATCATTAGAAATAACTCAGTGACTTTTTCATTCAATAAAGTACATATCAACAATGTCTCCTTCTTTCGACGAAATACTCCGAGTGCGCTTTTAAACTACTGACAATGCGACTGAGAAACACGCAGGTGTTTGGCTAATTCAGGTCAGAATCAGATGGAATTATTCATTACCGGAAGACCTGCATGTTTTCCTGTTTCATCTTTTCCAGAAGCTCGGATATAGTACCTGGCAATCAGTTCGCGTTGAGCCATCGCTCGTTGACTGAATGACAATGAAGGGCTGTTGTCTGGTTCAGATGCTGGTAAGGGTGTCTAACTAATTTTAAAACACATGAGTTGTGTTCAGCGTGGTAGAGTAGGGTTCTTATTTACCGTAAGTTGTTTCCTACAAATCCTGACCGTCCCAGAAGAGCCAGGTTTTGGAGCTACTTTTTTCTCGTACAACCAGGCCCCGGTTCTGGATCCCATATGCATGGCCACATATACCGGGAAACCAAGTAAATGCAGCCATAGAAAGCTACCTTTTTGTTATACAAGTATGTTTTTTCGGGGGGGGGGGGGGGGAGGGGCATACCGCTCTTTGTAAATGTATTTTGTAAATTCATGGTGAACTGTTCTTTCGGTACTGTTCATGTGGTCATTCACAAAAAGCTATCCTTTTATCATACAAGTGTGTGCGTGTGTATTTGGGGGGGGGGGGGGGGGGGGTAATTAGATATTTTTTTTTTTGGGGGGGGGAGGGATCTTTTCGGGATCTTATGAGGATGTCGTTCTTCTGTTGCAGGTGATAACTGTGAATTGGTTTGGTGAGACTGAAGGTTAGTTATCCCTCGCTGGTTTGCTTTGTGTCAGCATAAAAATACTTCTTTCGTTCACTTAGACATCGCCTTGTATTTTGCCGCGATATTTATCTTCTGATTCCTTGATTTGCGGCGGCTAGAACCACGCTAAATCTGTTTTTAATGGCTGCTTTGCGGTCTGTAGTCCCTACTATATTGACCACGATTTTCCTTTGGACAGCAATTCTAAAAACAAGAGAGGAACTCGTTCGTACTTGGAAAAAAAACCGGACAAAATGAAATGAAGGTACTAAAAGAAGACAGTATTAGCAAGATCTAGCAATCTTCACTGGATGATTTTTTTTATTTGAATACTTTTGAGCCATAAAATAGAGATGTTATTAAACGCGCTTGCTCGGTCCGTATCATTAATTTAATTTAGATCCTCGTTCTTTTTATAGCAGGGGGAAAACTCGGTCCACAACTTACGGTACGGACCGAGCAAGTGAGTTTAATTAGAGATATTTATCGTGAAGTTCGGCTGGCCCACGAATTAAAGGGACATTTTTCGTAGGTAAAATTTCTCCAGGTGAACATGAAAATGCGTCAATATGATTAGCTATTGTTCGTGGCTCCATCGTTCTTGGAGACCACCGGTTTAGAAAACCTTCCCTGCTGTGTGGGAATAAACATTTCATGGACACTGGTGGTCGCTCCTATTATCAAGTTTAGCGCGCGGGGCAGGTGAGTTGCATAGCGATTATCTCGCCGTTATATCGATCCATATCAACTGACAAAAAAAAATCGGCGATTTCCGGCTCAAATCATCTTGTTGTTGATGACCAGCATGCCCTAGGGGACTGGATGTTCTGTTTGTTTAGGTTTCAGGGGAGATGGTTGAGGATTATCGGCAAATACAGTCACTTGCATGCCGACTGTATGATGAACTCAAAATTTCTTCATGCCGCCTCATGCCGTATTCATTATTTTTCGTTCATCGTACAGTCAGCGCGTGCCTGTATTTGCCGATAAAGCACTCGCAGTAGTCTCTAACCTTTTAGTATTCAAGCTGAGTGCACTGTCAGCAGTGACTTTAATTTCAATAGACCCTAGCTTCCACGGTTTTTTGAACTTTTGATATATACTTATAACAGCAAAACCGTCGATACTGCTGAAAAGAGCACCTCGAAGTTAGTCAAAATCCCAAATTTGAGAGTTATATCTTGAATAGTTTGCGGGCCTATAACTTTGCTCCTATTCAAGATATAACTCTCAAATTTGGGAATTTGACTAACTTCGAGGTGCTCTTTTCAGTAGTGTCGACGGTTTTGCTGTTAAACGTATATAGCAAAAGTTAAAAAAAAAACTGTGAAAAGGTCTATTGAAATCAGTTGTCAATAACAATTTCATAAACGAGTCAAATATTTCGCATGAATTAAATTATTTTACGGTAAATAATATCATTTCAATAACAGGACTTTTAACACCCAACTAATTAAAGTAGAGAACTAAAGAATAATTTACTTTGGCGTTCGGGTCAGTGAAGTTGACGCCTTGCGAGCTCAATTGAATCAGTATGATTGTACGTTTTACTCGAAAACGTTTATCTTGGAGCATGTACATGTATTATTCAAATATCAAGTATTTAGCCGGCTTAACTCCTAGACAGTCTACTTTCTTTAATAGTTTCTTTCATTCGAAAATGGCTAACCTACGGATCCCATGCAGTGACTGATTGAAATCCTGGGTTTTCGAACCATCCACTGAATTCTCGCTTCATTTTCTCCTCTTATTGACATAGTAAAATTAAAGTCTCGGAAATAAAATCCATTTCTTCAGTAAGACTACTAGAGTGTTGTAGAAGCTTTTGTTCACTCGGACGCATGTTGACTTGTTGTACTTCCAGTGCTTGCAAATCAGCCATTTCCAGACGCAAATTATGCAAATGTAGCCTCAAAATATATATCTTCTGACAACCCTAAAGTTTTGACTATATTATAATAGGCACTTCTTTAGATTGTATATGTAGTTATGATATGAAATCATGTTGGCCGCGTAGCACTAGTAAGTGTAAAGCATGTGATGTAAAGTGGTAAGCTGTAGTGCTAAGTGTGCACGCCCTACGAGGAAAAGAAAAAAAAAATCTGACCCAAGTGGGACAACTTCTTTAGATTGTCTAGCTTATCGGGAAAATTCAGCTTCGTTCCTGCGTCGGTACCATGCATGATAAGTAAAATATATTCCCAGCGCCAGAATAGGCTTCTGCATGGGCCAGTTAAAGTTAAATGGCATTTCACGAGACCTACGTGCACTGCGCAGCCACGCACATTGCTTCAGTGTTTGATTCATTAAGTTCCAAGCCAGCTAGAGGAGGGGTGAGGATGCTGTACAGGATTGATTTCGTGTACGGGTACATCTGCATGATAAAGAATATACAGGAGCCCATTACTCGGAGCGTCCATCTCCCATACTACGTCTGTGATGGAGCATTTATTTTTAGAATGTGTATCCCCCGAGCTTGGTTCCGCTAGCCAATCACAATTCACAAGCGTTTGCGTAATTTTAATTCAAATGATTAATGATGACTTGCAGCCATGTGGTTGACCAAACAAGAGAAGCTAACGAGGCATCTTTTGTTGACAACGTTCCGTGATGGAAGAGAACAACCCGTCTGTAAAAACGCTGCATCACGAATATATGACAGATGGACGCTCCTGGAATATATGATAAACAGAAAACTACTGACACAAGGCATTTTCTGCATGAACAATTCCGAAAAATTCACTGACAATATGTCAGTAATATGTAAAGCGCCACGAGACTGTGGTGATAGGCGCTATATAAATATGACCATTATTATTATTATTATTATTATCTTCAGTACATTTGAATTAAGATAATCTCAAAATACTGATCAGTTTCGATTAATTATACTTTTGGTAGGCTACTAGGTGCTTCATCCGCTTTTTTCTGCGATGCGTAGTTCGAATCCGGCTAAATATGACGCTTTTTAATCGTATAGAGAAGAAATTAAAGGCTTTAAAGATATCGCAGCTCTAAATGATATATAGTTTTGTATGAGAATAGGCAGTTACGACTGACCATTTTTGGCCGGTGTTGTTCACAATGATTATAGAAACTCTGAAGCCACTTTGTGAATGTAATTTTTTGTGTGCAGAGAGTCTTAAATAAAAGCCAAGAAATGGTAGGCTCACGGAATTTACCGGGAAATTGTTGATATGTCGGGACAAAATGAAAATAAATCGAGACAAATTTTGAGAAAACACGCCACAGCTCAAACGGGCTTCAGTCGCGCGATCGCCCCAAAACTACAAAATATATTCATCTAACACCTTGGCATTGTCAGCACTGGCAGGAAAAATGTATTAGGTTTTCTTCTAATATACTTCCTTAACTGAGCGGCAGCATTCACTACCTATTAGGTATACTAGTTATTATTATATAATTATACCAAGAACGCATGAAATATGCACAAGACCGGGTAGCAACCGGGCTGGTTACCATAGATATACATAAATATATCAGGCTATGTATTTCAGCATAGCTGTTGGGCGCCTGCTTTCAAATCCACACACATTCCCCACTGCATCAGAAGTCCATAACAAGAAGTGTCCATGTTTGGCACTGAAGCACTATAGCACTATAGCACTGAAGCACTATAGCACTGAAGCACTGAAGCACTGAAGCAATATAGCACTGAAGCACTGAAGCACTAAAGCACTGAAGCAGTGAGCACTGAAGCACTGAAGCATGCACTATATCACTATAGCACTAAAGCACTATAGCACTGTAGCACTGAAGCAATGTAGCACTGAAGCACTGAAGCACTGAAGCACTGAAGCACTGAAGCACGGACGCTCTGAAGCACTGAAGCACTGAAGCACTGAAGCTCTGAAGCACTGACGCACTGAAGCACTGAAGCACGGACGCTCTGAAGCACTGAAGCACTGAAGCACGGACGCACGGACGCACGGACGCACGGACGCCCTGACGCATTGAAGCACTGACGTATTGAAGCACTGAAGAACTAAAGCATTGTAGCACTGAAGCACTGACGCATTGTAGCACTGAAGCACTGACGTACTAAAGCACTGACGTACTAAAGCACTGACGTACTAAAGCACTGAAGCACTAAAGCACTAAAGCACTGAAGCACTGAAGCACTATAGCACTGAAGCACTGACGTACTGAAGCACTATAGCACTGAAGCACTGAAGCAATATAGCACTGAAGCACTTACGCACTATAGCACTGAAGCACTTACGCACTGAAGCACTATAGCACTGAAGCACTATAGCACTGAAGCACTATAGCACTGAAGCACTGTAGCACTATAGCACTGAAGCACTATAGCACTGAAGCACTAAAGCACTATAACACTGAAGCACTAACAGGGAAGTAGGTTGGTGTAGCCTGCTGCTGAGGGGCATAGTAGGCCGGTGGCACCAAGGGATAAGGGGACATACTTGGGAACTCTCAATGTGGCGTTCGGGAACATCATTAGGCTGGGGCCCTTCCACGTGCCATTAAAGGGTGGGGCAGTACAGTAATCACAGTTTATGCTTTCTGAATAGAGCGAGGCATACTCCTCATCCATGCGGTAAAGTTAGTGGCCATGTTATCGTTGTGGGCGGAAGCTAATCGTCCAAGACCGTTTCACGATACGATTAATTTAATGATATGTTACATATCTATATATGCGGCGTAACCCCCGCGTGTCGGATGTGCGTCACAGTCCCTACATGTTTTTCAAAGAGGCGCTATTTTTTCGCTTTGTTTTACCACCCCAAAGCCGCGCCGCGTGCCTCTGACGCGTTTCCGCCGCTTTTTGATTCACCCCCACCGTCCCTTGCGCTTCCAAGACCTTTTCCCCGTTTTGCCTATGACGTATTTCCGGAATGACGTCATTTATTGAGCCCTCGCTGCAAAAACCGCTGATGACGTCAGAGGTCAACACCTTGACCTTTTTGACGTCATTTCTTTTGTTCTTTGCTTCATTTGCATAAAAGCACCCCTTTAGTACCCCTGCACCCAACTACCCCTACCTTACTACTATTCTGGTTTACTCGCTCGTGCTCACTCATGTTCTATACTTGTATTCACTCGTGTTCTAACTCATGTGAAGTTATCAGATCAACTGTCAGTGCGTACTTTCGCATCTGATTGTGCATTCTTACTGTGCCAAATACGCAGGTTTATGAACCCATCCGCGTTGCAAAAGATACGCCCGAGTTCAAGCTGCGTGCAGCATCTTGTTTTTGTTATTTGTGTTCTTTCCTGTAAATTTTTTGATCAGTTCTAACCTTTGCCGCTAACAATGTGGGTCGGAGACGCTGTGATCGAGCGATAAAGCAGGAGACATGCGCATTAGTTGAAAGATAAATGTTCGCTAGAGAGCTTTAGAGGGTTTAAGCCTACCGGCACGTCATGAAGTACTCAATTTGCCTCTATCTCCTCTCTAACCGAGTTATTAATATGGATGAAGTATTGTTGACTCAGGCGAAACTACGGCGCCTTCCAGTCTACGACCGCATAAGTAATTGATAAACTTGAAACACTTAGGTATCGAAATACAATCTGAGGTTAGATGTTCTAGGCAGATGGCAGATAGCAGGATCAAGCAATTAGACTAAACGTGATCAATCCACAGATAACAATTGGTTTATTTTGGGCAGCGCTACTATAATATTTGATTCGACGTTGCGTTACATGCCGCTATGGTCTGTCATATCTTGTTCCAGTGTGTATACACAGTGAGATGTAGTAATACCAGTGACTCTCGTTACCATACTTTGATCCTGTTGATCCTATCTACGAGCTACGGGCCAAGATTGTGTGCCAGTCTTATTAAGTCCAGACTCCAGACTTTAATAACGAAGGCTTCCTTTTTAAGACTTTTCAATGTGTTGTCAAGACTCTAGACTTCGTTTCATTGCAAGTTCAATATAAGTGTTGTTCTGGATTCTAGATGACAAGTATGTTTCTTCAAGGGATATCAGATCGACCCGCAGACCTTTGCATAATTTAGTTAATGCAGTCGTGCGTCGGCCCGGCGGCAGACATAATTCTCTAAAGATTGTCCACTCACTTGCAGCGGACTTGCCATCGGAATTATCTACGGGCCAAGATTGTGTGCCAGACTTTAATTAAGTCAAAACTCTAGACTTAACGAACATGATTTTATTCAAGACTTTTCACTGTGTTGTCAAGACTCAATAGACTTACTCATTCAAAATTTACGGGATCGTGTTTCGGTATCGTTGCAAGACTTACAAGGATTCTATAGTCTGTTAATATGCTTTTCGTTCTTTTATATAAATTATCGGTCTGTTTTAAAGTCTGTGTCTACCAAGCGTGGTTGTGAAAAGTCCCACTGATCGTAAATGGAATACACTGGCTTCCTGCCGAGGTTAAATCATATTCGAAGCATCCGGGGGAAATTCATGGGTTCGATTGTGTTTTTAATCCGCTAGAAATAATTAAATTCGTTACCCAAAGCGCATGTCTACTTCTTTCATGAAACAAATAAACAACGAGAGCATTTTACTTCGACAAGCTACTAGTTCGACAAGTCCAGAAGCTACGCTCGGCAAGTCAACATTTACTCAAGGTTCCGAAGTATAATTGAAATCATGGACTCCGGGCGTTTTCGGTATCTGCTCCTATTTTATGGAACTCGTTACCACTGGAAATGAGGTCTATTGATTTCCCGGGATTGATTGTCTTAGTTCTTTTAATTCTAGTGTTAAAACAAGTCTTTTTAATTCAAAGCTTTTGGTATATTATATGTTTCCAAGTATTTAAGCCATTATTATTATTGTTATTATTATTCAATTTTCTTTTTAGTATAAAATAGGGAATTACTTGTAAAACAATATGTTACAGTATCTGTATTATTGCGTAACATTTTTAGTAAGTTAGTTTTTAATACTTGTTGTATTGTAAAGCGCTATGGGACTTTAGGGAATAGCGCTACATAAATCGATTATTATTATTATATATTAGCTTTTATTTATGCGGCCGTTGATAAACAAACTCATAACCGTTATTTACGGAACCGCCGTTCGGAATGTAACAAATGTTTATCTTTATCCTTGACTGGTTTTAAGAATGTCATTAGAATTAACGATTATCATTATTTCAAGCGTGTTTTCCATTTAAGGTGGTAAGATACCATGAAAATGCAACATTTTGAGATTGTGTCTGGGGGATTTATTCTTAAGATCAATAGTTTGTACATGGTAAAAGAAATATTTTGGCAGTGTGCGACAGTCAGTGGTTGCCATGGTAACTGGACCGCGCCCAATTTATCATCTTAAAAGGGCCTTCACGCCAACAGCTCTAGCTCTCCAGTCTAAAATATTAGGGTGCTGAAACTTTTAGAATGTGTTCTTTAGTTATATGTCATGAACCTAAAATTTAAAGCAATTACTAAGTTATATTAAAATTATAGCAATGCTAATGAAAACCAACATTTTTAGGGCCACGCCCATCTTGATATTTGATCCTAAGAGGGCCATAGTAAGATTCAAATTGTTTTTTTTTTTAGGTTTATGACATCAAATACCTATCCAAGAGATTGTGTGCCAATTTTCACATAGTTATCATGCATATTCTCTTAGTTATGCATGTTAAGCCTGATAAGGTTGTCATAAAATCTAAAACCAGAGAAAATTGACTTGAAAAATTGAATAGCGTCTCACTTCATATCAAGTAATTGTCAGAAAGGGATAAATCCCTTAGAAGGCTCCTGCACCATATGTTGGCCCCTCTGCCTGCTGGGTTTTGTCACTCTTTCTTTTTCTGAGCCCTCTGAGCACTTTTCTTCTCTTCTTAGTGGCTTCTCTCTCTTTCATCTCTGCACTGTAAATACGTTCATAATCTAGTTTCGTGCAGCCCTCCTCTGTATATTTGCCACTCTCAATTCCAAGTGCATCATAAAGCTGGAGCACAGTATTTGCCCCGATATTGAAATGGCAGACAGCATCAAACAAACCAAATTCTAATTAGTCTCTGCCTACATAAACCTCCTTGGGCACTCTCTGCCAGATCATGCCATTGAAAAACTCGTTTTGGTTTTGTGTCTTTCCATGTAAGCATTTCAACAGGAGTTTGTCCTCACTTAATTTATTGTATGTTGGCTTGACCTTTGCTATAACTGCAAGAGGAAGTCCTGGTCCATGTTTGTAGCTGCTTGTTTGGCCTTTGGCTTTGTTCTGTTGGTATTTACACCAGCTGGAAGCCCCGGTTGGACAATGATCATGCAGGATTTAATTGATCAGCATTAGACGCACAATGGAAAAGACCTGCATAAACTGCAGACTTCATTCCAGCAAGGTTGCCAACATTAGATCTTATGGCAATGCCATAGTAATTCTGAAGCTTGTCAATCAGTGCATCTGTCAGTTTTCCCTTTCCTACTAAACCAGTCGTCTCCTTCTTTAATTTTCTCAGAGCATTTCCAACCCGCTTCTGGACATGGCCAATGCATTCCTTTTTCTCCACTTCTACATGTAGATCTGCTTCGTCATCCTTGTACACATCCTTAACCCTCTTAAAACTCTTGCTGTCTCCATCTCCATACAGTTCTGTGTATCTCAAATTGTTAAGTGTGACTGAACGTTGAAATATGCGCTCAGTTCCCTCTGCTTCCATGGCTGGTGAAGAACCTTTAAAGTTGGCCTTACAGTTATTATGGTCTGCCCTCCATATAAGCGGTACTCCTCGCTCTCTTTATCCAAAGGAGCATAAAGCTGACATCGCTTACAGACCTGCGTTAAAGTGTTTATGAAACCAAATTTTGCATCTTTATTTTATTGCAGAATAATAAAGTTCATTGCTTTCTGATTATCAAGAGTATATTTATTTTTCAGTTCCGCCTTCGGAAAGGTCTCTTTTTCAGCATTCAAATTGACTACTTTATGCTAAAAACTGTCCCGTTTGCCGCGCGGCCAAATGAGCTGCGTGACGTCACTGTGAGGACTCGCTGTTTATATACTACAAACATGGCAGACTCAGCGAGAAAGTTTCAGAGAAAGCTAAAAATAAGCGAGGAGGTGTGACTGGTGGCCTTGGTTTTCTTCCCGTATTTAACTTTATCCTACGCCAAAATACAATGGACTTTGAAGTTGAGAAAAGCAACAGTCAATGTACACATTCTATACTCATTCACAGTTTGTACAAGTACAACTACAACACAAATACAAAAAGTACAAGAAATGACTCACCAAGAATTCGACGATAACTTTAATACTCCTGTACTTTTATGCTGAAGCCAGAACAGTGAATGGCAAAGAATACAATATAGAGTTACTCTGGTTTCCTGTAGAAATTCGTTTAAGAGGATCCTGTGAGTTGAGTTTGGTGGTCTCTCTCTCTCGCCCTTGCTCCGAGGGTTTTTCACCGGGTTCTCCGGTTTTCCTAGCCTCCCTCCGCAAAAACCAACACGCTAAATTCCAATTCGATCTGTGGATTAATTAGCCGGGACTTGGCTTTGATCAGCCCCCATGGTTGTTTCAGGTCTCGTTAGAAATTCAGAGAGAATTTCGAACGTATAGTCGAACTGAGCCTCAAAAGCTACGCAACTCACTGCCATCAGAGCAGCAGTTAAACACTGTTCCTTGGGATAATGAAAATACATGTATCCTTCTTCAGACCACAAAATAAATAGCCAGTGTCAACGATGCAGTTGTTGTAGAAAATAGACGGGAACCTCAACTCGCGTAACTCAGTCTCAGAGTCAGATGCCACTATTAAAATTTCGCTACAAACGCTTTCTGATCTCTATGAATGTTTTTCCATCAGGCATTTTCAACACTATCACAATGTGCAGATTAACTTCTCCTGTGCTGGCCATCTGATATTGTAAAAAGAAAGCACTTGTGTTTCCTGCAACAGTTTTGATCAGTTGACAATTTTACAGCCCGTTTGCGGCCGGCAGTCTTGCAATTTCTGTCTTTCACTTTTATCAATCGACATGTTCTTTTTATAGCAGGTTATTTCATCCAATAAGAAACGAGTTTTCAGATCGTCAATGTCAAGCTGTCAGAATTGAACCAATCAGCGAAGAGAAATGTTGTAAACAAGTCGAGTACAGTAAAATGGAGTTTTCGCTGTAGTCAGTTTATTTGCTTAGTAGATTTTTATTTGGGTTCTTAAAATTAGATAGCTTACTTTCCTTCGTCTAGATTGAAGTTTGTATTATAAACCTTGTTCTATAACAAAATCATGTACTTTCGAGGTCTTGAAATGGTGCTAAATGCACTCGTGTTCTGCGCGTGCATCCGCAGTTTTTCACGGACCTCAAGCGTGTAATATTTTTTTATAGAACAAGGAGAACCATCTTTTATTTGCTAAGGATTGTGTTGCGTTCTACTGTATTTCATTTTTTGTATTGAATTGTATAGTGCTTTATTTTATTGTATTTTTTGTAGAAATGCGTGTCTTCCTACATGATCATATGAAGGGATTGTCACTTGCGAGTCCTCACAGTGACGTCATTGTAATGGCAGATTCGGTTCCAGGCCCCGGACAGTTTTTAGCATAACTAGTCAATTTGAATGGCGAAAAAGAGACCTTTCCGAAGGCGGAACTGAAAAATAAATATACTCTTGATAATCAGAAAAGAATGAACTATATTATTCTGCAATAAAATATAGATGCAAAATTTGGTTTCATAAACACTTTAAGGCCTCAACATCCAATATCTTTCCAGTTTCCATAGAAATAGCTGCGACACATCCATTTTGTGATGAATAGCCTCTTCTCTGCCAAGTACCATCACATGAAACAGCACAATTAATAGGTTCATTGCCCACAGCACCACTTCATCAGCTGCACTAGCCATACTGTGCTGTGCAATCTGTTTCAGATGCTTAGCGATAGTAACAACATTCTTGCTATATGCCTTTGCTGTTGGGGGAGGAAGCATGTTCACGAGTGTGCAGAATTTCTTTGCTCCACTATGACCCTTGCCCAAAGCCCTCATGGAATACACCAGTCGTCGATTCACTTCAAAGCTTCGATTTTGCTTCTTCATATCAAACAATTTATTGAGAAAAGTGTCGTTCCTGAGAGCTCCCTGTGATATTCCATATATGGTCAATATATTCCATATTTGGAAAGCAGGACGGATCGTCGAATACTAGAACACGTTCAGGAAGTGTAGCGAGCCAGCAGAAGAGAGGCGGATACAACGTAGGCTACAGGAAGTGCAATTTAAAGAATCGATAGCGAAATTTGAAAAGGATGAGCGTATGCCTCACTAGCATCTAGTCAGGCCCAAATATTACACTGAACGACAACAATTGTTTGATATGTGAAGTACAAAATTCGTGTCTCCAGCCACAGCTAACACATAAAAGCTTTAGAAATGATGCACATCCCTTTCTGGATAGCAAATTTTCCATCAGGGACAAAGTGAAATCTGCACAATCCGGGCATCGCAGAGAGGAAAACATGTTACATAAGTTCTCCATGTCACACACTCAGTCTAAATCCCGTATTCGTACATGTACTTCCAGCATCACTTCCTTCTGCTGTATCACTTTGCTTGACTTTTTGGGGCTCTTTTGACTGTAGTTTTTTAAACGAAACAGACTTTCCAAGCCCTATTTCCTCCTCATTTGGGTTGGAACTTTCGCCATGTGACCCGGTAGCTGTCTACCGATTGTTCATCTCCCGTCTTCGTTTGTTTTCTCGTCCTAGCGAACTGATTCCCTGAGAATCGTCTCTTAGGACGCCGAACTGAGCGACTCTTCTCCATAACAAAGTTATAGAGAGCGACTAAGTAATAATTATTAGAATTTTAGAGAAGGTACAAATGATAAACGCGAAGAATGTGGCGAGCTAGCTTTCGATTTGAACAGGCGTTTTATTTGGAAAACATTTCTCCTCTTCCCCTCCCCCTTCTCTTGCTTTTTTGTCCTCGCTCCATTCATACTCGTCTGAAATTCATTCGCGAGCGGAAAACGTCCACGAAAGCGGGGAAAACCACTAGAAACGCCTGCATTGCAGGCTAGATTTGAAGTAAATATACGATTCAGCAACAAAATGGCGGAAATATCGACTTCTCTCCCCAGTCCACCCCGAAGAGAATACACAGGCTGACCAAGAGCGAGTGCAATTTTGAGTACAATTTGCTGATTTTAATTGCCATGTAGTGGCACTCGATCTCTTCAGCAATCAACAGTTTCATAGTTGTTTTGTTTGCACAAGGATAACATCGATAGCCCGAAAAAAACAGAGGGCATATATTTTGCACTTTTTACTTACTTTAAGCCTTCATCATTTATCTATTTAATATTTTTATATGACTCGTATATTCACTGTATGTGTACTATGTGTTAATATATTTATATGTATATATTTAAAGAAAAAGAAAAAGAGACTTTTTCTTTTCTTGTATATTCACTTTGTAACTCTGTAATCATAAGTCTACATACTGTTTTTGTTCTATTAGATTTCGTAGAAATCAGGCTCTATTGTTCGTAAGTTCTATACATGTATGTAACCAAATCTATACTTGCTATCCAACCATTTACGATAGTCAACTCGAAACTTTAAACTTTTAATGACTACAATATCAGACTAATCAAAACATTGCTCACATGCAACGATTCATGGATACACACGGGGTCACAGGTAGTAACGCAATCTGCTGCTTTTGCAGCTTCACGCGGCATTTACACAGGTAACCCGAAACAACTAAGACGATAACAGCATTTGTTTTTAAATGATGAAACGCTAGCTAGTGTACTCGTGTTCACTCGTGTGGTGTTCTAGATCAGATCCTCATAGTATTTGGATGCAATTTGTTTTGGGCTGGTACCGCAGTGATACACAGGTAACCCGAAACAACTAAGACGATAAAACAATTATTATTATTACAGAGGAGTGTTCCTCTTCCCACATTATATTGTCACACAACACCGTAGACGGTAGTGTTATTTTTAGCATAGCGTTTCCCGCGAGAAGGAATAAAGGCCGTCACTTTTAACCAATCAGGATGCACTGAAAAATTGTAATTAACACGGTTCAAACTGCTAAAAAATACCGTGAAAGCGCAAGAGAACAAAAGACAACGTAATTGCATACCAGAACTTCACGGCTATAAATAGACACACCATCTACTGTGTTAGGGGCCAACACAAGGACACAGGAACACTCCTGTTATTTTCTTATTATAATATTTTTTTGTTAATTAAATTATGAACCGCTGTGCACTCGTGTTCGCTCGTGTCCTGACTCATGTGGAGTTTTAGATCAGATGATCATAGTATTTGGATCCTAGTATTCTTTGGGCTACCTGTGTTATCCTAGGGTAGCCTGGCTTTCTTGATCAAGTCGCTCGTGTTCTGACTCGTGTGGAGTTATATATGAGATCGACTGTGTGCGTACTTTCATATCTGATTGTGCGTACTTTCATATCTGATTGTGCGTACTTTCATATCTGATTGTGCGTTGAATGTGCCAAACACGCAGGTGTATGAGATAATCCGCGTTACAAAAGATACGCCGGAGTTCAAGCTGTTTGCAGCTTCTTGTTAGAAATAACTCGGTGACCTTTTCATTCAATAAAGTAAATATCAACAATGTCTCCTTCTTTCGACGAAATACTCCGAGTGCGCTTTTAAACTACTGACAATGCGACAGAAACACGCAAGTGTTTGGCTAATTCAGGGCAGAATCAGATGGAATTATTCATGACCGGAAGACCTGCATGTTTTCCTGTTTCATCTTTTCCAGAAGCTCGGATATAGTACCTGGCAATCAGTTCGCGTTGAGCCATCGCTCGTTGAGATGACAATGAAGGGCTGTTGTCTGGTTCAGATGCTGGTAAGGGTGTCTAACTAATTTTAAAACACATGAGTTGTGTTCAGCGTGGTAGAGTAGGTATGAAAAGTCCGAAGACTATACAGCAAAGCTGATATATAACGTAAAATTCTAAAACAAAGCACTACGGTTAGCTAGGCCTGACACGAAAAGTGCTCGAACTAGATTGTAGCCATAGACAGCTGTTTCGTTCTTATTAGAACTCGTCAGTATGGCATATCAAACAGTACGCGGGCTTTGGTACCACTGCACTACCGACCCGGACTGCGCTAAAAAGCATCTAGTAAGAGCTCACAGAAAGGCTTGGTTATCGGGTCACACGTCATTACGTGTGGCGAAAAGCCAAAAACCAAGCAAATCTGAACTAAACGTGTCAGCTTTGCTGTATAGTCTTCGGACTTTTCATTCTTAATCGTTTATCTTTTGGCTGCATAGGTCTGATAGGTCCTTACTTCGGATCCAACGTATTTTTGCAGGATTTTTGTTCACGGTATTCATGCAGTGCTTATGTATTTTCTATTGTGGATTTTTGTACCGTAGGTCTATTATAGATCCGATTATTCCTGCTATTAGTCATCATTTTTATAAAGCTGGTCTGGCCAGCATCACTATATTTCTTGCAAAGCACTGACACGTTTAGTTCAGATTTGCTTGGTTTTTGGCTTTTCGCCACACGTAATGACGTGTGACCCGATAACCAAGCCTTTCTGTGAGCTCTTACTAGATGCTTTTTAGCGCAGTCCGGGTCGGTAGTGCAGTGGCACAAAAGCCCGCGTACTGTTTGCTATGCCATGATACTGACGAGTTCTATAAGAACGAAACAGCTGTCTATGGCTGCAATCTAGTTCGAGCACTTTTCGTGTCAGGCCTAGCTAACCGTAGTGCTTTGTTTTAGAATTTTACGTTGTATATCAGCTTTGCTGTATAGTCTTCGGACTTTTCATTCTTAATCGTTTATCTTTTGGCTGCATAGGTCTGATAGGTCCTTACTTCGGATCAAACGTATTTTTGCAGGATTTTTGTTCACGGTATTTGCTTATGTATTTTCTATGGTAGAGTAGGGTTCTTATTTACCGTAAGTTGTTTCCTACAAATCCTGACCGGCCCAGAAGAGCGATGTACCTGTTCAGTAGAGACAAAACTCATCAGTTCTTGTCGGTTTTAATGATGGTGATGTGATCAGTCGCATCTGATTGAATATATCCTGTGGCACTGAGATAAACCACATTTTAGTACATGTTTATCGAATTAATGTCCCATTTTTATTGGAATAAGTATTTATGAAGACACTTTCTTTTCAGTATTACATGTTTATATGTGCAATGGTGCAGGCTTCGGGTTTGAACCTAATTTAGATTTCAGGATCGTTTTCGTAAAAATATGTGGTATTCCGGGTTACAGATGACTCGGAATAACACTCAATAAATGTGAATATCCAGGTTTGTTTTCCCAATAACGAGGCCCGGTTAGGGGTATTGGGGATAATGGATAACTAGCAAAATAATGACAGGATAAGGGATAACAAACCAGAAAACAGTAGGGATAAGGGAAGGGATAACCGCACCCCCAACCCCTTAACCGGGCCTCAATAACTTGGCAAACCAGGTTTTGGAGCTACCTTTTTCTCGTACAACCGGGCCCCGGTTCTGGAACCCATATGCAATTGGCCACATATACCGGGAAACCAAGTAAATGCAGCCACAGAAAGCTACCTTTTTGTTATACAAGTATGTTTTTTCGGGGGGGGGGGGGGGGGGAGGGGCATACCGCTCTTTGTAAATGTATTTTGTAAATTCATGGTGAACTGTTCTTTCGGTACTGTTCATGTGGTCATTCACAGAAAGCTATCCTTTTATCATACAAGTGTGTGCCTGTGTTTTTTTTTTGGGGGTACTTTGTGTGTTTTTTTTGGGGGGGGGGGGGGGGGGGGGGGGGGAGGAGTACCGCTCTGTAAATAGTATATTTTGTAAATTCAAGGTAAACTGTTTTTGTTGCTTTTCTTTACATAACGCTAATTACGCTCTTTCTTTATTTCTTATTTTAATCATCTTTTCGGGATCTTATGAGGATGTCGTTCTTCTGTTGCAGGTGATAACTGTGAATTGGTTTGGCGAGACTGAAGGTTAGTTATCCCTCGCTGGTTTGCTTTTTGTCAGCATAAAACTACTTTTTTCGTTCACTTAGACATCGCCTTGTATTTTGCCGCGATATTTATTATCTGATTCCTTGATTTGCGGCGGCTAGAACCACACTAAATCTGTTTTCAATGGCTGCTTTGCGGTCTGTAGTCCTACTATATTGACCACGATTTTCCTTTGGACAGCAATTCTAAAAACAAGAGAGGAACTCGTTCGTACTTGAAAAAAACAAACGGACAAAATGAAATGAAGGTCCTAAAAGAAGACAGTATTAGCAATCTTCACTGGATGATTTTGTTTTTATTTGAATACTTTTGAGCCATAAAATAAACATGTTATTAAACTCGCTTGCTCGGTCCGTATCATTAATTTAATTTAGATCCTCGTCCTTGTTAAAGCAGGGGGGGAAACTCGGTCCACAACTTACGGTACGGACCGAGCAAGTGAGTTTAATTAGAGATATTTATCGTGAAATTCGGCTGGCCCACGAATTAAAGGGATATTTTTCGTAGGTAAAACTTCTCCAGGTGAACATGAAAATGCGTCAATATGATTATCTATTGTTCGTGGCTCCTCAGTTCTTGGAGACCACCGGTTTAGAAAACCTTCCCTGCTGTGTGGGAATAAACATTTCATGGACACTGGTGGTCGCTCCTATTATCAAGTTTAGCGCGCGGGGCAGGTGAGTTGCATAGCGATTATCTCGCCGTTATATTGATCCATATCAACTGACAAAAAAAAATCGGCGATTTCCGGCTCAAACCATCTTGTTGTTGATGACCAGCATGCCCTAGGGGACTGGATGTTCTGTTTGTTTAGGTTTCAGGGGAGATGGTTGAGGATTATCGGCAAATACAGTCACTTGCATGCTGACTGTATGATGAACTCAAAATTTCTTCATGCCGCCTCATGCAGTGTTCATTATTTTTCGTTCATCGTACAGTCAGCGAGTGCCTGTATTTGCCGATAAAGCACTCGCAGTAGCCTCTAATCTTTTAGTATTCAAGCTGAGTGCACTGTCAGCAGTGACTTTAATTTCAATAGACCCTAGCTTCCACGGTTTTTTGAACTTTTGATATATACTTATAACAGCAAAACCGTCGATACTGCTGAAAAGAGCACCTCGAAGTTAGTCAAAATCCCAAATTCGAGAGTTATATCTTGAATAGTTTGCGGGCCTATAACTTTGCTCCTATTCAAGATATAACTCTCAAATTTGGGAATTTGACTAACTTCGAGGTGCTCTTTTCAGTAGTGTCGACGGTTTTGCTGTTAAACGTATATAGCAAAAGTTAAAAAAAACTGTGGAAAGGTCTATTGAAATCAGTTGTCAATAACAATTTCATAAAGGAGTCAAATATTTCGCATGAATTAAATTATTTTACGGTAAATAATATCATTTCAATAACAAGACTTTTAAAACCCAACTAATTAAAGTAGAGAACTTTGCAAAGAATAATTTACTTTGGCGTTCGGGTCAGTGAAGTTGACGCCTTGCGAGCTCAATTGAATCAGTATGATTGTACGTTTTACTCGAAAACGTTTATCTTGGAGTACATGTATTATTCAAATATCAAGTATTTTGCCGGCTTAACTCCCCGGGGGGGGGGGGGGGGGGGGGGGGGGGTACTCTACCTAAAGTTGGGTAGGGGTGTGCCGCTGGGGGTCTGAAACCCTTACCCTGTTTAAGACAAAAAAACTCAAATTTCCATTTCCAAAGTGTTAAAATTTTCCCTCTATAAGACAAATAACAAATTATCTATACTTGGATGTCAGTGTTTATTGTGATCTTGTATAATGAGTGTCATAACTAAATAAGTCTTCAGCAAGCACTAGACTAAATAACGGCACTAGATAAATACCATACCCTGTTCAAGATCTGTCGATGTGAAAATGGATACCCTGTCTAAGATCAGAAACTCGAAAAACCATACCCTGTCCAGCGGATCATCCCCGTATAGTCCATATATGGGAGTACCCCCCCGGGCTTAACTCCTAGACAGTCTACTTTCTTTAATAGTTTCTTTCATTCGAAAATGACTAACCTACAGATTCCATGCAGTGACTGATTGAAATTTTGAACCGGCAGTCCATGTGCTCGGCTCTGATGCAAACATTTTCCAAATAAGAAATCCTGGGTTTTCGAACCATCCACTGAATTCTCGCTTCATTTTCTCCTCTTATTGACATAGTAAAATTAAAGTCTCGGAAATAAAATTCATTTCTTCAGTAAGACTACTGGAGTGTTGTAGAAGCTTTTGTTCACTCGGACTCATGCTGACTTGTTGTACTTCCAGTGCTTGCAAATCAGCCATTTCCAACGATCGATTATGCAAATGTGGCCTCAAAATATATATATTCTGACAGGCACTTCTTTAGATTGTATATGTAGTTATGATATGAAATCATTTTGGCCGCGTAGCACTAGTAAGTGTAAAGAATGTGATGTAAAGTGGTAAGCTGTAGTGCTAAGTGTGCCCTAAGAGGGAAAGAGAAAATATATCTGACCCAAATGGGACAACTTCTTTAGATTGTCTAGCTTATCGGGAAAATTCAGCTTCGTTCCTGCGTCGGTACCATGCATGATAAGTAAAATATATTCCCAGCGCCAGAATAGGCTTCTGCATGGGCCAGTTAAAGTTAAATGGCATTTCACGAGACCTACGTGCACTGCCCAGCCACGCACATTGCTTCAGTTTTTGATTCATTAAGTTCCAAGCCAGAGGAGGGGTGAGGATGCTGTACAGGATTGATTTCGTGTACGGGTACATCTGCATGTTAAAGAATATACAGGAGCCATATGATAAACAGAAAACTACTAACACAAGGCATTTTCTGCATGAAAAATTCCGAAAAGTTCACTGACAATATGTCAGTAATATGTAAAGCGCCACGAGACTGTGGTGATAGGCGCTATATAAATATGGCCATTATTATTATTATTATCTTCAGTACATTTGAATTAAGATAATCTCAAAATACTGATCAGTTTCGATTAATTATACTTTTGATAGGCTACTAGGTGGTTCATCCGCTTTTTTCTGCTATGCGTAGTTCGAATCCGGCTAAATATGACGCTTTTTAATCGTATGAAAGGCTTTAAAGATATCGCAGCTCTAAATGATATATAGTTTTGTATGAGAATAGGCAGTTACGTCTGACCAGTTTTGGCCGGTGTTGTTCACAATGATTATAGAAACTCCGAAGCCACTTTGTGAATGTAAGTTTTTTGTGTGCTGAGAGTCTTAAAAAAATGCCAGGAACTGGTAGGCTCAGGGAATTTACCGGGAAATTGTTGATATGTCGGGACAAAATGAAAACAAATCGAGACAACTTTTGAGAAAACACACCACAGCTCAAACGGGCTTCAGTCGCGCGATCGCCCCAAAACTACAAAATATATTCATCTAACACCTTGGCATTGTTAGCACTGGCAGGAAAAATGTATTAGGTTTTCTTCTAATACACTTCCTTGACTGAGCGGCAGAATTCACTACCTATTAGGTATACTAGTTATTATATAATTCTACCAAGAACGCACGAAATATGCACAAGACCAGGTAGCAACCGGGCTGGTTACCATAGATACACATAAATAAAATAAATATTATTTTTGTTATAGCAGGCTATGTATTTCAGCATAGCTGTTGGGGGCCTGCTTTCAAATCCACACACATTCCCCACTGCATCAGAAGTCCATAACAGGAAGTGTCCATCTCCCACTGTAGGGTTTGGCCCATCAGTTTACAGAGTAGTCTATTTATATAAAGCTTTTCCCGCCAGCTCGCAGCCAATCATATTCTTCGAAATTTTATCAGCAGTACCTGATTGGCTAATACAGCGATTTCCTTTGTTTGTAATATTGTACAGTTAATTATATAAGCGACACAAATTTGGCGGACAACGCAGTGTAGAAACTTCTGATGATCAGCTATTTCTCATTTATAGCTTGCAAGAACTAGTAAGCACCATATGAGTTTTGCCTTTTGGTTCATAAACGCAGATTTTTGAGTGATATTTGGATTAAATATAGCGAGTGATAAATATCACGTACAAACCATGCTATTATTTGATATAATATGACCTAAGAAATTTACTGTAAAAGACAATCAGATGTTCTCTCAGTGAGTGAAGTGCACCCACAGGCAGCCCACCCGCACGTGGGCTCCCTGTGGCAGTGGAATCATGTGACGTCATCGGTTTTCTGTAAAATCACCGAAACAGTTCGCTAAATGGCTCGAAAAATCCTCATATTTGGTCGAATGATGCCCAAATACCTTTAACCTCGTAGTGAAATACATGTAAACTATTTACACTTTGATGCGGTCTAATGTGCTTTTTTGGGCGATACGTGAGAGAGTTTCAGGCGTTTGTTTCTCGATGTTTTGAAGCGCTCGCTTCAGCTACTAAGAAATTCAACAAGGCAGTAAACTTCGGGCACTTTGTCGAAATTTTCCTTGTCGCTTGCCAACAAGACTACAGAATGGACAAGGGCAGTTCTTGAACTATACCTCTGCCGAAAATTAGGACGCTAGGTTGATTCTCACCCTCCAAATGAGCCGCTCGAAAAGTACTTTTCTGCGCGCATTTGCTTTCTCCAGATGATCTGCAGCGGGATGTTGCGCATAAGCGCCCCTTTTTTCTCCCACTGCAAATATTTACCATATTTACCCTGTAAGGATAATTTGCACGCAAAAATATGAAGACAATAGATCAACTCTTGCGGGGGATAGTAAGGAAAATTGTTGGTTGTATTGTTAAAGATTACAGAATCTCGCGCGGCAAATCTCTAGTTCTTACTCATTTTATTGACGGTTGTTACTGAAATATTATACGAGAATCTTTCACTGGATAATAGCCTCTACGTTTAATAACAGGCCGGGTACGTGGAGTTTGTAGAAGTGGAAAAACAACAATGCTGCACTGAGCTGAGTAGTAAGTTCATCCCTGTAAGTTTCATCATCATCATCATCATCTTTTTATTCACACACTATACATACTTAATTCTACAATAATACAATCTATAGAAAATTAACTCATGAATTAAATTTTCAATCTGGAAGAAATTTGTGCGTTCTAGGGGCTAAATTAACCGATTGGTTTTCTTAGTTAGTCTCTAGGTTAATATTATGTTAATATGATCAGTTTTCTAACTTATATTATATTATATTATAAAGATAATTATAGTAATGAGAATAAATGAAATTAATTTTTTGAAAATATAATATTAATTAATCTGAAATTGGATATCCAACAAATAATCTTTAAGTTTTTTTGAGAAAGAAAAGGTACTCGAAGACTTTATTGTTTCCGGAAGTTTTTTCCACATGTCAATTGCAATGAAAGAGATAGTTTGTTTGCCAATATTAGTTCTCACTTTTGGTTTATAGAAGTTTTGCTTTGTAGCATATCTGGTATTGTGAGAATGGATATCACTTGCATAGCAAAACCAGCTCTCAAACAAACTTGGGAGCTGTTTTCTATGCCATAAGTGAGCAATTTTAAGTATGTGCAACCGAAATACATTATCAACTGTTAAAATATCTAATATATTCAACAAGGGTAGTGCACTTTCTGTATGCTTACCATATGACTTAGCGAAAAATATTAATCTAACCACTTTATTTTGTTTAATTTGTATCTTTTTAATATGCATTTTATATGCACTGCCCCATGCAGAGATTGCATACGTTATATAAGGGTATATAAGAGTATAATACAATTGCTTTAATTGCCGAAGAGATAAATAGTGCCTTAATTTTGAAATTGCTCCAGTATTTCTTGCAATACGTGAGCATATATATGATATATGCTGTTTCCATGAGAGAGTATCATCAATAAACACACCTAAGTATTTGATGTATGTCTTCCTTTCAATCGAATGTGTAATATCATCTTTGCCTTTTAAATTTAACGTTATGTTGATATCTCTTCTCTTGGCTGATTTAATTATCATGTAATTTGTTTTCTTGAAATTTATTGATAATTTATTAATATCACACCACTTTTTAACTTTCGCCATTTCGACATTGATTAAATTTTGAAGATCGTAACTATCATGTGAAGAAGCAAAGACATTCGTATCGTCAGCAAATATTCTGAATTTAAGTAAACTAGAACAGTTCGGGAGATCATTTATATATAGTAAAAAAAGCATTGGACCAAGTGAACTTCCCTGTGGAATACCACATTTCATAACTTGTTTTGATGATTCTTCATTTTCTAAGGCAACATATTGTTTACGATTAGTTAAGTAACTAGTAAACCATTTTAAGGGAACACCTCTAATTCCGTACTTTTCCATTTTTTTAAGTAGAATTTCGTGGTTAACCGTATCGAACGCTTTGGAAAAATCTAGGAATATTCCACAAGTAATTAACTTATTATCAATTGCCTTTTTCAAGTTTTCAGTGATTTCAGTAATTGCTTGTGATGTTGATCGTCCTTTCCTAAATCCAAATTGAAACTCATAAAGTATTTCATATTTTTCTACATAATTTACAAGCTGATTACAAACGAGTTTTTCGAATATTTGAGCAAAAGTAGACAGAATTGAAATAGGTCGAAAATTTGTAGGGTCTGTTATCTCACCACCTTTATCTATTGGTGTTATTTTTGATGTTTTTAATGTATCAGGTACTATTCCTTGTTGCAGTGAGTAGTTGAAAATCATGGACAAAGCTTCACTAATTTGGTTACAAGCTAATTTAATACATTGTCGAGGGATTCCTATGGAGGCCTTATTTGATTGTAGGCCCATAATTACATCCTGGACTTCTTGGACACATATTCCATGGAACATAAAACTGTTCTGACTGTTATAATTAATATAGTGAGTTGGATCTGAATCGCTATATTCTGGAAGCTGTGAAGCTAGATTAGGACCTACATTTATATAATGGGTATTTAGTTGATGACATATACTTTGCTTATCAGTGTAACATTTGTTGTTACAGATCAGTTTATTTATAGTTATGTTTGTTTTTTCCTACTTATTAGTATTCCAATAAGTTTCCATGTTACCTTTAAATTTCCTTTATTAATTTCAAATTGTGCTGAAAAGTAATTTTTTTGCAGCTTCTTTGATCTTATTCAGTTTATTATTATATATTTTATAATATTTTATTTTATCAATATTTCCGCTCAAAAAATGGCTTCTAAATAACTTTTGTTTATTTTTTATTGATTTTATTATACTATTAGTTATCCACGGTTTATTTAGCTGTTTTAATTTTGCATTTGGAATCTTCTTCAATGGGGCGTGTTTATTGCATACTCTCTCCAAGTTATCCATAATTTTCTCGACACTAATATTCACATCTTCCGTAACAAGATTTTTGAAGTCGATATCTTGCAGATCATTTACAAATAATTCATTTTTAAAATGTGAAAAATCCCGATAAATCTTTTGCTCTTTTATATTATGAGATTTACTTGTTATCGTGCAGAATACCGGAAGATGGTCTGATATGTCCGCAAGGCATATGCCCGATTTAATAACTTTTTGAGGGATGTTTGTATATATATGATCAATGAGTGTAGCTGAGTGATCCGTAATCCTAGTAGATTTTGTTATTAAAGGCATATAACCAATATTTAATAACATATCAAGATATTCTGAAGTATGCTTATCTGAACTATAATTTAGAAAGTTTATATTTATATCTCCTGTCACGATAACCTCTCGATTTTTACTATTTAGATCTGATAACTTTTGTTCGAGAGCTGTTTGAAACATATCTCGGTCATTAGTAGAATGCCTATAAATGCATCCGATAATAATATTTTTTTGCTTATTTCGTATAACCTCGATCCAACACGATTCAACTCCAGGAATATTCAATTCAAGATCACATCTTCTATTGTAATTAAGATTCTTCCTAACATAAATACCCACGCCGCCAGCCGATGTTTCTGAATTTGTCCCTTGATAATTATAACCTGGAATGTCAATATTTGCCTGCGTGTTAATATTAATCTTTGTTTCCGAGATGGCAATTACGCTAGGAACTTCCTTAAGCATAATCAAAATATCATTTAACAGAGTAAGATTCTTCGATAGGCTTCGAGTATTGCAATGGAGCACAGAAATGCCTTTATGTTCGGGAATTTGAAAACACGCTCCTGTTTGTTTTATAGTGAGATATTTCGATTCTATATATTTTTCAATATTATTCTCTTCCACATCCCTAGTCTTGTTGGGACTTTCGAGAATGTCTCCAAACAGATCTTTCGTGTTTTTTAATACACTGGGAATATTATAAACCCAAGCACCCGTAGCCTTAGCGAAGTCTCCGTCTGATACATCATAGAATGGTAGTTCTATTAGCGTATTCATCATCAGCTATAAATAATGTTCAAGTTATTATTTCTTTGTCGATTACATGTAACATAATTAATTCTAAACTCTCCGATAGTTATTAAATGGATATTTTTACATTCTTAAATATTTCTTACTTGTGAGCCAGTACCGTTTATACAACAGCAGGCGTAAGGCACAGTCATCCAATTCGATAGCATCTTGAAGTAATATTTCCTGAGGGACTTTACAGATCTGCTCCACGATTATCAGGTGCAACTCATTCGTAGTCTTCTGCACTGGACCGAGTAGAATTAGATGTTTGTACAACACGTAAACAATTCGTACAACCAGACTGAATTTCATAAACTTAATAAATTCTACATTCTCCACAGCTTCTGTATTTTTGGCATAAAACTGTCTCTGGTTTATAGCCAGTGAGAAATTCATGTTCAACTGGAATAAGTCAATTTATCCTATCGCGTTGGCTGTGCACGTGGTCTATCTCTTTGCATTGCCGCCCGCCGTTGGAGTTCGCCGAACTCTTCCCTCGAGTAAAGAACATGTGTCGATGTATTTTCACTTTCTTTTAAATAGATTTTCCCGTTGTTTGTCCATATAGATTTCCATTTCATCTCTTTACGGAAGTTTATATGCAGCCTTCGGTCACTTATCAGCTTAGAGTACTTCTCTGCGAGTTTCCCCAATCAAACATTAGCATTAGCCTTAGCCTTAGCCTTAGCCTTAAAATAAGGGACTGAATATTTACTGGAAAAATTAAAGTTACAAAAAAATACTGCTTCAGTTGACTATTAGAATAGCGCTTTAATAGACCGCAATGAAGAAGGATGCGAACTTCGCTCTGGGGTCAACAGATGCAGAAACTGGAACAGTTCTCGTCTGTTGACAACCCCATGCCATACAGTGTAGTGGGGAGGTTCTTTAATTCTGCACGACCGATTCACAAACGAGTTTGAATATAGGCAACCAGTTTGCGACTTTCGCTTGTCATTTTACCCGCATATAAGAACAATTTGTCATCAATGCTGTTTGTATAAACTAACAGTTAAGGCTTTACTTTTCGAGGTCTTACTTTTTTTCAGTGTTCAGTTCCTTTTTCTCCAAGCTTAATTATTTTCTTCTTGACCATTTAAGTTCTTTCCCGTTCATTTTATCGATTCATTTTCCAGCGAGAATCGCCTTTCCAATTTGTTGATGTTTCCACAGGGTCCGGTCAGTTTTATAATTTCCTCTCAGAGTTCGGTTTCGCTCGTTTTTCTTGTTCTGTAATTTGTTTCGGTTCAATATTTTTCTTCTTTGTCCTCCTAGTTTGTTCATGTCATTTCCAGTTCGATAAATTGTTTTTCAAATCCGAAAAGCAGTTTACTCAGTTCTATATATTCGATTATTTTGAAGTGACATGGTATTCTGCATGCAGTTATTATAAATTAGACCCATTATTTCCAGCCACATCTCAAAACGCTCCTCCCTTGAAAGCGGTGGTTTGTTTTATTATATTGTCTCGACGAGACAGGAAAGCAGACAGAAAACCTCATTTAGCCTGTGTAAGTTCAAATGTTTGATTAGGGAAACTCGTAGAGAAGTACTCTAAGCTGATAAGTGACTGAAGGCTGCATATGAACTTACAGGGATGAAGTTACCACTCTCAGTGCAGCATTGTTGTTTTTCCACTTCTACAATAGTTTTTCAGTTAACAACCGGCAATAAAATGAGTAACAACTATATACTCCGAAGATTAATCTCGCGCGGCAAATCTCTGAACGCAAACATTCGTGATGCCATGACCGTTTCCTCGTTTCTGATCCAAGCTGAAAAAATATCTCTTCTCCCGTCTTTGAAATCGCTTATTATTTATTCATTAATTTTTTCATATACGTGTTACCTCAATACTGGTATAAATTGTTATCTTAGTGTGATTTTCTCCATTCTGTTATTTTTGTTTTCGCGCTACTCCCACTTTGTTTTATATACACATATATTGTAAAGAGGCAGCCCAATGCCACATAAGCCTTCTGGTTTCTTTTTGGGCTTCCTCGCCATTTTGTTAATTACTTTTGTAATCATTTATTATTATTTTTTGTTGGCAAATAAAACTGTTTATACTGTTAATACTCTGCAACTTTAACAACTCAACTTACAATTCAGTTTCCTTACTATCTCCCGCAGGAGTTGATATTGTCTTCATATTTTTGTTTGCAAATTATCCTTACAGGGCCCCGACAGGAGTCTGTGTGTGATGGTAAATATTTGCAGTGGGAGGGTGACACAGGTGGCAAAAGGGGATGTTTATGCGCAGCATCCCCCTGCACAAGGAGGATTGGAAGGCCTCCCCATAATCCTTTGCGTAGCAACTATATTATCAATTTTCCCGGGCACGTGAGCAATTCATTCTGCGTTGAATTTCGTGGAGATCGGACCTCAGCAGCACACATTTTCACAAAGTATCTCAAAACGAAAGTTTGCCCTGGGATTTTGACGTAAGTTTACACTAGCTTTGACTCAGTTCCCTGTATTTCTGGCAAATATTTTATAACGAAAACCTACGAAAATTGAAATGGGAAAACATGCAGAGAATTACCTGTGATTTGAGTGAAAAGTTTTCAATTTTAGTTCGTGCTCGCTGTTGATGCAATCAGTAATCACGCCATTTTCGTGCAAAGCTGCATGTGTTGGAGCGCGCGACTGAATAAGCCAAAGTATTACTTATTTCTCCCCTTTATTTTTTCACGTAATCGTAATTATTTTTAAGTAAAATGATTAACAAAGAATCGTCTGTTTTTTGAGCATAATTAACGATAAACACCGCTCGTACTGTTTCACAAAATGCTTCACGAAAGGTCGGCGTGTGTACTGTATATCAGTGAGCGCGCCATTTTGTCACTGGTATCGACACACTGTAATTAGCAATACGCATTTTCAACGGCTTTGTAAACCTCTTAAACCTGGAGCCCTTTGGAGCTCTTTGCATAAATTAGACACTTCATATATTTATGCCACTGCTCATGCTAATTTCCAGGTAAGGTTACTTGTCTAAAAGGTTTGTATAGTTAACTTCTTTCACGGCAAGATTTACGACTTGAGTTCGCGGGAAATGTTTCCCAAACAACCTCTCGAGAAAAGTGCACGATAAATATCCTCAGTTGTATGAAAAGCACAAACATTGAAGAATGATGTTTGGCGAGTATTAAAGTTAGAGAGTACATCTCTGACCTTGTTGAATCCATCTGTAGCTTCTAGAGTTAAAAAACTTCAAGGAGAAATTTAGTTGGAAATGGCAAAATTCGCGGAAACTTCAAGTTTCTTGCCTTCTTGATGAATTTTCAAGCGCAAGTTTTAATGGGAAGGCCTTCCAATCCTCCTTGCCCCTGCACATCATCTGGAGAAAGCAAAAGCGCTCAGAAAAATCGTTTTCTAGCGGCTCGTTTGAAGGGTTAGAATCAACCTAGCGTTCTAATTTTAGGCAGACGTATAGTCCAAGAACTGCCCTTGACCATTCTGGAGTCTTGTTGGCAAGCGACAAGGAAAAGTTCGACATTTTGGCTAATATTCCGCGAGTGTCGTGTTCGCAAAGTGCCCGAAGTTTCCTGCCTTGTTGAATTTTTAGTAGCTGAAGCTAGCGCTTCAAAACACCGAGAAACAAACGCCTGAAACTCTCTCGTATCGCCCAAAAAAGCACATTAGACCGCATCAAAGTGTAAATAGTTTATTTCACTACAAGTTTCAAGGTATTTGGGCATCATTCGACCAAATATGAGGATTTTTCGAGCCACGCGTGGGTGGGCTGCCTGTGGGGCACCGAGTTTGTTGACTTCTTCGAGTTTCAGCTCAAGTGAAAATTTGAAAATTCTCTTAGTAAGTTGCGGTTGGCAGATAAAAGAACAGCCCGGCAAATCTCTAAGCAAGGCTTAATAATCGACTGGAGCTGGCTATAACCCGTGAAAAAAGTCATTTCTGATACACTGAACACAAGCAAAAAGCGAAGTTTGATTTCAGGCAGTTCATCAAACACAATCAAACAATGAAACAGTTGTCACTTTGCTGTTTTCTTAAAGACACTAACTGTTATACATCTCCAAGAATAAACTTTACAATCGAAAACTAGAAAACTGAACGCAACTATCGCAGATGGAAATAAAATTCCAGTTCTTAAAATTAGTACAAGCAAGGTTTTTCTTTCTTCAGGCAACTTGAACAAGATTTGAATCAACTGCCTCACGGCAACGGGTCACATGCGATCGAGTTTCCAAGGGTTTCAATGGATTAAAAACAAAACAGTGGTTAAGGTGGCTCGCCTGGATTTTCCAGGGACGCACCATATCCACTTTGAACGGCTCATACTCCACTGTCAGAGCTCGTTCGGGATAGACACTACACCCATTTACTAGAGATAGAATAAACTTTCAAAAAATGTAGATTTGTTTGACATCGGTGTTACCATAGTAACACAGCGTGACGTCATGTATTTTACATATCATCAATTTTCTCGAAATCTAGACCTAAACTTTTAAAACGACCTAGTGTGTCTTGTAGTTTAAATGTAGGCCTTCAAGACTGCAAAGATTAAAAAAATTGTATGAGAGCGTTTTCGAAAAAAATTGGGTTGAATATTTTCATTCAAAAAATAAACAATTCTCCTTACTTCCTGTTTAGTAGTCGAGAACTGTGTTTTCCGGACCGATTCAAGCGATGTTTTTAGCATATTTCATACCTGTGGCATAGGACTACTTCCCATAAAAATGTCATTCCTTTTGCTTTATTCGATTTCGGTTTATGGAATCATAAGTAATGTCATAAATATGCTCATTTTACTCAAAATAGTAACGTATTTGCTAAGGAAGCTGTAATTCGAAAACTAGTCGATAAATAATTTTTGTAATCTTTTCACCTGAAATTCAACATATACTACCCCGTCCCTGTAAATTTCAAGAGCATTGAATCATTTTAAGGGCGCGAAATAAAAACAAAAACAAAGGGAACTTTTACATTCATCTATACGCAAGCTTCATTGCTGTATCATTTTGTTTATAGCTTGCATCTTTCTGAAATTTCTCTTTTGTCTAGATTCTACATACTTGTGTGCTTTTGAACTAACAAGTTTACCATGCACGCTTTGCTACTGCCAGAACGCTCGTGCAAATTCTGTTCTTAGTACAATAGTCACACTGCCAGTTGTAACGCTGTTATAGCGATGTTTCGTGTGTCGTCATCCATTGTCATTAATGTGCCAACCAGAGATCCATTGGTTCCTATAATATATAACTTATAATATTTATTTACAAAAGGTTTTATAATATCACTAGTACAAAATCTCGTTTTTAATTGATATTTAGAAAATGTGGTCTAGACGTCACGGGCACTTTTTCCCGATCTGGTTACTAAAAACACACATCATCATCCCGCACTACCAAGCTTCATGGTTTAGCTAATTTACATGTCATTGTACTCAGAACAGAATTTGCACGAGCGTTCTGGCAGTAGCGAAGCGTAGCAAGCGTGCATGGTAAACTTGTTAGTTCAAAAGCACACAAGTATGTAGAATCTAGACAAAAGAGAAATTTCGGAAAGGCACAAGCTATAAACAAAATGATACAGCAATGAAGCTTGCGTGGATGAATGTAAACGTTCCCTATGTTTTTGTTTTTATTTTGCGCCCTTAAAATGATTCAATGCACTTAAAATTTACAGGGTCCGGAGAGTACATGCTGAATTTCAGGTGAAAAGATTTAAAAAAATATTTATCGACTAGTTTTCGAATTACAGTTTCCTAAGCAAATACGTTACTATTTTGAGTAAACTGAGCATATTTATGACATTACTTTTGATTCCATAAACCGAAATCGAATAAAGCAAATGGAATCAAATTTTCATGGCAAGTAGTCCTTGGCCACAGGTATGAAATATGCTAAAAACATCGCTTGAATCGGTCCGGAAAACATAGTTCTCGACGACTAAACAGGAAATAAGGCGAATTGTTTATTTTTTTGAATGAAAATATTCAACCCAATTTTTTCCGAAAACGCTCTCATACAATTTTTTCAAACTTTGCAGTCTTGAAGGCCTACATTTAGACTACAAGGCACACTAGGCCGTTTTAAAAGTTTAGGTCTAGATTTCGAGAAAATTGATGATATGTAAAATACATGACGTCGACGCTGTGTTGCTATGGTAACACCGATGTCAAACAAACCTACATTTTTGGAAAGTGTATTCTATTTCTAGTAAATGGGTGAAGTGGCTAGCCCGACCGTGCTCTTACAGTGGAGTATGAGCCGTTCAAAGTGGGTATGGTGCGTCCCTGGAAAATCCAGGCGAGCCACCTTAAGCTCCGGTCTGTTGAGCGGGAGGTCGCGGGTTCAAACCCCGGCCGGACCAATACTCAAGGTCTTCAAATAACTGAGTAGATGGTGCTGCCTTTGTGAAACAAGTGCAAATGGTTAGACCTTCACGTCTTCTCGGATAAGGACGTAAGTAAAATCGTAGGACTAGTGTCCCCAATTAGTTGCAAAGCTAAATACATTTGACACTTAAATAAAGTTACTTACTTACAGTAAACTTGGCTTACTTTGATGTAATTTGTAATTTGTAAATTTGTAAATTTGTAATTTTAAATTGTCCTTGTATAATGCGAGTTGTTTCTGGCCAGTTGTTTCAGCGAGATGAATGTGAATTTGCGGTTCCGTTTTCATTCATTGTCATTGATTCAAACTTTTATACTTGTCGCTAGTCAACTGGTCATTTGAAGACTTGAAAATCACTTTGAACTTTCTCAAATCACCCCAAGTTTCCATTAGCAGAGGCGCAGATGATCAGTCTATACATTTCTTTTCATTTCAATTCCAAAATCTTCAATTTTAGTCATCAAACGCCCGACATTTGCCACCGTAGCTTTGTAGTACCGCTTGGCGACCTGTATGTACAGAGCTTCAAACCGGGGGGCACCGCTTGCATAATAAAGGGGAGGTATGTGAGGTGTCGTCTTCAGAGCCCGACCCAGTTTGCAAAATAAAATGTAGTGAAGGTGTTTTTATTAACCAGAATTTCCATGAACTTTATGAAAATCAACCCGAATTGATCTTGATTTGCTCCAAAACAAGACTTGGTTTGCCAAATTGGGTCAAACCTTTATCCGGTACCGCCATACATCTCACTTACGTCGTCCGGAGTCCTAACTCCCGCATCTAACCCAATGTCCGCCATTGTTTTCCCCCCGCGAAATTTGAGATTAGCATTTCTAAAAATAGACTACTCTGTAAACTGATGGGCCGCTACCCCAATACCAGATGGACACTTCTGGTTATGGACTTCTGGCTACATTGATATGTTTTTATACATACTACTCTCAAACTCACATGAAACAGGAAGGAGGAAACCGGAGAACCCGGAGAAAACCCTCGTGTCAAGGGAGAGAACAACACAACAAACAAACTCACATATGGCACCAAGTCCGACTCGAACTCGGGCCGCAGCGGTGAGAGGCGAGTGCTAACACACTGCGCCACTCATGCCACACATTGTGAGGAAGAGAGCAACAAATTGTTGATTCATGTCCGCCACACAATCTGGTGTGTGACATACCTGATCAGTGACGTACACCTTCTTATCAGTAATTTTACCAAATGGTTTGTATAAACCAGAAACAGTTTCATTCACAAAGGGAAAATAATGACAGTAAATCGGTCTCCTTTGACATGACATAATTACCATATATTCGAAATATTTAACAATTAGACGCTACGAGTCAATAGCCCATGAGGCGCAGACGAATGTGCTATTTAACTCGTAGCCCATGAGGGTGAGAGATCTAATTGTTTTAGTATAAACTACCTAGTCGGACAGTAGACAATAATAGAAAGAAACAAATTGAAGTTGAACATTTTTTATTATTTAATTTCGTGAAAATGAGTGCGATTTTTCTCTACCATGGGCTATCACAAGTAGACCTATCAATCAGAATGCAGGAGTTGTAATAGTCCACTAAAAGCACTGAGAACGATAAGAAGAAACATTCTGAACAGTTAAAAGAAAGGAAAAAAAGGGTTTTAAGAACTGGTAGCGACAAGATAGAGAAACGTTGCAAAACGTCTAGAAATTGAAGAAATACTGTCTGAAACCGGAATACGTGAGGTGTTTTGAACACAGAACTTTGGATTGGACTTGCCAATGAACGTAATAGAACACTGGACAGTCCGATTATTAATAAAATGTTAAGAATAAGTGATTTTAGTTAAAAATACTGGTTACCAGTTGAGATAAAAGGGATTCGCCGGTGACATCTGATTCGTGGCCTCGCACACGGTGTTACAGACAGTAACGCAATCGGCTCAGTGTTATTGCATGCTAACGAGGGGATTAGCTATACCCACTACGCAAATACTAGGATCCAAATACCACGAGGGTACCTTACTGAAAAACAACTAAGCCAGGCCGTTCCCTAACGATAACACAGGGAACCCGAAATAACTAAGCTAGGGTTACCCTAGGATAACACACGGGTAGGTAGCCCGAAAATACGAAGAGGGTACCGCACTGATAATACACATAACCCGAGACAACCAAGACGATAACGCATTTTTTTAATTACTCATTTTTAAATACGTTTTTGGTGATTAAATTGTGAATCGCTAGTGCACTCGTCTTCAGAGTCTTCTGAAAATTTAGATACTCATAATATTTGGATCCTAGTATTGTTGGGCTACCTGTGTTATCTTAGGGTACCCTGGCTTACATGAAGTTGCTCATGTTCACTCGTGTTCTACTTGCGTTCACTGGCATGTTCTGACTCGTGGAGTTTAGATCAGAGCGACTGGTCGTAAAGTGAGATCGTCCACGTTACACCTTTCCAAAATTACGCTGGAGTTCAGGCTCCGTACAGACTCTAGTTAATATATAGCAAGCTGGTCTCGCGGTGAATGGAGAAATCTGATTGGTTCTTCCACGGTCCGGTAAATCGCCGTACGACCGGCCGACATGATTTTGGACCTCTGCGAGAGTAGCAATGAAAACATATTAAGTTTTAACTCGAGGTATAACACAAAAAGTAATGTCAGAAGATAAATAACGGCATGACAAATTAAAGTCAAAGAAAAGAAAGACAGTTGTACTTTCTGAATTTCTGAACACCAGCCAAAACACACCAAAGCCAAGACAAAGAACAACCCATAATTTGAAGAGAAACGGCAAATATGTCTCTGAATGTATTCCAGTGAAGCATTTACAGACATTTCAGAAGGCTGGAAAGCAGTTCCATATTCGGGTTTCCGTGCAACGGTGTTTTCCCGTCCATAACGTGCGGTATGCTCACAGGAGTAGACTTCTCATTTCCCCCCGCCAAAAACTATACAGTTATACAGCGCATGCGCCAAGCAATATTTCATTCAGCTCACTCGTTCCTAGTGCCTCCTCAACTAACTGAAAAATCGGAGGCTCTGGTAAGACACGAAACCGGATGTCCTAGATTCTAGGGCATTGAAACTGCGCATGCTCTTAATATTCTCAGTAATGGCGGACTTCATCGAAGCTATTCAGTTCGCACTTACAAAGCTAAATACAGTTCTTTAAAAAGTAAGCAGTTGGAAGCTATTCGTGTAATTAGTTTAGATAAGGACTGATTCTGTGTCCTTCAGACCGGTTATGGGAAGTCGTTTATTTACCAAAGTTTACCGTTTGTGTTGGATGCACTTCAAGTTCAAGGATCATCCAACTCAATCGTGGTCGTTGTATCTCCCCTGAACGCAATTATCGAGGAGCAAATTTCTAAACTTAGGGCGAAAGGACTTCAGTGTGCTGTGTTGAGGATTGCTGAGGACTTTGAAGTTACGGTATTTTGTTTATGAGGCTGAAGTTGCCATAATTCAAGCTGAGTGCAAAAGTGGATTTGTGTTGTACTGGGATTGCTGTACCATTATTTTGTATAATCGCCATTGTCTTATTTTTATACTTTATACAACAAGTAAAGCCAGAGGTTTGCGTAGATAAAAATAGTTTTCTTGAAAGGAGGTAATTTCCCTTGCCCCAGTGATGGTCAGGCTAAATAGTACAACATTGTATAAATTCGATCAAATGTTAAACGCAATTTGTGAACAAGATTTTGAATAACTACTTAAAGTATACGTGCTCCAAATACGAGTCTCTCCTGCTGGTCCTCAGTGGTTGAATCAGTTATCAAGACATTTGAAATATGGGTTCAGAAATCAAAGTAAGGGACCGATCATTATTTATGAAGGAGGGGGGAAGATAGGGGTGGGTCATGTGTATTTTATTTAGTCAATAAGGGGTGGGTCATGTTATTCCGAGTAGTAAAGAAGGGGGGGGGGGGGGGGGGGGGGTTGTGATGCAAAATGTTATTACCACTACGTACTATCGCTTACGACATGGTATCTTAGTGCCAGCCCTGCTCCACACGCCCAATACCTATTAGTCAGAATGGTTTCCCAAAATGATGTACGTGTATTGTGTGTGTTGGGGGATCCCCCCTCTCATGGACTTTGAGAGGGGGGTCGCTTGTCATTTTCAGGCTGAGGAAGGGGGGGCTTTTTTTTCTCCCCCCCTCCTTCCTTCATAAATAATGAAAAGTCCCAAGTGTGTTCTGGCATATATACCATTAAGGTGGCCCGCGGCTATTTATTTTGGCAACGGGGGTCTTTTGAAATCGCGTTTTTGAACAGCTAAACATTATCCGATTTCTGAGATTTTTTGAACTTTTAATAAAGAATCCTCGAATTTTATAAAAAGTACAATTAGAAAGTGATTAACAAAGAATTGCTGAAGATATAAGCAATTTTCGATAACGCTGTGTTTTAGGAAAGAGCGTATATTTCAAAACTCAAAAGATGGATTTGTTCCATTTTACTTTCAACGAGTGCCCAACCTCCAAGGTCTGTGACAGGCAAGTTTCAGGTTAATCGACACCATATAAGTTTCTCAGCAAACGGCTGATCAATTTTAACCTTAAAATGTTATGCTCATGCATCTGGTTCAACTGCCGGAGAAATATTACAGTAATAATTAAATCGTACATACCATATGGAAGTTCAATACCACTTGAAACTCCTGTGCCAAAGTCAAGAAGATCGGAAAACTGCAACTAACGTTATGCGGCGAACGACTAAGATAGGTTATTGCTGAATATTTGCGAAAATCGAGAAATTTGTATTCTTTCGGCGTAAACAAAATTCACTCGTTTGTTTTTCTTAAGTTCCTAATATGACTTACAGTAGCATATTTTAAAGTACCTTACCGAGTTTCAGCGCGCTTTGACCATACGCTTTTGAGAAATAAAGGCTGTAAACTTCAGCTTGTGCGAGACTTCTAAAATCTAAATGCTTGGAAAACCCCTCATGTTCACTAATTTATTCGATGGGTTTGTTTTGAATTTCCGCACGGGTTCTGCCACTTGGGAATCGCGAGGCAAGGAATAATAAACACTACTGACTGGCCCCGAGGGAAACAGAGAGTTTTGTTTCGCCGAGATCTTCGATGTTCCCCGAGACGGAGTCGAGTCGATGTTCCCCGAGACGGAGTCGAGTCGATGTTCCCCGAGACGGAGTCGAGTCGATGTTCCCCGAGACGGAGTCGAGTCGATGTTCCCCGAGACGGAGACGGAGTCGAGGGGAACATCGAGGATCGAGGCGAAACAAAACTCACTGATTCCCGACGGGTGGTATACCCATTCACAACACGTCATGTAATGAGCATTAGAATTTGAAAGGATTCTGGTAGTTGTAGTAAAATGACGTCATAATGCAAATGTACTATTAATTAAGCCACCTTGTCTGAACAGCTCGAAAGAGAATCGCGTGATATACATCGAACAGAGTAGAATTGTACAATATATCTTGCTTTGAATGCTGTGCCGCTGAGTCAAGGTTACCGTATACCTTCGCGGGTGTCTCTCGCAAATAAAATCGCACGCGCATCATTTTAAAGGAAAGTATAGAAACCTATATATCACTGGAAAGGTTATATAATGTAGAATGCGCTAAAATGTTTTTTTTTTGCACAAATATTACATTTTCAGTAAATGCTAAGGCAGCACATCAGCACATGAGGGCCTGTCAAAGTGTGTGAGCGTTTTTTAATATTTTTGTTCAAATGCAATTCATCTTCAAAGTTTCAATCGAAATAGTTTCTGTGTTTCATCACGGCAAGTACTCTTATAAGAAAAATAATTAAAATATCGCTAAACGCTCACATACTTTGGTTCATATGTAGCTCCTCTAACACTAGGCCAAGTTTCATCAAGATCTGAGAAGTCTTCATACCATAGTTAATAGAGTGGAATGGTTAGGAAACCCAGCGACCTTCTTTGTTATAGGTCTTTGTTAGCTTTTTTCAACCTTGAACGTGCACAAAAGACAATAGAAATTCCAATGTGTTAATCAATCAGCCAATAGAAACGCGTGAGTTCAGTCGTTGAGGGGACGCTAATGAACTATAACCGTGCACAATCTTTTGTCATACCCCTTCCAACCTAAATCGCAGCGCCTTTGTTTGCCCCTTTGACGTTTGCCGGGTTTCCTAACCATTCCACTCTATTAACTATGTTCATACCCTATAAATTCACCCAAAGACAGTGAATACGCATAAAAATCTATCGGCGTTTTTGGCTTCTGAAGGTTAGGAAACACATCACACCTCATCAAAGCAAACGTCAACACTTAAACCAACCAGCCAATTATATGTAAGGATCCCCGGAGCTTATGAATCAAGTCCAGAAATTCGCGGGAAATTAGTACGTGGCTCAAATTGCATAAGAAACATACATACTAGTGTCGTGTCACAAATATTCAAAAGAGCGTTGTGTTATGGCCAAAACTAGAGATAATACGCAAAAGGGGAAAAAGAAAGGTAAATCAACGGGTTGTACCAAGAAGGGAGAGGGCCGGATATCGAAAACTAAATCGCGTCGAAAGGCAACGCCGCAAACAAGAGCGAAGGGAAAAGCGAGTGGCAGGCAACCTCGTGCTCCGAACGTTGATGTTGATCCTAAACCTGGTATGTTAGCTGCGATGATTCCTTCAGTTCCGCAAAATCGACCGGCCAAACTTCGCTCAAGTTCACGATTTAGAACTCCTGGATTGACCACGGCCCAGGTTGGAAACTGCGAGTCACCCAAGACATCAGTTAAAATCGGAGTCGGATGCGAACTCGCTGCTAACTGGCAAAAGTTTAAGCCTTCTAGCTGAGCAGCTTTCCGTATCAAGTTATAGCAGTACTAATAGAACTCGAAGTGGGAGTCGTCGAACATGAAGGCTGTTCGAACCACGAGCCGCATCACTTTCTTCTCCGTATTGAAACTTTGCTCCTTCTCGAGCTCATTCTCTTGAATCTTCTTGGGGCCTGTCTTCTTTTTTCACCTTTTATCCAAGGATTATTCTTTTCTCTTCTGGACATATCCACGATCGATATACCGGTAAATTAAACGCTATAAAATCACTGAACTCACGAGTCACGGCTCACTGTGAGTCTGAAGCTCCGGATGTAGTTTCCAGCGGGGTGCCTGTGGCACGTAATGGGATCAGAGGGATTTATCACGCCTAAGCGATTTATTTACTTTCCTTCAAATGACGTTTTTTTCTAATATCTCGCAAACGTTTGCATGTTTAAAAAACATTTTTTCGGAAAGATGAAGATCAATCCATCAATTTCAAAAGAATTACACAAATGTTTTTTAAGAAAACATGCCGCGAAGGTATACGATATTTTAGACATTTTAACATCCAAAATGCTAATTACATGACGTCAGGGGAGGCATCAATTATACAATTTTTTTGTTACAATTAAGCATTTTTCAAATTATCAGTGGTATACCCATGGTTGAAATAAAATGATGTTGGAAATTTGTTTTCTTATATCAGTAGAAACGCCGATTCACAACCACTAAGAAGTGATTGCAGATGCCTCCCCTGACGTCATGTAATTAGCATTTTGGATATTAAAACCTCGTTAACTCAGCGGCACAGCATTCAAAGCAAAATATATTTTACCATTCTACTATTCACTTGATTTAGAATTGATATCTAAAATAAAAAAATAAGCTACATCTTTATCTTACAGCGAGCACAAATGTTGCACTGAGAAAACCAACCAATCAGTCAAGTTTGTATAACATAGGCAAGGCCTCTAATGCTGTAGATGGAAGTAGGAATGGAAACTACTATAGTGAGTCTTGTACAGAGACAGACTATGAGGCTAATCCATGGTGGAGGGTTGATCTACAGCAAAGCCAACTCGTCTCTAATCTGTACATCGTTAACAGGTAGGACTGGAACGAGAAAGACATCCCTGGGAATTAATCGGTTTAGCGGTCTCGACTTATCTCATCACGTCAGATAGTAATATATTCTCACCGAGTATCCACAAACAATGCCAAGGGTGATACTAAGATATGGGAGGGATCAGCCCGAGGCGGTTGAGAGCGGGTAGCTCCCAGTGAGAGTAAAGAGGTTCATCGCTGCGGGGAGGTGGGTTGTGCGAAGCAGCGGACTTGCGTGTCTAGTTGACAACACTAAAGAAGACTTACTGAACAAGGCGAGGCTCTATATATACGGATAACGTCATCTGGTTGCGTAACACATTCCTACGGACCGAGTTCCGCATGCCCGGGTTATGTATAGCCTGCCATATCAATAAAATAGCAAGCAAAAGTGTCGTTTTGAACTTCCCGCGGCCTCTTCCATATTAGGAAAATTCCATATTCCATATTTGGAAGAGCTGCCACGACATTCAAAATGGCGGTTTCTAGGTCCCAGACCTCTAAATCGACACTCGTTGTTTGATATGCAATGCAGGCGTTTCTAGTGGTTTTCCCCGCTTTCGTGGACGTTTTTCGCTCACGAATGAATTTCAGACGAGTAGGAATGGAGCAATATGGCCATTGTATGCAGAGCTCCCGGTGAGAATACAAAGTAATTAACCCTGCTAAAACATTACTCCTCCGGCAATGTTTCAGACCACGCTTAGAAAACAGATATTAAGGGTACAAAAAAAATCCCGTGACCTATTTTTCATATTTTAGCCTTTAGGGTGCGTTTACCGATTGTTTTGGGCCGTTGCTAAGTAGAATTTAAAGGCCCAGTACAGACCTTGATGCTTTGCGCGCATCTGTTTTGTTTTGTTTCGCTTCAAATAGAGGCTTCTATTGTCTTGTCTCGTAAAACTTCGAATTTTCAACTGCGACAAATGGCGGATTTGATGTACGCGGCGCGCAAAGCATCTAGGTCCGTACTGGGCCTTTAAAACGCCATAAAACCCCAACAACATATGAAACTCACGTCTAACAAAAGGTCACGAAACGTGTTTCACGGCCACGCTCATGGCTAGTGGCGCGAGGTTACTGAAAAACCTCAGAATTTTTGTTTAGTTTGCCGCTTTTATGCATCGCCGTAAATACCAAAATTTATGCTTTTATGCATCGCCGTAAATACAAAAAACCTAGCATCAAAATACTAAATATTAACATCTCTTTTCAATGTTTTCAACTGTTTGACACTGTTTTTGCCGGGTCATTTTGCATCGTTTTACCATCGGTCGGGTCGACATAATACAAGGCGCTCTTCGATGTCCAAGAATATGCTGGGAAAGACTGGACTAGAAACTGTTCAGAAACGAACTAATCAAATTCAATAAATCCATTAAATTTCCCGCGTTTTGGTATATTATTTACTCACTCGTAACGATTAGCAGGGATCAAAATGACCGCCAAAATTGTATACCCGCTGGTTTTAGTTATTCCCATCGGTACTCCTGTTGTTAAAGCTGTCGGGGAGCAAAACCGGCAATTATGGTTCGAAAAGCATCTTCAGGCTATGAATTACCCTCTTTTATCCACGAAATTAACAAGTAACTAAGCCAGTACAGTTGTACTAATTTTGATATGTTAAACACAAAATTGGGTAAATCAAAACCTATAATATTTATTATCGTTTGGTGTTCCTAATTTTCAGCTTACGATCGAAAGAGAAACAACAACAAGATGGCGTTCACAAATTTGGGCATGATTGTGAACCGATTTACAAATTTCAGCCGGCCAAAGTGAAGGCAGCACGGATAAAAGACGCTAGGAAGACCCAAATGTTCACGCTTGTATGGGATAGTTTCATATTTGAGGAAAATAATTAATAAATCAGTCGGGTACTCTTGGGAGACAGACCTTATATTTTGATGACGTCATTATGACGTCATCTAGGCATGCAGAAATTCAATCATTTCATGATTTCTTTGGGATAGTGCTTTCATAGGCACAAAAGGTGTGGCATGCGTTTTACGATATACACCTGTACCGAAAATTGATGTTTTAGAATTTTTCCGTGAATTTTAACAGTTAGATGGTCATAACTTTCCGCTAAACCCATGCTTGGCTCTGTGCAGGACAATTTTTATGTGAAACCGGAAGTATAAGATTGTTGAGCGCGGCCGCGTCAAGGTGGTTATAAAGCAGTTTTCTTGACATATATGGAACATTACAAAGAATTCTCGTGTGCCGATGGAATTTGCGAGGGCAAAGCTAAAGGCATTGGACAAGAAAATGAAATTAGTGAAATTGAAACAGAGCTGCATTATCAGACATCTAATTCCAGAGGTGGTTTATTTACGCAAATAAGTCGATTTGTGACCATCTGTACTATAATCAGTCACACGTCTAACGTCTCCCAGCTGTCAGTAATACTGATATTAATAAGCGCCGGTCTGTTGAGCGGGAGGTCGCAGGTTCAAACCACGGCCGACACTCAGGATCTTAAAATACTGAGTAGAAGGTGCTGCCTTTACATAATACAGTAAACAGTTAGACCTTCACGTCTTCTCGGATAAGGACGTATAAAAACCGTTGGGCTAGTGTCCCCAATCAGCTGCAATTGACACTTAAATAAATAAAGTCACCTCTCACGTCTATAGCTGCTCACTTGTAAGTACATTCTGGCTCCCCTCGTTATCAACAAGGTCTTTTCGAGCTCTTTCCAAATTTTCTTTATCGAAATCCGAAAGAAAATTAGTTTGCACTTGACACCCGAATTTTCCCTCGTCAGCTAGAATGGCTAACTCAGTTTTATCGCTCTTTTTTGGCATTTATATAAAGTAAACTTGAAGCATGGAAAGTAAAGCAACCCAGGTTGAAGTAACAAAAAAAAATTCATTGCATAACTTTGACAAAATCTTTTTCACTAACCGGAAGAAAGTTTTTCCCGCCATTTGCACGCACGCACTCATACTGAAAATATATATGCATGAAAAAATGTAAAAACGAAATTGTACTTACCCTGCGAGCAGAGACTTCTCATCTTCTTGCCTTTCCTGTCGCCGAAAGAAACCTCTGCCACGAAACGATTGCTTTTCGCGTTGAGCATGCGCCACGGTATCTGGATTGCCATTGGCCGAAAACAAAACAAAAACACGGTAAACATTGTAGATTCATTGTATGTAGATTTCAAATTGCCCATTTTCTATTGTTATAAACGGCAGTAGAGAAAATAAAATTAATGTCCTTCGTCGAAGGTATAAATCAAAGCTTTCTTTAGGATAAATTAAGGTAGATTTATTGAACGGTAATTTCATGGTCTTCTGTGCAGTTCAGTAAAGTAAGAACATATCGAACAAGATAAACCAGGGAAGGTGTTTGGTAATGTACGATTGTACAAGTACACTGTCAAGGAGTTATGTGTTTATGAGACTTTAGACTTCTTTATCGAGGTTACGGCCAGCCGGATTTGACTACACACTTCTTACCTCTTTGAAGCTCGTGGAACGGAAAAGGACATCACATGAGTTCGGCGCAGATTTCGGCGTGTTCATCAGATGTTTTCTGTGCGCTGATTGGCCAAATTTTCGATCGGCTGTCAAACGCTTGTCACACGGGACGCAAGGAATTGTGCTACCACATTTTTGTAGCACATTTGCGACCACAATCCTTTGCGATTAGCCCATGTTTGTAAGCTAACGCCGTATATAGAGCTGCCTTGCTCGGTCGCCTCAGGCTCCCTCGCTGCGGCAGCAAAAACTGGCGCGAAATTTACATGACGTTGAACAGAATTAATTACTCAAACAAAAATGGTAAACAAGAAATACACAAGCGTGCGTAAATTTGGAAGTTGTCATTGCGTGGTTCCAAGATCAGCAAAGAAACTTGTGTTACTGGAATCGTTTGCAGAAAATGTGATCGCAGGAACGAAAGCTTGGTAAAAAAGATACTTGAATTATGGCGGCAGTATTTTTCATCTGAAGCGAAGCTAGTTGCGTGATACTCACAATTTAACCTTATTACGGACTTCCAGTAGACAGGATAACTGCTGAATAGAACTTCCGGACTCGCGAACACAAGATCAGTTATATAGATCGTTTTCACTGACGTCACAAAAAAATTTGCTTCAAGAAAAGACTGATATTAGTAAAATATTTTTAATGGTGTGTATAGAGCAGATAAAAATATGTAAATGACAGAAATTTTGGAGCATTAGAGTACTTCCTAACTGAGCTGTCGGACAAAAAATATTCAAACAATTTAGTGTAATTTGTATGCGGCGGCCATGTTGGTGTACCTCTTTGGTACACCAAGATGGCGGCCGAAAACGTACTCTACAAATAAAGCTGTTTTTCCCAGCAATATGATTAGCATTCACTTAAAAACAGTTTAGATATCACTTTTAACGTTAAATCAATTCTAACATTTTAAATTGGCAGAAATATATGGATTTCCATGACATTTAGGAAACACGCTGAGCTGGGCTGTCACAAAATTCAAAATACTCTAACTCAATAACGACTCACCGTATCGACGTAAAATTTCACAAGAATACTGAGTATACCGATACCTAAATCATATTAAAAGAACAGAGTTATAGATCATTTAGTTTAGATTTTAGAATTTGATGACGTCACGTGAAAACGATCTGGCGTCTCTGTTTTTCGGGTCCAACAATAACAGCTTTTATCCCCTTTCCGCTAAGATAAGCCACTTGGTCTTTCACCAATAAAACCAATCACCAGTACAAGTCAGTAGATTCTGTAGCAGATCGGATTTTTCCAGTAGTCGATAATTATATATATACTGAAATGGCATGGTCAGATTTGGAATCGAATGCGAGACTCTTTCCCGTCCAGTAGGCGCAACCATCAACCCCCATCTCTTCCGCTAAGATAACTTTCAACCACTTTACGTTGGGTTTCTTTAATTTCTTTGAAACCAAGCTTCTTGAAACCGAAATTAAGCGCTCCTTCGACGTCCTAATATTCGCATTTGTTATTCGAGATGTGGTAAACTTTCACAGTGTTGACTTTATTTAGGCTCGCGCTTTCTGCTTGGATAACAGTACCGGATACACCCCCGACCAAAATACGGGTCGGTAAAAAATGGCGCGCTGCAGCTGAGAAACGTCCGTTTTCCCGGCCTCTGAAATAAAAAATGTATCTCATAAACGGACTTGGAGAAAGTCTATATGGACAGTAGACTTGACACAAGTCGACTACTGTGATTGGATATGAGTCAAAACTTTAAATTAAGGGGGAGGGAGATGGGAACAAAAGAAAACAATAAATGGATAATTGCAACTGTTTTCCCTTAAATCTGTTGCAGTAGCAACAGAAAATTCCAATTGGTTGAATGACAGATGATGTCATTAACTGCTAATTCGATTCATTGTGTTGACAGTTTTACATGTTGTATTATTTTGAGGTTTCCTGTCACGATTTGGGGGGCGGTGCTTGTAAGCTAAATTTTTAACTAAATGGGTGGGGAAATTAAACACAAGATTTAACAGCCGACGTCTGTAGTCCCTCCTATAATTTTCTTTTGTCCATTCCATCCCCCTTCCCCCCACCCCCTTTGGCTCGCCTCCAGCTTTCGCAAGGCCATTAACTCTTTGTTGTCCGATCGTGTGTGAGCTCAATTGGTGAAATCCTGAGTGCTAATTCAACCCTCCCCCCTCAGTTCAAGTTTGGCTAGCCCGGGGTAGTTAAATACTGCTGACTTTTTAAGCCGAGGGCTCAAACTTTCTCCACAATGCCATTCGGGTGAATTCTACGAACTGGTCGACGGTAGGTATTGCAACTTCTGTAGGGTTTCCAATGAATTGCCCTAATTTTGGAGAAAAATGCCACTGTCAGAGAGCTTGAGGACATCATTAAGTCTGAGGACGGCTGAAAATTACTTGGTTTGCTTTTAGTAGGCCTTGCGAGGGGATTTCACAGGGTTTTTCCGTTGTGTTTGTGCTCAGTTTCAGACACGGGAAAAAATTCTTCAATGAAATCCTTGAAATCCTGCAGTTGGCATTCTTTTACCCCTGCTCAACCTATTAGGATGTGTTTTTGTCACTTTAAATCAACGGCTTGAGTCCAAATCACCGCTCTTGGCTGTAGGGGTAAAAGACTTCTAAAAAAAACCTACCGTAGTCCCAGAGGGGGTACCCCTTGTGGAATGTTTGTCCATTACCCAGCATGCAATCGGAGGTGGGAGCAGGAAAATGTGGTCGAGTGAAATGCAGTGCAAACATCGGCGTGGTTCACCGTCGCTTGGTGTGTTTTGTGAAAACAAACCTGCTGGTTGGAAAGATTAAACAAGGTACTGTAACGACTGAGTGGTTATTTTGTGTTTGCTCTTGATTTCAAGTGCGAATGGGAAGGTTTTTTTGAGCCGATTTTCAGCTCCTCGAAATTCGTGATAATCGAAGAAACGAAACAATCGCCAAAACAAATGGGCTTTTCTCCATAGTGAAAGAGTCGAGCGATCCCTGTTATAGCTCTGACTTTGAAGCCATAAATCCCTTCGCATCAGTATCGCAACATCGTCTTTCAAGCATGTCTAGACGTGATGCAATTTTTTTTCTAGTAACGGACTCATGCGTCTCCTATTTACAGGCTCGGACGGTAAAGAGTTAATAGAATGATACTGCTAAAAGAAGAAGAAAAAAATTCCAGTCGCAGTCTATCAGGAGCCCATAACCAGGAGCATCCATATGTCCTATTAATATAGTTATGGGCTCCTGACTCTACACATCTACTGCTATCAAAACGCAGTTAAACCTCTAAAGTTGTTATCAAACATTGAGCTCTCGCTTAAGATACATCAGAGTCAGTTGTGTGAGCATGAAACCATCTCCATGAAACAGTTCGAAAGGCACCAAACAGTAATACATCAGTGACTAAATAATAGGTATATACTATCTCTGTTGTTTATCGTGATATTTAGAGCTGACTGCTGTGGTGACAGATTGAGCAACTTTGAAGTTCGAATCGGTGACAGCCTTGAAAACAACGGCAACGACAATCCAAAGTGTGGCACTTTCTACTCAGTTCCCCAGGGAAAGAGTTTGTCTATCGATTGTTTACCACCCCTCCGTGGACGGTACGTGAATGTCCGCATCCCCGGAAGTAATAGAAGATTGACATTGTGTGAAGTGGAGGTCAGGGTCTTTGATGAAGGTTTGTTGGGATTGTTTATCTCTTTACTGTAAATGCTCAAACGCACACTGTGTCGAACTGACAACGAAATCAATCTCGAAATATATAATTATGTTCCTGTGTTGAAATAAATGGACGATTTTAAAATAAGTGCTTGGACTATCACATAAAACATTTTTAGGTCTTTCCCTCTCTTGATAAATACTGCATTTGACTGAACTCTGTTCACTGAGCAAGAAAGAAATACATATTGTAACGGGCCGAACTTCTCGAAACTGTGGCCTAAAGGGCCCAAGGCGGTGAAGCCGCCAGCACAATCTCATAAGACAGAGTCAGAATGCAGAACTAGTTTACTGTTGCACAACACACGAGTTTTACAAAGCCACATCACTCCAAATAAGGGCATCACAACCATGCTTGTAAGAATATGTAGTTATGATATTGAATCATGTTTGCCACGTAGCACTAGTAAGTGTAAAGAATGTAATATATAAAGTGGTAAGCTGTAGTGCTAAGTGTGCACGCCCTACGAGGGAAAGAGAAAAAATCTCTGACCCAAGTGGAACTCGAACCCAACGACCTCCAGGTTACATATCTGGCGCTCTACAGACTGAGCTATCAAGTCAGATGAGAGCAATCGTGGGTATTGGTGCGTTATATGGGGTAACGGCGATTATATATGTATATGTAGTTATGATATTGAATCATGTTTGCCACGTAGCACTAGTAAGTGTAAAGAATGTAATATATATGCTTGTAAGAAACCGCGCGAAATGACATAATGCCCTAAATATAGCTATCCTATTCCGTTACACTATCCCCTCTCAGGACGCATTTACACTAAAATATAAGCTGTAGTTACAAATTTAAACAAACGGAAAATCTAAAAGCACATGCAAATCAAAAGCACTATAAAATTACAATCCCAGCTTCAATCTAATCAGAGTTTTGCTTCTAGTTTTTTACTTGTGTTTCAGACAAGTCAAATAAGTTACTAGTTGGAAGAGTTATATTTCCGTGTAAAGCCGATGTGTTCCGCCTCCTGCGTTCCTTGTGCAATATATCCCAGCAGTGGCTTGGACAGAGTCACTTTAGAAACCATCACAAGGCAATAGGTCGCGGGCCTCTCGTGCAGCGAACCACGAATACAGTCTACACAGTTCAAGTCGTGATGCTCATTGGGTCAAACAGGGTCAGGGTTTGAGCCTCTTGGCCTCACATACATACCCATTTTTCATGTAAGTACCCCCCGGGACACTCTCCGCTATATAAACTTGATTTACGTTGTTCCTACGACATTTTAGAAGCTCTTCGGTTAAACAGTTGACAAGTCCGGGCAAGTGTTTGACAAGTCCAGTCGTGTTGGTCTTGTAGGATGCCGTTCGACTAGCTCGGCAAACGAGTTCCACACTCTGCGCTCTCTGGCACCGATAAGCTGGTGAATTCCCTTTAATCTCCTCCTCTCTAAGTCTGACAGCCTTCTGCTTGAAGTTAGCAGTTAGTTAGTACGCTGATTCTGTAGCTTTTGTCTGCCAGTAACCTCAGGAAACCTTCGTCCACGTCCAGCCACGCGGTCTCTCTTCGGCGCCACTTTTACCCGATAATCTTCGGCCCGAAATCTTTCTCTGAATGAATCGAATCCCTCAAGGCTTAAATCCCACTTCCAACACCAATGTAACGGGCCGAACTTCTCGAAACTGCGGCCTAAAGGGGACCCAAGGTGGTGAAGCCGCCGCCAACACAACCTCATAAGACAGACTGAGTCAGAATGCAGAACTAGTTTACTGCACAACACACAAGTTTTACAAAACCACATCACTCCAAATAAGGGCATCATAACCATGCTTGTAAGAAACCGCGCGAAATGACATAATGCCCTAAATATAGCTATCCTATTCCGTTACAATCATAGCGCCTCTGCCAGGCACGCTAAAGTATTGTAATGGTGAATGTAACGTTCATGTACTACACTGCTTTAGGATGTCCTCTGTGAACCACTCTGGGTAATGAGTGAGAACTGAACAAAAAATCACCTGTAATTGAAGTGAATAGATTTTGAATGCATCAATATCGTAATAATAATCAGATAATTTGTATTGCAGCTCCTCATGTTGGCAAAATGTACTCCTCAGTCTACGGACACGCACTCACCGGGCACACTATCCGCAACCTGGTCAGCCGGCCCTCAGTTATGTCATGCGCAATGCATTGCAGCATTGTACCAAACTGTGTCTCCTTCAATTATGAGCCTGCAACCGGAACCTGTCAGCTGAATAGCGCCAGAAAGAATGCGTTCCTGCGTGATTTTATGGCAAAACGTTCCTTTCAGTATTTCGAGATAATGGACACAGTAGAATTAGATATGGCGACGCCATATTAGTGTTCGCAAGAACAGTTCGTGGTGAAAAATGTAACAAGACAGCGCAAACATTAATTACACTAATGTTTCTGAGCACTTGGTAAAGACAGCATGTAGCAGCTGTAACTGTAAGGTATGTACTGAGTCAGTAAGCAGCTATCCATTTTTATATCGGCTTCAGGCGTCCAAGAAAACGAGAGCTAAAGTTATGTTAAGTAAGTTAAAAATGAAGCCGGATCATTTGTGAATTTAAACCCAGTAGGATACGCGATGAATTTTAGATGATTTTTCATCGGACTTTTCTTCGCCACTCGAATACAGTCATGAGCAATGACGTGGTGTATTCTAATGGTCACTGAAAGCAAAATATATAATTTTTCACTCGAAATTAAATTAAATCCCATCATTTTACAGGGCCGGCGGAAGCATTTTGGGGCGGCCGAGCGAGAAATTTTACATATTTTTAAAATGATTACGTCAGCTAAAATTTCAAACTGAGCAGAAAAAGTGGGGCGGCCGCGGCCGCCCCAGACGCCCCTGTTCCGCCGGCCTTGTTTTATACAAGCTAGAAGTTGGAAACAAAAATGTAAGTAGCTAGAGTTGTATAGCAATTAAACTTTGTCTCTGAATGTAGTTATTGATCGGCTCCTTTTAGAACTGTCCCTCTAGAACTATTAGGGATCGTTCATTATTTATCGGAGGGAAGGGGGGATGGGTGATGAATTAGCAAACCCTCCCTTTTTTTCAGGTACCCTCTTAGCAAAACTGCAACTTTTAAGGACCCTCTACTTTACCCCTCTACTCTATCCTTGAAAACTGATTTAAAAATTCAGGGCCCCCTATTAAGCCAAACAAAATTTCAGTTTAATAATTTTCTATTAGTCATTAGCACTATTGTTGTATACGTAGTCCTTTGGGACCTTCACGGGTTGTATATAAACCACTCCTTGTCATAATCATACCACTTGACGTCGCAACCAGCCTTCGTTCCTTTTGAGTTTCGTATCTTGGGATATGGGAGATCAACCTGTCTCAAAAGGAGACCTTGACCAATTTCGTCAGTTCTTGCTCCATAAGTTGGATTTACACAAGTCTGAGTTCACCCAAGTCTGTGCGACTGCAGAGAACGCCCTTAAAGTTTCCCAGCGTCTTCAAGTAGAGTCGGAGTTTAAGTTTAACAACCAAGGCAACGCCAAACAGTACAAGTTTAATTCCGAGGTACAGTCGTCCCTTCGAAAGGCTCTCAACGTTATTGAGTCTGACGATAAACCCCAAGCAATTCAAATAGTTCAGGATTCGTTGGACTTCCTTGAAGAGAGAAACCGCAAGATAAGAATCGCGGATACCTCCGACGGCGGGTGGCTGACCGTCAAACATTACGAGGCGAACCCGGTCGCCCTCAGTCTAGAGGACGATAAAAAGATACGTGCCGCAGAGAAAGAAGCATTACGAGATAGAGGCCGCGCTATTAGAGCAAGGCGATATGCTGAACGTCCTCAAGGACGAGGTAGAGGCTTTGTTCAGCCGTACGGTGAGTTCTCCAGACAATCAACACCGCGTGGTCCAGGTTTTACCAGTTTCTACACGCCCCAACGCCAGCAAACACCCTTCTATGACCGGTCCAGAGGTTCATGCCGCTTTTACGGAGGATTTGGTCATTGGTGGAGACAGTGCCCTGTTCGACTGGCCAGGAACTATTCCCCTATCGGAAATACAGCCTACACTACCCCAAACAGCGGTTTTCCAAGCTCTACCCACCGAAATCAGTGATCCGATCAAATCTTGGTTTTCTGATGTTTCCTCTGTCTTCACTCCAGATGCCTTATTGCCAGCCGCTCAACCGCTTACTAATGCTGCCAGTTTAAGACAGGAAATGGACAACCTTGTGACAGATAAGTTTGTTCTGAGTAACTCTATTGAATTTTATGAACAGAATTTATATGATTATGAACAAGGTACTGCTTTACCTATCGTTAAAGGCCGATTAAGAGCTCATTTACAGTTTTGGTGTGACATTGGAGCCCCGATTTGGGTATTGGACACTATTAGTTCAGGTTTCTTAATCCCCTTTGAGTCCCTGCCCCCTGGGGTTTATCTTCATAACAATAAGTCTGCTTTAGATAATACTAATTTTGTCTCGGAAGCCATCCTCGAATTGCTTAATTTAGGGTTAGTTGTCGAAGTTTCCGGCCCTCCCACGGTTGTCAATCCTTTGTCGGTTTCGTTCAATTCCGAAGGGAAGGCCAGACTTATTTTGGATTTGAGGCATGTAAATAAGTATATTGCAAAAGCCAAGTTTAAAATGGAGGATTGGAGAACTTTTCTTCAGGAGAAAGATTTGACCACTGCTCAACAGTTCAGGTAGACTTCACCGTTTGCTAGGTTGCTTGTGATTGGTCAATTAAAATTGTCGGTGTTCTCGGTGGTCAACCAATGCAATCGTATTTATACCTCCCAAGATCCCTTCCGCGTCGTTGCCGAAATGTTTGTCACATTTTCTCATTCTCGATCGTGCAGCAAGCTATTTTTCCTTCTTTGAATTTCATATTTTAAGTTATAACGAGTCAACGTGGTCGTGGCACGTGCCCGTCTTGTAGTGTAGAATACTTTAACAGATCTAAGCCTCCAAATTGTTCTTCCTGTGGGTATGCTCTTGGTGGATCTTTCCAACCGAAGACGAAAAAGGCGAAGCTGGCATTATCACCTTCGGCAGTTTTGGTGTCGGAGGGTTTATATTCCCTGAAGACGAGCAACCGGGGTGATCGTTGTTTCGTTACAAATAATGGTAACCTCTGGTTGTGCACTCATGAAGACTGCAAAGTCATCAGGTCGGCACATTACAACTCTGGCAGCCTGAGTGAGTTTTCTTGTCCTCACATTGAGGAGGCGAAGAAGCCAGGTGTGAGATTCGGAGACCAGCTAGTTCCGAACTTGGCCAATTATTTGTGCAGTGCGACAGTCACTGAAGAGCTAACAGCCATCACAGCTTTAGTCAGCCATCCTGTTATCGAGATTTCACCTGGGAGCTTTGCTGTTTTTGGACAGCCAACGGCGAGCAATCCTCTTGGCTATTGTCATGTAAGGAAACCGCACAGTGCTAAGTTTGTTTGTTCTGGAAGGGACTGCCGGAACTATACCTCGAAGGCGAAGCAAGCAGTTACTAAAGCCATCTGTCTTCACCAGCATCTGCTTTACTCGTCGCTTTGCCAGCTGGACGACAGCCAGAATAAAGAACAGGCGAGTGAAGTCCCAAGCCATCAGTCTTCAAACGAAGTCCCTTCAAACCCTGGCCCGGTTGAATCGCCACTCTCGGTCGATCCTCCTGCTCCAATTATAAACTTGAAACGTCATTCAACTTTAGCGCTTGCGGACAAGAAGAGGAAGCTGCCTTATGTGATTCCCCGTAGCGTACTACATGAAGTGAAAAGGAGGGACGCCTGTACTTTATTAGGCGTTCAAGGAGGATGGCCGTATTTATTTATACCAGAGGCAGAATACTGCGAATTGTGCGGCCATCCTGATCCCTTAACGATCACAAACCATCCTGGTCAGAAGTCACACGACGCCTATCTTATCACGGAGCTTAATGCCTTCCAGAAGATCGATGTGAAGGTTCAGAACTGTCAAAACCGAGATTGCCTTGCCATGCATCAAGTGTTCCCCTTAGAATTAGGTAAGAGTTCAGAGGGATTCGTTCAGAGCTGAGAGTTCATGATCAATGCATGTCACATTCAATTAACTATTCACTTAATTCTTAAATGTGACAGACAACATACATTGATATAACTGAGCTGATATAACTATATGACAAACAGGTGAAAACTAACCATTTTCAACCAATCATTCAAAGTTCCACTCCTGGTAGTGTGGTTAGTTATAAGCTTTTATCAGTAAGCCAATAAATTTTCTAAAGGTTTTCAGTTATGCACCTATGAATGTTAAGCCAGAGGCCAGGGGGTGACCCTGAGCTGAGGTGGGGACTTTGATATAAAATTGAATTTCTGTGTCAAACTGCCCTACCCTAGGGATTTGAAGTATTCAATTTGAAAACGACAACTCAGAAAAAAGGCAAACTCACTTGGTGCACAGATAAACTTTTTCATTAAGAAAGACAAAGGTTTGTAAATTAACTGAAATATAAAAAAAACACTCAAAACACCTGTAATAACAAAGATAAGTATTGTATCAGTCATGAAGACAAATCAGAAATTATTTAAAGGAGAAACTGATAAGAGGTACTAATACTTACCAAACAATATCTAGCTGAGGTTGAGCAGGTCATGATAACTTGTTACTGTGCCAGTTGTTTTCATTCTGTTCAAACTAACCCTGCCATGGGGCAGAGTCATGCTCAAAGTTGGTGGACCCAGAGCAAAGAATGGCAGTCACATACAGGGTTTTCAATAACATTTGAAGTAAGTGGCAAAACTTGTATAAATATACATACAGTTGAAATATTTAATATATATGTTTTATCTCTTTAGTGCTTGTTGTTAGATCCTCATTTAATATTTTGTTCACGGCGTTTTTTCTCCGTTGTTTTCTTCACAAGTCGTTTCAGCAACCTCGCCAGTCCAGTACTCAAGTCTCTGGCAACACAGGTTCCGTCTCTCCTGTGTTCCAGTAGGGCTCCATCCACTCTCAAGGGATACTATTGCTATTTCAACAAATGGAAAGCCTGGGCAGCCAATTACCATGAAGTGTCCTACTTCCCTGCCAGTGATCTTCATGTTGCTCTTTATTTAGTTAATCTAGTTCAATCAGGTGCTTCCTTTGCTTCTATTCAGTCCACTTTCTATGCGATTTCCTTTTTTCATAAGGCCTGCGCAGTTCATAGTCCTTGTGATAGTACTTTCCTTAAAGTCATTTTGGAAGCATCTAAAAGGGCATCTCGCAAGCCAGTTTCCGGTGCTAATAGGCTTCCTGTTTTACCCGCGCGAGCATTTGCACAGTTTAGTGTCTAAGTTTGCCGGTCATAGCGCCAGTTTGCTTGATATTAGGGACGTGTGTTTTGCCTAGTTGCGTTTGCAGGCTTCTTACGTTTTGACGAGTTGTCTAATATTAGATGGTGCCATATTCAGTTCAAGGACAATTATTTTTCCTTGTATATCCCTAAAAGTAAAACAGATCAACACGGTATTGGTTGTACTAAGGTCATCGCTAGGACGGGTAATCCTACCTGCCCGTTTAATATGTTGTTTAGATATGCCAGTATGGCCAACGTAGATTTAAATTCCGAAGAGTTTGTGTTTAGGTCGGTAGTGGCCCACAAGAATAAAACCTATTCGTTACGTCCAGGGTCTAAACTCTCTTATTCTAGAGCTAAAGAAGTCCTGCTTCAGAAGTTCAAAAGTTTGGGCCTTGATACGCCGCGCATTGGTTTACATTCTCTGAGAATAGGTGGCGCGTCCGCTGCAGCTAACAATGAACTTCCCGAACGGGCCATTAAGAAACATGGCGGTTGGAAAACCGAAAGTGTTAAAGATAGTTATTGCCGAGAAGACCTTAAGCACCAGCTTCTTGTTACGCTTAATTTAGGTATTTAGATCATAATAAGTTCTGTCCTCACATACGTAGTCAATTTCCTCTTGCACGTTTTTTGTCTTGACGAGGTGGTGACCGAGCAAGGGATTGAGTCGAGATCCAACCGTATGTCTGCAATTTTTTTCACGAAAAAGGACCCTAAATCATTAGTAAGTACTGCTTTGTCACTGTGTGGTGGAAACAATGTCTCATCGCCTTGGCGTAATAGCTTGCTCGTCGCAGAGAACAGTTTCTATGAAGTCTGTGTAGAAGACACATCGAGCCTTGTTCATTAAGTACGTAGTCTTTAGTTATTCTTTATGGTCTCAAACGCTAATAAATCAGATTATAGGCCGTGGTCCTCCATTTCCGTTCTGCTCTCCTGCAAAGCCTTTTTGCAGACCTGATGTCGTCATTAAATCAAGGCACACGCGCACGAGTGACAACCGTCTTGATACGGAGGGGAGCGTATTTGTCCAGAAGTGACGTCATAGTAGTGTTGTAATCATTAACCATAGTATCAAGAGCAGTGGGTATGTCCTGATAAAGACCAGAGGCACAGATGTCAGTTTTAAATGCGTTAAAATCAATTGATTTAATTATTCTGTAGGAGACAGTTTTTTTACCGCCAGATCAGCCTTAGCCATATTGAGATGACATATCACCGTGGCATGATCGGAGATGAAGCTGTCAGCGATTGGTGTATTCACAATAATACTGTCAGTTTGGCGTGTTATGATCAAGTCCAGCGTATGCCCATGTATTTGGGTGGCCGAGGTCACATGCTGTTTAAGACCCATTGAGGCTAATAGATCACAGAAAGCTTCACCATCAGGATCTGCCGGATTATCAACCTAATCAACATGAATGTTGAAATCTCCACAGATCAATACAGGCTCCGTACAGAGAATAAATGACTCCAAATACTCAGCAAATTCAGAGATAAAGACACTGGTAATGACAGGGTGCTTGGCTGAGGTTCCCATACATCGTGACGCCGCTAATTCGTACTTCAGTACTTATCTATGTACTTCATCTGCTGATTTGTTTACCCAATGCCAGGTCCCGACTTGAAATGTTCCGTATTTTGCATGCAATCCCGGTACGCGGTATACCGGCCGGGATATATATCCGACCGTGTTTTGAAAACAATTTAAATAAGGGGCAATCAGGGTTTTGGAGCTCGGATTGGGTCAAACAGGGTCAGGGTTTGAGCTTCTTGGCCTCACATACATACCCATTTTTCATGTAAGTACCCCCCCCCCCCCCCCCCCCCCCAAATAATCGATTATCAACAACCCCGAGGACGCGACGCGATAAAATGTACATGCTTACAGTCGGCCGGTTATTGTGCAGGACACTTTCAATCCATTTCCAGATGTTTTCCTTTCGAATTCAATGTCTTTGCCAAAGACAACCACTCCACTGATTGAAACTCAACGATCAACAATCGCGAGTCCAAAGTGATCCTGCTACCCTTAGTTCCAGAGGTTCTACTGCCTCCCTTCGCGAAAGTTAGGCGCCGAGGATAATTATGATAATTATGCGAAATTATAGAATGTGAACCAATCAAAGATCACTACCAGGTTTTCTGGTAGTGACGTCACTTGACGGCATTATCGGCTATTGGATTCAGACGTCTCGAGAGGAACGAACCAGAGGAGCCGGCTGAAATTCAGGCTAGCGAGCATGCTGCTTGCATTCAGTATTTATACTTGCCTATTTCGTAATACACGTGCAAATACGAAAAATACACATGCAGTTATTTGGAGTTATTTGGTGTTTATAACCTAAATTCATCCGTGTATATCATTACGAGTGTTAATATGAATAGTGTTTGTAAGAGAAATTTAGAGCAACTTGAAATCAGTTCACTGTAACCGAAATCAGGTTTCCAAAATATTAAGCTTTTGTAGTCCACTTATATCTTTGCCATCCTTTATCGAAAAAGATTTGAAAGCATATCAGGACAATTACATGGTATTTCTCTTCTATCTCAGGGTGTTATTTTCGTAGTTTTGTTTCAAGGAAACTTTAAGGTTCGTTTAGATTGACAAGGTCCTTTAAGTAGGTAAGGCAGATATTCTACCTGGCATTAAACAATGCATCGTGAAAAGCTTATTACCATTGTCAGTGATGTTAATATGAAAGTCTCATAACACTCTTGCAAAGTTCTTTTGTATATCAATAAACAAGTTGAATTAGTTTTAGAGCGAAACAGTGGTTTTGTGAAACCTAAGAGAACATTAGGTGATGCGATTAAAGGAGCTGTGTCATGATGGTAATTGCGCATGTACGGAGTGAATGTTTGGTATGTGTTACTAGAGGTTTTGCACCATCACGTGATGGCAGCCATGTTGGTAGCAGGAACAATGAAATTTGTTTAGTCACGTGAAAATTAAATCTCAAAGGAATAACATTCTATTGTTCCTGCCACCCAACATGGCTTCCGTCTATTGTCCCTGCCATGGCTGCCATCACGTGATGGTGCAAAACCTCTCGTCCAGTTCAGTTCTTGACCGCCATTTTGAAAGGTAACCAAGCTTTTGTTGACACTGAGGCTGGAGTTGAGATCTATCCGTATTCATAGAAAGAGGGCTACTCCAGCCTCCATGCGAGGCTAAGGCTTGGTTACCTTTCAAGAACTACGAATAGACCAGTTTACTATGGGGAGCCGTTTGTAAAAATATTATTTAGATGATTTTTACAATATTTACAAACAAATAGAGAACGTCTTCTCTGTCCGACAATTTTTTTTATAAATAAAGAAGAAACGCGACTTTGGTTATTTATAAATAATAACAATTTCAATGGGGTTCGCTAAAATGGTTAAGTAATAATTCATATAAGAACTGGAGCAATACCTATTGTTCCGCGGCAATGAATGTGATTTCACTAATCCCACATAGAAAACGGTTCAAGGATATCTCTTGACTATTGATATTAATGTTCTCAAATTAAAATGCATGAAATCGCTCGTTGTGTGTATGTTTTTGATTCCAAAATAAATTCAGCCAATAGAAAGACACTAAAACAAAAGCGGAGATATTATAAAATATTTCAATGTTCCCCACATAGGATTTCTTTCTCTCTTTTTACATAGTTACATATTGTCCGCTTCAATCATTTTCTTTAAAAAATATTGAGAAATCAGAGTTCTTTCCTATTTTAGGAGGTTTATTTCTGTTTAACCAATGAGATATCAAGTTTCAACAATAGAACAATTAACACCTTTGTGCATTCCTGACCGTTGGGTGCTCCTGTTCTTACGCGAACCATTACTTTAAAATAAATAGGTACTTTTACTAATTTCGTTATTTAATAAATAACCACTTTTTTAGAGAGCTCAATGCGTGATTTACAAAAAAAACATTTCGCTGGAGTGGTTATTTATAAATCAATAAATATTGGCTGCATTTCGCCTTTTGATATACATGTAACAATTATACATGTATATACATTCGCTTAAGTAATGAATTTACACTTCCTTTGAAATAATATTTTTTATATTTTTTGGGGTGAGTTTTGACTCCAGCAGTTCTGAACACTCTATACCAATGAATAGGGATGTTATAGTGTATAGAGTGTTCAGAACTACTGGGGTAAAAACTCGCCGAAAAACGCTGAAATTGCAACCACACCCAGCCCATGGACAAATAGACACATCCTGTAAGTATTATCGCTTTTTATTCAAAATCCAAGCCTAAACAAATCCCATGCAAATGCTAGTAAATATTGCCACTTACAGAGCTTGGGCCAGTACCTGTGAGAAAACATGCACACCGCTGTTATGTGTTCAGAGTATAAAACCCGGGATAAAACCACCACAGAATCACTTTCTCACGTAAAATGTGACAGGTTCGTCCCCCGACAGTCACAACAAGAAGATATCTCTGCAGGCAAAATAAAGAGTTATCACCCAACAGGGATACGATTAAGTTCTACGTAGGAGATTGTTGTTGTGTACTTCGTGGAACTGCAGCAAAAAGAGTGGCAAGTGATGAAAGAGGAGGACCCCTTCACAGGGCAGCTACATTTGACCTGGATAATAAGGTGAGAACGATTGCTACAGAACTTCAAGACCGAAAGTTGATAGCAAAATTAGCTGCAGGTGACGATGCATGCAATCGATGCGTATTATCACGCTGCATGCTAGACTGCGAACAGTCCCTCCTTTTCCCTCCCAACCATTGATTGTAATTTGCGAGCGGAGCGAGCGAAGAGAAAATATGGCAGGCGTTCGAGCGGAGCAAGAGGAAGAATGGGGCCGAGAAAGAGGAGAAGAAAAGGAGGGACTACAGACATCACACAGAGGAAATGATTACCGCCCCCTTCTATTTTTACGATACATGCTTTCATCGAGTTGCCATTGTCCCACCCCTTTTCATCAAGTCGTCATTATCAGCTCCGCCCCTTTCCGTGAAATCCGATGTAAACATAACATTGCTCTACTTGAGTCCCAAAATATACCGCCAAATGCAAACTCAGGAAAGTCCAATGTTGTCGACGACTCCGGTAAAGAGGTAGAAAACCAAACCAATCTTCGTATAACGATTTCTGCCGTGTTTGCAGTTGCTCTTTTAAAAACTATCACGGTATTTTTTGGGAAAACTGGGTCTCCACGGAAAATCTATTTTCAATTCCTGGCAAAGCTGGCGTGTTGAAGCTTTCAAATGCACGGAAATTTTGCAAAACCTGGGTTATTCTCAGCTCGAGAAAACGATTGGTTCATCCTCCCGTGTTTGTGCAAAGTGCGCAACAAAGACTAGGAGAGCAACAGATCTAAAATCGTATCTAGATGCTGGCTTGGCAAAAAAAAAATGTGCCCCACAAATCGAAGTCCACTCACCGCAGCGATTCAAACGTATGTTTTCGTCACCACAAGTTTCGGCTGCAAATTTACTCGCCTGGAGTATAGTATGGCGTTTTACATGATATGTATCTAAAAATGACAAATATACGGCCATCTACAAAGTCGATACATCATGAATTAAGCCCGGTTACAATTTGAAATTAAAATTACATTGTGTTTTGGTTTAGATTGAGAGTTACTTGTGACCTACACCAAAGCTAGACACAGTGGTGTTTCATGCCGTGAACAGGAAACAGCGTGTAACAAACATGAATACAGGCCGCTTTGAATTTACCAATAATTATGAATGAAACATCTATCTTCAGAGTTCAGAATCAACTGGTAAAAGGTGTTTGTGTACTGTTAATAGTATGACAGGCATAGTATGACAAAGTGGGATAATCAAAGGAGCTCATTTGGAATAGTAATAACGACTGGAGAACACAGGGGTTATAGAAGTTAATTAGGGTTGTTTAGTGGCCGAAAGACGAAGAATTTGACGAGGGCCGAAATTAAGGTGGCCCGCGGCTATTTCTTTTGGCAACGGGGGTCTTTTTAAATCGCGTTTTTGAATAGCTAAACATTATCCGATTTCTGAGATTTTTTGAACTTTTAATAAAGAATCCTCGAATTTTATAAAAAGTACAATTAGAAAGTGATTAACAAAGAATTGCTGAAGATATAAGCGATTTTCCAAAACGTTGTTTTTTAGGAAAGAGCGTATATTTCAAAACCCAAAAGATGGATATGTTCCATTTTACTTTCAACGAGTGCACAACCTCCAAGGTCTGTGACAGGCAAGTTTCAGGTTAATCTGCACCATACAAGTTTCTCAGCAAGCGGCTGATCAATTTTAACCTTAAACTATTATGCTCAGGCATCTGGTTCAACTGCCGGAGAAATATTACGGTAATAATTAAATCGTACATACCATATGGAAGTTCAATACCACTTGAAACTTCTGTGCCAAAGGCAAGAAGATCGGAAAACTGCAACTAACGTTATGCGGCGAACGAAGTAAGATAGGTTATTGCTAAATATTTGCGAAAATCGAGAAATTTGTATTCTTTCGGCGTCAAAAAAATTCACTTGTTTGTTTTTCTTAAGTTCCTAATATGACTTACAGTAGCATATTTTAAAGTACCTTACCGAGTTTCAGCGCGCTTTGACCATACGCTTTTGAGAAATAAAGGCTGTAAACTTCAGCTTGTGTGAGACTTCTAAAATCTAAATGCTTGGAAAACCCCTCATGTTCGCTAAATTATTCAATGTGTTTGTTTTGAATTTCCGCACGGGTTCTGCCACTTGGGAATCGCGAGGCAAGGAATAATTAAAATTATTGTTGAAATTAAAATGAGGATTACATTGTAATTCATGGCTGTGTGCAGTAACCCATGAAACAGGTGTTACGTGTTATGTCCACCTGGTAGTAAGTAGCGACGAGGGGAGAACATTTGAAGAACGTTTCCACAGTAGGATACTCCTTGGCACCAAAACATTACTCAGCCTGAAACTATTATTACAAATACCTTACTACACTTGCAAAATTAATTCTCATTTTAATTTCAACATTAATTTTAATTATTCCTTGCCTCGCTTTTCCCGTGCGGAAATTCGAAACAAACACATTGAATAATTTAGCGAACATGAGGGGTTTTCCAAGCATTTAGATTTTAGAAGTCTCGCACAAGCTGAAGTTTACAGCATTTATTTCTCAAAAGCGTATGGTCAAAGCGCGCTGAAACTCGGTAAGGTACTTTAAAATATGCTAATGTCAGTCATATTAGGAACTTAAGAAAAACAAACAAGTGATTTTTTTGACGCCGAAAGAATACAAATTTCTCGATTTTCGCAAATATTCAGCAATAACCTATCTTACTTCATTCGCCGCATAACGTTAGTTACAGTTTCCGATCTTCTTGCCTCTGGCACAGAAGTTTCAAGTGGTTTTGAACTTCCATATGGTATGTACGATTTAATTATTACTGTAATATTTCTCCGGCAGTTAATTGAACCAGATGCATGAGCATAACATTTTAAGGTTAAAATTGATCAGCCGTTTGCTGAAAAACTTGTATGGTGCCAATTAACCTGAAAATTGCCTGTCACAGACCTTGGAGGTTGGGCACTCGTTGAAAGTAAAATGGAACAAATCCATCTTTTGGGTTTTGAAATATACGCTCTTTCCTAGAAAACAACGTTTTGGAAAATCGCTTATATCTTCAGCGATTCTTTGTTAACCACTTTCTAATTGTACTTTTTATAAAATTCGAGGATTCTTTATAAAAAGTCCAAAAAATCTCAGAAATCGGATAATGTTTAGCTGTTCAAAAACGCGATTTAAAAAGACCCCTGTTGCCAAAATAAATAGCCGCGGGCCACCTTAAACAGAAGTTGAAGTTAAGTACTAAACAACCATACGTTTCAAACTCAAAGGCACTTAGACTTTCTCCAAGCCATTTGTGAGATACGTTGATGTTTTACTTCGTCGCTCGCTGTCGCCCTCCAGTAAGCAGTTTCCAAAGTATTCAACTTGTGGCGCCAATAAGTTTGAACTTTTCAAACACACTTCGACGGCCACGTGCACCGAGCTCGCCATGTTGATTGATACTCTCAAGTTCCACTCCTGCTAGTTTGTGATTGATAGGTGTTGACACGCTGCAAACTCGTTAGCCAATGGGAATTTTGAGTTGTTCCAGCAACGCGTAATTATTCCTCTGTATGATTTCTGCAGGCCCTCCTTTTCTTCTTCTCTTTCTCGTCCCCATTCTTCCTCTCGCTCCGCTCGAACGCCTGCCCTATTTTCTGTTCGCTCGCTCCGCTCGCAAATTACTATCAATGGAGGGAAAAGCAGGGACTGTTCGCAGTCTACTGAGCTGCATGCCTATCAGCTCTGTATAATCAAGCTAGAGGTTTTAAGGCTCAAACAGGAGAGTATGATACCACGTACACAAGCATCACTTGAGGGTATCGCTTTAGCTGAGCTTTTGTCTTACATAGAGTAGACAACTGGTCAAACTGTTTTTACACTGTCGGACTTGGTAAAGATTGAAACAGCTTGGAGTAGACCTCCTAGAAAAAGTCAATTCCACAATAATAATAATAATAATAATAGCATTTATTTAAACACGGTATTGGCGATACTGCAGCATTCAGAGCTGATGTGGCCGTGATAATACAACAGGAACGATAACGAAATCTAGCTAACCTCATTGATTATGTAAATTACAAGTTTTTGATTGAAAGACTATTGCATTATAAGAAATTGGAATGATACTATCTAAATAGTTGAAAGACTAACTAATTGACTAATAACTTAATTAGATGAACAAGCGAGTAGTTGTGCAAATGGACAGGCGGATGTCTAATGTATAAGTAAACACTTGGACGAGTAAACATGAATAAGTTAGGCATGCATAAATAAAACATATTAGTGGTATGAAAACTTATCAGTGTTGATCCTGACATTTGGTTGCAGTGGTATGGAGTTAATATACTTTTTGACAAGTTTTTTAAAGGTCGAGTGTTTTTTGTCTTTAAGGAGATCGTCTAGGTAGTTCCACAGTACGGATGCTCTGTATGTGATTGACTTGCGTATAGCATCTGTACGTGGATGTGGGATGACTAGCCTGTGAACGCCTCTTAGTGAGTGTTTATTGACTGAAAGATCGACTGCTTTTCCAGTTACCAGGTCTTAGAGCACATAACGAAGGGAGGGAAGTAAAGACTTGCTTTTTCAAAAGATATTGGAGCAGCTTTCCAGTTTCACAAGAGACCAATTACGATGCAGAGGTTGTTCATCCAGCAAACTTAAGGCTGCCATAATCATCAGGAGAGATATGTTAGCGTAACAGCAAAGGTTTACTGGGTCTTTTGATCCTGACTGCCAGAGGCAAGCAGTACCTGATTGCCTACTAGCTGGCCCTAGTAAATATGATATTAGAACGACCTAATATCCAAAACCAAACTGGAGAGGAGAGAGTTGGAATTGGCACAAATGTTGCTCTAGTTCTTTCAGAGGATACAGCTGTACGACATAACTTAATTATGGAACTAGAAAAAGAACGTTTGTAGATACATTTTACCGACTTGGACTTTCAATCTCATATGACAGGGTTTTGCAAATTTTTGCTGACACGGGAAATAGTGTATGCTCATATTTTGAGGAAGAGGGTGTAGTGTGCCTTCCACAACAGAAAGGGTCTTTGTTTACCCGCCGGAAACGTCGACAATATGGATCATAACCCGAGTTCGCGGATATCTAAAGACTCCTTCCACGCTACTGCGATCTCTTTGACTCATTACACCCCACAACTGATGCGCTTGGGACTAATACAGATAGAGTGGTGTTAAATCCTGATATTCCCAAGAAGATTAAGGAGTAATTAATCTACCAGAATCTTATACCGATATCCAGCCTGTTTTAGTCCAGAAAAAGAAGGACCAATATGTTCCAAAGGGAAGCGTTCCAGCAAAATCCCGTATATATATATATATACACTCGTTTGCAGAAAGGTTGTCCTACACAAATAACCAGATATCCAGATATCTAATTTATTCAGAGATATCTAATGAGATGCATAGTGACTGTGCCAGCTGTTAGCATAATTGTTCAGTTGCAGAGAGATTTGGCGAAACATGCCGACAGCGTACTCAAAAGTATACGGTGTGCTGCAATCTCGAATAAGATTTTGTACAGGAAAACAGATGAAGGAATCGCAGGCATACTTTTTTGTACCCGAAAAGTGTTCGTCGTTATTACTGTAGTTTGTTCTTTAATACGGGAGATGTATCCCCTCAGAAAATCGGTCGCCCGGCCCAACAGAGTCTACCGGCGATAAATATTAAAATAGAGACGGCAGTGCTCGTGAATTGCGTTTGTTATCCTGTAATTGGTACAATTGGAAGAAGTTATGAAATGCTGTGGTTTTGGCATACTTCAGTGAACACGTGAGAATATGGCGTAAAAGGTGGTATATTTTTAAGACCGCGAATTATTTCACAATTTTTTAAATTATTGAATTGTTAAAGCTGGAGACTACAGACCTAAAACTGCTAGAAGCACAAAAATTGAAGCGGTTTCTACAAAACGTAAAGAATTACGACAAGAGACCACCTAGATTAATGGATTTGAATCTCCCGCCCTGTCTGTTAAAAGTTTGAACAACAAATGTTTACAGCATCAGGACCCAAAGTTGTCCACTGAGTAATTCTGTATTACTAAAGCTCCGCTTTTAAAAACTTTCAAACATCTCGTCAATATCGGTGCAACATTTGTTGAAGCCCATTTTCGAGAATAAGGTTGAGAGCAATTAAAATGTTGAATAGATGCTGAAACCGCTTGTTCTCGACATGTTAAATCGGCAATGTTGCAACCATTTGACACACACGCTTTCGACACAATTTTGAACCAATGTTGAAAGGGCGCTTATTTTATATGCTCGAGAACCGAACAAGCCAAGTGTATTTGCAATCGTGAACCGAGCAGTTAATAGCGTATAGCATACACTGAAATCACCACCGTCGTTCTCGGTAGAAACAATAGAGTGATTAAGCACCGCGTTCTACGGCAAACGGGAAACGTCAGCCCGCCGTCAAAATACGAAATAACTATATAAGAAAAGTGGAAAAGAATTCCAACGTTCACAACAAACGCGGATCGGCTCAACTTCATGTAACAACTGAAAATGTCAAGCAGCAAACGCGTGAAAATTGGTTATGTTTTCATTTCTGCCGTTTGTGGGAAGAAAGTTCAACGCGATGCTTAATCTCTCTAATGATTGTGCTCACCCCCGAACTAATTATAAGCTTAATCACTAAATTAGTTCTATTTAAACTTTAGTAGTTGTTGACAGGTTTGTCATGAAAGTGCGAGCCGAATATTTAGATCTAGAGAGGCTTTTTATAGTGTCAAACTTATGGGTTTTTCGTACAATTTCTTAGAAGTAAAACTATGAATATATTACTCAAAATTACAATCATTTCGGCCCATATACTGTGTATTTATATGGCTGGTAGACAGTATCGTGTGATTCGCGTAATTTAGTCATCGTCTCATCGTCTCTGAATCACGAGGCCATTAAAATGAAAATAAAATATCAGTGGGGTATTTCGCTTTACGATTTGATTTGCTTGGAGAAGGAATTTTCAAAGGGTTATTCATGCACGCTAAAGACTCACTTACTTTTGGTCCCCTTTGCCTCAGTGGTCGCTCTTCGGCACCTTCATAGTCGGATCAATCCAGAAAGCACAGCCGTTTAAAGCCATGCTATAGGCGTCGCCGAGCTCTTCTGCTGTATCAACAGGCCTACTCTGGGATCTAAACTCGCCTTAACTCGCCTTAACTCGCCCTACATGTAACTCGCAAAGCCAGAAAATGGAAATTTTCCTTAAATCACCTTAACCCACCCTAAATCACCTTAACCCGCCTTAACCCACCCTAACTCACAAAGCCAGAAAATGGACATTCTCCTTAAATCGCCTTAACCCGCCCTAACTCGCAAAGTCCCCCACCCCCCAATTTTTCCTTAAATTGCCTTCATTGGCAAAGCTAAAAATTATAATCACTAAACATGTCTTACAATTTGAGCCCTATTCACTGAAATTCATGTCTACAAAGATGTTGATACATGTGATTAGTGTTCACACGTGTCAAAAATACACTAGTACTGTAGTCTGTGGCTGAAGTCAATGTACACTTTGTCACAAATGTAGTAACACCAGGAGCCCATTACATGGGCTCCTGGTAACACCTAATTGTTTTGTGATGTCCAACTGTTGGATTTATCTGAGTCCAGTATGGCAAAATGTTTAAGTATAGAGATGGCGGGACAGAAGGTTGAGCCTAATATTTATAAAAGTTTTTTTTATTTTTATGCACCAGTCAATGTAAATCCCCACCTTCCCCAGGTTACAGATTAGTGGGACTTGGATTTTGAAACTGGCAAAATATGTTTAGCCCTTGCCCACCAGGGTGTTTATATGAAGAAAATCCCTACTTTCGCTGTAAAATGCCTTGAACACATACTATCATACAATTTTGAGCCCCAGTACTGAGGGGCAGAGCTAGATGATAAAACATAGATGATACTCAACACCCCAGGGTGTACATTGGTCCTAAAGTAGAAACTTGTACCTCGCAACCGGCAATGTCTTTGCTATGCCCCACTAATCCAAGGCCTGGGGGGTATATACTTCATGGTAGTGTTTCGTTCCATATACAGTATTATGCAGGGAGACTATATGGAACGAAACACTACCATGAAGTATATACCGCCTGGGGTGAGGAGGTATTTATATTATTGACTAATGCATAACGAACAAATATTATCATCCAATCAATAAACACAATAATATAAACAGCTTGGGAGAACTATATTGGGCTTGCACGTGGCCCTAATACACACATCTGATTGGATGATTATTTGCAAGAACTATATTCTATAATAAAAATAAATAAATAAAACGTTGGTTATAATAAATCAACATTTATTTTCGCACTGTTCAATTGTGGTCACGTCACTCGGGAAATAAGTTCAAGTTTAAGCTTATTGCTACTGACCAAAGATCAGCAATAACTTTTCAGTTTAAAAGTTTTTATAAACATATCATATATCGTCGAGCCAAATCCATTGTTTGCTAAAATCCCCGAGTAAACTAGTTGATGCTAATCAAAATAATGTTTCTTTAAATTGCTTACTTACCAGAAATGATGCAAATTTTCTGTTCCTTTTCGTATAAAACCAAAACCAAGCATGTACGTGCTACCAACACGCGCTTCACGTTCACCCGCCATCTTGAAATATACACGAAGCTGATCTAATTATCGATTTTATATTGATTGGAGTTTGATTGATTATTGATTGGAGTTTGATTGATTATTGATTGGAGTTTGATTGATTATTGATTGCCCGGATCCAAGATGGCTGCTATCGAAGTAGGAAGCGATAAAATTGTTTGTTCTCATATAAACGTTTCGGAAGAAAGGTTAGTCAATATACACGTAACAATATAACCTAGCTAATCTGCATACAATAGTAGAGGGAAGAGGGGACACTTAATCTGGCCTCTGGGCAACACCAGAACATGCAAAACTATGTTTTTTATGGTCCACAAATGTTATGACGGAGAGAGACCTCTGCTAGCAGGGAAGTGAATCACAAGCAGTTGTTATTTTATTTGTTATTTTGCTTTGAAATTACGTAATCTGTTTCATGATTCTATAACAATTACCTATGCTTGTTAATTGAAACCAAACTGTCATGCAAGTATGTCAAAGCTATTTTAATTAAAATAATTGTTGAGCTATTGATTTGTCATTTCCTTTAAAGCTAAAGGTGTGCTTCTTTATTATTAGCATGTGAGTGAGTTGAGTCACTGATAGTTCTTTAACTGAGCCATCATTTTGAATATAAATGTGTTAAGTTTATGCATGTGTGTATGTTAATTATGTTGTATATATGTATGGCTTGATTGGTGGAATTGGATGATTATGGATGGCTGCATGGATTGAATGATGAACACAGTTATGTATTCACTGAGTATGTGTTATATATTGTGTATTATGTATGCACATATATATTTACTAGTATATGTCATTAGAATGTATGTGCATGTAGCCATGCAGTGTGCACAAGTAGGATAGGTGTATGTCTATTAATCAATAATAAATATTGACTGACTATTTCAATATTAACCACTCAATTGTCTGACAGATAAATGACAAGGATATTTTTCTGACATACCCTTAATTTTATAATTCATATAATAGTTAATATATATATTCATAAATATATAGATATATACATGGGATGAATACAGAAGATGTACATGTATATGTTTGCAGATGTTTTTGTAGATGTTACAGAAAATTGTTGGCTAGGTCATATATCATTTCTGTATTCCCTAACACAAATGAATTGTACATGTATTTATGATTTGGAGACCAATATGACAATGGTGTAAAACAATAGATTGTGTTGGGGAATGCAGAATTAACCAGACAGCTTTTTTAAATTGCTGCTGTATAGGGTATTTATTTATAACGACTATACTGACTTACCATATAAGTTTAATAATTATTTAATTGGATCTGTATTTCATGTATATATTAATTATAATTGCAATTTTTATATTATTATGGCAGTGGTGAATTTCCTAAACTTGCCTTAACTCACCTTAGCTCACCACAATACACTAAATCTTGTAAGGAGTTTCCCTAAACACCCTTAACCCACCCTAACTCGCCACATACAAATTTAAGTATTTTTCCTTATACTGCCTTAAATCGCCTTAACTCGCCTTAACTCGCCACATACAAATTTAAGTATTTTTCCTTAAATCGCCTTAACTCGCCTTAACTCGCACAACCTCGCCTTAACTCGCTGCGAGTTTAGATCCCAGAGTAGGCCTATCAACCCAGAATTTTCGGTTTCGCTCCCCGAAGTACCCACAAAATCGTATTGACAAGTGGTTTAACGTCCGTTAAATTTTTTTTCCACGGCTTGTCTGAAAGCATGAATATCTTCCACCACAGGATGCAATTCTGTGGACCTTGTAGCTACTCTTTTTCTTTGAGTCAATGACGCGAAGTTCAATTTTGAGAGTTTGTTGCTGCGAGGTCTCCGCGCATTCCGCAATTTTTAGAAAACAGTACCTACTGTATCTCATTAGATATGTCTGAATAAATTAGAAATCTGGATATTTGGATATTTGTGTAGGACAACCTTTCTGCAAACGAGTGTATACAGCCGTTTGCAAACATTCTGACCCCCCTCGCCATATATAAATATGTATAAAAAATGGATCAAACATTATGGGATACCTCTTCCTATATTTTTTTCTGAAGCCCTTGATGATAGGCAACTTGAAAAAAATATCAGCAATGACATCCCATAATGTTAGATATATGTTTGATATATATTTATATATGGTAAGGGGGTCAGAATTTTTGCATATATACACTGAAACAAAAAAACTCTGCCAAAGACTTATATATATCATATATATATATCCTTTATATTTCCGTCAAACTTTTTTGACAGTTGTTGCTTTGGTAGACACAAAGAAACATAATAGGCTTTGTTTTTCTTTGTCTTTGACGGTAATGAACTAATATGTTTAACCGTGAAATTCTGGCATTTTGGCCAGCAAGGTTTTGATCACACGTCAGTAGCAAGAGCAAGAGCAAATTGAAATACAAACCGGTCGCTGGACGCTGTAAATCGACCCAACAAAATTACCGGTTTTTGTATTTTAATTTGCTATTGCTCTTGCTACTGACGTGTGATCAAAACCTTGCTGGCAAAAACGTTTGACGGAAATATAAAGGATATATATATATGATATATATAAGTCTTTGGCAGAGTTTTTTTGTTTCAGTGTATATATATATATATATATATATATATATATATAAATGGCTAAATAAAGTCGAGGAGCTGCTTGACAAGGAGAAACTGGAGGAACAGGAATATCTATCATGGACGGTTTACTTTGCTTCACTGCAGCCGCAGGAGCCGACATAACTACTCCAGGAAAGGCAGATGCAATCCTAAAGGCAGCCCATATTAGAGGTTCCTGCTACGCGCATCAAGTAAGTGCATCTGCGCTATACCTTTTGCAGAGATCAGCATATCAGGCATATGTCGAGAGCAGTGAACCTAATCAAGATTAAGCAATCGGAACAATATCCTCAGTTTATGTTTTGGTCTACTGCCTTAGAGTTGGAGCTTATAATTATGGTAATGTTTTGGTGAGATCTATTAGAGAAGGAAACGTTTCTGTATATGTCCAAGTTCTTGGTAAACTAGTACCCTGGATATTCGCGTTGAATCTATGTCACTATTCGTAATGGTTGCCTGTCCACATCAGGGTGCCTGTTTTCTAGAGCCAGCAAGTCCCTGGCGTTTACGCAGAGTTTATGGATGGTAAGTGTGTTGTGCAGAAGTCCCAGCTTAGTTTTTCGATGATTGCATTAGATCACAATCACGAGCAAGAGAATGAGCTCATCAAAGGTGACGGCGGCGCTGTGGGCCTCGCTGAGTATCCAGCAGCCCTCCGTCGCTGGATGGTAGCAGGACGACAGGTTGCAAGAGTCGTGAAAAAGTTTGAAGAAACCATGCTTATCCACCAGCTCTTTCTTTGGTGGGGAAAATGCGAGTTGGACAAAAGTCAGAACTAGTTCGTTGTCTCGAAGTCGGCACAACAGCTCATCCGCCAGAAGTTGACATGAAAGTAATATATGCTGCTGCTGCAGTCAACATGCTGTCACCAGAAAAATCAAAAACTTTCTAGGAATATGCAACAACTGTGTTCTTACATTATGTTGTGAAGCAAGCAGAAAATGTCAAGAGAGTAGATCTGGTATGGATACATACATCGACAATAGCTTCAAGCAGGGAACCAGGGAGGCACGAGGCCATGGTGTTCGTGGATGAGTGCGTGGAAAAACAACCATTCCAGGAAATTGGAAGAGTCTTCTCCAATAAGATGAGAGTAAGACCGAACTCTTTGCTTCTCTGGCAGATAACGTTAAATGACTAGAACTTGCAGGGGTTGGAGTGATTAGCACCAGTAAAGACGATGTGGTGAGCTCATCTCCTATCGACAAGCAAGGTATCTCTCCCTGTAATCACGGCTGATACCAGGGTTCTACTTCATGCGGCGCATGCAGCTACAGCAGTGGATGTCAAAAAGTTATAATACGAACTGTCGATACTGATGTTGTCGTATTGGTGTAGGAAAGCACCTAAGGTATATTCCAGCACACCGTATTGCTAGCGTTCTCGGGCAGCAGAAATGTGAAGCATTACTCTTCTTTCATATACTTACAGGCTGCGATACGGTGTCTTATTTTTCTGGAAGAGGACAGAAAACAGGATACCTGGCTTGGAATGCGTGTTAAGATGTAACCCAAGTATTCCGCATTCTTTCGACCCCTCGGAGAGCGATCTCCGGGGAACATTTCCAGCTGATAGAACGATGTGTGGTGATCTTGTACGTATACAGTCGAACATGCCCCATGAACACAGTCAACGAGGCTCGTCAGGCACTCTTTGCGCAAGGCACAAGAACAATTAACAATATCCCACCAATTAAAGCTGCGCTTGAACAATACGTGAAACGGTCCGCATATGAAGCTGGCCATATCTGGGGCCAAGCACTAGAGCCGATCCAGAAACTGCCAAGTCCGGGGGAGTGGGGATGGGAGCAATCTGCTGGAAATCACGTCAACCGAAAATACTATGGCAAAATATTCCCGGCCTACGAATTTGTTAGAAGTCTAGAACATAACAAGAATTTTCTAGCCCAAGTAACTTCATGTTGCAAAGTTTTGTGGAGGTACATATTTTTTAGAGGTTCTTTTTTCCTGTTCTGACTCTATTCATCAGACGAATTGGGACGTAAGAATATTTTAGGGGAAACCTTTTAGTCTCCCTTTTCTTCTATAATTTTCTAGGGATTGAAAACAAATTTTCGAGCCAGTATTTCAGAAAACAATTTTCTACCCTTACAAAAAATGACACTATCTGAAAACTATCTGAATACTAGTTACACCCGATATCTGAAAACTAACTTATCTTTAGCTAAATACTATCCGACATATTTATCTGCTTACTATCTAATTAATAAGTAAGAGCTATCTGAAAACTATCTAATTGGAACCATTCGGATAGTCTATCTACATGCTATCCGTAGTTAAGATAGATTTCGGATAGGCATAAACAGATAGGTTTTGCATACTTTTTAGTTATACTAAAACTAGTCATCAAAATCTAAAATAACTACTTTTCAGATACAGCCCAGGTAGAGATAAGTTAGCATTCAGTTAGGAACCAGATACTGTTCAGGTATCCATTAGATAGAGATTAGATAGTACTTAACTAAAGTGAGGATAGTATTCAGATAGATATCAGATAGCTTATAACAACAGAGAAGATAGTGATAAAATAGAGATTAGATAGTACTTAGATAAAATGAAGATAGTGTTCAGATAGACATCCGATAGCCTATAACAACAGGTAAGGTAGTGATCAAATAGAGATTAGATAGTATACTTATATATATAAAATGAGGATAGTATTCAGATAGACATCCAATAGCTTATAACAACAGATAAGGTAGTAAACAAATAGAGATTAGAGAGTACTTCAATAAAATTTGAAATTATAATTTGTATAAACTATATATAGTCATAATATGTAACATTCAACCAGACTTAAATTAGTTTCAATCTTGATGTTGGCATGCAACCTTTGATGTCTTCTACCATCATGAAACTCAGAGTATATATTACTATAGAGACAGTTGTTGTCTTGCATCTCTCCAAATTCTGAGCATCCAAAACTTGAACCAACATTTCTACGATTTAACAATTGAAGCGTGAAGGCAATTTAAACCTGACTTATACATTGTAAATAAAATTATTTATCAAGGCCTTGACTCTCTCAATATGAATCCTACATGTATAAAAAGTATATTATTTTAGCTGGCTTAATACCAGCCTTAAATGGCCAAATTTTACAAAAAATGTTGGTACAAAATATTGGGTATTGTTAGGGCTAGGTTTGAATATTGTCTTTGCTTTTTCAGGGTTGCCACCAATCAGGAAAAAAAAAGTCTGAGTTTTCACTGGCTGATAATAGAACTGTTCGATATTCCCTCGTCCATTAAAGAAAAGTCATTGTCAAAACATGTAGCCTACCCTCGCATATGCTTTGAGGCATGAAAGGTCATCATGGCACCCAGAAAATATAATTCCCTGACTTTGACAAGAAATTTAGAATTTCCCTGACCAGATGCAAAATTCCCTGACTTTTCCCTGACTGTGGCAACCCTGTTTTTTTTAATACCCTCCTTGCTCCACAGCTGTAATGTATTGCAGTACGGTACATATTTCTGACTTGCAACACTTTCGCATCTTCAAAATTAGACCAGACAAATGCTGTAGATTGAGAAAATAAGCAATATTACACAATGGCCTCTGTACTTCACTTACTTATTACCTTTTATGTTTTCAATGTAAAATGCATCATTTCATATAATTATCATTTGTTTTATACATGAATTAATATTTTCTCTCCATATTGTTTGAGAAATAGGTTTTTCAACACTCTTATTGGTGTTTGATTTATTTATGATTAAATGGATAATTACATACCTGACTCTCATATATTATGGACATACATGTACTGTACATGTACAATAAAACTTCTAGTTCATAGTTCTGAACAGCCAATTACTGCTATTGAATTGATTCTTCGTGAAATTCATTGATGATTTTCTGAGTTTAAGTTATACAATGTATATGTACATGTACTACACTGTACCAATATAAAAATGAAAGGCAGGATTCCACCAATCCCACCCGGGATTATTTAATGTCCCACCTCACAAATTCCCACCCAGGTTTCCATGGCATCCCACCCGGGATTCCACCAATCCCAACTGGGATCCCGTCATCCCACCCAGGATTACATTGTATTAAACATCCCAGCTGGGATCCCTGCATCCCAACTGGGTTTGCAAAATCCCTTAGTATGGCATAACACACACAAAAGTTTAAATGGCCCGATTGTCAGCAGAAGCCCGATCAAGTGACCAGTAGCTGCCTATTTTCCCTTCAGTTTTGGCATTTTACCCTATTATCATGACCTGAATGCATACATGCATGCATACATGGCCCCACACATCAGCTTGTCTTTCAAATCCATTTACCCAAAAAATCATGTGATGGGGGCCGCGTACATGTCTGATGTGAGCAGGCCAGAAAAAAGCTGTTCTGCCATGCTCTATTTTATGCTTCTTGCTTTGCTGTTATTAAAACAAACTAAGTGATCATATGCATACAATAACAAAACTTATTGACTGAGTTACGTCATGCTGATCGAACAGAAAAATACAATGTATTTGGCTAACTGTCATTTTGTACGGACCTTGCTGTGCTCAGCTAGTCTATTATTTTATGACATAATTATATCCTCGAGCCAAATATTTTCCTGTCGTGGCCCTTCCTCTCAGTCAATAAGTTCTCCAGAAAATCTACCCTGCAAGCAGGGCTTTCTTCAACTCTCCACACACACAAATAAAACGAAAGAAAAGAATGGTTCAGCACTAATTTGTGTTGTTTTCATATTGATCAAGCATGCGTCAATTTGTTTTCTTGTGCCCACTGACTCACTCAGTCGTGTCACCTTTGTCTTCCAAATGTGTCTGCCAATGGACTCAGGTTTGGTTACAGCTAGCATGTGTACATCCATCCATCTTCCCTGAAACTCAGGAGGGAATGTATGTCCTACACTATTGTTAATCGTGTTCCAGCATAATTTTGCATAAAAGTGAAAATTCTCCACGGCCATCCCAACGGTCGCCCTGTATCTCAATATCCATTGGCCAAGAGAAATGAGATGGTAAACATTGTAGATTTCAGATAGTTCACTTCCTATTGTTAATGGAAAAAGACAAGAGGATGCTGCGAAGCAGGGAAAATAAAATAAATTCCCTTCTTCAAGGGTAACTTTAGGATAAATAAAGGTAGATTTATTGAATCAATGGTAATTTCAAGGTCTTCTGTGCAGTTCAGCAAAATAACAAGAAGACAAAGCCGGAGTTTTGAAACCAAAACCGTATCAATTTTTAATCAATATAAATATTTACTTCACCAGCACTGCTTGAATTAGGCAGATTCAATGTTCTTATAGGAACTTCCTACATTCATGTATATACATTTGTACAATGCATGTATGGAGATTTAATTATGACTGGGAAGTGTAGAGATAAAAGTTCATCGTACACATTATATTCTCCACATCCTGAAACAAGATTTTTGTCTGAAGATTTCAGAATTACTGTATTGCAGAACAATGCAAACTCATACCAAAATGCATCCAAAACCATAATGTTATTTGACAGTCGACTGAAGAACTGATAAATCCTAATCTCTTAGCCAATCAAAGGTGCCAAAGTTTCAAAGAACAGGCCTTATATCACATAATATTTACAGTAATAATTTAGCCAATCAGCATTCTTAATTTCCACCATAAATCCTCATAAAATAAACATCCATGTGACCTGGAACAGGATTATTTAACGACAGTGTAGCACATGTATACATCCCTTCCTGAGTTTTTAGGTGAGATGGATGGCTGTACACAGGCTACATGTAGTTATCAGCTTAAAGCCCAAAAATAGTTGGGTGCTGATAAACCGGTTTTAACAGGCTCAACAAGTCCAGTAGCTTGGACAAAAACAAGCAAAGTTCAAGAAGGCTCTGCTCACAGGGTAGGGAAAATGCACATGTACATTGTACATGTAGTTGTCATTTACAGCTACATTGTCAGCTGTAGCCATCATGTAGCTGTCATTTACTTGGAGAAAGGCACAGCTATAAAAGGCTACTAAAAAGGAGTGAACTTCTAAACATAATATACCAGGAGATTAACATAATAATACCATAGAGGACAAATTAATCCCTAATTTCAGAAATTTCACACATAATTTGTAATATTTCATATGCAAACGCTGCCTATGCGCAATTAAAATAATGTTCATCTGGATCGTAATTTGCTCTCCATAATGTTAATGGGTTATGAAATAGTGACTCTTGAAATTAGGGATAAATCTCACTTGTTTGTCAAAATCTACATAATTACTTAAATTTTGACAAACACAAGTTAAATTTATCCCTAATTTCACTTGTCCCCATTTAATTACCTATACTAATTAAAAACAAGATTGAGTACCCCGCTAATTAATAAGCACACCAATAACCAAATGTTGAGGGATCCAAATATCTAAGTAGGAGGTTCAGTGCCCAGGACTGTGCAAGGCAGTGCTTGAGAGCTAATGGTCACTAGGAAACCCTGGCAACCACCAGCCCAATGAGACCAACTTAGGAAATGTCAATAAAAAGTTTTGAGGTTATGAAAAATCCAGGTCAATCAGGTTAATTACTGGAAAGAAATGTATTTTGCTTGGTCTTAAATTAAATATTAAGTAAAAAGTTTTATTACTTTAATACTTACAAAATTTCTTTGCATACTTGTACAGCTCTTTGTCATGTTTTACATTTTCACTGATCACCATGACTGTGATTGCATGTTTTCAACTTCAGTTGAAAATTCACAATTGTGTCTCCAGTTTCTGTTTCCTGTTAAATTGAAAGAAATTAAGTGTATCTAAATACAATACAGATACATTTATTTTCATGCATTTAATAACAGTAAAAATCATTTTTCACTAAAATGTGCTGGAAACCTGGCTGCAGACAGGACGTGGAACGAGGAATACGGTACTTCCCAGATTAGTGCACAATTTGCTACACAAATGTTTTCAAATGCCAACGGTTATTAGTTCTTCATGAGAAGTTAGTCATTAAATTCTCGTAAATGTTAGTACCCTGGGTACCTGCAGAGGTTCTATTATACCTCTCGGCCGTCTCTTCATCTCTCTCGATCTCTAGTAGTTCTCCAAGCAAGTCCTTCTGGAACCAGGCCCAGGGTAATGCTATTATTAGCTAGTAGGCCGGGATGTAGGGGATTAAAGAAAATCGCTTCGTACTTTCGCGATTCGTGTGATATATCATTTAAAAACATTGCCGCTATAAAATGATATAAAACCTGACCTATACCAATCACTTCATTAAAATAATCACTATTCAAGTTCAAATACAACTACACTCTACATGATTGTACATCGATCAGTAGACAGTACACCATTGTGCAAGGATTGAACCCGCCCGGTGTTGAAGCCTTTATAGTTATACACTCCACCGTTTATACAAATCACATAAATTTAATGATCCCATCTTACCTCCTTTGTTTTCTAAGGCTTGCTCCACAGGCTTGCCTTTTCTTGAAGCCATATTATACAGATATTGTAATAATGTAAAGAGATCCCACGCCAACTTGTACCGAAAAACCGTTGATAAAATAATACACACAATGCAATGCAAACTTTGCAAATCAATCCCATAATGCACCAATACATCCCATAATGTAATGAAGCCTTCTTGGCAGCCATTTTGAAAACGAGTTCTGTTGGAGTTATACAATGTTGGATATGGATTCCAAATGGCATTGAAAATGAAGGTAATCAAGGCTTGGAAACCGATCACTCAAGAATTTAACATTTTAGTGATGCATTTAACATAATATGGCGGAGTATTGGACCGATTCCGGTACCAATGAGTCGGAGAGTGGCTGGCTAGTTGTACGGGTTGACAGTGACAGTGACAGTGTAGACACGAGTTTTCCTTGAAATTCAACATCCAAACTTCCAATGGCACTTTGAAAGAAAATATATGAGACATTCAAATTGTATACTTCAAGCTCATCCAACATCTCCAACTTCACGACTAATACTATTGGAGGGTATCCAGTCGTTTCGCCACCAAGTCGTTTCGCCACCAGTCGATTCGCCACCACTTTCTAGTCGATTCGCCACCACTTTCTAGTCGATTCGCCACCACTCAAAGTCGATTCGCCACCACTCAAAGTACGTGTATGAGTCGATAAGTTACCGATCGAGGTTGAAGTAATAGTGTTAGTAGTAAGTGTAGTTTATTTTATTGGGAATAAACGGTAATTCTGGTGTAGTTTATTTAGCCGATACGTCGATTCGCCACCACTCAAATATGAGTTACCGATCGACTCATACACGGGAAAACGGTCGGAGTAAGTGTGCTGTGTAGTTTATTTGAAAAGGAATAAACGGTAATTCTAGTAAGCGTGCTGTGTATAGTTTATTTAGCCGATACGTCGATTCGCCACCACTCAAATATGAGTCGATAAGTTACCGATCGACTCATACACGGGAAAACGGTTGAAGTAAGCGTGCCGTGTAGTTTATTTGAAAGGGAATAAACGGTATGAAGTAAGCGTGCTGTGTAGTTTATTTGAAAGGGAATAAATGGTATGAAGTAAGCGTGCTGTGTAGTTTATTTGAAAGGGAATAAACGGTAATTCTAGTAAGCGTGCTGTGTATAGTTTATTTAGCCGATACGTCGATTCGCCACCACTCAAATATGAGTCGATAAGTTACCGATCGACTCATACACGGGAAAACGGTTGAAGCGTGCCGTGTAGTTTATTTGAAAGGGAATAAACGGTAAACGTTTTCATGAGAGCATCTAAAAACAGAGAAAAATTTACAACTCGAAATGGCGTTGATATGACGCCGTTGCTATGACGCAGAAGTAAATTGAATTCACTCCCTCTGCCAGTAAATGGCAGAGGGAGTGGTGAATTTCAATAGAAATAACTTGAATGGGTTCTGATATAACAAAGCATCACCACTTCAATAGATGGATGTAACAATGCTTCACCATTTCAAAAGATGCTCGCTATCAAGAGGCTCGAGCAATTGTTCTACATCAATTAACGATTCAGTTTATAAACCATAGCGAATTGAAGTTGTTTCGTTGGATTCGTTTCGTCTCTACGGTTTCGTCTGTACGTTTCGTCTCTTCAACTTGAACTCAAGTTGAAACGAATCCGTTGAAACCGTTCAATTATACTTCACATGGAACCCGTAACAAACGAAACCAAGCGGCGCAGCGAAGTTTGAACAAACGGTTTTAGTAACAGCAGTTTTAGTATGATAGGATCGATCAAGTAAATTTAATGGATATATCTGGGAAATAAGAAAATACACTTACCTCGAATGTCGGAGAAGCTCAGGTTCAGAAGTTAAGTGAAAAGGCTAAAAAAATACGTAAATATGGCTTGAAAATCTTTCACAATTTGAGCTTCATCACCGTTATAAAACTGACTTTGTTCAAATCTTTGAAATAACTATACCATTCTGCCGGGGATACGTCGTTAGATACACCTGCGGACTTATGCGTTTTAATAAGGTTTACTAGTTTCCAAAATTCTTTTGGATTAGTGTCTTCCAAGACACGAATTTTGTCTAGCATTTCACTCTGAAACTTTCCTTTTGACCGTCCAACTCGTTATGAACCTCTTCAGAATCAATGCTGTCACAAAACACACCTTTCAATTCATCATTCCACAAAAACGTCATCGGATGCGGCGTTAATTCCATTTGATTTTCCAACACACTAGGAACTTCAGCCTTCATAGCAAAAGATAAAAAACAATGATGCGAAAATTCTGTTACACTAGATACGACTTTGAGTGATGGCGAATCGACTTTGAATGGTGGCGAATCGACTAGAAAGTGGTGGCGAATCGACTAGAAAGTGGTGGCGAATCGACTGGTGGCGAAACGACTTGCAATTGGTGGCGAAACGACCGCAATTCCTATTGGAGTATTGCCGCAGAAAAATGAAATGGTATTGACATAATTGTGACATCAACATTTACAGTATGGACTATGGTGCAGCTCTACAGGTACGGTTATTTGGGCTCTTTATTTTCACTTGTGAATGGTTCTTACATGGATCTCGAGTATGAGGTTAATATATGAACACATCCAACATTTTAAACGTTCTTTTAAACAGGTTTATATTTAATTGAAGAAGGCAAGCTAGGCCATATTTACATGTAGATCGACTAGCCACAAAAACGTTTTCACATGAATGCGAGACTGTAGATCCACAGATCCGTACTAAATACAGACACTGAAATAAAAACTTAAATAAGGTTTGGTTGTACGTAAGCTAGCCAATGCATGGTTCTAATAATGAATGTAGTTATTATTAATTTGTGCACATATATATTAATACACATCTCATTTGAAATAATGTTGTATTTCATTTGCTAATGCAACAATCAATGTTAAGCCCGGGGGGAATTTGACAGACAGGGCTACCCTGATGATGGGGATTTTGACATACGCTACCTGCCCAGGGTGGGGTTATTTATTAGAAATAAGGAAGGGACTGAATTGCAGAATACGTTGTACCCTGCAACTATTAGCCTAAGGAAGACAGGGCAGATATTTGGAGCAGTTCCACATGAGAAAGGGGATTATGGAAAGTTTGAAAATGGAAGCTACATGTATAGAGAAACTTAAAGGTTTCATGAATTCTGGATACCTCAGGGTTATATAATATAGCATTATTAGCTACATTGTTTTGTTGGCTTCACCTGGGGGAACCCAAAGTACATGTAATATTAAAAAAATCAACACTTACACGTAATTCAATACCGGTAAATATTAGGTTTTTGGGTGGTTGTCAACAAATACCACTACCAATGTTAAATATAACTTTTAAAATGTTCTGCACTTATAATATTATCAAGGAGGGTTAACTAAAGCTTGTTAGAACTGTTCTAAAACTTTCATATTATAACAATCGTTGTTAGGCAATTTTGCATGTGTAACGGCCGTTACAAATGATGTGACGTCCATAACACTGTTTTTTATCCCCTCTGCCAAAAGTAAAGAAGGTGAACCTGCTGTACATACTTAAAATCATAAAACTAGCCTGGTGTACATTTGTACCTTCTCATCTCACAGCAATTTAACTTTGAAGATTTCTGTTGAAATATCATGTCTTTTATTCTAACGTCCGTAGCGCTCACTAATTGCCTTCGGTTATAAATTTAGTCTAAAGACTTGAGCACTTTCTGATTCCACTTAAATTGAACCTCTCACTACTTTCTCATTTTAAGCAAGAGAAAAAGTAATAACTCCTATGGCTTACTACACAGGAGTAAATGCCAAAAAGTAGTGTCTGAATGTAACACCCATAACAAAGAATTTGATATTTTTGACCAAACATGTTTTTTCCGAGGGTGGGGAATTTGATTTTTTTGGGGGAGAAAATGACAAATTCCCGCTCCCCCTCCCCTGGAGGTGCATAAATATTATATGCTGGTACTTCTTAATTAGCCAAGGCATACATGTAAATGTACTACAGAATCCAACAATAGTATTATTATTAGTTTTTGTTGAAGTGCTACCCTGAAAGTTTGAAGTTGTGTTTGGAAAATTGCCTTTAGCCAACTAATCGGAATTTATGAGACTCTTTGACTGACAATCAGCTAAATATAAATAATAATATCCAAATGTGACTTGTAACTTCCTCTTCACACTTCAACAAGCGTGGTACTGTATTTTTTAGAATTTACTTACGTTTCACATTATATTTACTAGTCCACCCCTTCACTTACATGTACATTAGAGCTACATGTATTTCATGCATTAATTAGGATTTTATAGTCGCACTAAACACTTAAATCATTTCTCAAGCCTCTCCACTTTATACATGTATAGGGATTTTGACAGTTTCACAATTTGTTAACCTAGCGCTAATGGGAACTGGCCTATATAGCCTAGCTGTTACACCAGACATTTTTTTCCACTCTCATAAATTCGAAGTAAAAGAAACGTCTGCTTACCAGAGCGCTTATTATTTAAGCCTCATTGTGTTATGAACCAATCAGATTTTACCTTCCATATCCCTGAACGTCACATCTTTACATGTAATGTTACATTTAAAAGGTTCTGACAATGACATTTGCCACTGACCAATCACTGGGGACTGTTCCCACGCTCGAGACAAAACCAATTTGTACATTTCATGTTTCATTATCTCATACTGTATGTTTAGCCTCCCAAAGCTCAATGAACTTCAATGAAAGCTACATGTACATGTATATATTTACAAACAGCAGAAATGGATTGTCCTGATTTTTGCGATATTTCTCAAGTGGTAAAATGCTGATTTTGCTATAGAATTTACTTGTTTAGACATGGTCATAGTACTGTCAAATATAACTCCGATGTTCCTGGCATGGTCTGACGGATATATAGTGTCATCTCCCAAGGTAAGGGAACGTAGTGGAGTGTATGAGCGGAGTTTATCTTTATTCAACATAAGTTTATTAATAGTCATCCACTTATCGATATCAACCAGGCAATCCTCAATGCGATGTTTGGCAGTGACCAGTTCACCTGTATATCATCCGCATACAAATGAAATGATAAGCGTATGATATTTCCAAGCGGAGCAGTATACATCAGGTAAAGAAGCGCCGGGCGCCAAAACAGAATATGTGGGACTCCACAACTTAGGGCATGCACACTGTAAATTGAAAAGAGCCGTTTCGGACCCAAAAATGGGGCCAAAACGGTGAGTAAAATTTGGTGTTAATTTTGGGGCTGTTTTAGTCCCCATTACAATGGAGCTAAAACAGCCCCAGGTTGTGGAGCTAATTTGACCCCACCTTTTGGGCTGAATTAGACCTTTTTAAGTGCTGATTTGGAAGACACTGGGGTAAATTTGGGTTTTATGCAAGCATAAACAACCCCAAAATAATTAGCCCCCAAACAGCCCCTCCCCCCCCAAAAAAAGAGCTGTTTTAGCTCAAAGAAGGGCTGTTTTGATCTTTCTTTGTAATTTGGAAGCCAGAAAAGATTTCCCCGTATTTCCCAGGATAAATAAATATTTCTTCCAACTTATAACTCATTACAATAATAGGCGAACAGAATTTCTAGATTGTAAATTCACATTTTAGTTTACATTTTAGTGCATAAAACTTTTCATGTCATAAAATACACGAAATAAATATACACGGTAAATTGAAAAGAGCCGTTTCGGCCCCAAAAATGGGGACAAAACGGTGAGTAAAATTTGGTGTTAATTTTGGGGCTGTTTTAGTCCCATTACAATGGAGCTAAAACAGCCCCAGGTTGTGGAGCTAATTTGACCCCAGCTTTTGGGCTGAATTAGACCTTTTTAAGTGCTGATTTGGAAGACACTGGGGTCAATTTGGGTTTTATGGAAGCAGAAACAGCCCCAAAATAATTAGCCCCCAAAGAAACAGCCCTCCCAAAAAGAGCTGTTTTAGCTCAAAGAAGGGCTGTTTTGATCTTTCTTTGTAATTTGGAACCCAGAAAAGATTTCACTATATTTCCCAGGATAAATAAATATTTCTTCCAACTTAACTCATTTCAATAATAGCTGAACAGAATTTCTAGATTGTAAATTCACATTTATTCAAATATTTCCATGACTGCAGTTTACATTTTAGTGCATAAAACGCTTCATGTCATAAAATACACAAGATAAATACATGAGATAAGACAAGTAATGTAACCTAAAGTCAACTATTAAAGCAATGCAGGGTTGACTTACATGTACTATATACATGTAGCTATAACATAACAAAAATGGCACAATCAATGCTATTGACATCTTGTGCAAGCATTTCTAATATACAAAATTATATACATAAGATACATGTACATGCTCTCAGTTCAGTCCCCAAAAACGTGATTAGCACGAATCCAAAGTAAATTACCATGGCAACAAAAATTAATAGTCTCTTACCAGAATTACCACAGGATGTGCTAATCTGTATGCTTTCTGGAAATGGACCCTGAAACATGTACATGTATGAGTAAAGCACTTAATATATATAGATAGCATTCATAAGTGAGGTGGCAGACACTAAAGTCTGACCAGCTCTTTCAATCCCAACGCTAGCCTGCAAAAGCAGCTGCATCTTTGTGCTCACTTCGAAACCGTTTCCGCAAAGAAACGCCTGCAGAACGAGTAACAAAATTCCATACTAGTGTTTGACCTGAATCTCGTCAAAAAAAATGATTGGTCAATCACAGATCCTTTTGTCTTCAATCACAGATCCTTTTGTCTTCTGTACATAATTTTTTTTTCCCAACAAACTTTTGAGTGCAAAGCCAGGGTAGGGAAATATTGTCTTTGGATGTTTTTAAACAGTGTCGAAGAGCTGGGCCATGCTTTTGGCTTTAAATCCTTCACCAACAGTCAGATCAATTCCTTATGGGACTGTTGTTGTGATGGTAAAGATGTATTTGAGCTTACCGATGAGATTTGAATGTTCATGTAACTTGTACTCATTCAGTTTGCTGTACCACCACACAATTCAAGGCTAACTTCACTTTGCTATTTGAAAAGAGCTGTATCAGTTCATTACAGTAGATTTGATCGCCTGCTATATCAATCAATTATTCTTGCTACACCCTAGTTTGTATCATGGCCATAATGGTATCCATCTGAAGTTTGAGATTAATAATTGAGACTAATAATTTGAGTTTGTACATACACATAGAGTTTGTACATACACAAGAGTCAAGATATGCTTCAAACTTTCTGTGGTACCGGACAACAAACTGAATGAGACTTTCATTCAAGTCTCATCGGTAAACACAAATACATCACAACAGTTGCATAAGGAATTGACCTGACTGTTGGTGAGCGATTCAAAGCTAAAAGCAGGGCCTGTATAACTCTTTGACACAATGTTTAAAGACATCCAAATACCATATTTCCCTACAATTGCTTTGCAATTTGCACTCGAAGCTTGTTCCAAAAAATAATTTAGCCAAAAATACATCATCAATATGGAATGTTGTTTCTCGCCCTGCAGACATTTCTTTGGTGGAATCCGTTTCAGAGTGAGCACAAAGATGCAGCTGCTTTCGCAGGCTAGGACAATGCCAACATCAACGAGTTTTATGATTTTATATCAGTGCTTCAAAAAACATTTACTTTATGGAAAATGCCATATTACAAACACCTTACTGATCATGCTAGCCTGGGAAACCAGCCAACTCTTATCGCTCCCCCACTTGTGAAAGAGACACATCTGTGCAGCGAGGCAGAAAATTCCATACTGATGACATACATGTGCAGATAGCCATTTCACGATGCATAAATTAGTTGCAATTCTCAGAAGCAGATGCGAACAACAGAGTTATTTTCAAGGAATATAACTACTGAGGCTGCTTGGCAGTGGATTACCGTCATGAACAACCATGAAATTCAAGCATGTGTCGGTGCTGTTGGTGGCTCCTTTGCATATTTCTTTCAGCTGCTTAAGTAAAGCGAAATGTCGTATTGTGAAAAGATTTACACTGAGTAAAGTGATAAAAAACTGGTACTGTAGTAGTTGTTTACAATTTCATATAAACCTACACACACTGAGCTATCACTGGATGAGTGGTTGTTGCAGGGCCACTCTTCAAGCCGGATCTTTTGCTAGGCAGGGAATCTCTGCTATGAATAAACATTACATGTATTAAAGTGCACTATGAATCACGAACGTGATGGCCATTCACCCAAGCAAATGGGCAGCCTCGGTAGTATACCTTGAAAATAACTGCATTCTGTAGCTAACCTCTTTGGCTACTGACCTGGCAAAAGAGCTGGCTTGAAAAGTGGCCTGCTGTATTGTGTAGGTTTTAAAATTATAAACAATTATTATGTTTTGGCAGTCGTAGGGCAAATTCCTTGACCTTGACAATGTTTATTGAAAACCCAGCCTTATAATTAATTTTAACTAAACATCTTGTCAATATACCATTTTACATGAACCAGGGAATACCAGTTTTATTACTTTCCATATAATTATAGACAGAGGAAAGAATGTTTCTGGTTTCAAAAGGACTACAAAAATGAAGTTGTCAAGCAAATACAAAAAAGTGTTCATGTTTAAAAATACTGGGGCAGGTTCAAATACGTGCAAGGGTTCAGTTGTTCAAAGGGTGGATAAAAGGTCTATTTTGTCAAAACTGCTTGTCCTCTATGTTATTAACAAGTAATCGCATGGGTTCTCGTAAACATAAGGATTAATTTCACTTGTGTCTTCAAAATTGATAAAATTGCTTTGCTGCATGACTCTATTACCTATAAATATTAGAGAGGAGTGCCCTATTCCCTGAGCCAGTGAGTATTTCAGAAATGAGGCTCTCAACAACAACAAAGTTTAATGTCTTATAAACACTGGGTCAATATTATTATGACTAAATTTTAAGGAAAGCATGGGCATTTGTTTGAGAAAATGCAGAATTACTTGAATTACAAATGTTACATGACTAAAATGAATTGCAACTGGTACATGTACAATGTAAGTTGTATTTTCTTAAATACAAGCCCTGCCATTTACTTATAAAATGTGGCTCTCTAGACCAGGGCCCAGTTGTTCAAAGGGTGGATAACCTTATCCACTTGATAAGTCCCCAAGCTATCAACCCTTTGAACAACCTGGTCCACAGAGCCAAATTCCATGAAATGCCAGGGCTTGTATTTGAGAAAATACAACTTACATTGAACATGTACATTGTACTGCAATGCATTAGTCATGTAACCTCTGCAGTGATTCAAGTAATTCTGCATTTTCTTAAACAAATGCCCATGCTTTATCTAAACTTTAGCCATAATAATATTGACCGAGTGTTTATTAGACATTACTAATATTTGTTGTTGTTGTGCCTCTGTGAAATTAATCCTTACGTTTATGAGGCGGACCCAAGTGATTACTTATTAATAACAGAGGTCAAACTTTTTGACAAAATAGTGGAATAAATTGTATGTGCATTCTATCTCATGGGAAAACCGGGTTAGTGTCAAATATCAAACATGAACACAAGACACAATTTTTGTTGTTCAAGAAACTTGCTTGATTAGTTATTACTTGTGCCAGGCCTTTGGCCTCCCAATTAACAAAGTTTTGCAAGTGTTTATCAAGCAATCAATAGGACACAATTCTGCCCCCAATAAGAAATGTACATGTACCTTCTTCATCAGCTAATCAGATTTTCAGTAAACATTGCTTTTGTATTGATGTGTACAGTTATGCAACACATCAATACATCAACAATCAACCATGTGAGCCCAAAACAGAAACAAAAAATCCTGCCATCTTCTCTGACGAGTTATGCACTAGTCAAAGTAACCCCCCCCCCCAACCCGGGATAGGGTGGGGATTAGTGGGGATTTTGCCTCACAGGGAAAGCAAAAAAAAATAAAAAATGCCCCATCTATTGCGGCAATTGTGGACAGTAAATGCAGGCAAATGCCCCCACCCCAGGGGACAAATCACTAAAAATAAGTCATTTTTGTTTTATAAACTTCACACATTTTAGCTTGCAGTGGTATGCAAATTGTACAAAAAATAGCACAAGGACAAAAGACAACAAATTGGTGCATGGAATGTAAAACCATTCGCAAGCAATGACTCTTAAAAAAGCATGATATTTAAGCGATTGAAATCATACCTTCTTCGCATGCAGAGCCTCCATGTTTTCTGTGAACACAAAACTCGAGCCCAGTCTTCTATGAACAATTCCCTGCCACATTTTGCCCCACAGTTGCCCCACACTCCATAGTGGGGCATGAAATAACCGATTTTCCCCCACCTTCTGGGGCACTCTACCGTGTCAAAAGCGATCGCTTGCCCCACATTTGACGCACCCTGTCCCGGGTTGGGTGGGGGGGTTTACTTTGACTAGTGCATTACTTATAATTATGCAAAATTATAAAATATGAAATTCAGGCTATTCCAGGCCAGGTCTTGAATAAAAAGCAGGGGCTCGAATAAATGTCCCTAGCATTTATTTAAAATCACCCTGCTCATACATTGTACAGATACCTGGCATTAATATTCCAGAAAATGTTGTAAGCATAATTATTATAAGTATTCCTTTCATATAGCAAGACAGGTATATTTTTAAGATTAGTAATTATCCTAAAATAGCCTAGCAGGGACAATTTTTTCAAATCCGAAAGTTTTAGGCTAACTTACTCTCCCGAACAGCTTTTTAACCGAAAACTTCGTTGGGTGCCCTTGATAAGACAGAAGTTAAATTATTGAAGGTTGCGCAGATCATAGGAACCCTTGTTTCTAGTTTACCAGGAGTACAATTTGGGCAATTTCACTAGAGAGCTCTAGAAAGAGAGAAGAAATTGCATTAAGGCTCAACCAATGGCAAGGGGATTATCAAGGAAAAATTAAATTATCACCAAATGCAAAGGCAGCTTTAACATGGTGGTTAGAGAATATCTTACAAGCAGAAAACCCAATTTCCCATGGTAAAGTAGACATAGCTATAGAGGTTCGATGTGCATGCAGGTATACAGCAACAACAATTTATTTTGTGCCACAAAGTTTACATAAAGTTTATTAAAAATTGTAATGAACACCAGCACACACAAGCTGTCTGGAATAGCTACAAGCTAATCGCACCAGGCAGCTATCTTACGGATTAACACATTTGAGGTCGTTTAGGAATACTTATAGGTTATGAAATAAATTACACACACTAATATACACTTCTAAATAATAATAAATACGAAAGATAACAGTTATAAGTAAGGATAAGCTAGGGATGAAATTGGATAAAGGAGCATATCATAGCTATATTAGACGACCAAACTAGCACATACTGGTACTGGTAAAGTACTAGTATGAATTCAGAAAATCATGAAAATCATCATAACTATGGACTTTACTGACTGGTGAACAAATTTTAAAACGAAAGAGGCGGCCGCTTATTTGTATAAAAATCGTACATAAATCATGTGGCAATACTAAAGGCACTTTATAAGGTTCAAACTTTGTGTACAAGCTCCTACATAATAATTACCCGTTTTTTTCTACATACTAGGCTAAAGTATTGTTGCGTTGTTACTATGACGTCATAGTATCCAATTGTGGTCGGAGTAATGGCGGACAAATCATGGCTAAAATAATCAGACGATTTGAAATGGTAAGTATTTAGCACTGTTACGTTCCGAAACTGAAGGAAACAGGAGAAGTTTTGATCGCAGTAGCACTTTAACGAATGAACTGGGAAAGGCGTTGCATTGGATGCTGGATGGCAAGCTATCGATTGGAGGTGGAAAATAGCATTTACACACAGCTTTTTGCTATTAACTAAATATATGAATATATGAATTAATATTTTTTGCCACCCACTTTTCTGCCACTTCCCCTTCTTTTCTCCCCCCACCCTACCCTCTTCCATTTGCGCCGCTACCGCAGGCTAAATATGTGTGAATCTGTCAAGTCTGATATACTCAATGCCCTAGTGTATTACAATCAGTGGATAAGAACAATAACGCAAAACAATCGAGTTAAGACTTACCGCTACTATTCTTAACCAGATACAAGGAAATTAAAGCAGGCATGTTGATAAACATTATTTACAATTGATGCTAATGTCAACCATGATTTCAAACTGAGGCCGCTTTGGGTCAGGAACCAATGGATCTCGTTTTTGTTCGAGCAATACAGACACAGGTAACCCAATCCAAAAACAAATGATCGGAAGAGCCGCTGGCAGGCTATAACGCAGCAGTAGATGGCGACCTGGAAACGAGGGTTTAAGAAACGTCAATTGACAGCAATTACTGAATCTGTTCAATGATTAATATAAATATCGATGGGTATTATTAATCTGCATCCCTGGCGTTCCATTCTTAGTGAATGAGTCCCAAAATCTCGTTTCTGCGCTTGCGCACAACCATGAGTTATAAACGGGATCGATTTTTTCGCTTCATAGGCACTTTAAGTTAGGGATGATATTTCACCTGCCATCTTGATTTTCTATATTTGGTACTTCGAAGATAAGTTTAATATATAATTATGCGGTCAAACTTCAAAGCGCCTATAAGCCCATTTTTTCAACTTTAAAATCGATTCTACATCAAGTAAATAGTCAATAATGAAATATTTATTGATTTGAGTCTTGCTCCTATGAGAGATAGAGGTTTATATTTCCAATATGCTAATTATGTGATGTCACAGGAGGACTAACTTATTATTCAAAAACATGCTGGCAAAGAATATTTTTCCCTACACATCCATATTATATTTGGGCCTTATACGGAGTGATATTACCAAATATTTTGTATAAAACAGAAACAGTTTCATTCACAAGGAGAAATATATAAGTGGCATTTTATTTCCCCCTGTGAGATCATATAATTAGCATATTGGAAATAAAAACCTCTATAACTAATCAACGCAACACTCAAATCAAGAAATATTTTACTATTCACCTATTCACTTGACGTAGATGGAAAAAATGGACTTATAGGCAAAATTTGAAAATCGAGCAGCAAACGAAATTACCACTATCATACTTCTGCCTTTGTTTTTTAAAAGTTTTCAATAGGCTACTTAAACTTAATCTACTGCCACTTTCATACTGGCTAGAATATCTAGACCTCATATATTTGTTTAAGTGTCGCCTTAAGTTTAACAATACCGATCTATCTAGTTATGTAACTCCATGCTCGCTTTCATCAAGATCTACAAGAAGCACTACTGGTTCAGACTACAAGCTTAACCCATGCAAAACATCTACTTATAGGGATTCTTTCTTTAATCGCATAGTTATTCTATGGAACTCGCTGCCTTTAAATATTAAGTCCTGTAGTTCAATTTCGTCTTTCAAAACATTGCTACGAGCTCACTATCTTGCGCTTTTGCTTTCCACTTTTGACCCTGATCGCATTAGAACCTATAAAACTATCTGTTCTAAATGCCGATCTACTAACACATCTACTATTTGTTGCCGCTAACTTTTTTCTGCGCTTATTTACTTGTACTTGGCCGGCCGACCAAATGTACAAATGTACACTATTATTATATATATATTTTTTTGCATCATATATTTTACATTTCATGCTTAATACATTATTCATGGTTCTATCTGTAATGTATTGTCAGTGTATTCGTATTTGTCTCAGGCTGAGCTCGTTTGGACCTAGAGTCTGTTTCTCAGCCTGAGTTAAGCTATTAAATAAAAAAAAATAAAAAAATAAAAAATTGTTTAGTTTCTCATGATGTCACCAGTAAATACAAGAACAGCGTTTAGAACAACTCCACCCTCTCGCTAATTGCAGAGCAACGTCAAGAGCTGATTTGTTGTCTTTTCCATCTACTTTGAGTGACACGTGTAAACTAAATGCAATCGAATTCTTTTGACGGGTAAACCGAATATTGTGCAATACCGCTATTTACTATTAATAAAGTGCTGCAAATTTTCAGCTTCCTTGTGATATGCTGCTGCTTTTTAATTTCCCGATGGCTTAGATTAATACCTTAACAATCTTCCAAAAGCTTTTTTTCCTAATCCATGATTTTTAGTCGAATTTCATAACTCTAGTCAGGACTTTACTTGATAAATTCAAGACGCCCTTTCGGTGATGCGAGCATTTGCCAACACATTTATGGCAGGTGATTTTAGTGTTGATCTTTACGTCCACATTTTGAGCACTGAAAATCCTAAACACCTCCTACGCGGCAGGGTCCAGTTACATAAACATTAACGCTGGACCTGACTGTTAATGTTTTACTCCGAGGTTTTACTATATTGTATTTCCAGTATATATGTCACTGAATGTGCGTATATCTCGTTCTTTGCATACATTGAATGTGTATTATATGTGCAGTCCTTCTAGTGTATTATCATGTAACAGCTATTTTACATGTTAAGTTCCCTAGATAAGCTACCTAGCTTTTGGAAAAAATGTCAAGAATATATATAGTTAAAAACTGCTAACGTCTGACGTTAAATTAGAGGGGACGTAATGTCTGACGTTGGTAGGGCTAATTAATATGTAAACAAACAACCCCAGGTGTGTTCTACCTAGTATTAAGTTCAATCGTATCTACTCTCCTCCAGTCGAGAAATTAAACATCGCAAGAGAACCACAAGGAAATGAAATATCATTTGTTTTTGCTTCATTAATTATTCATGCCTTTTCGAAGTGCCTTTATACAACTACGGTGTATTTTGGAAATGTTGTTCCCCTCAGCTTGAAACTAAACTTAATCAGAGATTCCACTAGGCTTATTAGCTGGCATATTAGCCTTTTCTACATGCTAGCTGTCACCTCTAATTTTCAAAGAAATCAGATTATGATCAAGATTTTCCATGGTTTCCGATACTTATATGTAGAGATGGCTGTGGAGCTGAGGAGGCTAAGGCTGGCATACATATGCTAGTTTTTACCAATAAAAAAACTATCTGTACTGAGAAAAGGCGGCTGTTCGTTTTTCATGTGGCTCTGTACCAAAAGAATTGTACCAGCACACTGAGTACTGGCTGATAGAAAAAGCTAATGGACTCTGTTAAAGTGCCTATAAGCCCAAATTCGTTATCATTAAAATCAATTCTACATCAAGTAACCAGGTGAATAGTAAAATATTTCTTGATTTGAGTGTTGTGTCTATGAGTTATAGAGGTTTCTATTTCCAATATGCTAATGATGTGATGTCACAGGAGGCCAACAAAAGGTAATTTCATTCTCTGATTTGTTCAAAATATTTGACAAAATCACTGATATAACATATATAACATGGATGCGTAGAACAAAAGCTCATTTCTTTCTTGTGAATGAAACTATTTCTGATTTATACAACATATTTGGTAATAGCACTTACATGTAATAATTCACTATATAAAGCCCAAATGTGACATGGATGAGTAGAATTTTTTGTAACTCTGCCAGCACATTTTTGTATAATAAATCGGCCAAATGATTACCGAATGATCCTTAGCCAAAATAATTCCATGGAAGTTCTAAATGATTACCAAATGATCCTTAGACAAAATAATTCAATGGAAGGTCTAAATCAGCCAAATAATTACCAAATGATCCTTAGCCAAAATAATTCCATGGAAGGTCTAAATGGGTCAAATGATTACCAAATGATCCTTAGCCAAAATGATTCCATGGAAGGTCTAAATGAGCCAAATGATTACCGAATGATCCTAAGCCAAAATAATTCCATGGAAGTTCTAAATGATTACCAAATGATCCTAAGCCAAAATAATTCCATGGAAGGTCTAAATCAGCCAAATAATTACCAAATGATCCTTAGCCAAAATAATTCCATGGAAGGTCTAAATGGGTCAAATGATTACCAAATGATCCTTAGCCAAAATAATTCCATGGAAGGTCTAAATGGGCCAAATGATTACCAAATGATCCTTAGCCAAAATAATTCCATGGAAGTTCTAAATGATTACCAAATGGTCCTTAGCCAAACTAATTCCATGGAAGGTCTAAATGAGCCAAATGATTACCAAATGATCCTTAGCCAAAATAATTCCATGGAAGGTCTAAATGGGCCAATGATTACCAAATGATCCTTAGCCAAAATAATTCCATTGAAGGTCTAAATGGGCCAATGATTACCAAATGATCTTAGCCAAAATAATTCCATGGAAGGTCTAAATGAGCCAAATGATTACAAACGATCCTTATATAGCCAAAATAATTCCATGGAAGGTCTAAATGAGCCAAATGATTACCAAATGATCCTTAGCCAAAATAATTCCATGGAAGTTCTAAATGAGCCAAATGATTACCAAATGATCCTTAGCCAAAATAATTCCACGGAAGGTCCAAATGAGCCAAATGATCAAAGTGTGAGGACCGAACTGGAATTTAGCGTGTTGGTTTTATGGAGGGAGGAAAACCGGAGAACCCGGAGAAAAACCGTCAGAGCAGAGGTGAGATACCAACAAACTCAACTCATATACATTGTATGGCCCCATATCCACTGTGCCACCCCTTCTCCAATGTTAATTGATGTTCAGGCTGGAATAAAATGCAACATTTCTCAGTCTCAGCTTATAGTTTGAGGCATAATTTTGCCCACAGCCTTTGACCAATTACAGAACAAACTATTGTTCTACTGATGTGTGCGCAACATCGTCAAAATGGCCTGTAGTGACAACTAGCAACAGTGGCTAGTGGTATTTTCTTATCTAAATTCTACTAATGTTTCAAAATTATCCAAAAAAGTTGCCAGACTTGGCTCTGAAATGATCACTGCGTAATTTTGGAAGGATTTTGTAATGACTAAACGAAAGGAATTGAAGCGAAACATCCTCCGGCCATTGTCATGTAAACTGCACGAAAACGAGGCGAACAGTGACTAGCGACGCTACGACAGTCAGTACTGTAGATAGAAATATTACACGATTGTACAGCGAATTTCCCGATTTGTTTTAAAGATACATGTAATTCACTTGACTGTTTGTTTAAAATTCGCGGACGAGCCACCGTTCGCCTCGTTTTTATGAGCGGAGGGAACTGTGAGCGGGACTATTTGATTTTTACCACATTTTTGCGCATATATTCGATAAGAATAATTTGAAACCTTTTACAATCTTGACTTTCTGACTCGTTCTATATGTACATCCAATTATAGATATTGACGTTGTTTTGACTCCGTTCATTAAATGTGTCCGGGCGGATCTTCGTTCAGTTGTCGTCACTGTTTGAATGTATCACGTTTTGCCATTTACAAAGCAAGAATTACAGCAAATTCTGAAAATATTCATATATTTTGGGATCAATAAAAGTTCCTTTATAAAAATGATAAAGTTAAGAAGATGTTAAACGGTAAATAGAGTATCGAAGTCTGACGCGTCGGCGCAGTAGCCGTGTGAGGAACTTATTTATCACACATGGATAGTACGTTAATTGATCTGTTATGCAATTTCCCTCTTTGCGACACCGCAGTAAAAATCGGAGGCGAAAATTAAGACGCTGACCGGCTTGCGCGGTCCGAGTAGAGATTCAGTTGTGTATGATTGCATGAAGAGTGATCGGGAAAGTTACGATTGTGAAAGGTTTAAATTATTCTCATTGATCAAATACGTAACAATTGTGTTAAAAATCAAATTTTGCTTCAATTCCTTTTGCTTAGTCGTTCCAGAATCCTTTAATTGGATCTCGCGCCATTCTGTGAAAGGGTAGCTTATGTGGACGATTGCTACGAATACATGTTATTCTTTAGCTAATTTCGACATTTCTCAACATCACTGATTTATCACTTTAGAGTATCAAGTAGTTATTAACTTGCTTTGCTATCCTTTTTAGTTCTTGGTATTGTAGGGTGAATGACTACAAGAGAAATGGCCTCGACAAGAAATACCTGAAAACAAAAGCATGTCGCCGCCAAAAGCCATAATTGGCCCGACAAAACTCAATGTTGCATGACAATATTTTGTATTCTTGATTGTGTGTATATTGTTCTCAATGCTCGCGCAACATTGTCAATATGGCCTATTTAATTAAAAACAAAGCTCGTCTAGGAATTGTCCCCGAGATCGAGCCCCAAGATCAAGCGATAATAAGACTTCCCGAAAAAGAGGTATACAGTAGAGATCCCCTATCAGTCCATAACTGCTCCTATTAAACACCAGTCTCCAATAAATCTGTGATCAGTTGGGAAAGGTTGAAGTCAGCTAGAGTGACGTGTTTGCAGCGATTGACCCAACCTTCGCTCTAATTCTCGGCTAGCTTTCTAGTAGTTTTCGCTCCTCGGCATAAAAGCTGACGACGGTCTATAAACAGAGCAGTCGCATTCATCAACACTTCTGTTGAACTTTACTTCTGGTATAGTGCCTTCTTTCAAGCTTATTTCGCTTTCTTTCAAGCTTATTTCGCTTTCTTTCCTAGTATTCGATGAGTTAATTACGATGCGTGCTCTCTGTAACGATCCCAAACGCCTTTGCGATACTGAACTCGCCCCAATAGTGCAGTTTCGTATTCGAAAATTACCGTTTTGCACCTTCTCGCTGGTATTTATGAATGTTTAACTTCAGAATGAGGCTAATCCTGCGTACATGCGTCTCTAGTCATCGCATTCAGCGGTAATTTTCGAATATGAAACTGTACTATTCCCTTCTTGTTTCTAAAGTGGCATTTCATTGTATTCAATATCTCTAGTATTTGTGTTTGGTTTTGAAGATTTTGTGAAGTGATTTTCAGCACATTGAATGAAATTTTGAGCACTGTTTTCATGGGCTACGAGGTTTTGTTTTCCGTCAAGTGCAAACCCTCTTATGGAACTAAACTTCATTGTCCTTTGCTCTACTTTTCCCTTTCATTTGATTTCCAGCTCAATTAGACAAGGAAAGGATTGTGTGTTTTTCTGACAATGACGAGTACGAAGATGATGACGACGTCGATGATGGATGGGAGTCAGATTCGAGTGGTCCCTCCACTGCAAAGGAAACAGAAATCAGTGATGCAGAAAGTCACAACACAAAAGAGAGCTATGTCCAAGAATCCCCACATCGAGTCGATGGAGAGGCCTCATCGACTCTCGTTAAACCGTTATCGTCAACTCGTGTCAGCACGGATACTGCACTCGATGAGCACAGAATGGACCTGAGTTTGAGCACTGTAAAATATCAAGCAGCTGGTCCGTTTCATGGACTTGATGACGTGAAGGACTCCAACAATTATCAGAAATCTTTAGCAGCTGAAAAACCATTGAGTTCATTCCCTCCAGAAATTAAACATGGAAACTTAATAACAAGTACACAACTAGAGACATCTTCAAAGGCATTATTTATACGACATTCTATCTCAGAAGCTGTGTATTTTGATCAAAAACCAAGCAAGTCCTTATTAAATCAGGTCCTAGTTGCTAAGTCTCGAAATCCATCAGATAACCCTGTTAGTCAGCTAGCGTCGCCACAACAGCTGTATTCCCCAAATGAGGCCTCGTCCAACCTTGTTCAAGCTATTCTTAACTCAAGGAACCGAATCGCAAGTGTACGTCTCAAGGCTGTATCAAATGTTCATCAAGGCAACTCTTTTCTAAATGGCGGTAATCAAAACAGTGTTGCAGTAGACACGATATCATCGCTACAAAGTTCAGCATCCTCTGCATCATTATTTCTCCCTGACAAGCTTTTGAGAGGTTTTAGCAGCCTTTTATCTGCTGAGATGATGCCAGCATTGAGCATTCCTAGGTATGTACCGTTAAGAAGGTCTACCAGTGCATCCCATGGCAACGTGTATCCAGGATCCTCTTCACAATGTGTCAGGTGTAAGAACTCAAAGAGACTTTCGACGTCGAACACATGTCATAGGAATGGTAAAGTAACCCTACTAGCGAGTAGGAAGACGGTGAAACTACACCCCTGAATAGCAGCTACACGTCTAATCATCTCATCAGACGCTACACATCAAACACCATTATCCCAAGAACCTGAAGTTGAGATATCTCCACGGAGGCGCAGCGTTAGTTTGATTAACGATATGAAGGCAGTGTCTTCATCGCCAAATGAACTCTGTGTCGATGCTGGTGACACAAAAAGGGTTCGACTTACCCCACCACATCCACCACCAAGTAAGCAAAATACCAGGAATGTTGGTGGAGAGATTTCCAAAGAGGTTCTACAAACGAAGTCAAGTTCACTCACGGGAATGAGAGACGGGGTGAGACAGCTATAACAAAGAAGCGGCTTTACTGAACATCGCAGGAAACAATGACGTAATGTCGTCAGGGGACAAAGACTCCAGAGTACCTACAGTTTTTCAAGTAGGCCGGGACACTGGACGATACGGCGGCCAAATAAACATTGAAAGATCAGTTCCTATTACAAATTGTTTACCAGTTTCAAATAGAGAGTTGCTGCGTCACACTGAGGTAAAGTCTGGTGTTAGGAATGTACCAGGGGAAGGCGATGAGACTTCTCGCAAACGGCGTCTGAGTGAAGCTAAGATATCCTCCGAGACACGAATTACAACCAAGAAAATGTGCAGGGAAAGCCTTATGAGAAAAACCAACCAAATTCCAAGTAGTAGGGCTACAAATGTCAAGGGATTCGATGATTGGGGAATTCTTCAACTGGTAGAGTCCCCAGAGACAAGGAAAATTGTCACGCATAGGTACCCAGAAGATCGATGGAGTATGCAGAGGGTCTCTCCCAGAAATGTCATCAATACGTGCGAGGTGACGTTAAGAAAGCACCACGGGAAAAACGTGTTCATGGTGCTTTGGAGCGCTCAAATAGCGAGGAAGTAGAGTATTTAACTAGTAGAAAATGCAAAGATCTCAATGCACAAGGCCAAAGACTACCACCAAGAAGTCACTTTAAGATGCAGGGAAGACTGGACCAGCTATTCGAGAAAAGAGAAGAAGCCATAAACAGCCAAGGTACGATGCCTGGAATGGTCAGCGTACTCCCCAGGAGTGATCACAAGAAACAGAAGAATAGTACTAGTAAGATGGAGAGATTGTCTGAATGCTATAAAGAAGAGGAGAAATATAAAGGAGAGTGGACAGGCAAAAAGCACTGGAGATCACCTAGAGTCTTACGCGATGGCAACGTTCGTGACGGTGGAGACTCGTCCAGCGTAACTGAGGAGATTTGTACTTTGAGGTTGAAGTACGGGTCAAACCAGAACTCCCCAAGAGAGAAGGAGAAAAGTGCAAGTTATCAAAAACAGGGTCCTGTACACCCTGTGTTCACCACAAAAGGCGAAGCGCTGGAAGTGGCAGTGTCAGAGAGGAAGGTGAGTTTGGGAGTGATGATTATAATATGAGAACAGTAACAGTACCAGCTGAGGAAGGAAGTGGAGAAATATGCGAACGGCACGTTTTGTATGATGATTGCACAAGGACATCGAGAACGGAAACTTACAAGCAGATAAGTCCTGTAGAAATGAAGGAAAGATCAAGAGAAATAAGGCACGTAGAAGAAATGAAGGACAGGATGTGCAAGAAAAGAAATAAATACCAAGAACATGTTCAGACACCTACTGAATTAGAAGACATAAATTTACATAGAGAAATATTAAGGGACAAGAAACGTCGAATGAGCTCTCGTGACCTTGATATTAAGTCGACAACAACAACCCCAATCTGTGAATTGGAAAACCTTGAGGCAAAGTGCAGTGTGGAAGGTCGTAGGTCACCAGCAAGAGGTAGAGGTAGAACAACCAGGTTAACATGTGAGGTGGATTCAGTAGAGGTAGAAAATGGAGGCTCAAGACTGAGTCGTAAGCCAGTATTGCAACATAGAAGTATTCCATGTACTTGCAAAGTGCCCTCTGTTGACTTACATGGAACAAAATCTAAAGCAAGTGAAATAATAAGAACTGTTGATAGGAATACGAGAATAAATTTCCGTCCAGCAAGTCGCCCATGGAGAAACTCCTTGGAAAGTTCAGAGGATTCTGATGCACCATACATGTCATCGAAACCTGGCAAGCCTCGACATAGAGATAAACGCAAAACACATTCTCCTGGGAACTCACATGAACAGGTATCATGGAAGGACTGGGAACTAGGGCGTGAGGTTCAAATGGGGGTGAATACTGCCGAGGATCTAACCACAGACTCTTCTGTTTGTAGTGGAAAATGCTCCAAACAGTTTTGCCTCGAATGTGGAAGTTTTCCTTGGCTGGAAAGTGGATGCTAGTCATAGTCTAAACGATTTCGCTGTCTAGTGGATGGGTTGGTTAGGTTTTTATTGGACTATTGGTGCAGTTGTTGGGCTGGTTAGGTTTTTATTTGGACTATTGGTCCAGTTGTTGGGTTGGTTAGGTTTTTATTTGGACTACTGGTCCAGTTGCTGGGTTGGTTAGGTTTTTATTGGGTTACGGGTGCAGTACCACAACTGTCTGGGGGATCAACGATAGGGACCCAGTTTCTCATCGTTACTTTACATGTACAGTGTATATATGAAATTCACTCAAAAGCCCGCGCAACAAGGCTTTTAGGTTCAAAGTTTTTTTTTAACATGTACATAGACCATATGCATAAATCCTGGTAACTAGCACTGAGTGATGTCAACGAGGCCGGTAGGTCCTCTGGAATGTTGAAATTGAAGCGCCCGGGGAGATTGTAAAATGCACTGAACGAATGTTCAGTGAAACAATGCCGTTAATTTGCTATGCGCCTGGCTGGTGGTACTACAAAGAAAAATAAAGGATAAATGAGGACAGATTAGCAACATTTTTCAACTAAACAATCATGTTCTACACGTTTCACACCTGCTAGCATTTCAACTTCAACATTCCAGAGGACCTACCGGCCTCTTTTTCGTGTTGTGACCGCGCGAGTTATGCATTGCGTGGATTAATTAACACAATATTCATAAGGAACGATTTCAAATGTAGAAGTTGTAATTCTCAATAGAGCAAACTGGAGTACTCTAGAACTTTACGTATCCGAGCCTTTTCACTGTCGTTATCCATTCTCCTTATCTCGTGGTACTCTGTGATTTCGCTCATTTACGACAAATCTGAGTATCTTTGTTTTGAAGATGATCCTGCTCCAGAAGGGCCTTGAATATGCTGACAGTGCTCCATAATATGCCTATAAGCCCAAATTTTGTGTCATTAAATTCCATTCTACTCAGGTGAATAGTAAAATATTTCTTGATTTGAGTGTTGTGTCTATGAGTTCTAGAGGTTTCTATTTCCAATATACTAATTATGTGATGTCACAGGAGGCCTCGTTATACAAACACGTGCTGGCAGAGATTAAAACAAGTTCTACACATCCATGTTATATATGTTATATCAGTGATTTTGTCAAATATTTTGAACAAATCAGAGAATGAAATTACCTTTTGTTGGCCTCCTGTGATATCACATAATTGGGATATTGGAAATAGAAACCTCTGTACCTCAAAGACGCAACACTCAAATCAAGAAATATTTTACTATTCACCTAGTCACTTGATGTGGAATCGATATCAATGATAAAACATTCGGGCTTATAGGCACTTTAAAAGGTGCTAAGCGCCTCCGTCTGTATGCAGGTGAATATGCATCGAATGCTGCTGCATATACGACTTTATTTAACAACTTGTGAAAATCAGCAGCCGTCTGTGTGTAGGTGAAGATGCATTGAATGCTGCTGTATATACGACTTTATTACTCGGGCTGCCTGTGGCAGCACGAGTCTAAATCTGCATGCCATTTTTTTGATTCGGTGCAACAAAATTTCTGCGCATGCGTTAAATTATGCATTAATTGTTGGCGAGTCGGCAGCTTCTTGCGGACGCTATCAGCTTGTTTGAGGTACGTTTCGTAGGTTTTATGCCACATTTCATTTCACTCTCGGTCATAATACATACCAGCACAAACACCGTGATGAATCATTAGCAGAAGAGACAGGAGAATCATTAGCAGAGGAGACAGGAGAATAATTAGCTGAAGAGAGACGGTAAGCCAACACTAAAACGTTTTTGGCTGGTTTACCGATCTCGTACGATCACTCTGTGTACCGCGTTTATATACAGGTATACTGAATAGCTGATTTATAGCGAAATATAGCGATTTGCTAGTAAATATATATACTGTGGTTGAGCAGTTGTGGGTTACTATCCTCTATCGAAGTCTGAAGACATCTGAACTCCTGAACTGTGAGAGCAGTTGTCGCTCGCCAGCAAAGAATAATTAATATGATGACCCAAGCAATATTTAACTCTCAAGGTAAACTTAAACAAGAAACCTCTCACAGGCGAGGTTTAATTTTGGTTCGAGAAATTAAAGGCTTCCAACAATTCCCTTTATAGTTCTTTAATATAATTAGCAGACTGAAGTTTTGGGAATGTGAGTAAAGCTTTTAAATATAGATAACCAACAGGCATTTTAGTTAATAATCTTTAATCCAACAAATACTGACCAAGATGGACTCGTAATGGCAAGAACAGCAGATATAGTTATATATAGGCACACAAATTGACATAGCTAGCTCCATCACAGGATGGACAGGATACAACCTATAATATGGTACAAATATAAACATACATTTGAGACAATCATCTATTAGTACTCGGAACCTGCAGTATAACAGAACAGCAGACTAAATTGTAGACGTGTGTTACATGAATATGTAGTGTTTAAATTAAAAGGTCAACATACGAGAAAAACAAAAATATTAAATTACATATATACTAGGGGAGTAGAAAATGAAAGTCACCGCGCTACCGGCCACTCCTAAAGACTGCTAAATTCAGCTAATAATTCTTCCCTTTGGTTAATATTACTAAGAGGATTTCAAATAAAAGCGTATTTCATCTTCAATCTCATGTGGCCCGAGTGAAAGCCCAGATGAGCTCTTGTTTAACAACTTGTGAAAGTCAGCAGCCGTCTGTATGCAGGTGAAGATGCATCGAATGCTGCTGCATATTGCTGGCTTTCACTCAATCCCCAGAGATTCCAATGATAAAGGGCATGGCGGCCATGTTGGTGTACCTAACAAAAGAAGCTAACGAGGAATCTATTGTTAAAGGTACACCAACATGGCGGCCATGACGTCACGTGAAAGCCAGCAATACGACTTTATTTAACAACTTGTGAAAGTCAGCAGAAATACAACTTTTTCCAAAATTATGTTATTTTTTTAGTATTAGTTTTTAATGTGTGCACATACTTGTATATAGATTTTGAGATTCGATTATGTGATATTTTTAACAGTACGGGCATTCATGTTCGCCGCGCGACGAAATGAATGTGCTCAGTGTTTACCTTATAATAACCGTATGCCACTATTTATAAAATGAGTTTCCGTGTTATATCGGCGTAATACGAACACGAATTTTAGAAATGTCTTCTTCTAAATGATTATAAATTAAAATATAGTAATTTTCAGAAATGTTAATGAAATACTTGTTTATAACTGTGCCGGTGCATCGGGGCATCACATTCCGGTTGCGTAGGAATAACTTACAGTGATCTTTGGAGCCTTTTTGTTTGAGCTCCCATGTTGGGTCGTTGCACTTTCCGAGCACAACCCGGACAGGTCTTTATACTGATTTTCACTTATGAGTGATGGTCTTAATAAAGAGTCATGGTGAAGCCCTTGGTTTGATAAGGAATGACTTTATATAGACTTCTTTCACTACATTCGATATTCATGACCGTGACATCGGCCAATGAGGAGCATTCGCTGTGGTCACGTGTTGATACATAGTAGCAAAACACAATAGGCTGTGAATATGCCTGAAGTGCTGTATGAGATGTGTACAATCCAGACTACACCCAGAAAATAACATATTTTTTATGCTATGGGTTATTTTTACTGCGAAAACTCAAAAAGAAGCCACCATCCAGCCAATCGGAAAGAGAGAACACAACATTTGATAACTTTCTCCACATACGATGATTTTTCGAAATTAAATCATAGTTAACCTGATCAAAAAATAAATTCAAACTTATCGAATGAAAATGCATTATTTCGAGTATCAACCAATGAAAATACGAGAAAGAAGAATAGAAAATTAGCACCTTTTACATTCCTTTGCCGTTCATGCTATCGTTCTTTGCCGGAGCATTACTTAATTATGCAACTGAAGGGTCAGACAAAATAACTGATTTGCATATCGTACCTAGAAGCGATTTCTAGATGCCAAAACTGTATTTAGAAATCACTTCTAGTATAGGTACAATATGCAAGCTAGTTCTAGATACAGTTCTAAAAAGAGTTAGCAATAACTACAAAGTCCGGCGATCAAAAATCATCAAAAATTCATCCTACTGGGTTTACTGAAACAAATGTAGCCTGAATTTCAGCCGTCTCCTCCGGTTCGTTCCTCCCGAGAGAGACGTCTGAATCCAATAGCCGTCCAGTGACGTCACTACCAGAAAACCTGGTAGTGATTTTTGATTGCTTCATATTCCATAATTTCGCATAATTATCATAATTATCAGCCGAGAAGACGGCAGGATTCACTTTGGACTCGCGATTGTTGATCGTTGAGTTTCAGTGGAGTGATTGTCTTTGGCAAAGACCTTGAATTCGTAAGGAAAACATCTGGAAATGGATTGAAAGTGTCCTGCACAATAACCGGCCGACTAACCTGTAAACATGTACATTTTATCGCGTCGCGTCCGCGGGGTTGTTGACAATCGATTATTTGTTCACACTCGCAGTGGTAAAGAATGTCGCTACTCTCTTCGAAGAACTGTTCTTTCCCGTAAAAGAGTCTTCGTATTTCTTCGAAAATTCTCCATTATCCTTTCATGTTGTTCTACTTTTCTGTTGCATCATTTACATAGGTAATATCTCGTAGCTGTGTCGATTCGAACGGCAGATCGCGAGACATGTACAAAGATCAACAGCAAGACAAAGATCAACTGTACTTTGCCTCCAAATATAATATAACGATTTGTTGCTTCGGAAAGGCTTTCACAACATAAGAGGCACTTGAGAAGCAAATGGGATGGAGATATATAATATAGGTAAGGCTTTTATTTTGGTCGGCATAATCTCAAATAAATATTTCTCACGAATTCTTACTACCGCCGTGAAACGAACCAGAGGAACGAACCAGAGGAGACCGCTGAAATTCAGGCTAAAACAAATGATCTTCATTTCTAAAGTGCAAGTAGCGACATAAAACAACATGAACTCCTTTTGCCCCAAATTCTATCTCTGATATACTCCAGTTGCCTAATTTAGTTTTCTTTGAGAGGCAGTGGCTCTGTCATGAGATGCGCATGAACAGGTTTCAAGCAATTTAATGATATGCATAATTAACACTTGAAAAATTGTAATGAGTTTCAGTTCCTTGCGATCGCGATACAACGACAGTTATATTATAATACAAACTGGCTCTTGCTCGAAGGCATTCAGTTAGAAAAACATCTTTGTATTGTTATCACTGCTGCAATGGAGATTCAGGCTGAAGAGAAACACATTCTGGCGAGTTTCAGTGACCGGTTGTCGAATTTGCCGTATTTTACCGTAAACTACATTTCTAGGTATGCGAGTTGTGCTTTCTCGATGAGAACCTACAAAATGTACTCATCTATTCTCTCTCCAACTTTCAGGGAGATATAATTACTTACAAATGCAAGAGTTCTTGTAGTCAGAAACGTATTAAAGGGGACGAATGCAAGCAGGAATGAACAACCGAAGCGTAATTTCACTGGTCGCCGAAACCCGGGCACTGTAAACACGAAACTCGCATCTCAAAAGCGGTGTTTGAAATCGTTTCAGGCTTCGTAAATGTTCCAGACAAGGACTATACTCTTGTGGGCTTTCCTGACACGTTCTCCAGTGTTCTTTCAGGCTCTTCAAAATCTTTCTGCGGCCAGATTTGTTTTCTTCGTCCATCACGGCCAGTTGGCAGTTGAGCCGCCATTGAAGCTCGAAGTTCTTGTCGATGCCATCTCAAAATCTCATTACAACTACATCTGAATACGAACATTTCTGGTAAATATAAAACTTGAACAACTAAATATGAAAGATAAACTACTATATACTAAAATGAGAGATGGCTGCGATGTAGACGGATTGAATCAATGTTGTGAGCTCCTCGGGATATATTTGCTTTTCAAACTTGAAAGCGTTGGCGAACGATTTCAAGTTTTGGGCGGCTTAGTAACCAGGCCTGTTATTCATACTAGAAGAAACGCTACCCGAATTTCGAGATTAATTCATCTTGTGCTGTCACAATGGAGTCCTACGGGATTTTTTTGTAGTAGTTTTCTCTTGGAAGGGAGTTGATTCATCTTATGACGTCACAGGATCCATGAAAAATAAAAATTAGGGATTAAATGCCAAAAATGTTACAATATTTGCAAGATTAATACCTTTTGTGAGAAATAACAATAATATAATATGTTTTTAATTTTTTTTTACATGATACTTGCACTTTAACTTACCGTTGATTCCTATTCGTTGTCAGTTTTTTTGTAGAATTATTAGGCCAGTTTGCTGTAATTATAATTTTCTTTATAGCGCTTTGACGAAACGTGACTGATTCTCACGTGATTCGTGATTCTCTTCCAAGAGCCCACGTCCGCGATATGCTTTACTTGTCAGGCACAACAATTTCAATACGAGGCCCCGTGCCAAATTAAATTAATTATTTTCAAAGAGAAAAAATATGAAAAAATATGAAAGCGAGAATTCCACCGGATTTGTATATTCATATTCAAATTAGAGTTCACTGAACCAATTTGAATAATCAAAATAATAGTCTACATTGGGGAGGGAGGAACAATCTTTTGACGGGTTTATTTTCTTCACATTCCTTGCAGCTTGGCATTTGGAGAGCGATTTACGCAAATTCGCGAGTGCTTTGTCGTTCGTTGTACTTCAGGCTAATTCTGATCGTCTTCGTTTGTATTTTTACTACAGTCCTTAGGAGTGGGGGGGGGGGGGGGGGGGGGAGAGGTTAGGGTTAGGGGGAGCAATTAAAACATTTTTTTTACACTTTATTAAAAGTTCGTAATGCGACTTGCGCGACCTCTATATCTCTCAGAACATAACAACAACATATTTTAGAGTCCGTCACTCTGGTTTTTCCACACACATCCAGTTTTTTTAGTCCGTTGCTCTGGTTTTTTTTTCGCACACGTCTGTGTGCTTACAAGAACCACGGCAAGGAAACGTCGTCCATGAAACTGAGAAGTAAAGGCGGTATGTTTACGACATTTAGTCAGTTTAGTCACTTTGAGGAATAATCAGTGTAGCATGAAATTTTTAATCGAATCATGCAATTAAAGTAAGCAGGAGTCTGAGTCAGTAGTTTGCGAGACGTTATCAAATTTGACCTGGTTTGCCGGCTTGTTTTCAAACGAAATTTACCCCTCGAAAGTAACAATCCCTCGTTGTCAGGGAGGCTTTTCCTGAACTGCATGAGGGGATAATAATAATAATAATAATGCACTTATATAGCGCAAATTAGCATATGGAAAATGTTCAGATGCGCTTTTACAAAGTCTCTACTTTTAAAATAAACTAACAAACTAATAATTAACTAACCAATTCATTAAGAATAACAGTCCAATAAAATGCTATTACTATGATTAATGATATAATTTAGTCGATAATAGCGATAATAAAACTAGTTGTAAATAGTAGCTAAAGGCTAAAGACTTCTCTGAATAAGTAAGTCTTGAGCTGCTTCTTGAAATAGTCATAGGATTTGATTTGCCTAATACTAGCAGGTAATTTATTCCATAGAAAAGGTGCGGCTGATGTAAATGACCTATCGCCAATAGTAGACAGTGATGTAAAGGATGGTACGATCAGCCGTAGCTCATTATTAGATCTAGTGTTATAAAAAGAGCGCCCTCTGACTTTAATTAATTGAGAAATATACGAAGGGCACATACCATGGATAGCTTTGAAAGTGATAGTAAGTATCTTAAAGATTATTCTATTTTTGACTGGAAGCCAGTGTAAGCTAATGAGAACCGGAGTAATATGTGCAAAACGGGAAACCTTACATATGATTCTAGCGGCAGCATTTTGAACTCTTTGAAGTTTTGCTATTTGGTAAGCAGGAAGACCATAACATAAACTGTTACAGTAGTCAAGGCGACATGAAATAAATGCATGGACAAGGATAGTGCAAGACTCAATGGTTAAAAATTTTCGAATCTTTCTAATGTTATGTAAATAATAAAATGATGATTTACACGTTTTATTAATGTATGTCTCTAGAGACAGCCTTGGGTCCATCCAGACTCCAAGATTCTTGACAGAGAGGGTGGGTGTAACAACAGAGTTGGCAACAGAGAGATGACTAATTGAGTTTTTGTCAAGCTGTTGACGTGTGCCAATAATCATGAACTCAGTTTTTCCATGGTTCAATTTGAGCTTGTTCTCGTGCATCCAAGCCTGGATATCGTTGATACACTCTTCCATAGCTGTCACTGACTGGTACTGGTTAGTATCCGGTTTCGGTTTAAATGATAGATATAGTTGTGTATCATCTGCATATGCATGAGCGTGGGGTAAGTGTTTATCAATTATGCGAAATAAATCACTCGCATAGATGATAAAGAGCAGAGGGCCAAGACAGGAACCTTGAGGGAGGCCACAGTTAAGGTCAAATTTCCTAGATGAAGCATTGTTAATGGAGACACGTTGGGATCGTCCAGACAGGTAGGCAGTAAACCATGAGAGAGCAGTACCAGAGACTCCAAGATTCAGTTGAAGTCGATTTAGCAAGATGGAGTGGTCAATCGTGTCAAAAGCAGCACTCAAATCTAAGAGAACTAATAGTGTTAAGTGTTGCTTGTTCATATTCAATAGAATGTCGTTCATGACTTTCAGCAGCGCAGTCTCAGTACTATGGTTTTTACGGTAGGCTGATTGAAGAGGTGGATACAGGCCATTCAGTGACATGTGCTCATGCAGTTGATTAAATACAGCTCTCTCTGTGAGTTTAGAGACGTATGATAGATTACTAACTGGTCGCAGATTAGGAAAACAAGTGTCTAAGTCTGTATTCTTCAGGTGAGGATAAACGAGTGCTTCTTTCCATAAATCAGGGAAGTGTCCGTACTCAAGAGACATATTTATCATGGAGCTAATCACCGGTAAAATGACATCTTTACACTGGAGTAAGAGTAAGGTCGGCATTGGGTCAAGTGTACATGACTTCTTACTTGCTGTTGTGATAAGATTAAGTATTCCTTGCTCAGAAATAGTGTTGAACCCCGTGAATTCCACCGACGTGGCAGGTACGCAAACCGCGGCCTGGGCAGTATTAGTGTTTTCGGAACAGTCCAGTTCATCACGAATTTTGATAATTTTCTGCACAAAATAGTCTCCTAAGTCATTAGCAAGCACATTATTGTCCTTATAGTCAGGAAATGATAGTTTCTTCTCAGCAAACAGGAGCCGCTTAGTAGCACGGAACATTCTACCGACATCAGAAGAATTTTCGTTAACAAAGTCAGTGTAGAACTTACGTTTAGCTTCAATCATAAGAAAGTTGGTGTGGTTTTTAGCAGACTTCAGCAAGTTAAGGTCAGTTGACAAATTCTCGTAGAGCTGACGACAACCAAGGTTGGATACTGGTACGTACTTTATTGCTGGTCTCAACGACTGGCCATGACTAAGCATGGACTCGCCATGACACCCCATGTTACATGGAACATTTACTTGTTAGAAACTCAGACCTGCATAATAGATCTAGCAGACACTAACATAAATTTAGTTTGTCCCAGATATAAGCGCGAAACTGAAGGTGTCAGAACATTCAAAGTGACAGGAACAAAGCAATGGAATATCATCCCACCAGAAATTAGAAAGAAAGACTCCCTACTGAATTATTTTAAGTATGCTCTGCGAAAGTACTTTTTAGATAAATAGATATATAGTCATAGCGCTAGCTATCATATGATATGAACGAAGACTGCTTATTTTCAAAATTCATATCTTTAGCTTATATAACATGCCGGAGTAATCCTTTTGCAAAATAGTACTATTCCTCTTTTTATTCTGTCATGAATTTAGTCAAATTAGTCGTAATAATATTTATATTATACTTGTGTAAAATGGTTAAAATAATCTAGCTAACGTTATAGTTTAGTGCTACATTTTTATATTAGTACGTGCTACAGGTCTGGAGTTACATGCAAATTTCTACTTAACATAGTTTACACATATTGCCTGGTTATTTTTAAATTAGCAATTAGGTCACGTTCAGTTAAGCCAATTTTAGATAAAATGTTCAAAACAATCTAGTATTCGTACAGTGTATTTTTATAACAATTATGTCATACGAGTGTGTTATCCTTTAATTCTTATAGTTTCTTCTTAGCTTATATGTTTCATAACTTACTCTGTACAAACGTCATCTACCTATCTCACATATTGTAATTATTCGCTGGTAGCTTTTATAGATACATTTATAATATAGATACGATAGTACGCGCGCTCTGATTGGCTAAGAAGCCATGTTTTATCAGAGTATATAACATGGCTAGCCGTGTTATATAGTTTTCAACTGGCGGTTTCCTTTCATCGCGCGCGTAAATCTATATTATAAAACAGATAAAGAAGCCTTAAATCCATGTTTTATACTATCATAAAACACTCTGGTCATTTGAGAACACTCTAGAAATGTTGAAAGCACGCGCCTTCGGCTTGTGCTTTAACATTTCTCTCATGTTCTCAAGTGCCCATCGTGTTTTATGATAGTATAAAACATGGCTAAGGCTTCTTTATTTGTTAAATATATATATATATATATTTATTTTGTATTCTTTTCTTGAGGGCCACGAGTTTATCAGTTTTAACTGTCAAGTGTTTATACCCTCGGTAAATAGAGTTGTTATTATTATGACGAATCATGGACGGCTCTAACTCTCTTCCCTTCGTCTATCTTCCAATGATCTTCGTCCATGTTACAAGATATTCGTTCTATATTTATGTCATTTACAAACAATAGTTATTGAGAACCATACAGGTGTCTTTACATGGATCCCTATTGTAAGTAGGGTCGTGACCTGAACAAAGGAAAACTGACCTTGAAAGAAAGATGTTTCAAACGATAGACAACACAAATAAGATATGTCAAAGGTGAAACGAGATCAAATATCATAGTTTGAGCGTAAAACATTATATATGAGTCTTTAGATATTTTCCGCAGAAATCCAACTTGAAGTTAGTAACTAATTTGCATTGACGGTTTGGTACCTTTCAAGGTACGGAACTTTAATTAGAAATACTCAAATCTGATTGGCTTGTTGTCGGGATCGCTTGGTACCTATAGCTTATGATATAATCAAACTTAATTAGTTCCTTGTAATTAAAATAGGTTATTGGAAAATAAGTTATATTCAATGTAAGTTGTCAATGGATCGAAAGTGACCTTAGTAAATACAGGCTCGTAATCCAAACGAGTTTAACAAAAGAACGTTTTAATTAAAGTAACCAACTTTGGATGCGTCGAGCGTGGGCTAGACTTCAACTTGTTAATCTATTATATGTTTCTCCTAAAGTAGAATTTTGTCTAATATCGTAAGATCCCTTTTATTAACATGTAACGACCCATCGAAAGTAACGTATGGTCAGGGCTGCAAAAATCGAAAGTAACGACCCTCCGGCGCTACTTTCGGGACTCTATGGTATATAACGGTTTGGTAGTTTGGGGCGGAGGTTTCCAATAAGCAAGACTGATCTCTCCTGTTATCAAGGTGGTGAGCAGCAAATAATTTTAAAGTCGGGCAGCCGATTCAAAACACTAGTTAGCATTTACAATTACATTCTCAATTACAGTTGATCTTCATCGGGAAGAACAGCATTTTTGTCGGTTGTGCTGAGAGTCTTAAAAAAATGTCAGGAATTGGTAGGCTCAGGGAATTTACCGGGAAATTGTTGATATGTCGGGACAAAATGAAAATAAATCGGGACAACTTCAGCTCAAACGGGCTTCAGTCGCGCGATCGCCCCAAAACTATATCTTTATCTAACACCTTGGCATTGTTAGCACTGGCAGGTAAAATGTATTAGATTTTCTTCTAATACACTTCCTTAACTGAGCGGCAGCATTCACTACCTATTAGGTATACTAGTTGTTATTATATAATTCTACCAAGAACGCACGAAATATGCACAAGACCGGGAAGCAACCGGGCTGGTTACCATAGATATACATAAATAAAATAAATATTATTTTTGTTATAGCAGGCTATGTATTTCAGCATAGCTGGTGGGGGCCTGCTTTCAACTCCACACACACTTCCCACTACATTCATATATTTTTATACATACTACACTCAAACTCACATGTTGATTTTTACGGAGGGAGGAAACCCTCGTGTCAATGGAGAGAACGACACAACAAACAAACTCAACTCACATATGGCACCAAGTCAGACTCAAACTCGGGCCGCAGCGGTGAGAGGCGAGCGCTAACACATTGCGCCACCCATGGCACATTGTGAGGAAGAGAGCTCATGCCCGCCACACAATCTGGTGAGCGACATGGCCAGATCAGTGCCGTACATCTTCTCTACACACAGCTTATATGTGGGGCTTATATCAGTAATTTTACCACTGAATAGATTGTCGGTCCAAAAATGAATGTCATAATAAACGACAACGAAAATAGTCATATTTTGTATTAACAGCGAGCGAGATGGCCATGAGATTCTCTATAGCTACATGACCTCGTTGTTATCAGTTTATCAGTTTTAACTGTCAAGTGTTTATACCCTCGGTAAATAAAGTTGTTATTATTATGACGAATCATGGACGGCTCTAACTCTCTTCCCTTCGTCTATCTTCCAATGATCTTCGTCCATGTTACAAGATATTCGTTCTATATTTATGTCATTTACAAACAATAGTTATTGAGAACCATACAGGTATCTTTACATGGACCCCTATTGTAAGTAGGGTCGTGACCTGAACAAAGGAAAACTGACCTTGAAAGAAAGATGTTTCAAACGATAGACAACATAAATAAGATATGTCAAAGGTGAAACGAGATCAAATATCATAGTTTGAGCGTAAAACATTATATATGAGTCTTTAGATATTTTCCGCAGAAATCCAACTTGAAGTTAGTAACTAATTTGCATTGACGGTTTGGTACCTTTCAAGGTACGGAACTTTAATTATAAATACTCAAATCTGATTGGCTTGTTGTCGGGATCGCTTGGTACCTATAGCTTATGATATAATCAAACTTAATTAGTTCCTTGTAATTAAAATAGGTTATTGGAAAATAAGTTATATTCAATGTAAGTTGTCAATGGATCGAAAGTGACCTTAGTAAATACAGGCTCGTAATCCAAACGAGTTTAACAAAAGAACGTTTTAATTAAAGTAACCAACTTTGGATGCGTCGAGCGTGGGCTAGACTTCAACTTGTTAATCTATTATATGTTTCTCCTAAAGTAGAATTTTGTCTAATATCGTAAGATCCCTTTTATTAACATGTAACGACCCATCGAAAGTAACGTATGGTCAGGGCTGCAAAAATCGAAAGTAACGACCCTCCGGCGCTACTTTCGGGACTCTATGGTATATAACGGTTTGATAGTTTGGGGCGGAGGTTTCCAATAAGCAAGACTGATCTCTCCTGTTATCTAGGTGGTGAGCAGCAAATAATTTTAAAGTCGGGCAGCCGGTTCAAAACACTAGTTAGCATTTACAATTACATTCTCAATTACAGTTGATCTTCATCGGGAGGAACAGCATTTTTGTCAGTTGTGCTGAGAGTCTTAAAAAAATGTCAGGAATTGGTAGGCTCAGGGAATTTACCGGGAAATTGTTGATATGTCGGGACAAAATGAAAATAAATCGGGACAACTTCAGCTCAAACGGGCTTCAGTCGCGCGATCGCCCCAAAACTACAAAATATCTTTATCTAACACCTTGGCATTGTCAGCACTGGCAGGTAAAATGTATTAGATTTTCTTCTAAACACTTCCTTAACTGAGCGGCAGCATTCACTACCTATTAGGTATACTAGTTATTATTATATAATTCAACCAAGAACGCACGAAATATGCACAAGACCGGGAAGCAACCGGGCTGGTTACCATAGATATACATAAATAAAATAAATATTATTTTTGTTATAGCAGGCTATGTATTTCAGCATAGCTGGTGGGGGCCTGCTTTCAACTCCACACACACTTCCCACTGCATTCATATATTTTTATACATATATACTACACTCAAACTCACATGTTGATTTTTACGGAGGGAGGAAACCCTCGTGTCAATGGAGAGAACGACACAACAAACAAACTCAACTCACATATGGCACCAAGTCAGACTCAAACTCGGGCCGCAGCGGTGAGAGGCGAGCGCTAACACATTGCGCCACCCATGGCACATTGTGAGGAAGAGAGCTCATGCCCGCCACACAATCTGGTGAGCGACATGGCCAGATCAGTGCCGTACACCTTCTCTACACACAGCTTATATGTGGGGCTTATATCAGTAATTTTACCACTGAATAGATTGTCGGTCCAAAAATGAATGTCACAATAAACGACAACGAAAATAGTCATATTTTGTATTAACAGCGAGCGAGATGGCCATGAGATTCTCTATAGCTACATGACCTCGTTGTTATCAGTTTATCAGTTTTAACTGTCAAGTGTTTATACCCTCGGTAAATAAAGTTGTTATTATTATGACGAATCATGGACGGCTCTAACTCTCTCCCTTCGTCTATCTTCCAATGATCTTCGTCCATGTTACAAGATATTCGTTCTATATTTATGTCATTTACAAACAATAGTTATTGAGAACCATACAGGTGTCTTTACATGGACCCTATTGTAAGTAGGGTCGTGACCTGAACAAAGGAAAACTGACCTTGAAAGAAAGATGTTTCAAACGATAGACAACATAAATAAGATATGTCAAAGGTGAAACGAGATCAAATATCATAGTTTGAGCGTAAAACATTATATATGAGTCTTTAGATATTTTCCGCAGAAATCCAACTTGAAGTTAGTAACTAATTTGCATTGACGGTTTGGTACCTTTCAAGGTACGGAACTTTAATTATAAATACTCAAATCTGATTGGCTTGTTGTCGGGATCGCTTGGTACCTATAGCTTATGATATAATCAAACTTAATTAGTTCCTTGTAATTAAAATAGGTTATTGGAAAATAAGTTATATTCAATGTAAGTTGTCAATGGATCGAAAGTGACCTTAGTAAATACAGGCTCGTAATCCAAACGAGTTTAACAAAAGAACGTTTTAATTAAAGTAACCAACTTTGGATGCGTCGAGCGTGGGCTAGACTTCAACTTGTTAATCTATTATATGTTTCTCCTAAAGTAGAATTTTGTCTAATATCGTAAGATCCCTTTTATTAACATGTAACGACCCATCGAAAGTAACGTATGGTCAGGGCTGCAAAAATCGAAAGTAACGACCCTCCGGCGCTACTTTCGGGACTCTATGGTATATAACGGTTTGATAGTTTGGGGCGGAGGTTTCCAATAAGCAAGACTGATCTCTCCTGTTATCTAGGTGGTGAGCAGCAAATAATTTTAAAGTCGGGCAGCCGGTTCAAAACACTAGTTAGCATTTACAATTACATTCTCAATTACAGTTGATCTTCATCGGGAGGAACAGCATTTTTGTCAGTTGTGCTGAGAGTCTTAAAAAAATGTCAGGAATTGGTAGGCTCAGGGAATTTACCGGGAAATTGTTGATATGTCGGGACAAAATGAAAATAAATCGGGACAACTTCAGCTCAAACGGGCTTCAGTCGCGCGATCGCCCCAAAACTACAAAATATCTTTATCTAACACCTTGGCATTGTCAGCACTGGCAGGTAAAATGTATTAGATTTTCTTCTAAACACTTCCTTAACTGAGCGGCAGCATTCACTACCTATTAGGTATACTAGTTATTATTATATAATTCAACCAAGAACGCACGAAATATGCACAAGACCGGGAAGCAACCGGGCTGGTTACCATAGATATACATAAATAAAATAAATATTATTTTTGTTATAGCAGGCTATGTATTTCAGCATAGCTGGTGGGGGCCTGCTTTCAACTCCACACACACTTCCCACTGCATTCATATATTTTTATACATATATACTACACTCAAACTCACATGTTGATTTTTACGGAGGGAGGAAACCCTCGTGTCAATGGAGAGAACGACACAACAAACAAACTCAACTCACATATGGCACCAAGTCAGACTCAAACTCGGGCCGCAGCGGTGAGAGGCGAGCGCTAACACATTGCGCCACCCATGGCACATTGTGAGGAAGAGAGCTCATGCCCGCCACACAATCTGGTGAGCGACATGGCCAGATCAGTGCCGTACACCTTCTCTACACACAGCTTATATGTGGGGCTTATATCAGTAATTTTACCACTGAATAGATTGTCGGTCCAAAAATGAATGTCACAATAAACGACAACGAAAATAGTCATATTTTGTATTAACAGCGAGCGAGATGGCCATGAGATTCTCTATAGCTACATGACCTCGTTGTTATCAGTTTATCAGTTTTAACTGTCAAGTGTTTATACCCTCGGTAAATAAAGTTGTTATTATTATGACGAATCATGGACGGCTCTAACTCTCTCCCTTCGTCTATCTTCCAATGATCTTCGTCCATGTTACAAGATATTCGTTCTATATTTATGTCATTTACAAACAATAGTTATTGAGAACCATACAGGTGTCTTTACATGGACCCTATTGTAAGTAGGGTCGTGACCTGAACAAAGGAAAACTGACCTTGAAAGAAAGATGTTTCAAACGATAGACAACATAAATAAGATATGTCAAAGGTGAAACGAGATCAAATATCATAGTTTGAGCGTAAAACATTATATATGAGTCTTTAGATATTTTCCGCAGAAATCCAACTTGAAGTTAGTAACTAATTTGCATTGACGGTTTGGTACCTTTCAAGGTACGGAACTTTAATTAGAAATACTCAAATCTGATTGGCTTGTTGTCGGGATCGCTTGGTACCTATAGCTTATGATATAATCAAACTTAATTAGTTCCTTGTAATTAAAATAGGTTATTGGAAAATAAGTTATATTCAATGTAAGTTGTCAATGGATCGAAAGTGACCTTAGTAAATACAGGCTCGTGATCCAAACGAGTTTAACAAAAGAACGTTTTAATTAAAGTAACCAACTTTGGATGCGTCGAGCGTGGGCTAGACTTGAACTTGTTAATCTATTATATGTTTCTCCTAAAGTAGAATTTTGTCTAATATCGTAAGATCCCTTTTATTAACATGTAACGACCCTTCGAAAGTAACGTATGGTCAGGGCTGCAAAAATCGAAAGTAACGACCCTCCGGCGCTACTTTCGGGACTCTATGGTATATAACGGTTTGATAGTTTGGGGCGGAGGTTTCCAATAAGCAAGACTGATCTCTCCTGTTATCAAGGTGGTGAGCAGCAAATAATTTTAAAGTCGGGCAGCCGGTTCAAAACACTAGTTAGCATTTACAATTACATTCTCAATTACAGTTGATCTTCATCGGGAGGAACAGCATTTTTGTCAGTTGTGCTGAGAGTCTTAAAAAAATGTCAGGAATTGGTAGGCTCAGGGAATTTACCGGGAAATTGTTGATATGTCGGGACAAAATGAAAATAAATCGGGACAACTTCAGCTCAAACGGGCTTCAGTCGCGCGATCGCCCCAAAACTATATCTTTATCTAACACCTTGGCATTGTCAGCACTGGCAGGTAAAATGTATTATATTTTCTTCTAATACACTTCCTTAACTGAGCGGCAGCATTCACTACCTATTAGGTATACTAGTTATTATTATATAATTCTACCAAGAACGCACGAAATATGCACAAGACCGGGAAGCAACCGGGCTGGTTACCATAGATATACATAATTCAAAAACTCATGAATAATTAATGAGCATTTTGTCCAATCAGATGAAGCAAATCAGTCACGTGCATGCTCCTTTATACCTGATAAAATCTCATCATTCTAAAAGGCCCGCGGAGGGATTTGAATTTTGTCCCAGGGGTTAACGGGGTTAATGATTGAGACAATGGAATTTCTATTGATGTTTCAGCTTTCTCATTGAATTGCTAATTAGGATGAACGTTTTATATAAAGAATACTAATGAACATGAAATTTTATATAAAGTTTCATCCTAATTAAGAATTCACTGATAAAGACCCAAAAATAGCAAAAAGTACAGGGAACATAAGGTACCTAGATAATAAATTTTGCACTAAATTATCAGCAGACTACCGAGATACCCAGATAATATTTTTAAAATGAAGTTATCCAACTACCATTACTTGTTTACCGAGCCACTGTTTAGTTCCAATTATGAAACCAAACTCAAAGCCGTAAAATAATAAAAACGTGCATTAAACTTACATATTTTGTGCCGGAGTCAAAAATTTAGAGTCTGCCATCATGTCAGTCACATCGCTTTCCAAGTCTTGAACTTTATCGAGGTAAGCCACGACACCAAATCCTTCAAGTGCATTGCGAAACGCCGCTTCAAACAACACGGTATGGTAATTTATTCATGTCATTCCCTTGAGATGTTCCGCGTAATTGCAGGCGGTGATTATTCGAATATTTTGCATTGCGTTGTGAATACAAAGGTTCAATGGTTCATTAAGTAACTATTCCCTTGAGATGTGCGTCTTTCTTTCATTGCATTCTTAAAGCGTTTTTGAAGCCGTTTAAAACACTCACAGCACGTGTTTTATCAAGTCTAAAAATTCTCGGGCTTCGCCCTCGAATTTTTAAACTTGATAAAACACTGCTGTTCGTGTTTTAAACAGTACATAAAATAAATATTATTTTTGTTATAGCAGGCTATGTATTTCAGCATAGCTGGTGGGGGCCTGCTTTCAACTCCACACACACTCCCCACTACATTCATATATTTTTATACATACTACTCTCAAACTCACATGTTGATTTTTACGGAGGGAGGAAACCCTCGTGTCAAGGGAGAGAACGACACAACAAACAAACTCAACTCACATATGGCACCAAGTCAGACTCAAACTCGGGCCGCAGCGGTGAGAGGCGAGCGCTAACACATTGCGCCACCCATGGCACATTGTGAGGAAGAGAGCTCATGTCCGCCACACAATCTGGTGAGTGACATGGCCAGATCAGTGCCATACACCTTCTCTACACACAGCTTATATTTGGGGCTTATATCAGTAATTTTACCACTGAATAGATTGTCGGTCCAAAAATGAATGTCATAATAAACGACAACGAAAATAGTCATATTTTGTATTAACAGCGAGCGAGATGGCCATGAGATTCTCTATAGCTACATAACCTCGTTGTTATCGTGATTCTCCTTACCACGTTTAGCCTGCTATGCAGACGTATTTTTTCACTCTCATAAATTAGAAGAAAAATGTCACGTCTGCTTACCCGAGCACGTAATTAGTTTCCAATATGCACACCTCATTGTGTTATGGACCAATCAGATTTTACCTTCCTAGGTCTGGATCATTAGAAATAAATTAGTGACTTTTTCATTCAATAAAGTAAATATCAACAATGTCTCCTTCTTTCGACGAAATTCTCCGAGTGCGCTTTTAAACTAGTGGCAATGCGACAGAAACACGCAGGTGTTTGGCTAATTCAGGGCAGAATCAGATGGAATTATTCATGACCGGAAGACCTGCATGTTTTCCTGTTTCATCTTTTCCAGAAGCTCGGATATAGTACCTGGCAATCGGTTCGCGTTGAGCCATCGCTCGTTGAGATGACAATGAAGGGCTGTTGTCTGGTTCAGATGCTGGTAAGGGTGTCTAACTAATTTTAAAACACATGAGTTGTGTTGCAGCGTGGTAGAGTAGGGTTCTTATTTACCGTAAGTTGTTTCCTACAAATCCTGACCCGCCCAGAAGAGCCATGTACCTGTTCAGTAGGGACAAAACAGGAGTACCCAACGAGACATTTTTCAAAAATGATTTGCCGTTTTCCCAAACGATTAGTTGGCATTCACTGAAACGTTTTCGGTTAATGTATTTGCCAGCAAGGATATGTTTCGGGGATTATTTTCCCTAGTCAGGAAATGTATTTGAACCTAGTTTTTGTCAACAAATAGATATTGAAAACCCTCTCCCAGAGCAAGTAAAGCCAGAGCTTATTTCCTCAGTGACAACGTAACGATTTCGCAATTTTGCAGTTTTTATTTTGGTTACTTTAATGAGCGACAATAAACAACATTTAATACTATGAGAGCATTCTCTTGGGAAATGACAGAATACACGGAATACTAATTTCGCAGGTGCATGACCTGGACCGCCTGATCGGACGCGCGCGCGCCAGGTTCCCAGATATCTGACGCCTCATTTAACATAACAAAAACAAACACCCGCAGAGGTTCCCGTTGGTTATGGGCCTTTAGGCGGTTAGAAAAATTCCAGCAAGGATCTCTCAAATATTGAAATTCCCAGCCAGCTCAAGTTCAGCCTGCGGAGCGGATATTTTGTGGAGCGGTTCCTATGGGTACTCCTGACAAAACTCATCAGTTCTTGTCGGTTTTTATGATGGTGATGTGATCAGTCGCATCTGATTGAATATATCCTGTGGCACTGAGATATTAAAACCACATTTTAGTACATGATTATCGAATTAATGTCCCATTTTTATTGGAATAAGTATTTATGAAGACACTTTCTTTTCAGTATTACATGTTTATATCGGCAATGGTGCAGGCTTCGGGTTTGAACCTAATTTAGATTTCAGGATCCAGGGTTTTCGTAAAAATATGTGGAATTCCGGGTTACAGATGACTCGGAATAACTCAATCAATGTGAATATCCAGGTTTGTTTTCCCAATAACGAGGCCCGGTTAGGGGTATTGGGAATAATGGATAACTAGCAAAATAATGACAGGATAAGGGATAACAAACCAGAAAACAGTAGGGACAAGGGAATGGATAACCGCACCACCCCCCCGCCCCCCTTAGCCGGGCCGGGTTTTGGAGCTACGTTTTTCTCGTACAATCGAGCCTCGGTCCTGGAACCCAAGTATGTGTGTGTTTTTTTTTCGGGGGGGGGGGGGGGGGGTGAGGAGGGGCATACCGCTCTTTGTAAATATATTTTGTAAATTCATGGTGAACTGTTCTTTTGGTGCTTTTCATGTGCTCATTCACAGAAAGCTATCTTTTATCATACAAGTGTGTGTGTGTGTGTGTTTTTTTGGGGAGGGGGGGTACTGCTCTGTAACTTTTTTGTAAATTCATGGTGAACTGTTCTTTCGGTGCTTTTCATGTGCTCATTCACAGAAAGCTATCATTTTATCATACAAGTGTGTGCGTGTTTTTTTTTTTTTGGGGGGGTACTTTGTGTTTTTGTGGAGGGGGGAGGGGGAGGGGTACCTCTGTAAATAGTATATTTTGTAAATTCAAGGTAAACTGTTTTTGTTGCTTTTCTTTACATAACGCTAATTACGCTCTTTCTTTATTTCTTATTTTAATCATCTTTTCGGGATCTTATGAGGATGTCGTTCTTCTGTTGCAGGTGATAACTGTGAATTGGTTTGGCGAGACTGAAGGTTAGTTATCCCTCGCTGGTTTGCTTTGTGTCAGCATAAAACAATCCTTTTTTTCGTTCACTAGACATCGCCTTGTATTTTGCATGAACCCATGGCACTTAATGTCACCAATGACGGGTATTCAGGTACAGGAAATAATAAAGCAAGAGCGATTTAACTCAAGCGAAGGTCTGATTGGCTGGTACCTGTGTTTGCATGAAGCGATGTAAATATATACGTACATGATTTCAAAGGAGCGAAATTGAGATTTTCTTTTATCATTTCTTGGTCTAAAAATGTAAACACTGAAGACGTTTTGGGAAAAACTCGTTTAGCGGCTCGTGTTCCCACAACTCTTGTGTTTACATAACGCTGTATGAACAAATAAACTGTTTTCTACTTAATTCTTACATAATGCAATAATTAATTAAGCCACCTGTCTGAACAGCTTCAAAGAGAGTCATGTGATATACATCGAACAGACCGGCTTTAAGCTGAATCTTTATCTTGCTTGCAGCGAGCACAAATGTTGCACTGAGAAAACCAACGCAGTCAGTCAAGTACGGCGTCAGTGGTTAACACAGACCGGGCATCTAATGCTGTAGATGGAAGTAGGAATGGAAACTTCTTTAAAGGTTCTTGTACCCATACAAGCAATGAGACTAATCCATGGTGGAGGGTTGATCTACAGCAAAACCAACTCGTCTCCAATTTGTACATTGTTAACAGGTAGGAATGGAACGAGAAAGACATCCCTTGAAAATTACTGATCGGTTTAGCGGTCTACTCTCAACTTATCTCACACGTCAGATAATTCTAAAGGCATACAAACGAGGGGAAGATTTGGAAAAATTATATTGAACTGCCCATCATGCATTTTGTCTTGGCGTTTTATTAAGGGGGAGGGAGTGGGGGTGATTGTGTGTCTTGTTTTTATTTCATTTTCCTCCAACTCCATACAGTCTTTATTTACAGCGATAAACACTGTCCTTATTAACTCTGTTAGTTACTATTGGAGGTTCGCCTAAAGCTTACTAAGCCGTTTGTATTTTCAATGAAGATGTGGTTTTCTTGCTGAACCTGCTTAGACTGGCTTGTACTTTTACCCACAATCCTTTGCGCGCGAAATCTTTAAATCCGTTATAAAATCCTGGTAACAATTCAGTGCTGCTGCCAATACACGTGTGGTGGATTCCTTTAGCTCTATTTTTCCAGGTCGCTGTCCATATTGTGTCGTCGCTCATTGTAATTTTGTCCGAGCGAAGATTGGATATGAGTCAAAACTTTCAATTAAGGGGGAGGGAGATGGGAACAAAAGAAAACAATAAAGGGATAATTGCAACCGTTTTCTGTTAAATCTGTGTTGCACTAGCAACAGAAAATTCCGATTGGTTGAATGACAGATGATGTCATTAACTGCTAATTCGATTCATTGTGTTGACAGTTTTACATGTTGTATTATTTGAGGTTTCCTGTCACGATTTGGGGGGGCGGTGCTTGTAAACTAAGTTTTTAACTAAATGGGTGGGGAAATTAAACACAAGATTTAACAACCGACGTCTGTAGTCCCTCCTATATTTTTCTTTTGTCCATTGCATCCCCCTTCCCTCCACCCCCTTTGGCTCGCATCCAGCTTTCGCAGGGCCATTGATAGAATGATACTGATAAAAGACGAAGAAAAAAAATTTGCACTCTATCTACTGATATAAAAATGCAGTTAAACCTCTAAAGTTGTTATCAAACATTGAGCTCTCGCTTAAGGTACATCAGAGTCAGTTGTGTGAGCGTGAAACAATCCCCTCAGTCCGAAAGTGAACCAAACAGTAATACACCAGTGACTATGGGGCGCCAAGTGTGATAAAAAGTCGAGTTCGAAATATTGGGTCAACTTTTAAATATGTGTTGAAGTGCTCCAATATATGAGGTGAGTTTTCCTCCATATAGGATTCGACTGTCATATATATAGGTTTGACTGTCACATATATATGTGTTAGCTGTCGGATATATAGGGTGAGTCCTGGGTCGAGACGTTGCCAAAATATGGGTCGAGATTATCGATTAGCTTCGTGATTACTTGTGTTATTTTTCTTTTAACTGTTCGCGCTCTTTTCGAATTTTAGTCACAGGATGCCCAATTAAAATGGTGTCTCTCCAATGCTTCAATTTGAGGCCTTGTTATTACGAACCTTGCTCTTCCATTCGAATGGTCCCGTTGGTAAATGATGAGTTAAACAACCGCTTCATCCACCGTCTTGAGGACCATTTGTGGGTAGTATCGTCGTTGTACCGTTGAGATCCGTGGGGAGAATCACACCTCGCGCCGCTCGGAGGGTTGTTTGTACCGCCTATTAGTATATATTATACTACAATAGAATATTTTAATGAACATGCTAATGAAGGTTGATATAAATCTGGTAAAAGAAACGACTGCAATCAGCGAATTCTCTCCCGTGGTCTAATGGTTAGGGTTTGGGTTAGGGTTAGGGTTAGGGTTTGGGTTAGGGTTTGGGGTTAGGGTTTGGGGTTAGGGTTTGGGTTTTGGGTTTGGGTTTGGGTTTGGGTTTGGGTTTGGGTTTTGGGTTAGGGTTTGGGGTTGGTGGTGGGTAAGCCATAATGTATTGATTCTTAACCCCGCCCCGAGGTCGAATCCCGGTCCAGGCGGTAATTGTTTTTATAGTGAGATTAACGTATAATCGTTCTAAAAATTTCTAAGTGTCGATTCGGGCGTTCGTATAAAATTTCTGAGTCTCAAATTATTCATCATTAGCGAACGTGGGTAACAAAGAGAATTTTATGACGCAGTTGGTTTAAACGGTACACGACGATACTACCCATTTGTGGAAATAACATGTGAATACTCGTCAAAAAGTGTCCCTCAATAGAGAGTGAAGCGTTGTAACAATCGTTCTGTATGACAAGATGCAAATTGCTTGTCGGATTGCATGCTCTTGAGACAAAAGCAATTCATTAGATAAACTGCATCTCCGAGTCCTCTTTGTATGCGATGCAGTACATCAAAATTTCCACAGTGTAAATTACGTCTAGCTTGGCCTATAATTGATGGAATTCGAATAAAAAAGTCTTCATATTATTCCAGTAGGTGAAAAGAGCGCGAAAGATTACAAAAAAAATGACACATAGTCCCTTCCCCCCCTTATGTTTTTTGGTTGATCAATCGATAATCACGAAGCTAGTCGATAATCTCGACCCATATTTTTGGCAACGTCTCGACCTAGGACTCACCCTATATATCCGACAGTCAAAACCCTATATATATGACAGTAGAAACCTATATCGAGGAAAACTCCACCTCATATATTGGAAGCACTCAACACATATTTAAAAGGATCGACTATATATTCGGGTGATAGACCCAATATTTCGAACTCGACCTTTTGTCACACTTGGCGCCCCATAAGTGACTAAATAACAGGTATATACTATCTCTGTTGTTTATCGTGATATTTAGAGCCGACCTGCTGTGGTAACAGATTGAGCAACTTTGAAGTTCGGATCGGTGACAGCCTTGCTAACAACGGCAACGACAATCCAAAGTGTGGCACTTTCTACTCAGTCCCCCAGGGAAAGGGTTTGTCTATCGATTGTGTACCACCCCTCCGTGGACGGTACGTGAATGTCCGCATCCCAGGAAGCAATACGGTATTGACACTGTGTGAAGTGGAGGTCAGGGTCATTGATGAAGGTTTGTTGGCATTGTTTATCTCTTTACTGTATATGCTCAAACGCACACTGTGTCGAACTGACAACAAAATCAACCTCGAAATTATGTTCCTGTGTTGAAATAATTGGAGTTCTTGGACTGTCACATAAACTTTTTTAGGTCTTTCCCTCCCTTGATAAATACGTACTGCATTTGACTGAACTCTGTTCACTGAGCTAGAAAGAAATACATACATGTATGTAGACTTTTTTCACTGTGTATTATAGCACATAGCGCCTCTGCCAGGCACGCTAAAGTATTGTAATGGTGAATGTAACGTTCATGTACTAGCTTTAGGATGACCTCTGTGAGAACCACTCTGGGTAATGAGTGAGAACTGAACAAAAATTCACCTGTAATTAAAGTGAATAGATTTTGAATGCATCAATATCGTAATAATAATCAGATAATTTGTATTGCAGCTCCTCATGTTGGCAAAATGTACTCCTCAGTCTACGGACACGCACTCACCGGGCACACTATCCGCAACCTGGTCAGCGGGCCCTCAGTTATGTCATGCGCAATGCATTGCAGCATTGTACCAAACTGTGTCTCCTTCAATTATGAGCCTGCAACCGGAACCTGTCAGCTGAATAGCGCCAGAAAGAATGCGTTCCTGCGTGATTTTATGGCAAAACGTTCCCATCATTATTTCGAGATAATGGACACAGTATAATTTGATATGGCGACGCCATATTAGTGTTCGCAGGAACACTTCGTGGTGAAAATTGTAACAAGACACTAATGTTTCTGAGCACTTGGTAAAGACAGCATGTAGCAGCTGTAACTAGTAAGGTATGAGTCAGAAAGCAGCTATCCATGTTTATATCGGCTTCAGGCGTCCAAGAAAACGAGAGCTAAAGTTATGTTAAGTAAGTTAAAAATGAAGATCATTTGTGAATTTAAACCCAGTTAGGATACGCGATGAATTTTAGATGATTTTTCATCGGACTTTTCTTCGCCACTCGAATACAGTCATGAGCAATGACGTGGTGTATTCTAATGGTCACTGAAAGCAAAATATATAATTCTTCACCCGAAATTAAATTAAATCCCATAAATTTTATTCCTACGTGGCTCATGACACTTTATACAAGCTAGAAGTTGGAAACAAAAATGTAAGTAGCTAGAGTTGTATAGGTATTAAACTTTATGTCTCTGAATGTAGTTATGGATCGGCTCCTTTTAGAACTGTCACTCTAGAACTATTAGGGATCGTTCATTATTTATCGGAGAGAGGGAGGGGGGGGGGGGGGGGGGGGTGAGAATGTGTGATGAATTAACAAACCCTCCCTTTTTTCAGGTGCCCCGTTAGCAAAACTGCAACTTTTAAGGACCCCCTATATAGCTACTTTACCCCTCTACTCTACTCTATCCTTGAAAACTGATTTAAAAATTCAGGGCCCCCATTAAGCCAAACAAAAATTTCAGTAACAACAACAACTACAACAATTTATTTATTTGGACCCGTAGACAATCTAGTGCGATTTATGTTTTCACCAAATATACTTTACATGGCGTGAACGCGATGGTAAATAGCTAATAATTAAGAACGAGTATAATATGAGGTAGTTCAGTTACTAAAAGTTGGAAGCAGGCAATACTTATTCAGTTAATATCTTTTTCATAATGACGAGGCAGTCGTGTATGTATTTAGCTGCTTGTTTTACGAACTTATTTGGTGGATTTATGATAAGTTTGAAAAGCTCATTTTCATTCATGTGCCGGCTGTTAACATTGAATATATTTTCGAAAGTAAGAAATATTTTGTTCCTAAGTACATTGTATGTTTTACATTTTAGAATAAAGTGCATTTCATCTTCTACCCCATTTTTACATAATAGGCATATCCTTTCTTCAGGTTTCAGGTAGGGTTTCAAATATCTAGATCTGCCTCTTTCAATTTGTAGCGGATGATTACTTATTCTTATTCGGCTAAGGGCTTGTCTGTATTCTATAATAGTTACTTTGTAAATCATGGGGAACTGAAAAAGGGATGGTTATAGGGGAGAAACGGTCAAAATATTTCATACTCATTCTCCAGGGAGGGCTATATATATTTTAGACCCCCCCCCCCCCCCCTGCATCTCCCCTGCTAAGTTTTGACTAGTCCCTAATGTTTAATAAAATATTGTGTGCGTTGATTTCATGCATGTACACTTGGAAAATAGCTATTTAAAGAGGGTAACACTAACTAGTATACATAGAGAAATGTGTGGCCCTCCTACCCTGCGAGCAGAGGGTTCCTGCTTTTCTTTGCCTTTTCTCCAAGTAGCACTGAACCTAAGCTCGGTTTCCAGCATTGGGGTTTTCGGTGAGCCCGCGATCCTCTCCCCACTCACGGCTGGGAGCGCGAACTGAGCCATTGTCGCTTTTTAGCCAATCAAAAACTTGCCACTAAAATCCTGTCGCTGAATATATTTGCATAATTTACATTGTTTACTTTTCAAAGCCAGACTAGAAGCTTTGGATAGCTGTTCCAAAATGCATTTAAATTTGCTTTGGAAAAGTTTGCTTTCGAATAATTCAAGGTTCACACAGGAAGCAGTAAGAGAGTTAGTTTTGGATGAATACACTGGGCGCTTTCCATTCAACCAAAAAAACGAAAATTCCGGTCAGAAATCAAATGGAACAGTAAAATTTCCGGTTCGAAGTTTCTCGCGAGGTGCCTCCTCTTTTTCCGAAAATTCCGGTTTAGATCTGCTGTGATTTGCCAGTTTTGAGAATTGAAATCGAGGCTACTAATAACCGGGTACTTTCTGCGATTGGAACGCGTATTTTTCCGACCGGTTTGACTAATTCGACAAATCCCGTTCCATTCGACATTCGAAATTTTCGAAACTTCTAACCCGTCCGGTCGTTTTGGTTGAATGGAAAGTGCCCACTGTGTCACGTCAGTACGCACCGGGTTTGGAAACTCACTTGCCCGTCACTTATACCAAGCTCGAAGGTCGCGAAACCCGTAATGTTCAGTCATTTCTTTGCCTATGGAAGACCAGGTAGCCATTCTTACTTCAAAGAAAATTAGTGCTGCCTTTATCGGAGAAGAAAAGACGGACGACTCCATATTAAGAGAGTTTATATAAGCTAACTCAGGCCACGTTTACGCGTTTAAGGTTACCGGATACGTTTCCAGTCTAAATTATATAGCGCCTCGAGGAAACATCGTAGATAAATTATTCATGTATCATTTTAAAGCTTATAAAATTGGCTACAAGAATACATAAAAAGGTTTGAGTTCTTTGAAAATCTCGAATTTTCCGCCATCCCGTTTCTCCGATCTAGTGAGATGGCTTTCAAAAGTTCCTACTCCAATAATACATAAGTTTCGAAAGCAATGCCAATATTAATATTGTCATAATCTATCTTAGTCTTGCCTTTAAGGCTGACAAGTTCCATACAAAAACAAACAGCGAATCTTTACATCATAGCACAACACAAGTTTTGCACTAGCTCGGTAGTCGCCTTTTGTTGTTCGTTGATATGCTCGCCTTCCACACGCTTTTCTTCGTCCTCCCAGTCTTCTTAACTTCTCCCACAATATCGTCTTCATGATATTTTTGTTCTAGTACGAAATTACTCTGCCGTATCGATGAAAATCTACTCTAATTCCCAGCGTGTAAAAATTCTACAAAGAAAACAAGTCGAAGTGACGTAAAAAACGTCATAGGAATTAATGTAACAAAATGGCGGCGCCCAGGTCTTCGCGGGGCCGACCTTGAGGGGCTCGTTCTCAACTCTGAAAAGCTTTTATCAAATTTTAATACATTTTCTGAACAAAGTACATCTGAAAGATGCTTTTGAGCCCAAATGTGATTTTCACTCGGGTATCCCTTTAAAAACGGCTTCCACTTGTTTTTTCTATCACGGAGATGCCGACGCTGGCCTAGAACAACAGGAATCGGCTCATTTACTGCTATATTTGATGCCATTACTTTTGGCGCTCAAACTTATGGCGGCAATATTTTTATCGACGTCGTAAGCTTAACGGTGGCCATGTATTTACGTACTTTCATGTATTGATTATCTGGTCACATGCAAAATCGACTCCATCGTCAAATAAATATACAAAAACACAAATGAAATGAAAAGGCTGTATGTACGTTGATATATTGCATAAGTTATGTTTAACGGTCTCCTACGATTATCGTTCTTATCCGAGAAGACTCGGTGAAGGTCTAATCATTTGCAGTTCGAGAACGAGATTGTTTCATAAAGGCATTACCTTCTAGTCAGTTATTTTAAGACCCTGAGTGTTGATCCGGCCAGAGGGTTTTGTATTCCCAGTCTCGCACTACAGACCGGCGGGGGTGGCGGTTAAATTTGAAAGAGTTCAGCTACAATCTGACATTCCATTGCAAGAGCTCTAATTTAACACGCGATAATGAAAACGCAATATTTTTAAAGCGGCCTCCGAAGTGGAATTATTTGAAAACGTAACGCTATTGTTTTCATACGGTTAAATTTACTGAAAATGCAAACTTTTTAAAACGCTTAGTCCCAATGCACTTACAATTTTAAAAAAATCTAAGAGAGATAACAAGCGGGACAGATGCCCCGTCCACATTAATGTTTTTTCAACTGTTTGCCTTTTCAACTACATGGTTGCCTTTTCAGATCTCGTTAGAAAGTCAGAGAAATTCAGAATTTTCAAATGAAAACTCTATCGCGTAGACAGGGCCTATTAAACTTTTTAAGCCTTCTCCTAACGTCGAACGCAATTAAGTATCCCGAGCGATATCGAATCTGATTGGTTCATCCTGTCACGTGTTGAGTCAACGCGTGCAGTGTGATTGGTTGATGGCGCGAAAGGTAGACACAGAAAATAATAAAAACAAGAGGCCCTGAGTGGCCTTAACTCGGGCCATCTATAGCATGTACTGCATGGAGTTCTAGCATAATTTTGTGTCATACATGGTATGTGCTAGGGTAGCCAGAGAATTGGATCACTACTGATGCTCTTGTCTGTCAAATGTCAATGTGCAAATGCCCCACATATGCCGGGGGGGGGGGGGGGTGATAGAGCCATAATACACACACAACACACATACATACATGCTGTACATGTACATTTCAGCCACAATTTCCTTCAATTCTGTAGTTTAATATTACTTTATTTTCAATATTATTGTTCCTTGAGGATTGTTAGAATTATAAAACAGTTGGTATGGGTGTTGTTGATTGAAGTGCAATGGTTATTTGAGTAGACTGCAAGATATTGAGTCACTCAAATTTGATGCATTGTAATTGTATCAGGTGCGGTACGACAACGTGAAATCAAGCAATTTAGAACAACAAATTCCACATGTTGCTAATCATTGTGAATAGTTAGGAAATGTCGTTCTTCATGTGAAATAAAGTAATCTATTTGTAATTCTCAATAACGAACCAGTGGAGACGGCTGAAACTCATGCTAAATTCTCAATACAATATTTTCGATTGGGGTCATAAACTACAGACCACCATTTTCAAGTATTAGCGAGCTGCCACTCTGCTAGTGCTCATTTTCTACATCTTGAAGGAGACTGAAACTTATAATGGCAGGCCACAAAGAAACATCCAATGTCCACTCATTTTTTTCTATCATTGGGGTTGCATCAAGATTCATTTTCATTCCCAAATAATTCTTAAAAGTACTCATACTCTGTGTCAGTGTGCTTGTGCAAGCAAGCACCACAATTCATACTTATTTTTTAAATGTTGAGTGATAATTTGAAGAGTGGGTTATTATAAAATATATAAATAGTGGTATGAAATTGATTACTGTGATTAATATGCCATGGATATGATTTGATAAAATATGATATGTGAATAAATTATGTAGGGGAACAATAGATTATGGAAATAGCTTCTTTGAATATGGAGTATAAAAATATGTCTTAAGCTAGTATATAACTGTAATCATTATTGGTTAAATGATGTTCACTCTACCCCCCCCCCCCCCCCCCCTTTGCACATTATTTATTTATCTAAAATATTTAGAGTAAAATATTTAGAGTAAAAATATGTGAAAAATACTTTTACATTAAGGCTGCATTAGAATTGAATTGCCAAGCGTGTATTTCTGATTAACAGACTCCTTTTTCAGGGATTAGGAAGTCTGTTAGGACCTAAATCCCAGAGGTGCTCTGAGACGGTCGCGTGTTTCTGCCTCGGGCCCAGGCCTAACCCAACACGCAAATACACACGGCTAATTCTATGTGTCAGCCATTTTGTTTATAAACTTAACTAGTGTAAGTTAGTTCGCCGAATTTTATTGAATGAACCGGTAGGATTATTTGGCTTGGTTATATTAAGTTGACAAGGGAGATGAAGTTGACAAGGGAGATAACGTTAAGTATGCTAAAATATGTTTTACTTACTTTTTCGTGTTTTTCGTTCGTAGTCTGGTTATGTTTACTCTTTCCTCTTGACTCCCTTGAGTTTTGGGCTTTACCCTTGGACGTAAATTAGTGTAATATGGATCTAAAAGTTTTATATATAGTTAGTTATGTGACCTAATAAGAGATAACAAGGAGAGCAATAAGTTAAGAGTCAGAAAATTAGGAATTTAGCTTACCGTAAACATGGGCTGTTGATCAAAACAAAACGGCTGATTCCGATGACGATTATAAAAGTGAGGACAATACGTTATTTTTGTAATGAAAAAGCTGATGTCATAGGAAAATGGCCGTTACAAATAGAGCGCGCAAGATTATTTGTATTTAAAGTAGAGCGGGCAAGATGATTTAAAAGTTGTACAGGTTGATAGGTTAATTAAATAAAACCGTTTTAATACGAGGAGATGTTGGTTATTTTTTATTTTAGTTTAGCTGGGGTTCTAAACTGACAAAGGTATAAATTGATGTTTAACATTGAATGGTATGTGTGGAAGACATTATTAATTAGTTGATGTGGAAATTATGTGAAAATTATGTGAAGGTTAAAACATATGATGTGGGGGTTATGTGAAAGTTAGTGGGGTTTAGATGATGTTGGGTTCATGTAGAGTTTAATTAAGATGAGGTTATAATTGAGTGATAAATATATGTATTTGAATATGGTATGGTGGACTTAAGAGCTACCTGGTTCCTTCCTGTATGGAACAGTTGTAGGTTATGCAATGTCCTCCTCGTAGGAGGGCAACCGAGTCATCTGAACGGTCCAGGTTAGGTGGTACCGAACCCCATCATACAAGATGATATCAACAGTGTTAGTGTGCTTGTGCAAGCAAGCACCACCAATTCATACTTATTTTTAAAATGTTGAGTGACAATTTGAAGAGTGTGTTATTATGAAATATATAAATAGTGGTATGAAATTGATTAACGTGATTAATATGCCATGGATATGATTTGATAAAATATGATATGTGAATAAATTATGTAGGGGAACAATAGATTATGGAAATAGCTTCTTTGAATATTGAGTATAAAAATATGTCTTAAAGTGCCACTGAAACGAAAAAATGTCCTCGGTTTTTTCGAGCTAGAAAGATTTTACCTTTCAGTAAACTCTTATGAATGATTATTTTTCTTGACCAAAACTAAAAAAATATTTTTTTTTTGGCTCTCGAATATCGCCCAAAACGGCCTTTTGGACGCCATATTGGCGACGCTAATTACAATTCGTGACGTCATTCGTGGTACTCGCAGGAAACTCGCACACACAAGTGAAATTACAAGGCCTACTCTGGGTCCTTAGGTCGCCTTATGTCGCCTTATGTCGCCCAATGTCGCCTTACGTCGCCCTATATTGGCTTATGATATAATATGAAATTACACATTTAGCTTAAATAACTGGTTATTATAAAACTATATTTAGACTGTAAGTGTTTTTGTTTTTAATAATTATTAATGAATACAAATTTATGTATCTCTACACCTACATTGTATATCAGTTGTATTGACTAAACCTTACCACCCCCCGCCCCCCACCCCCGAGGTCTCACTGCCCTTACGTACCTTACCCTAGTAAATTTCACATTTGCTCTTCATAGTTGAGAACCCCATAAGGTACACATTTGCCTACACGACCGACTAAAAAGAACTGCAACTAATTATGTTAATTAATGTATCTATACACAGCTAATAATAACCTAAACAAGGATCTGTACCATAAAAGGGATTTGCTCTACCTCTTTCACACTTGAAAAGAATTGGTACCCGAGGGATTGGTATTGGGAAAGGTATTTGGATGATTGGAAGTGTATTGTCATGGTTGTGTTCATTATAGGTAGGGGTTATTGGACGCTAGAGTATTCTCAGACAGGTTTAGTACAATGTACATAAGATGACATGCAGGACAATTAAAGGAAGGGCTAGCTGCACTAGGTAACTGTTTCACTGAGCAGGTTGTGAACATAAATAACAATAAAATTAGTAATATGCACATTCAAATCCTGTAGTTGTTTGCTGACAGCATCAGAGAAATCCTCGCTTTGTGATTGGATTACGCGTGCCATACGGAATTCTCAATCTGTGTCGGCCTATTGTTTTACTGCAATATAATGGAGATGTGAACGAACAAGTATCGATCCAAAAAGGTCCCTTGGGATTGCTAACGCTTTTCTTCAACTCTGTTGCATTGTCCAGTGCACAAGTTCATTAAACTCCAAAATTAAGCTGTACATAAAGTTATTTTTAGCATGGGTAATCAACTTTCCTCTGTATTTGCTACCCATGTTGTAGTTCAGTGCCCTTTAGTACTTACATAATCATACTTTTATGAATAGTGAACATATCAAGGTAATTATTATAATTTATCCAACATGTCTGCCAAAATCCCCCTTGCTCATTATTTATCGCTAGTTGAAGTTTATAACACACACATCTCCTGGCCTCTATGTTTTGTTTGTTGTATATTTTACTTTATTCTATTTTGTATCTTCTATTATGGCCGAAGTAAGTAAATAAAAAAATAAAAAATAAAAAAATAAAAAAATTATATAGATCGATTTCATGTGACGTCATCAAATTGCTAACTTCGAAACTATGAACTCTACCAAGTTGTGCTTTTGATACAGTTTAGAGCTTACCTAAGCACGGCTTCACACCAAATTTCATCGGTTTCTTTCACTTTGTTCCGGAGATATCGATGAAGCGATTTTGAGTCACGCAACACCAGTCACGTATTTTGAGGAGTCAAATTAGTACAACTTTCAGCCAAAAACCTTCTAAATACAAACCAACATGTCAAATAAGTGAATATCTATGCAAATAGATACATTTTAGGTCAGAATTCTTGGTAATTGTGAACTTTAATGAAACTTGGTAATCTGGCCGCCATACATTTTACTGTAAACATGGCGCACATTTGATCGCTTATATTTTGGGCGAGAAATATCCTAGATTGATAAAACTTGTCAAAAATACGTAATTTTTAGTTCTCTTTCAGAAAAACGCACCTTGATTTTGTTTGAATCAGCAATAAAGATTTTTAGGATTCACGTGACCTAAGTGAAATCGATCTATACCTCAAGTTAAAATGAATGAAAGCCAGGAAATTTATAACATAATAGGAATAGTTAGGAGTAGGAGACAAAAAAATAAAATCTTGAATAAATTGAAAATGACATGTCGACTGCAGTATACTGTATGTAGAAATATGCATCTACCTAAAATTGTCCGGTTGCATCCAAATCGATGGCTTCATTTTTGGGGCCCTAGTTCTTTTGCAATTTGCGTTTAGAACTTCGTGCTTCTACGTGAAGTAAATGCTTCCAGTACAACTACATGTACACAGTAGACTATCCGCTGGTCAAGAAAGCCGTGGGAAACTTTGAAAAAGCCTAGGTACTTCATATATGGTCTATTATTGCGTCTTCTTTATATAAAACAGTCTTGCACTATATAGAAGACTCTAGAAGACATATAATAGACCATATATGAAGTACCTTCCATTTTAGTGGAAGTCCACCGCTGAACTGGTTTATAAAGCAAATGTACGAATTTTGTACAAACGTTTATGGCGGCGTTGGGAATTTGTACGACTTTTGCACAAACGTTTCTGGTATTTTCCATGACACAAATGAAGGTAACAATTCCAACTTCTTTGTGTAAACTTGTTTTGTCATTTGTTCTTATTTTAAATTTGTAAATCCGAGCCTGTAAGTTAAGACTTAAGCTTAAGTGTAAACAAAACCAACGCATCCTTTCTTAATTTTACGAGATATAAGAAGCTTAAATATATAAATAAAGCTACATTGTATAAATTTGTGTCTTTGCCTTTGGCTTTGAAACCTATCTAAACTCAAATTCATAAGTGTTTTTTATCGGTACATAATATTAAGTTATTACAACAATAAATGCATGCATTCAGAGTACTCAACTCTCAAGCTTTATTTTTGTATCGAAATCAAATAAAGTAACTTATTATTAAAGCAGCTTAAGACTTAATATTCTTATACAATATTTAAGTTGTTATTCCACACCTGCCCACCCCTGTTCCAACATATGTGGTCAGCTATGCAAATGCCCCATGTTTGTGATTGGTTCATTGATGTTTTCTGGTTTTATGACACTCAGCTAAAAACTGCTCTAAAACCAAAACCAACTTAATAATTTTTTAGAGCAGTTTTCAATTGAGTGTCATAAAACTAAAGCCAAAGTACTTACAGAGCCAATCACAGGAGCAAGTGAAAATGCAATGAGCCAATCAGGAACTGAAGTAATTCATGATTGGTTTTACTTTCAAGAACCAGTCACGAGGAAAAGTAAATGCAATCGTGGATAACTCTCACTAGGCGGCATGATTGCATTTGGTTTTAGTTTAGAACTTGATTGGATGATAATTAATTACGAAACATTTCTCACAGCCAATAGAAAATATAAACAAACGCAAAACCAAACCAATTACTTATTGTTTTGGACACTCAATTGAAAACAGCTCTATTTAAAGAGCCATTCATGGGAGCATTTAAAGTAAAAACAAATGAGTCACTAACCCAATTGGTCAATATTAAATAATATAATATCTCAAATTTGCTGCATGTTACCATGGGCTAAAAATATTACACACATTAGTTTATGTGTTATACATGTAGTCAATATGTACTTGTTCATGTTTATTTAATTTAAATTTTATATGGAAAACATGCATACTGGCATTTTTGATTAAAATGAATATTTCTACTTGAAATGCTTTCAATCAAAAACTCACAAGTAGTATTATTATTTTAGATATACAGTACAATGTATGGTCAATGAATGTCACCTTATATATTATGTGACATGGTAAAAGCCACACTGTCACCTTATTTTAAAAACTAATGTCGCCCTACATTGCCTTCTATCACCAAATGTCGCGTTGTATTGCCTAATGTCGCCTTATAATGCCCAATGTCGCCTTATAACGCCCGGTGTCGCCTAATATTTCATTGTTTTTGTAAACAAATGCTTATGTCGCCTTAAGTCGCTCAATGTCGCACTTCATCGCGGCGACCTAAGGACCCAGAGTAGGCCTGTTACAGAGAAGTTCACGAGGTCAATATGGTGAAGTTTTGCGCGGTTGGTGTCCCAAATAACCGGACTTATACAAATAGGAGCGGTTTGCCTAACATATCGATGCATATGTTGCCCAAGGATGTAAAAATTAGAAGAGTATGGGTTGCTTTCGTCCGAAAACATCGGCCTGATTTCGAGCCAAATGACAACCTTCGAGCCGTCGACTTGTTGTACAAGACTCTTGCTCTCCGAGATAGCTCCTGTTCCTGAATCGCCAAGCAAGCGGAAAGGTTCTGTACCATCTAGAGACACTGTTATGGCTCAGCTTTGCGACTAGCGTGCCAATCAATGAAGATGAAGCAAGCCAGTGAGAAAGGAGAAAGTAAGTGTAGTTTGCCTGTAAATTAAAAACAATACCGCACACGCATGATCAATTCAATTGTTTTTCTTCCAAAATAAACCATTCAGTAATTCGCCTTTGTGATTGTTTCATATTTGAAGCTTCTGAGGGGGATAGGCGTTACTAGAAAGCCCCGGGCAAAGAATAAGACGGCCAGCTCGAACATGTCGGCCACGAGTGCGACTTCAGAGCCGGCCAGACATTCGCGCATTTACATTATTACGAAACCACACAACTAAACAAAAAAATATCCCTGAATTCTGAAACTTCACCCTAGCATTCTATGGCTTTATTATCCATATTTATATGAATTCTTTTCGATTAATTTTAGCGACTAGTTTTCGTTTATTTTCCAAAATCTGTCGAGTCAAGTGTAGGCGATGTTGGTGATCACCTTTTCGAATTTTACAGTCTAACGCTAGATTTAGTGTCATAATTTCACTATGCTTTAATGTTGAAGCTTGATTTTTCACAGGAAGATGATGTAGTTCGTGTGCACCAAGAGGAGTGAAAATCGTTTTCTGAAGTTTCGAAACGATTTTTAAAATCACTTTTTTTCTATAGCATACCACTTAATTTTAGCTGTTTTTGACCTATTTTTCATGCCGATAGAAAAACTTAGAAGTCACTCATCTTCGAAACGAGCCCCAACATCCGGCAAAAGGTTATACATTTGTGATGCACATTAACTATAGTTTCATTTGCACTTCGTGTTTTTTTGTGGTTTGTTGATGGTTTTACATACACAATCCATTTTATAGCGTTAGACTGCCATTTTAAATGCACAAAATTGCCAGATTCGCGTATCGTGCCCTCGGGGCTCGATGTTCGGATCGAGCATCGAGGCACGATTATCGAGCCTTCAAAGTTCTAGATCGAGCATTTTACGTTAGGCTCGATGAAAGCACCATTAGGGCTCTATAAAGGCACGATAATATTCAGGCAAAGGCTCGATGAAGGCACGATCCAAAGCTCGATGAAGGCACGATGCCAGGCTCATAACATTTTGCATAATCATGTCACTACATACCCTGGGTTCCAGAGGTTAAATGTTTTGCCATTTGTTGGTAAAATCGGTGAGCGCCTTCCGTGCGCTCACCGAATTTACCGACAATAGGCAAAACATTTAACCTCTGGAATCCAGGATAGTCACTACACTGAGTTCATTGCACATACCAACTCGGCTCAACTTAATGTAAGCTATGATTTTCAGGCGAGACTACAATAATGGCTTTTCTAAAGTGAGAGAAATACCAAAAAACACCCAAAATGCATAATAGAACTCAAGTTGAAGCAGTCATGTTTTAAACTGCGAGCCATACTATTAAAAATAGGTACCCAAAGGGTACATGTGTCTACTGCATTTTTGTCTTCTTAAATTTGGGAGTCACAGACTTGAAATATTCAACGATACAGTAGTTATAGTCAACAGATCATAGTAGTTGAATACTGAAATAAGTTTTTTTCAAAGTGTTTAGTACCTATGTGGCAAGCTAAAAAATCAGCCTAGGAATCTTTTGTCTTGTTTACATCCTTTGGGGGGGGGGGGGGTTACTCAACAATTAAGAAATAGAAAATATTTCCCGTGTTTCTATAGAGTTATATAGAAATACGAGTGGAAGTTTGGGAGAATGAGAAATGGCAGTGAGAACACGAGCCCGAAGGGCGAGTGTTTCCACGGCTATTTCGAGTTCTATAAAAACAAGGGGAAATGTTTTCTATTTCCTTTATATTAAATAACCCACAGAAAATAAGTACAACAATGGAAAATCATGCATTTATTAGTATCACAAAAATGTAAATTCTCCTAACCACGCAATCAAATCACTAGCTCAAGTGCACACTCAACTTATAGAGTTATAGAAACACGGCTTTCAGCCAACCAGAGCGCATGTACTATCGAATCTATTTTATAAAATTTTATACTGGGAGGCTCCGCCCCGAGGTCCAAACCCTTACCCTTTTATATACCATTTTTGACAGAAAAGGTAACCCTTTCATATACCTTCCATAAAAAATGGTACTCCTTTCAGACTTTTACTAAACTTTTTACTTGAGTAACCCCTTAAAATACTTGGATGAATCAGCCATTTATTTTTATAGGTGCGTCTGTTCGAGATATTTTGAAAGGCCCTTTTAAATACCTAAATGACAGTTTTCCCTACCCTTTTCTTTACTTCAACTCATGAAATCCCTACCCTTTTATATACCTCCAGCCTGAAAAGGTACCCCTTTTGGGCAGAGCCTCCCCATATAGTCCATTATAGGGAGTAGAACCCCCCCCCCCCCCCCCCCAGGTTTACATGTATGTTGTTCTCCATGCAATTGACGTTTACATCTTGTGTGGACTACTTCATCAAATAGGTAGAAATGAACCAGTGTTGATATGAAAACCTAGTTCATTGTAGGGCTGTTTTCTGGAGCTAGCATGTAGTTTGCACTATATACTACTTGTATCAATCGCCTGATGACAGCAAGACAATCAGATTGCAGCATTGATGTTAGAACACTATTGGTTTCTACTAAGGGACAAACCATATTTTTTTGGAGGATATATAGGCATGCAAATAGTTTTTTCTGCTCATGTGGAAAAAAAAAATTATACTCTTTACAAGTTAGCAATTACTCCATAATTATGCAAAACGATTTATTTTAAGTTTGCAGCCTGTTTCAATATTTCTGAACAATGGTCCGTCCCTAATAAGAAATAGAAAGGTATTGGGCAAAGCAAAGGCTGTTATTATTATGCATGTTCCAGTAAACAAAGTAAATAATTGAATTGAGGTTATTTTAGTTTATTAGCATTTCAACTTTTGAATAATATCTTTTTTTACTTCAATAATTTATGTTCCTGAAATAATTACAAAAATTGTATAACTAATCAGAACAAGGCACCTTCAATACAGTGATTGCAATAAACTTGTATATAAGTATTAGTCGACTAATAGACACTGCATGATGCGCGGATTCTATTTTCATTCAGACATATTTATTGCAATCACCGCTCTACTGGAAAACTGTAACAATGCATCAGTATCTGTGAACTGTATGTAATAACTTTTACCATTTCAAATTCTGAACAACATCTTATTTTACTTTGATAATTTATGTTCTTGAAATAATTACGTAAATTGTATAAATAATCACTGAGAACAAGGTGACTTCAATACAGTGATTCCAATAAACTTGCAAAAGTATTACTTGACTAATAGACACTGCATGATGCGTTGATTTTTCAAACAGATTAATATTGCAATCACTGTACTGGAAAACTGTAATAATGCATTAGTATATATATCTTATTAAAATCGTATGTAATAAATTTTATCATTTCAACTTTTTAATAACATCTTATTTTGCTAAATAAATGGCCCTATTTCATTATGACGTTAACAACGATAACAAGCCCGCTATTTGAGGAGGATAAAACACAGAGAAGCAAATATAAATTTGGATTAAAACACAATTGTTGAAATGGGGCTCATTGTCATTTCCAGCTGCTCTAGCTCTCTCAGTACACGTGGCCGTCGTCATAATTCTCAGTCTCGACATCACATGTCTCTTGGTATTCAATTGCTGTGAAGTACATTGAACATTTATTGAGCTATACATGTTTTTGTTTACAAAAGATAAATGTAAAGACGAAGCCAGTGGCTTATTTGATCTTTTGACAAGGGTCATTAAAATACAATTACAATAATTACATCGACATAGAACTTGAAAGTATCTCTGAAAACCTTTCATTTGACCACACACACTCTGGGAAAGCTGTAGCTAATCAAGTTTGTAAATCTTAAGAAATTCATGGTAAAATTTGGACTTAAACTCACCGATATCTTGCAGAAGCTGGCCGGCCGGCAGACCGTTCCTCAAACCTTTACACATCATCATCGGCGAATAGTCGTCCTTTTTTTCGTCCCCATTTTCTGATTGGATATCGCTACTAAATGAAGATCCGAGTAGTGCACGAAAGCCATCGCCACGTTTGATTTGTCCCGAATAATTATCGACAATGTTAACATCCTTACATCGGAAAATCGACACGATAACATAGTGCCTACAGCTTCTTCAAGAAGCAGTAGACACAAAAACTGTAAGCTTTGAGTATATATAGTTTCGAAGAAAGAAATGTTGCTCAGATTGACCATACGTACATGTACATCTATCAGCCAAGGAATTAGTTCCTATTTTCATTTCTTTCTTATGTACAAATATATAGTTTCTTCATTTTGGATGCACCATTTGACAAGTATACTTGAGAAATTTTTGATGAAGTAAAATATGGCAAAGATTCGAGTGGTGCAATGTATTGTTTTTAAAAGAATTCACTCTGTGTAACCGAAATCAGTTTCTAGAATAATCTTTTTTTTTTCAACTGATCCACTTAATCTTTACAATCCTATATCAGGACATTGAAATGGTATAATAAATTATCTCTTTATTATATGGCAGCTCCGTGGGCTGGCAAGACTCCAAGGGGACTCTGAATGCTGCAATCTGAATGGTTGCTCAGCGGGCAATTTTTTTCATCTTGACCGCTCAAGATTTTCCTAATTCCTTCACAACCATTCGTAAACAAATGGCGATAAAACCCATACATTTTGAAAGAAAAAACGAAACTAAACAACTTGTCACATGAAGGCAAATACTAATTTAAAGTATATTTCTAATTTCCGGTTTTCGGCTAAAATTCAACTTTATAGAGCAAACTAAAGAAGCTTTCCGACTCTCGCAAGTTCGATGAAAATTACTGCAGCAAAAGCGAATGAATTGAACGTTAGAAGCTGGATTAGTGGATAAATAACTTTTTATATGTAGCTGTCAAATTAAATACACAAAAGCTGAAATTGCTGTACATGCAGACTTCCAAAAACACAGTGAAAAGTTTAGCTACCTCAACGCTTCTAAAATCGCAGTACAAACAAATTATTCCGGCAACACGCGTAAACTAACTTATAATTAGCACACAGTTTCATCAAAGGAATCAGATTGTTTTATTACATATGGGTTGAGAAATTCAGCATTCACATTTGGTAACTGGCATAATTACACGAGAGTGTTTACTAGTTAGTACTTACAAGTTTGTTCGTATTCTTCTACAGCTCATTTTGTCAAGTTTTTCAGCTTATCGTATCGCCACTCAACTCTAGTGATTTCAACGTGCCTGTTTTCAACTTTCAAATCTTCCACAAATATGCACATGTTTGTCTCCAGATAATGCCATTCGGGTTCTTGGTAAAGTTGTCATTGAAACTCAGTGCATCTGAAGTGAAGTACAGGTCAGTTTTCATCTATAAAAAGTATTTTTGATGTCGAAAAAAAAACTGTTGTGAACACCACGAGTTCAACTTCAAGTAAAACTCGTCGGGTCTCGGTACAGGTACCCCAGGCTCATTATGCGTAAAACCGTTATTTCCCGGATATTTGAAATTACAGTAAATGTATAAAGCTTTAGTTCGAACGCCCGTTTGCTCTAAAATAAAATTCAGTAAATCGTCAAAATAGTCTTACCTGTCTCTTGTGTGTTCCTTTCAGTTTCTGTGAAGTTTCAAGCCATTCCGTTCAATATTGAGAGAGTTACATGAATTTTTCTTCCCTTAGTATAATTATTGGGAAGGTAGCAAACTCGAGGCCGATCAGCCGCCGATCAGCTCCAGAAAATCGCCTCGAATTCCCACAAAAATCCCGTACATCGCCAAAATTCCTTCAAATAACGGTTGCCCAAACACAGGTCCTTCGCCACACTCAGCTTCACTTTCACTGGTTTACTTTAACGGGAGAAAAGTGCCACGTAGTTTGCAGTTTTCGGGTTTCGCGGATGTTCTTGTCCATCTGACCGACAACGAGGCGACAAACAGTAGACCGTCCCCTACCACGTCAATTCGATCTTGCTAGCAACGAGGCGACAAAAAGTAGACCGTCCCTACCCAGTGAATTTGACACTCCGTTGTGCCAGTTTCATCTACCAATCGGAATCGATGTAAAAAAACGGTTTGTTACCCAAAAGTTCACGGGCTCAGACCTAATACATATATACCTTATTTTGAAAGTGCTCTTTCAACAATCGGTTCTATGGTGTAGTGGTTTACATTTTGGGCTTTTGATCCAACGACCGGAGTTCGAGTCTACGCCGGGCACTAAAAAAATTTTTTTTTACTTCTTTTTCTCCTTTCTCAGTTTTATTTTTATCCTTTTCCTCTATTTTAAGCTATTAGAGGCGCCTTCTACGCTAAAATAAATAAAACATTGTTGTGTATTGGCTCTCAACCCAACAATTGGCTCTCATCCCAACACGGTCACGACCTCGATTTTACAGCTGAAGAAAAGGACTCTATACAGGCTTCATGGTCTTCTCAAATAAATGTCTACTACTGGGTCAGGGACCAGATCAACAATGGCTCCAACATGTAATTAAGAAATGAGGACAGCGAAAGAGGAGCCATCCTCGCAGCCATTGCCCTATTGAAACAGATACCTAAATATGTATTGTACTCAATGTCATCCCTTGGAAGCTTCAAAGCACCAAACATATTTTCTAGAAGACATTTAGTTTCTGGCATCAATATGTAAAATTCAGTTAATATCCATAACCCAAATGGGTATTCATAAAAGTTTCAGGAGAATAAGAATTTTAACAGGTCAGTAGTACTCCTGAAATTGTATAATGTAACTTTTCGGAGAAGTGGGGTTCAAATAACTGTCTATATATATTTTAACTTACGGTAGCAATTTAGAAATAGTGTTATTTGTATTTTATAGATGAAAATCCTGATGAATCCACTGTGTCAAAATAAAATTAGTTACTTGGTATATATCAAATGATACCAGAACAAATTTAATTGCAGTACACCTCACAACACTTACCAAATCATGGAAAACACTTAGTGGTGACTGAATGAATTTGAGCCAGATTTTCTTTTCATACTGAAAATGTAAAATGGAATAAAAAAAATAATGGAATGACATTTTCCATGCTTGAATGATTTCACAAACCCTGTGAAATAAGCATCTGATACTAATATTATTAGAATAACTCAACTGCCTACTATGGGTAAACTAGCTTGCATTTTCATTGGTTCAAAACTAACAATCCAGATGTTGAAAGGGGGTTGTGTTATTCTGACACGTGCAGATAGAAGGCTAATTCTTGCTTTCTATTGGGCTAGTGCCCCTTGTCAATTGCATGTTTCTGCTGATAGAAAGCTTGTGCTTGTGTTTGTCTTCTCCCTGTATAACAGAAATGCAAGAAAATAATGCAATTATTGCTTGAAATAGTGACTTAACTGCTAGTATTTTGCATTTCACAGCTTTTGTGAAATCAGAGTAACACCCCTTACTCTTTGAACTACAAGTGTAGCTGCAAATTGACAACAAAATATAGTACATGTAGATATTTTTAAAAGTATCAATTGGCTTCGAAATTTGCTTGGAAATTGACTTTAATAGAGCAGCCGAACTGGAAATGTACTGATTGACTATGTTTATTTCTCTTACTGGGTGTGATTATTTATCAGGGAGAACATTCCATTGTTTACAGAAATAAATACAACTGTAGAATAGACACTGTTCATGCAATTCTTTCTACTGCAGATAGATATTTAGTATGGCTGGTTGGCCATTTTCTTCTGATGTGGTCATTCATACAGGCTGGTAGAGGTTGACTGTTGTCTCAACCCATAAAGCTAAAGACCCATCACAAGCCACCTGTATTCAACAGCTCTGAAGAACCTAAAATTAACAATTAAACAAGGCTGAGTACAATTTCATCATAACTGGCATATAATAAAAGCTCAATACAGTGGCTTTTCACCTATATAAGGATTGATCTATATTTTATAACTGACCTATAGTACCTATGATATACATTAAAATAATAACAAAAGCAAAATTAAAAAAAGGAAATGGCACCGGAAATAAGTAAGAATAGTCCATTAAAAATGTTTTTTTCAGCTGCTAGATGTGTGGGGATATTTTCTGACTTGGTACTTAATTTTTATTTTCTAGCAAAAAGGTAATATGCTATGACGTACTGCAACCCCCTCGGCCAGTTCCTAAACTGGCTGCACCAGGAAAATTCCAAAACATGAGCTTTAAAAAAATCCTAATTTGACATCAAGAGCACTTCTCCAAAAATACACAATGTCTTTCAAAAAGACTAATAGCAATAGTGAAATAACTCCACTCCCAATCTGAGAGATTACAGAATACCCCGCCACTTGGTCATTAATAATGCATTTTCTCAAATTCTCATACAAACTGTCACGTCTTTGTGGCAAACTATTCGGGTTCAACTAATTGGGAAACGCTATCCAAGAAACACACAACCAGCTTTATTCTAAGTCAGCTCAACTCAGAAAACATGCTTACATGCATGACTGCACAGAGCCATGCGGCCGTGACGTAATAGAATGGAATGTCAATCAAGCTACGTAACACTTTCCTTCCCCTTAAATCCTAAACAATAACCAACACGAGTTCAATGTTCTAGTCCAACTTGTAATCCCGTATCCTAACTACTGGAATTTAACTGGAGGCTTCACTACTCACCGACAGTGAAGACTACACGCTCGGGACGACGATGCCTCAGAGTCAGCTACCACACTCGCAACATGTCGATCAGGTGTCGACTGAGCGGGTTCAGGAGCGGCTACCTCCGAACTCTCAGGTTTTTTTGTTGTAGGATTCACCTCCACAGGATCAGAAGGGGGTACCAAAATATTCGGATACGGCGACTCTTGGCGTTCTTCGTTAGGGCTTCCTCCGGTCACTGCGGAACGCATCTGTTCTACATGTCGTTTCCAGGTGTAGTCATTCATCTGGACCCTGTACATCACTGGTCCCGTACGATGAAGCACCTTGCCGCGCATCCATTTCGGACCTCCCCGGTAGTTTCGCACCCACACTTCATCACCGTCCTCAAAAGAGGTCAAAGCGCGGGTTTCGTTCTGCAGCAGCTTCTTGTCAACCTGCCGTTTTACATCCGGCCTCAGCAAGTCCAGTCTCGACCTGAGGCTCCTGCCGAACAGTAGCTGTACAGGACTGTGTCCCGTCGTGGCGTGTGGTGCGTTGCGGTATGCAAACAGGAACCTGTCGAACTTGTGCTGCAGGGACCTGTCTGTCCGATCTGCCTTGATGCCGGTCTTGAAACTCTGCACCAAACGCTCTGCCAAGCCATTTGTGGACAGATGATAAGGAGCGCCAGTTACATGTCTTATCCTGTTCATCTCGGTGAACTGTCTGAACTCTTCAGATGTGAACTGTGGTCCGTTGTCATAGACTAGCTGTTCCGGCAGACCCATCCTTGCGAACAGGGAGCGTAGTGTCGACACAGTCTCCGTTGTCGTGGTGTTGCGCATTATGAAGATCTCCGGCCACTTGCTGTGAGCATCACTCACCACCATCAGCATCCTTCCTTCAACCGGTCCCGCAAAGTCAACATGGAGCCGTTGCCAGGGGTGCGCCGGATACTCCCATCTGTGCAGCGGAGCACGAGCTGGATTCCGTGCCACTTCCTGACAACCTTGACATCGCTTAGCGACCCCCTCGATGTCGCTGTCTATCTGAGGCCACCAAGTGTAACCACGTGCAACTCCTTTCATCTTCACAATCCCCATGTGACCCTCATGCAACATGTCAAGGATCCTTTCTCTCGACTTTGGAGGCACAACTACCCGGCTGCCCCACATGAGGATCCCGTGATGCACAGTCAGTTCATCCTTACGACAGGTGTAAGGAACAATATCGGGGTGGGACTCCGCACCTTCCCAGCCCGATTCTACTAACCGCACAACTCGCGCAAGAAGAGGATCTTGGTTTGTCTCTCTTCGAAGCTCCTTCTCGGTGACAGGCAACGCGTCGACCACTGTCATATGGTAAAACTCCACTTCATCCGGTTTGTCCTCCGGAGTCTGCGCTAAAGGTATACGTGACAAGCCATCACAGTTAGCATGCTGTTTAGTTCCCCGGTGCTCAATCTCATATGAAAAAGCACCGAGAAACAAATACCAACGCTGCAGCCGTACGTGCTGCCGCGGTAACTGGCACTGCTTTACCAGGGTCCATGATATACTTAAGGGGTTTGTGATCCGTGATCAGCGTGAAGTGACGACCCTCTAGATATGTCTGAAACTTCCGTACATCCCAGTACAAACGGAGCGCTTCCTTTTCAATCTGAGCAAACTTTCGTTCCGTTTTGTTCAACGAACGAGAAGCATAGGCTATCGGCCTCTCGCTGCCATCCGGCATTTGATGCGAGAGAACCGCGCCCAGTCCATAGGACGAGCTGTCGCATGCTAGAACAACTGGTAGGTCTGGGTTGAAGTGAGTTAGGACACGTTCCTGGAGCAGCATACTCTTGACCTTCTTAAAACTACTCTCCTGCTCCTTTCCCCAGACCCATTTCACATCCTTTTGCAGTAGATGATGCAGTGGTACAAGATGTGTCGCTAGATCAGGTAAGAACCGTGCATAATACTGCACCATTCCCAGAAAGGACCGTAACTGCCCCACATTCTCTGGTGCAGGAAGTTCCGCCATAGCTTTCACCTTCTTTGGGGATTGGTGTAGCCCCTCTGCGGAGATGGTGTGCCCCAGGTACTCCACCGAATCACGCATAAACTTGCATTTCTCACGATTTGCCTTAAGACCGTAATCTTCCAGTCGCTGCAAGACTGTGTCGAGTGTTGCAATGTGTTCCTCCTGCCTTGCACCTGTCACAATAATGTCGTCCAGGTAACACTGGACTCCTGGAATTCCTTGTAGAACCTGATCCATGGCCCTCTGCCAGACAGCCGGTGCAGATGCCACTCCGTATGGCAACCGCTGGTACTGGTAGAGGCCACGGGCTGTATTGATTGTCAAATAAGGCTTTGACTCTTCTTCCAACTCCATCTGTAAATAAGCTTGTCGCAGATCAAGTGTGCTAAACTGCTTTCCACCACTTAAACTTGCATAAATGTTTTCAATGCGGGGAAGGGGGTACTCATCTATTTTCAACTGCGGGTTTACAGTCACCTTAAAATCACCACAAATCCGGACTTCACCGTCCTTCTTAACAGGTGTCACAATGGGTGTGGCCCAGTCACTATGCGGCACGCCCTTGATGATCCCTTTTGCTTCAAGTGCATCCAGTCTACGCCCTACTGCTGGCTTCCGTGCCAGAGCCACTGGGCGAGCCTTCCAAAACCGTGGGGTTGGGTTCTCCTTCAGCTGAATCCGCGCCTTTATGCCCTTCAGTGTTCCGAGTTCCTCCGAAAACACTGCCGAGTGCTTGTCCAGCACATCCTTCAAACTTTGACGCATCAACGGCCAGTCCAAGTGGATAGAATATAACCACTCTCGGCCCAGTAATGTTGGTCCACTGCTAGTAGTCACGTAAAGAAGGAGTGTCACTTCTTGATTTCCATAATGCACCTTCCCGTACATGACGCCCAAAGGAGTCACGCTTTCGCCCGTGTAAGTGTGCAATTTCAAGGTAGTGTTTTCCAGCGGCACTTGGCTCAGCAGTTCCCGATATATTGTTTCGTTCATAACTGAAACAGCTGAGCCAGTGTCCAGTTCCATCGAGATTTTAGTGCCCTCTATTTCCACATCAACTAAGATCGGTTTCCGAACAGGTTTCGTGTGAACCGCATGCAACCCGACCCAGTCCTCCTCCTCAGTATCTTCGCTGTCATCGTCCAGCATGACATTTAGGGGTTGACCTCTTGTCGGCTTGTTTTCTGCATTCTGGCGACATGCCCGGCTTATGTGCCCTTGCTTTCCACACGTATAACACTTAACCTTGATAAAAGAACGGTTTTTTGGGTCATGCTGTCCTTCGCATCGGTAGCACTTTGTAGTCGCAGTGGGCTGTGACTGTTGTTTCGGGCTCCCTGTGGTTTGTTCCTCGAAGGCCTTAATTTGTTTATAACTGTCTTGACTAAGCTCGTTATTAAAAGCCATAACATCTTTATTAGCCTGTTCTATAGCCAGGCATTTCCTGACAGCATTGTCAAATGTCAAGTCCGATAATTTCTCTTTCAACATTTCTCTCAACATTTTGTCGTCTTTGATCCGCGACACAAGCCTGTCTCGAAGTCGTTCTTTTCGCATCGCATCAGAGAATTTGCAACCCACAGCCATATGTTTCAGAGTAGCTACATAGGCACAGACCGACTCTCCGGGCTTTCTGCTTCTATTATCAAACTCATAGCGAGCTACAAGCTCTGACCTTTCTGGCTTCGTGTGTTCTTTGAGCTTGTTGACTATTACTTCGTACGTAATCTCTTCGTCTTTCGGCTTGGCGGACATTATCAAATCCTTTAGTAATTGAAATGTCTCTGCACTTAAATTCGCCAGAAGAATCGCTTTCTTCGTTTTGGAGTCTGTTACTTGGTTGGCTATGAAATAAAAGTCCAACTGTTCTGTGTAGGATTCCCAATCGTCCGCCGAATTTGTATTTGTTTACTTTACCATAAATTCCGGGTCGCGTTTCTTCTCCCATGTTCTTTGTTTCTTCTAAACAAATTTCGCTCTATTCCTTCTCTAGAACGCTGATGAGAAGGATCCACGTCCTCGTCGCCAATTGTCACGTCTTTGTGGCAACCTATTCGGGTTCAACTAATTGGGAAACGCTATCCAAGAAACACACAACCAGCTTTATTCTAAGTCAGCTCAACTCTGAAAACATGCTTACATGCATGACTGCACAGAGCCATGCGGCCGTGACGTAATACAATGGAATGTCAATCAAGCTACGTAACACAAACCTTCTAAAAACCTAACATACATGTATATATAACCCTCAAATAAAAAAAAAAAAATCCTACCCATTTTCAACCCATATTATTCAATGAGTCTAAATACACCTGAGCTAAATGGATAATTTTGCACAATTGGCAAGGCCCGGCTTCAAGTGATCTTTCGAAGTGGCGTCTAGCCGTATTTCCCACTTGTACATCGGTCGACTAAGCAGTCAGCTTCAGCTTATTGCCAAAAGGCAAAAAAGCACATTTTTCTTTGGGTCTGAAAGTGAGATAAATCCGAAATACGGCTAGACGCCACTTCGAAAGATCACTTGAAGCCGGGCCTTGCCAATTATTGTGCAAAATTATCCATTTAGCTCAGGTGTAGGCTAGATTATAGAATACCCCGCCACTTCGAAAGATCGCTTGTGAGAGAAATAAAATGGCGAATTCGCAATAACAACAGCCGAGTACTTTAATGAAATATCGTCGAAATATCGTCGACAGAACCACTGCATGTTCTTCGGCGAAGCCCGATGCAATATACCTTTTTTAATACTCACCACTCTGTTATTGGTGTCTCTCCTTCGAACCTGGCTTCCAACATGTCGGGTTAACCCGTCCTGATATTCTGCTTCATATAAATGTCGACTGCTCTCCTCAGTAGATCCTCTTACTCTTAGGCTCCAGTTCGTTCACGAACCAGACTCCAGAGCCAGAGGAGACGGCTGAAATTCAGGCTAATCTTAATACGGCTTTATCACCCCTCCATCTTCTACTTCTCGATCTTCTTCTTCCTTTTCCGACTCACTGTTGGAAGTCTCTGACAGATTAATACCATCACTTTGTCCCGAATTTTCTTCTCTGATATCAGACATTTGCAAAGCTTTCATAAACGCGAGTATAACTAATGACGTCACACCTAATCTCTTATACGAAATACCGCTGTCCGCACGCAGACTCGGAATACACAAAATCTGTCGCCACAAACGGGGCTTTTTCAAAATGCTTAAACTACGAGTTGTGGGGGGGGGTTACGAAAGATCGAATGCACATTTTACGACGCTTTGATATTGATAAAGGTTTTGGAAAGAAAAAAAGTATGGGTATTTTTTCGTTTCAGTTGCACTTTAAGCTAGTATATAACTGTAATCATTATTGGTTAAATGATGTGCACTCTACTGTATATCTCGTAAGGGGTTCCTTAGGCTGTATGGGACGAGCAAGCTTTCTCCTTGCGCCTTCTAAGGTTGATTTGACTAAGGGGTGATTAGTTGGAAGCTGCTCGAATCCAGCTAAATTGTGACCCCATCTAATACTATAGACAACAGATTCTATAGAAGATATCCCTGTCCCTTTTTGGACTGCAAGTTGAGAAAGTTCTGTAATAGAAAGTGCTATGTGTAGAGGCTTTGCAGGAATAACTGGAACGCCCAACTTGGACAACCATGTACGCCATCTAGACCAGCCAACTCCGTACTTCTGAACCGTGGATGAAGCTTTGGAGTCTAACTGTAATTCAAAAAGGTCTTTGACCTTACTCCGCAAGGATGGATCTACCAAGAACGTCGTTTCGTTCCAGATCGTAACACGTCTGCAAATTAAAAAAGAAACTCAAGATGGGTTTAACTATGTGTTGACCTAAGTGGTGTTGCGAATAATATAATTTACACGCCTAAATGGTGAATCATAAACAATGGTCGATACTACGCACCTAAGTGGTGCAGCCGTAGGCAATAACAATTTACACACCTAAATGGTGACATCATAAACAATGGCCGATACTACGCACCTAAGTGGTGCAGCCATGGGCAATAACAATTTACACACATAAATGGTGACATCATAAACAATGGCCGATACTACACACCTAAGTGGTGCTGCCTTTGGCAATAACAATTTACACACTTAAATGGTGACATCATAAACAATGGCCGATACTACGCACCTAAGTGGTGCAGCCTTGGCAATAACAATTTACACACCTAAATGGTGACATCATAAACAATGGCCGATACTACACACCTAAGTGGTGCTGCCTTTGGCAATAACAATTTACACACTTAAATGGTGACATCATAAACAATGGCCGATACTACGCACCTAAGTGGTGCAGCCTTGGCAATAACAATTTACACACCTAAATGGTGACATCATAAACAATGGCCGATACTACGCACCTAAGTGGTGCTGCATTTGGCAATAACAATTTGACACACTTAAATGGTGACATCATAAACAATGGCCGATACTACGCACCTAAGTGGTGCTGCCTTTGGCAATAACAATTTACACACCTAAATGGTGACATCATAAACAATGGCCAATACTACGCACCTAAGCGGTGCAGCCTTAGGCAATAACAATTTACACACCTAAATGGTGACATCATAAACAATGGCCAATACTACGCACCTAAGTGGTGCTGCCGTAGCAATAACAATTTACACACCTAAATGGTGACATCATAAACAATGGCCGATACTACGCACCTAAGTGGTGCTGCCTTTGGCAATAACAATTTACACACCTAAATGGTGACATCATAAACAATGGCCGATACTACGCACCTAAGTGGTGCTGCCTAGGCAATAACAATTTACACACCTAAATGGTGACATCATAAACAATGGCCGATACTACGCACCTAAGTGGTGCTGCCTTGGCAATAACAATTTACACACCTAAATGGTGACATCATAAACAATGGCCAATACTACGCACCTAAGTGGTGCTGCCGTAGGCAATAACAATTTACACACCTAAATGGTGACATCATAAACAATGGCCAATACTACGCACCTAAGTGGTGCAGCCGTAGGCAATAGCAATTTACACATCCAATGATGAATCGTTAAAATGGCCGATCAGTACTACTCACCTAAAAGGTGTGACCGTATGTAAAAACGTAAATAGTTTTCACACTTAAATAGCCGATATAACGCATCTAAGTGGTATGTCGGAAGGCGACAGCTAGCGTGAAGTAACGCGCCAAAATTGGTGAAATTCGTACTAAAAAAGGTACCTAAATTGCGTAAAGTCACGGTACCGCGTACTATAAGCCGGAATAATAGCCGAAGAGCTAGCATGTTAAATCTCGGGCAACCGCAGAATACGGAGGAATGAGTCTGGTAAGTTTGTCTCTGTCCTTGACCTTCTAACAACAGATCGTTGATCCTAGGGAGAACGAATACCTCTTTAACGAACGTCTGAAATTGAGTTGAACTGCTATGCAAAAAAGGCCAAATATAAGCCGATGGCCATTCAGGAACAATCAAAGTACCGTGTCCAGAGCAGGACACGAGAGCTCGAACTGATTGAACTACAAGATTTACTGGTGGACAAATCCAATTATTTTCGTCACCGCAATCTTGAGCCAGGGCGTCTGCTCCGCTGCAACCCGGAAACGCAAATTAGAATTAAACCTTGCGAGTTGCGCGTTGTAATACGCCGAAAACCGGTCGAAAGTGTGGGGACCCCATTTCGCATCTATCACTCGGAACACAGATGGATTGACGGACCAGTCGTCCTTATCGATGAACCTACTGAGAAGATCTGCTCTGTCATTGCAAGATCTAGGGATCCACTGCGCTTCAAGAACAATACCGTTCGCTAAGCAAAGATAAAAAATATCCAAGGCGAGCGACTGGATCTCAACCTTGGAGCTTCCGATAGAAACTATTCTAGCGGCGCCTTGGTTGTTTGTAAACACTTAACTCTTGTGTGTTGCAACTGTTTGACGTAAGATAACAATACGTTATAAATAGCTTTCAGTTCTCGATATGTCGAGCTTTGGCCAATATCATCAGTTGTCCACATGCCGCTAACTACAGTACCGTCTAATGAAGCCGAAAATCCTCCAAATGCTATGTCACTAGCATCAGTAAATATGATTGTATGGGCCCCGGGTGGAGGTCTAAGAGAATAGCCGTTCAGCGAGTCAATGTTCTGATACCAAAATTTTAGCTCTTCTAAGAGACTTGGTGAAAAATGCAGGGTATGGTCCCATGCTGATCTAGATTCGATAGAAAGGTACATCTGCCTTGTAAAAAGACGAGAAATCGGACCGACTGCTAAAGCCACTGATATAATAGAGCCTGCAATCTTGGCTAAATCTCGGAATGTCGAATGGCCGTGTCGTATTGCTGCATCTATAAGACTCTTAAGCTTGGAAACTTTCTTTTCAGGTATCTGGAACTTCGTTGAAATGGTATTAATTACGAATCCGAGCCATTCATTCACAAATGCCATCAAACGACCTTTATCACCTTGACTAGTGTTACTAACATTGAATGCGTCACAATCACAAGAATGGAACAAGTCTAAGTTACACTCAACTTGACTTTGTGAATCTTCCACGGTCGACGAATCAGCTTCTAGTCAAAGGCGGCGGCCATTACTCCTGGCAGTAGTAGTTCTTCTACATGTGGCATTTAAGTGTCCAAACTCCCCGCACTATATAAGGAACAAATATATAACAAAGTTATATTAAATTAAATTAAATAACTGAAGTATGGAGTCAGTTGCTTTCACAGACCGAAGGAAGAACACTTACTCGTTAAGCTACTTATATACTCATATGCACATCGCATTATTACGTAACTGTTGAACAACGCAATGTGCATAATGAACATTCCGATGATGGAACGTGCAGAAAACAAATACCTGCTAAACTGCGTAACGCAGATATTTTTATATTCTGCACTAACTACGAAATGATAAGGACAATAGACCTGATTCATTGAGTATATTGGATTATGGTCTGTCAGCAACGCATAATTCCGAAGGTTAAACAAAGCTTGTAAAGTGCAGTGATAAGTCAAGAGTAAAAATACTTATCTTGAAACAAGGCCCAATCTGGCGCGTTGGCTTGCTATCCGTGCGATAAGCTGGCCTGTTATCTTGATACGTCGGTGAAGATGCAAAGGCAGAACTAGCTCTCCCTTTTTTCTGGTTGAAACGAATACGCTTCTTATCTTTCACTTTCTTCTCCGCTCTCCTCTCTGAACGATACATTCTTTTCTCGTCGTCGGTATCCGAAGCCAACTCGTCCGACAAGTACTCGTCGACTGTTAGCCACCCAAATTCACTTTTATCAGCCAATTTAATAGCTTTGATTCTCTTAACTACTAACTCCGTACCTTCTTCCAATGCACGCTTAACTTTCTCGTAAGATTTAACCTTCAGCGCCTGAGAGGCTTCGTCGAGTTGGCCTAAGACTTGTTGAGCGTGGTCGAATTGGTGCTGGTTTCCTTTACGTTTACAACTGTAATTGTCTAGGCGAGCCTTTTTGACCGCGTGTTCCACCGTCGAACAAGTCTCTTCAGAAAAACGTTTAGCGAAGCTATTTAGTCTAGACTCAATAACTTGCGTCAGGTTATCCGTTAAGGCACTTATTGAAGAACTAATAGCAGACTGGATAGCGATATCGGTAGCTGTATCCAGGTTTCCATGTCTCGGATCGTGGTTAGGACTATGATGTTGGTCTTCTCCGTCGCTCATCTTGAAATTAAATAACTGAAGTATGGAGTCAGTTGCTTTCACAGACCGAAGGAAGAACACTTACTCGTTAAGCTACTTATATACTCATATGCACATCGCATTATTACGTAACTGTTGAACAACGCAATGTGCATAATGAACATTCCGATGATGGAACGTGCAGAAAACAAATACCTGCTAAACTGCGTAACGCAGATATTTTTATATTCTTCAGGGATTAGGAAGTCCTGTTAGGACCTAAATCCCAGAGGTGCTCTGAGACGGTCGCGTGTTTCTGCCTCGGGCCCAGGCCTAACCCAACCAGCCATTTTATTTATAAACTTAACTAGTGTAAGTTAGGTCGCCGAATTTTATTCAATGAACCGGTAGGATTATTTGGCTTGGTTATATTAAGTTGACAAGGGAGATGAAGTTGACAAGGGAGATAAAGTTAAGTATGCTAAAATGTGTTTTACTTACTTTTTCATGTTTTTCGTTCGTAGTCTGGTTATGTTTACTCTTTGCTCTTGACTCCCTTGAGTTTTGGGCTTTACCCTTGGACGTAGATTAGTGTAATATGGATCTAAAAGTTTTATATGTAGTTAGTTATGTGACCTAATAAGAGATAACAAGGAGAGCAATAAGTTAAGAGTCAGAAAATTAGGAATTTAGCGTACCGTCAACATGAGCTGTTCATCAAAACAAAACGGTTGATTCCGATGACGATTATAAAAGCGAGGATAATACGTTATTTTTGTAATGAAAAAGCTGATGTCATAGGAAAATGGCCGTTACAAATAGAGCGAGCAAGATTTTTTGTATTTAAAGTAGAGCGGGCAAGATGATTTAAAAGTTGTACAGGTTGATAGGTTAATTAAATAAAACTGTTTTAATACGAGGAGATGTTGGCTATTTTGATTTTAGTTTAGCTGGGGGTCTAAACTGACAAACGTATAAATTGACGTTTAAGATTGAATGGTATGTGTGGAAGACATTATTAATTAGTTGATGTGGAAATTATGTGAAAATTATGTGAAGGTTAAAACATATGATGTGGGGTTATGTGAAAGTTAGTGGGGTTTAGATGATGTTGGGTTCAGGTAGAGGTTAATTAAGATGAGGTTATAATTGAGTGATAAAAATATGTATTTGAATATGGTATGGTGGACTTTTAAAAGAGCTACCTGGTTCCTTTCTGTATGGAACAGTTGTAGGTTATGCAATGTCCTCCTCGCAGGAGGGCAACCGAGCCATCTGAACGGTCCAGGTTAGGTGGTACCGAACACCATCATACAAGATGATATCAACAGTGTTAGTGTGCTTGTGCAAGCAAGCACCACCAATTCATACTTATTTTTAAAATGTTGAGTGGTAATTTGAAGAGTGGGTTATCATGAAATATATAAATAGTGGTATGAAATTGATTAACATGATTATGCCATGGATATGATTTGATAAAATATGATATGTGAATAAATTATGTAGGGGAACAATAGATTATGGAAATGGCTTCTTTGAATATTGAGTATAAAAATATGTCTTAAGCTAGTATATAACTGTAATCATTATTGGTTAAATGATGTTCCTTTGCATTTTATTTATTTATCTAAAATATTTAGAGTAAAATATTTAGAGTAAAAATATGTGAAAAATACTTTTACATTAAGGCTGCATTAGAATTGAATTGCCAAGTGTGTATTTCTGATTAACGGACTCCTTCCATGTACTACTATATAATATATTTGATGCCTGATTACAACAACGATTACATATTTTTTTTCATAAGATGATGGAAATGTATACGAGTAATAAGGCATAATAAGAAATACAATGATGAGAAGGTAGGTCCTTAAGCCAGGACCACCTCAGATGGAAAACACTGTAACAAGATCTAGGTTGCATGGATATATAATGGTACCAAGAAAGTGAAGGGAAAGAAAGAGTGCTACTTACATGTACTCTCTCAGTTCTGGACCAAATTTAGTATATTTAATAAACTTGATCTTGCAATAATTACTGATTATTTCATGGTGTTCTATGGAATACGGGCGAATATTGTTTGTATTATTTAGTATGCAACGAGCCTTTAGGCAACATGTTGTGGCATACCACCGACGTGACCGAGCTCCGCTTTAACTTGCTTCATGTTCCACACCTTACTCTGTCTGGAATTCGCCTTCGGCTCCGGTCTGAAATACAAGTCGTATCCATCTGGTTGTGTAAGATAGCAAAGTAGCACAATGAGATCGGTGTCATCTCCGACAAGTACAGTGGGACGCTCTGCGGCAGACTCAACGGCTGTCTTCACCATCAGAACGTCAGCATCGCCCTCTGCTTGGATGGTGTAACAGCCAACTTCCTGTAAAAAGCGGCGCAGCATGGTAATAAACCGCTTCTTGTTCTCCGTGTTTGACAAAAAGGCATCTTTCTTCATCGTTACTTTCATCTCATCTGAGAAAGTTACGGTCGCGCTCCCCTTCCCCGCTGAGCGTCTCTGATGGATCATGCTCTTTGTGGAGAGCTTGTTGTCGTAGCCATCGAACACAACTACTGTTTGGTTTCCATACTTCTGCAGCACGTACTGGCAGTATATGCGGCACACCTCTCGGTATGTGACTTGCCGTGGCCAGGGAACCCGGTGAAGAAGAGCGCCGCCATCAAGGACATACTGGACGTTGCATGATGGGCTTGACTTAGCATCGGATGATAGCTTTGCCCACAAAGCATCTGCAAGCCTTGCCTTTTGAGGCTGGCGTAGGGTCACAGGAGTATCAAAAAGCGCCGCTGGGTAGCTGCACAGTTCGTATCTGAAGACCTCTTCTAAGTTACAAGATCTAGGCACCTGAAGAAGGCTAGTTTGGCTAGCCGAAATATAGTACCTTTAAAACTATATACACGTTGTTTCAGCTTTGCTATAGTCCTCAGGATAGAGTAAAAACTCTATCCGCAGTCTGTGGCTTCCGGTTGACCTTTTCGACATTATGCGGCGCCAAAGCGGTGCGGTGTTCAAGTGTGTGCACTTGAACTACTTGAACAGCGTGAGCTGATTGGTTGGGGGCGAAATACCTCGACTTGGAAAATAATAAACACTTGCGATTTAAGACTCGGGCCTGCCCACAGGCAGCCCGAGTAATAACAACACAACGACAGTCAATTGGTAAATATATCATGATCAGATTAGCGGCTACTTACATTTACAAGCTGTTGTCTTTATAGTCAGTGTTGATTGCAGATCAGACTGTCACGAGTGTATCTTAAAGCATGTCGCATAATATGTGATAAATTCCCATCCAAAGCCCGTGAAACACCTCTCAGCTTTAGAAAAGAGAAAAATCTTGGTATTGCATTTGAAGAAACCTTTGGTTTATACAAAAAACAGCTGATATTAAAGGATTTGCTAAGTCAAAACTCCCACTCCCGCCATCTTGAAAAACCTGTAAATGTTGTCCACTGTTCACGTGACCAGTACAGTGCAATCTGATTGGTAGTGAATAGAACTTGAAAGAAGGCGCAATCTGATTGGTTGACGGCGCAAAATCTCGACACCAAAAACAAAACACTTGCAAAACTCGACTCGGGCCTGCCCACAGGCAGCCCAAGTAATAATAAACACTTGCGAAACTTGACTCGGGCCCAGCCTACGCTGGCCCAAGTAAAAACATAGGGAACTTTTACATTCATCCACGCAAGCTTCATTGCTGTATCATTTCGTTGATAGCTTGTATCTTTCCGCAATTTCTCTTTTGTCTAGATTGTACATATATACTTCTTTTGAACTAACTAGTTTACCATACACGCTTGCCACGCTTCGCTACTGTCGGAACGCTCGTGCAAATTCTGTTATTAGTACAATGACATGCAATAGACCAGCTCTCGGTAAATTCCGACATTTTGAAAGGGGTGTAAACATGGCACGAAATACAGTGTTTGCCGTGGGAATCGATGGGAATCCGATGCCAAATAAAATCCGTAAAATCGAATTTCTGAAATATTTTTCAGATACAAACTTAAGATATCAGGTAAAAGATTAACATATCGAAATTTGAGTCAAATTCCGCGTGAAAATTTACAGACAACGTATGGAAAACTAAAAACACGATTGCACGCTTCCCAGCACAGCTACATCCCTCAAATTTCGATATTTTAATCAGACTAATGTCTTCCTTTTTAGAATAGCTTGTTTTCAAGAATGTACTAGAACAACCTATTATTTGGTAAGCTGATCAGGAAAATGTAAAACCAGTATTAAAGAATTACGAGGTTTTGAACAGTTGAAAGTCTTGGTGACAATTGAACCGTCTTCACTGGAAATAAAAGGGTTGCCAACGGCGCCTACGGAGAAATATGGCGGTTGTACATTTGACCACAACAAGTATAAATAATATATTCTCCTTGGTAATAAATAAATTATCATTATTATATTTTCCAAACACATTCAGTGGATTTTGCCCAGAAAATTCCATACTGATGACGTAGCAGATAGCCGTTTCACGATGCATATACACTGAGCTATCACAGAACACTGGATGAGTTGTTGTTGCCGGATAAATCGTTCAGACATGTACAGTGAATCTGGGCTATGAATAAACATAATTACATGTAAGTGCGCTATGAATTACGAACGTGATGGCCGTTCTCCCAAGCAAACGGGCAGACTCGGTAGTATACCTGAAAATAACCGCTGCATTCTGTAGCTAACCTCTTCGGCTACTGACTTGGCAAAAGAGCTGACTTGAAAAGTGGCCTGCTGTGCTGTGTGTAGGTTTTGAAATTATAAACACCGCTGAAAGAACGAAGCAAACGAGCTACCAACACACGCTAAATATATAGGCTTGAATTTCATGGTTGTTCATAACGGTGATCCACTGCCAAGCAAACGAGCAGCTTCGGTAGTTATATTCCTTGAAAAGAACTCTGTTGTTCGCATTCGACTTCTGAGAAATTTTTTTTTTTTCTAGACTAATAATAATAATAACCAGATTAGTACAAGGAGGCTCAGAATAACTGAAAAGCTAAACTCAGCTGAGCCACCAAAAAAAGATTTACATGCATTGTAAGGTCAGAGCACCGGAACTACATAAATTACTACAGACAAAGAGAGGACTAATTACTACTATACAAGACTACCACGGGACTACTTACAAAAACTAATATACACTACTATAGAACTAACATAGAATACTACTGGACAAGACTAATAAACTACTACAATGTGATTGTGCAATTAAGTTAATATTTGCTAACTAGTTCTTTTTTTAAACAGTTCTTAAATTTATGTTTAGTTAGAAATTTTATATTATTGTCAACTGAATTCCTTATTTTAGGACCCTGAAAAATAATCCAAAATTTGTTCGAATAATTAGAAGATAATAAGAAGAGCTTGAAGCTAGTCATGTATTGTAAGAGTGAACATTTGATAGTGGTATAAAAAAATCTTTGAAGACAGGTGGGAGAGTGTTTGTGTGGAACTGGAACATAAATAATGCAGTATGAAAGAAAGTTAAATCATGTAATTTCAGAATTTGAAGTTGACCAAACAAAGGGGTAGAGCCTTTTTTTGGAGGATGAATAAAGGACGAATAGTAGTATGGTAGGTATTTCCCCAGATAAGGATACCATAGGTGAGGTAAGGATATATAAGTGAATAATACAAGTTAGTAAGAATAGGAAATTTTAAATAAAATCGTAATTTAGAGAGTACACCAATACTTCTGTTAATTTTTTTTGAAATTTGATGTATAAAGGATTTCCAGTTTAGATTGCAGTCAATAAGTATTCCAAGATATTTCACTGTGTTCTCCTGCTTTATTGGTTTGCCATTTAGTACCAATTTAATAGGATAGTTAATTATTTTTTGGTAAGGATGGAAAATTACAAAATTTGTTTTAGTAATATTTAAAGAAAGCTTATTTGAACATATCCAATTGTTACCAGTTCTAGTTGTTCATTAAGGATCATTTCCAGATTTTGCAAACTGTTATTGGTATAAAATAGATTGGTATCATCAGCAAAAATATGAAAGTCTAGAATTTTAGAACTGTTAGAGATATCATTGATATATAGCAAAAATAGAGTTGGTCCAGTCACTGATCTTGTGGGACATCGCAAGGAATAATTCTCTCTTCAGATGATGTATAGAGTACCAAAGCCATGACGTCACGTTGTCATGACATCAACATTTTCTGTTCTAAACAAAGCCACGTTCGTTACCAGAACTCACAACAATGTCTTCGCTTTCGATTGCTTCGCTGATTTCTTTCTTCTCGGAAGAACAGAAATCAATCAAGAGAGGAGAGAACCACTTCAAGTCAGAACACATAGAGTATTTTGTTTATCATCAGGGTGTTTTGCGCGGGGAAGTTCACGCCAGCATGAAGAAGAAGGTCTACAAAGTCACGGTGAGTTGTCTAAGCGGCGGCCATGTTTCCTTCGACAAATGTTGTGCTAAAACTTTAGCTGTTGTTTAGTCTATATAGTAGGTTTTGACGTCAACTTGCACTTTTCCTGTAAAAACATCTCGTAGCTAGGTAGAAGTGCGTGAATTTCGTATGCTTCTAGAGTTCGATGATGTGGACGAAAAAATGATAGGAGAGCTACGTGTAGCTTCGATAGCTTCAATTATCGATATGCCAGTAACAATTATCGATCTGCATCGTTTCGTACTACAGTACATCTCACTTACGTTTTTCTTATTTATTTTTCTTACCTTGACTTTAGATATATCTAGATGAAAAGAATGACATTAAATCTACGGAATGTGAATGTCCTCGAGGAGCATTCAAATGCAGTCACGCGGCTGCACTATTCATTCAGGGGATATATAACCTCAGTCGCACTGACATTGAGAACCAGTGGAAAAAAAAGAAGGCAATTTCTTCAATCAAGGCAGCACCTGAGATGTTTCCTCCGCCTAAGAATTACTGTCCTTTGTCGAGGCAGCCTACGCAAGACGATCGTGCGGCTCTGTACGAAGACTTGTGTAGTTATGGAAAATTCACTGGCCTTTGCTGGATCATGAGCCCGGAACCCGCACCACTCACCCTCCCAATCACAACAGTAGAGGAGATTATTTATTCAGAGGAGTTTCTTGTGGCAGTTGGATTGGAGAAGCAGCTTGAGGTCCTGATCGACAAGATAAAGGTCCAGGAAGCTGCCATCAGACATATCAGTGCTCTCACCTTAGGTCAGCGAGACAACCCTTCCTGGCACCTGGTTAGAAGAGGACGGTTAACTGCCAGTAACTTTGGCTGTGTCATGAAGGCTAAGAGGGTGACCCCTTCCTTGATTAAGCGTCTTCTGGGAGATTATGATCTCTCGAGAGTAAAAGCAGTCGCCTGGGGTGTCACCAATGAGAGTGAGGATGTGAAGGCTTTCACAAGGTTGACTGGGTTTACTGCCACAGATACAGGTATATGGCTACATCCTTCTGGAATTCTTGGTGCCTCCCCAGATGGCCATGTTGGGAGTGATGGACTACTTGAGGTCAAATGTCCCTACTCAGAAAGGAACTCGACAATGGATGAAGCCATCAAAAACAACACATTCTGCCTAGAGAAATGCAAAGATGGTTCATTTCTCTTAAAAAGAGAACATGTTTACTGGCACCAAGTTCAGGGACAGCTACATATCACAGGCAGAAAGATGGGCTACTTTGTTGTGTGGACCACAAAGGAAGCTGTGTGTATAGGAATCCAAAGGGATGAGTCATGGGGGGCTAATTTGGATACACTGCAGGATTTTTATCTTCACCATATCTTCCCCAAGATTGTAAATGGTGAATTATAGGCCATGATATTATTTTGGGTGAGGCTTAAGGGGGTATTTGTTTTGTTTTTATTTATGCGATGCAGCCAACATTTCATGTAACACATTATTTTGTTTTCAAATACAGCTGTATATTTCATGTTTAATTAAACTGCCAATTTCTGTAAGTATTATTACCCTCCCCCTCCCCCCGATAAAAAATCAACGGTCCCTGCACATCCAACATGGACAATGACCCAGCCACATAAAATATCCATTCTCTTTAATTTCTATTAATACTGGAATAAACAATATATATATATGTATGTATACGTGTATTTATCACAAATTGATACAAATGTACCTCTTTTGTTTACTGGTACCAGAATGATTATATACATAATCCTCTACTCAAAGTCTGTGCCTTCACAGCCTTCCTTGATAAGAGGGAACTGCAAATTAACAAGTGCTGCACTTAACTGAAAAAGAATGTCAACATAGCCTCTCAAATATGCTGGAATGAAGCTTAGGATTTTAAAGTCTTTAAGCCTTGCATTGGCTCTTTCTAAATGTATTCGGCATCGTGCAATTGATTTTGTAGCTATGGCTTCACTCTCTGTAAACTTAGCATTATTAAGGAATGGTGGGATGTTTACAGATACATTATTTGGAACAATATCCTGAATAAGGAATCCTTTATCTGCTAAAATTAAGTCTCCAGGAAAAAAATACTTCAAAAGGCCTGATTGCTGCACTATAGCCTTATCAGATATTGAGCCAGGGTAATTAGCTTACTAACATAAGTAATGACTGCATTTGGCGCAACACCAACAATAACTTTGAATGAATTCATTCCCCTGTAAATGGAATAAGTTGCATTCTGCTGGCTCATTAGGCCAGGTCACTGCAACTTCAATATCAGTACAATCTATGATTATTCTGCAAGTACCATATTGGGAAAAGGAGGAAGGTGCACGGCTATCTTGTTCTTATCTCTTGAGGGAATTGTTGTCATTATGTCATTAAATAAAATACTATGCAAAACATGAATAAAAGTAGTAACAATATTTGCTATAGTCGAATCACTGCAACAAAATAATTGAGCTAGATGAAGGTTGGTATAATTCTGTCTTACTTTCATAAGGGTAATAAAAATCTGGTCTTCAAATGAAATTGCCTCAACTTTCCAACCACAAAAATAAATTATTGATTCTTTAAATCTCAGGGCATGTCTGACAACAATATCAAAAACCTCTTTGGTTGGAAGAGCAGTCTCCATTCGGATAACATTGGGGCTTAGTGTAGACACAGAGTAACGACTTCGCTGGTATTGTTCAGTTGCTTTGTGCTGTTCAAGCTCCCTGGTTTTCATCTCCAATTCTGCTTCCAATATTACCTGAACTGGATTAGCTCTTCCAGCAGCTTTACACTTTTGTTCATCATGTTCTTTCTTATAGGACTCGACCATATCTTGAATATTTACGCTGGTGTTTGGACTTTGTTTCTTTGTCTTTTTTTTTGGTGGGCCATCTGAAGGAAACAGCTTTTTCTCATTTCTTTGATGAATCTCTGGGCCATTGGATTTATTAGCATCTCTGAAATGACAGCTACACACACGTGAATGCGGTCCGGGTTCTCTGTCTTTTCGCCTGATAAAGATACAATTTAAGGTCAGAACAGATTCGCTGTAAGTCTTATTAAAAAATATGACTGTAAATCAAACCTTAGCAAAACGACCCAACGCTTGTACTCTTCTTTCTTCTTTGCCTTGTTTGGGAAGCCAAAGAACTTGCACGTGTGGCTCTCTGAATGGTGGTTACACTCTGGAGCGAAGCAATGAACCATACTTCTAACGCACACTGCAACTGACAACAAGTTGACTAGCTCGTGAAAATATCCGCGTTCAACTTCTTTCTTTTCCGTTTTTAACGTTCGCCTTCCGTAAATAATGCTGTTCGCCTTCAATTCGCTATGTTATATACACTAGAACGCTTGCAAACCCAAGTACTTTTGATCAAAATACGAGAGCAACATAGTCACCGCCGTTTGTTTAGAACAGAAAATTTTGATGTCATGGCAACGTGACGTCACACTTCTCCACTCTATTACCAATAGATGTAAATTGCTTTCTATTACATAAATTTGACTGAAACCAATTTAAAGCAATCCCATAATGTTCCAGCTTATGAATTAAGATGTCATGGTTAACTGTGTCAAAGGCTTTGCTAAAGTCAAGGAAAAGCCCACAAGAAGTAGTTCCCTTTTCAATAGCTTGTTGAATTTTATCAATTATAGAAAGGATTGCATGTGTTGTTTAGAGTATAATATATGTTGTTTTTCAAGATAATTGATTAAACATTTAGACATTAATTTTTGAAGCAGTTGATTAAATATGGATAAAAGGGAAATAGGTCGATAGTTATTTAATAAAAAAGAAGAACCCTTTTTAAATACAGGAATTACTCTAGCAATTATAAAATTATTTGGGACAATTCCATTAGAAAAGGAATAGTTAAATAAGATTTCTAGAGGTTTTGAAATTAGATTTCTGAGTAATTTAAGAAGATTTACAGGAATACCGAAGGGTCCTGTGGCCCTGTTTGAATTTAAATTTGTTATTTCTTCTTCAATCTCAGATTGAGTAACTAGGAAGACAAAAAAGCTATTGGCCTGAGAATAATTTAGATATAAAGTAAAAGAGGTCTCAGTATATGGTATACTACTAGAAAGTCTATTTCCTATATTGGTGAAATAATCATTGAATGCATTTGCAATCGCCGAGGGATCAGTTAATACCTGGTCATCTTTTATAATTTTAGTAGGGTAATTTACTTTTTTAGATTTTAAAGAAATTATCTGCAATACCCTTCCAGGTATTTTTTATATCATTGTTATGTTTTTGAAATTAGTTGGTATAATATGTTTTTTTGCTACTGGCAATCAAATGCTTTAATTTATTATGGTAATACTTTTACTTGGAATGATAATAATCATTCTTTGTATTTATGTACTGTTTAAAACACGAACAGCAGTGTTTTATCAAGCCGGTTTAAAAATTCGAGGGCGAAGCCCGATAAAACACGTGATAAAACACGTGCTGTGAGTGTTTTAAACGGCTCAAAAACGCTTTAAGAATGCAATGAAAGAAAGACGCACATCTCAAGGGAATGGTTACTTAATGAACCATTGAACCTTTGTATTCACAACGCCATGCAAAATATTCGAGTAATCACCGCCTGCAATTATGAACATCTCAAGGGAATGACATGAAGAAATTACCATACTATGTTGTTTGAAGCGGCGTTTCGCAATGCAAGAAGAACCTGCACTTGAAGGATTTGGTGTCGTGGTTTACCTCTATAAAGTTCAATACTTGGAAAGCGATGTGACTGACATGACGGCAGACTGAAAATGTTTGACTCCGGCACAAAATATGTAAGTTTCATGCACGTTTTTATTATTTTACGGCTTTGAGTTTGGTTTAATAATTGGAACTAAACAGTGGCTCGGTAAACAAGTAATGGTAGTTGGATAACTTCATTTAAAAAATATTATCTGTGTAGTATCTCGGTAGTCTGCTGATATTAGTAAATTTAGTGCAATTTTTTTATCTAGGTACCTTATGTTCCGTGTAGTTTTTGCTATCTTTGGGTCTTTATCAGTGAATTCTTAAATAGGATGAAACTTTATATAAAATTTCATGTTCATTGGTATTCTTTATATAAAACGTTCATCCTAATTAGCAATTCAATGAGAAAGCTGGAACATCAATAGAAATTCCATTGTCTCAATCATTAACCCCGTTTCCCCCTGGGATAGAATTCAAATCCCTCCGCGGGCCTTTTAGAATGATGAGATTTTATCAGGTATAAAGGGGCATGCACGTGACTGATTCGCTTCATCTGATTGGACAAAATGCTCATTAATTATTCATGAGTTTTTGAAATATTGTTTAAGTAACTTGTTCTTAGAATGTATAGAGGTTTTTAAACCTGTTGTGATCCAAGGTTTATAGTGGAACTTTAGTTGTTTGTTTGTTAATTGCTTAATAGGGATATGTTTATCAATTTATTTATTTATTTCACTATAGAATGATTCAAAAATAGAATTAACATCATTTTTATTCAAGAAACACATGTTCCAGTCTATAGTTGCATATCGTGTATCAAAGCTGGCTCATCTAAAGTAGAAAAATCTCTTTTAATTTTTTTATGCTTTTTTGAGGGATAGGAAAACTTATCTAGAATTAGAAAATTTGGAAGATGATCAGTGAGGTCATAAATAATGTTGCCACTAGTAGTGTGATGATCAAGATAATTCAAAAATATGTTATCAATTAAAGTAGCAGAGTGATCTGTTATTCTAGTGGGTTGAAGAATATGAGGTTGAAAAAAATATGAATTCATAGAGTTAATAAATTCTTCTGTAGTACTATTAGATTAAAAATTTAACAGGTTGATATTAAAGTCTCCCATGATAATGCACTTTTTGTTTTCTTTTTGAATTTGTTCAATTTTTTCAAAAAAAGACTTCATGGAATTTTCAAAATTTGAATTTGGATGTCTATAAACAGTGCCACAAAGTATATTACCATGAGTTTGGCTTTCAATTTCTACCCAAATAGATTCATAATCTTCAGTTGTAGAGTGAATATCATTTCTTGCCCTATGTTGCATATCTTGTTTAATATACAAACCCACACCTCCCGCAAGGGAGATACTAGGTTGGTATATGAAGTCATAACCAGGCAAGGAAATATTTAAAGTAGGATCAGGCTGTATGTTATATTTAAGTTCAGAAAGACCAATTACATTAAAGTTAAGTTGTAAATCAGCTAGCATTGTAGTAAGATTGTCAAAGTTTGCATTTAGACTCCTAATGTTGCAATGTATGGCAGAAAAGGAGTTACTATGAAAATCATGTGGAGTGTGATATTTAAAGTTTACCTGTGAGGTCAGATGATAATCTATGTCTACATTATCAAGACTCAAGGGCACCCAACGAGTACTTTTTGAAATTCGTTTGAAACCAGTTGTATGCAGCTTATCTAGCCATTTTAATGCGCCTACTCAGATGTCTTTTGACATATTCTAGAAAGCTATTAGCTGTTCGGATTTTCTAGGTGGAAATTGCGTCAACCGAAAATACTATGACAAAATATTCCCGGCCTACGAATTTGTTAGTAGTCTAGAACATAAGAAGAATTTTCTAGCCCAAGTAACTTCATGTTGCAAAGTTTTGTGGAGGTACGATTTTTTTAGGGATTCTTTTTTCCTGTTCTGACTCTATTGATCAGACGAATTGGGACGTACGAATATTTTAGGAAAACCTTTTAGTCTCCCTTTTCTTCTATAATTTTCTAGGGATTGAAAACATTATTACTAATAGTATTAAATGGAAATATTTGAGATCTACAATGAAAACAGAGCCATACATCACAAGTCCTAGAAAAGTAATTGTATTCTTTTCTAGATAAAGTCGAACATTTCAAATGATACCATCTCAGACAACAATCACATTCTATAGCTCTCGAATTATCTTCGACAATCTTAGTACAATTTCAACATTGACTTATAGTCATTTAAAGACAATATGGTACAAATATAAATCTGCAGTTAATATACAAACGTCCTGAACTTGACCTTGAGTAGCCTAGGGTTTGGCTGTCTGTGCCATAGTCATAGCACTCACGACGCATCAGTTTAGGATGGAGAGAATTGTTTACCGTACTTTGTATATAGTTTATGTATGTCCGTCTCGTTGGAAATATTCAAAGCTTCACTGTCATTATTTTTCCTTAAAAATATCTTACCCTGGCGGGTCCAAATGAAGTGAAAGTTGAGTTCCCTCTTTGCTCGTCCAGAATAAAGCCTTATTTTTCTTAGTAAGACTTTCTGAAAGAAAAATCTTCCATTCCACAGATCTTGTGAAACCTAACTCTTTGATAGTGTTGTCTTTGAGAGCTTTTCTTGCATTAAAATATTTGTCACGCAGCTCCCGACGCATAAATTTCACAATTATAGCGGGGTGTCGTGTTTGCGATGAGCTTGAACTTGGAACTGGAAGGCGATGGCTAATCGAGATATCATCTTACATCTGCAACTAATTTATGCATCGTGAACCGGCTATCTGCTACGTCATCAGTATGGAATTTTCTGCCTCGCTCCCCAGACGTCTCTTTCGCGAGTGGGGAGCGATAAGAGTCGGCTGGTTTCCCAGGCTATAGTTTAGAGAGCCTTTCAGATAAAAGAGGAATTTATGACAGCCAATCAAGCCGTTTCTAGAGCGGTTTTCAGTTGAGTGTAATAAAACCAAAACCAAAGTAATTACATAGCCAATCACAGGAGCAAGTGAAAACACAATGAGCCAATCACGAACTGAAGTAATTCACGATTGGTTTTACTTGCATGACCCAATCACGAGGCAAAGTAAACGCAATCGTCGATACTGTCGCTAAAACAAAACCTGATTGAGTGATTGCGTTTAATTTGGTTTTAGTTTAGAACTTGATTGGCTGATAATTAGAAAACATTTCTCACAGCCAAATAGTATTTTCGACACTCAATCGAAAACCGCTCTATAGCAAACATATTTGTTATTGTTTGTTATTTCGAGGGGAGGAGGGGTAAGAAGGCTTATACTACATGTTTGGGCCTGTTCCGGCCGAACTGTTTAGATATTTGAAAACTGTTTTCGTTTGACATTGCGCGCGGGCTGCCTGTGGCCGAAAGTCACGTGACTTACGGCATTCTTGAATGCATGCATTGCAGAGCCAGTTTTAATTTGGGCTACGAAAATCCCTTTTGTACTACCATTGTCTCGCCCAGCCGCGGAGAATTGTAAGTTAAGACGTTCATTTACCCCAGGAGTCTGTTTTGGGCACAATTTCAGTTTGTAATTCATTGAATTTATTTATTCGTGCTAGTTTTCACCGTACGCTTGTAATCTGCTGTTGTTGTTATCAAGGTAAAGGAGTGAAATTTATAGTGCGACGATCAGTTGAAATATATGTGCCCTGGTTCGGGCCCACAACGAGAAAAAAATCTCCGTAGAAAATCGAGTGAAAGTGCTGATTTTCGAGCGATGAATGCCTCAAATGAACAAGACTTGGGAATCGACTCGCCAGTGTGGAATGGAATACAAGGAACCCGAACCCGGAATGGATCGTGGGATGCCCGATCTTCCAATTCAGAACCCAATTGAAATTTCTACAGTGGTTATTGGAGATACTACCAGGTCACCTCCTATTTTGACCACACGAAATTAATGGTCATTTACTTCGCCCAAGGCCCCTACAAAATGTTCAGGTTGATTTTACCGAATTGGAGCGCCAAAGGGCATTACGTGAACAACACAGCCTGGCAATGTTGTGGACAAACATTAGTAAAGAAATTGATAATCTATTACAGCGACTTCATACACAACTTTACACCCAGAGGACGCCAAGGAAACTGCTGACTGTCTGTCAAATAAATGGAAATACTTTGAGGTGTTACACACTCCTCAGGCGCGGATCCAGACCGGTTTAACCAGATTTAAGGGGGAGGGGGTTCAGTAAAATTTCCAATGAGTTGGGAAGTCGGAAACCGGTCAGATTTTTCAGATTTTTTTCTGGATCCGCGCCTGCTCCTGGTGGTTTATCTTAGTGGTATAAATGATCGGAAGCGTTTGGATTACTTACGATATACCTACCTGAAAAGGGATACAGAAAATATTGTTCAAGAGTTTGAAATCAAAATGAAACAGATGAACACAAACATAAGAACCAAATGGAACCCGGAAATTTCGGATCGGACACAGAGACATGACGATAACGCATCAGTTTGCAGTGACAATTCTCGTACGTCAATTAAGGTCTTCAGCAGCCTCGTCGTTCTCATTGCGGAAGAAAACGCTGAAAAAGCGCTCGTCGCCAAAATGAAGCTGGATTTAGCTAAGGCTAGAGCAAAGGAGGATGCTGAGGCGGCCATGATGGCTCATGAACAGAAGCAGAGAATTGGAATAGAACTGAGGCGCCTTGATGAAGAAGTCACAGTGGCTGAACTGGAATGGAAAATTGAGACAGAATATGACGAAGAAACGGGGCTGGTGCCAGCCATGGTTGGACCCTTGTCGGTATCAACTTTCCTAGTTGACAGACAATCGCACAGCACCCCGTTTATTCCTGTACCGGACGATGCGTCTAAGGAACAACGTAATACTGTCCGGCCCACTGTTGAAGTAGCCGTGACTCGCAACACTCAAATGACAAGCAAGTCGACGTAGAGGCGATATTCCATCAGATCCGTGTACGGAAAGAAGACCAAGATGCTCTGCGGTTTCTTTGGTGGACGCCCAGTTATGATGATCCTCCTGATGTCTACGTGATGCAAGTGCACATCTTCGGAGCTGCGTCGTCTCCTTGTGTTGCTAACTCCACTCTCCGGCGAGTTTCGGATGACAATGCGGGGGACTTCAGCACAAGTGCAGTGGCAGCGGTGAAGAAGAATTTCTACGTTAATGATGCCCTACCCTCCATCATTGATGAGTAATCTGCAGTTTACTTGGCCTCTGATATGGCCAGCATCCTTAGCCTCTGATATGGCCAGCATCCTTAGCCGTGGTGGTTTCCGCCTAACGAAGTTCTCATCGAACAGTAAGACGGTCCTAGCCGCGCAAACATGGAATCTAAGAGGGACAGTGAAACGCTGGTGCTGTTTATTTATCTGTCTGACTACCCGTAGTGTAAACCCGGAAGTAGTGACCTCTATGCATGGACACTGACGATTTGATCATGTGCCTGCGACGATTCATGAACCGTCGAGGCGAAATAACGGAACTAAGCTGTGATAATGGATCAAATTTCGTTGGTGGAGAACGAGAGTTGAGAGAGAGCCTCAAACAGTGGAACCAGGAGCAAATTTAGTGCGAGCTTATCCAACGCGGTTGTAAATGGATCTTCCAACTTCCCACTGCATCGAGTATATATGTCGGGAATATGGGAACGAAAAGGTTCGCAGCGCGAAGACGGTACTGAAGTCGATCGTCGGGTCGCAAATAGTAACTGACACAGTACTTCAGACAGTACTCACTTAAGTGGAAAGAGGCTCTGACTGCTAACTCAGACAATCCGTACGACCTGAAGCCCCTAATGCCTCCTCACTTTCTGATGCAGAGGAAGACCATTTGCTTACCGCCAGCGGTTTTCGACAAGACCGACGTATACAGGAGGAAATGGAGACAAGTGCAGTTCCTAGCTGACGTATTCTGGAAGAGGTGGCTCAAGGAATATTTGCCTTCCCTACAAGGCAGAGGCAAATCGCGCACGCCTTAGGTCTTGCCTAATGTTAAACCTAATACGCTCGTGCTATTAGTTGACAACAACGCACACAGGGGCCGTTGGAGTCTTGGATATACTATTGTATATACTGTATGATTTGATATATTACTGTATGATTTGATATATTACTGTATGATTTGATATATTATTGTATGCTTTGATATATATTATAAACTAATTGCGATTTTGAGACGCCGATACCGAATTATATTGCGGGCCAGTTGGGAGAAAATATATTTCGCCGGCAACATGATTCGGTATCGGCCTCTCAAAATCGCAATTAGTTTTGTATCGCGATTCAACAATTAAGTGGGAATTCTTAAAAGAAAGAAGAGAATGAAGCATCAAACTCACTGAACTCATGCTGATCGTAATTTCAATTCTCAAAAGGCGCCTTAGTATATCCATGGCAACGGTTTCACAGCTTGAGACTTGAGTGGAGAAAACTTTCGCGACGTGTTTTGAAATCTCTTCAACGCTTCTAGTTCTACATCAATTCTTGTCAAATAAACATCAGTTTCAAAAATAATAAATGATTTCGAATTTAAGGGTTATCTTAGTTAAAAGAAGCGGGTATTTTTCTTTGAAAGAAAGGCTTTTTGCTTTGACTTTGAGGCTTGACTTTTGCAATTTTGCTGCTTCGACGGTGTAAATTGTATTTTAAGCGGATACGAGTGTTACATTTCTGACGAAAACTACAATGCCAACCTTACCTTTAGGATTGATGAATTCTTATCTTGTAATTTACAACGATTTGAAGGTGAAATTCTAGAAATCTTTCCACGACGCGCTCAATAAATGCTGTTGAACAAACGACTTTTGAACTTGACCGGGAACCCATGTATAAACTGCAAGGGCTCGCGCAAGGGCTGAAACGCCAATACCATGTTATATTGGCGTCTCAAAAGTAAAAAAAATGATCAGTGAATCGTGATACTATAAACTAATTGCGATTTTGAGACGCCGATACCGAATTATATTGCAGGCCAGTTGGGAGAAAATATATTTCGTATTGGGCGGAGTCGCGCAGTTTTGTTTTGTATCGCGATTCAACAGTTTAGTCGGGAATTGTTAAAAGAAAGAAGAGAATGAAGCACCAAACCTATGCTGATCGTAATTTCAATTCTCAAAAGGCGCCTAGTATATCTATGGCAACGGTTTCAAGTCACAGCTTGAGTGGAGAAAATTTGAAATCTCTTCAAAAATTGTGAAAATTGTACTTTTAGCGGATAAGAGTGTTAGATTTCTGACGGAAACTACAATGCCAACCTTACCTTTACGATTGAATAATTCTTATCTTGTAATTTACAGTGTTTTGAAGGTGAAATTGTAGAAATCTTGCTGTTGAACAAACGACTTTTGACCTGGAACCCATGTAACTGCAAGGGCTCGCGCAAGAGCCAATCAGAGGCCGGTATTCTGAGACGCCAATATCATCTTATATTGGCGTCTCAAAAGTAAACAAAATAATCAGTGAATCGTGATACTACTGTATATTGCTGTATGATTTGATATATTACTGTATTATTTGATATATTACTGATGATTTGATATATTTCTGTATATTTACTGTATGATTTGATATATTACTGTATATCAGACTGTATGATTTGATATATTACTGTATATTACTGTATGATTTAATATATTACTGTATGATTTGATATATTACTGTATATTACTGTATGATTTGATACTGAGTTACTGTATATTACTGTATGATTTGATAGTTACTGTATATTACTGTATGATTTGATATATTACTGTATATTACTGTATGATTTGATAGTTACTGTATATTACTGTATGATTTGATAGCTCAAAGTTTGAAATTATTTGACAGTTGAACTACGAAGGTTCATACATCCAGAATATCTGGTATTTTATCGCACTAAATGGCAAATGAATAACACAATAAACTTGCTTTGATGAAGATTATGTTGTTGTGTCTTGATTTTGGGGGTTTGGGGGCCGATTTAACGAGTTTCTAGAAAACATAAGAGAGGAAAGGCCGGCAAGCCGATCGCGATGGCGTATCACATACCTGTGATATGAAAGGATGCCTCGTTTTGGTACTCTCCCATCCAATGGTGCGGCTGTGATTTTCAACTCCAAAACGAGGCATCATTTCTGTTGGACTTCCGTGTCTCGTCAAACTATGAAGAGGTGTTTTGAACGGCGAAATGCGAGGTGACAAAAATCATTTCTCGGTAGTCGTTGAATGTTTGGTCATGAAACTTGATAGATAGCAAGGAGATCTGTCTACGGGATCCGGAAGTATCAAGTCGATTTAGTGGATTTAAGGATCATTTTTGCCGTGGAGATGACACAACAACATAATCTTCAACAAAGCAGGTTTATTGTGTTATTCATTTCCCATTTAGTGCGATAAAATATCACATATTCTGGATGTATGAACCTTCGTAGTTCAACTGTCATGCAAATAATTTCAAAATTTGACTTTGGACTGCCTGTGTCAAAACCAGAAAGTGCTTCGTTGATCGTGACCGTTTAAGTACCGCCGAAATCGAAACCTGAACCATGAGCGTTGCCGCTGACAGACTTGCAGTACTGTAGTAACCAGACTCTACTTGTGCACCAGGCGACACGGTTGTACTCGCGGAACAACTGCGGACTCTTCTGGACTATTTTCATAATTATGTTTCATTTATTAATGCATAAGCAATGTACATGTACATGCTAACTTCCTCATAAATTAGAAACTATTTAAATAGTTCTTCGCATCTGAGAAAATTTCCGCACTCTGCGGCTTTATGTTATATCCACTCGCTGGAGTCTACGGTATAGGAATCAGCTCATGACACCAGACTTCATGCCTATGTGGTTTCAAAGACCTTTCAGTTAACTCCAAGGTAGAGTTATTTACTCCTTCGGTTGAGTGATTTTATCTCCTTAAATTTTACTCAGTGGGAGTTATCTCTGTAATCACAATAGTAAAAACAACTCCTAACCTGGAGTTAAACGTTCAAGCATTGTAATAACTCTTTTGAGGGATTTAAATTAACTACAATAGAGAGTATAGTAAAGTTCAACTCCCATGTAGGAGTTAAACGAACTCCTTTATTGGAGTGAAATTAAATTCAAAACATTGTAACTCCACTCTCAAGAGTTATTTTAACCCCATAAGTGGAGTAAAAATAATTGTGAAAATAACAGTGTTTAGGATTTTTTTTTAAATAATGGGGTCAATACGGCCCATGCTAAAAAGCTAAATTGACCCTTATTGTAGAACTAAAATGGCCTAAGGGCCAAATTAGAAACAATAGGGTCAATATGACCCATGCCAAAAAGCTAAATTGACCCTTATTGTAGGACTAATATGGTCTAAGGGCTAAAGTAGAAATAATGGGATCAATATGACCCTTGCTTAAAAGCTAAATTGGCTCTTATTGTAGCACTAAAATGACATAAAGGGGCCAAAGTAGAAATCTATGGGGTCAATTTGTTTTTTATTGGGGCTGATTTGGCCTCATTTTTCAAAACGACCCCTATAGGGCCAAATCAGCCCTAGTGCCTTTGGGGCTGATTTGGCTTTTTGGGCTGAAACAGCTCTTTTGAATTTACAGTGTATGCATTCTCATACACTGTCCTGCAAATACTGCACGCAAACTCCAGTTTAAAAAGTTCCTGCTCTTCAAAGAACCACAGCAGCTCAAACAGGATACCATTCTGAGAAATCCGAAGTTTGAAGCTGTAGAATGTTTTTTCCACTGCACTAAAGCTGATAGATCCAACTAGTAAAAGCCGCTACTGCACGACTGTTCTACATAAAACGCTTCGATTCTTTCGCGTGTTCGTATTGGCTTATTGTAAAAACAAAGGTTGATGACGTCAGGAACATGAAAGTCTGTGAAGTCCATCAGAGGGGGAGGAAGTGGGCGGACGACCTCGTACCGTCTGAAAATCAGGCTACACGATTCACAGAGCTAAACTAGGCCACTTCCAAAGTACAACATTTTCCATTATAGTTCAGGTATATTTAGACTCGTTCTAAAATGATTTGAGATCGAAAATGGTTAGGGTTTGTTTTATTTGGGGGTTAGATTTGCAATGAATCGGTCCATGAATCGTGGTGTGAACATAACATGAAGTCTCTGCCCTTTCGAGGAAGTTCTGAATTAGGCTCTCGATTTCCTATCCGAGCAAGGATTTAGTCGTCTTTTACGGGATGAGCCTTCGGCACGACTCAAGGCTATCGTTCGCATTTATTTGGAGTCTTGCCACACCAAATGTCAAAGACTTTCGCGAACTGTCGGCTCCGAACTGTCTTTCGACAGGGGCTGCTGCCTTCCGGAGTTTCTAGCAAGCGTTTGGAATTCGGGTTTCTCGATTTTTGGGGAGTCTTACTTCCTATATTTTAGCCCATTATGAGCCAGTGCAGAGTTCCAATATTTCTTATTTTCCGGGCGCAAGGGTTGTATCCGAATATATCGTACCATTTTAGCTACCTCGAATCCCGCTCCCTTACACATATCTGCTAGAATTTAATACAATATATCCATGTTTCCTGGCTGAAGCAAATTGCCAAATTTCACTTTAAAATCGCAATTACAAACTCTACAGTTATCACTTGGATTCTTCGAGTTGTTCGACATCACATCGCTTCAAACTTTTTGCAAGTTCGTTTTGGGAATTAAAATTGTTCTTCCGCTGTCTAACGCTTTCTTTCCATTGTCAACATTTGACATCTCAACGTCTCGAGTGAATACAGGCGTGAAAGGTTTCAGAATCCCGGGGTCTGTCTGCAAGCCTTTCTTTCTTCTCTCCTCCCCTCCCCCTCCTTCCTTTTTTTTGCTCTCGCCCCATTTTATGCGCGGCCAAATAGCGAAAAAGTCTTCCTACGCTCCAAAAAAGCCCACGGAAACGCTTGCTACGCAGGCTAAATAACTGTAATCTGCCAATTTCGTTTATTAAGGAATCAAATTTCAATGACGTCATTTAAGGGATAACATATATATCTAGCACGTTTTCACAAAAGGGGTCTTAGGTTCTAGGGCTCCTTTTGTGAAAACAGCGTAGATCTTGTGTGCCTTTAGCTTTAAAAGCCAGTAACTCGTGTTTCTGCCGTTTTCTTGAAAGCGCAAATGACAGTTACTTTTACGACTTTTCTGGCCTTTCTTTCGAATAATTGATATCTAGGTATTTGGGGGTGGTGTGGGGTGGGGAGGAGTAGTTCAACATTTTCCGCGAAAAACCAACTTTGCCTGACGTACGGCGCAACGATTTGCTTAGTGAAAGATGTACATTTTCCACTAGGTCTGAGAAAAAAAAGTGCATTTTTTGGATGAAAACGTTGAAAAGTGAGTTACTGGCTTTTAAAGCCAACAAGTACGCATTAATTTACTTGTGTAACCTAAATGTCAAAGTGGCGCCACGTCTCGAGCTTTTAATGGATTTCGATGCACTACACGGCAATACGACGTTCTCTTCCTGTAGATTACGTTTAATTCATGGAATGTTGCTGTATTTTCAGTAAAAATACCAGAAAATTGCCTTTTTCTAACCTAACCCTAACCTCTAGCTCTCAAATAAAAGAAATTATGGGATAGATCTCACACAAGTAAATTGTGGGATAGAAAGGCCAGAAAAGTCTTAAACTGTCATTTGCCGTTTCAAGAAAACGGCAAAAACACGAGTTACTGGCTTTTAAAGCTAAATGCGCACAAGATCTAGCATGTATTCACAAAAGGGGGTCTTAGGTTCTGGGGCTCCTTTTGTGAAAACAGCGTAGATATAGTTCCTTTGGCTCTGTTTTCTTATATGCTCCACTTATTAAGGGCCCATTGACATATTTAAATCGGCCGTTGCTAGGGAAAGTTTGCAGCCTCGTAAAACCCGGAAAATTAAAGAGTGGGCAATAATTGTTGTCAAGGTGACTCCTAGGATAAAGTTTTGTAGTCTGATGACGTCATCATGACGTTACTTTATGACGTCATCAAAATCAGAAAATTTCTAAACTCTCCAAGGCTTTTTGTTCTACTAGTAATTTATGAATATTTTCCGAATCTACGAATTTAGGCGCATAAAACCGAGCTACGACTAAAAATGAAGATTTTACAACACTTTTCAGTCCAATTTTAAGCTTTTTTGGCGAATGAAAAGCCATAACTTTGGAATTTATTGTCGGTTTCCAAATTTGTGGAGAACGTGGTCAACAACATTTAAACGGGAAAAAAGTTTCAATTGGTGTTTAGTCGCAGAACTGTGGTCGAACAATGGCCAGTTTGGGGGCTTGGTTGAGTACTCCAGTCTGCAATGAGCTAGCTTGAGTGTCTGCATGAGCTTCGGACTGTGTGGAGCACATGCCAGGAACCCATTTCGCGGCAAATCGAAGAGCCAATAGAAATCGTGCTAAAATTAGACGGAGATTCGAAAACGTTTGTTTCACTTGAAGTTGAATCTCGTGGCGTTCACAACAGTTTGCTGAGTTTGTTTTCCGACATCAAAAATACTTTTTAAGGATGAAAACTGACCTGTATTTTAATTAGTTGCACTGAGGTTCAATCACAACTTTACCAGGAACCCGAAAGCATTATCTGGAGACAAAAGTGTGCATGTTTGTGGAATATTTGAGTTGAAAACCTGCCGGTCGAAATCACTTGACTTCTTGAGTGGCGGCGTACTTTTCTTCGTGTTTTTAGAAGCCATGTTCTCGCTGGAAGCAGCCATTTCAGCTTCTATATCTTAGACAACTATAGACACTATTTACAAGATGTTATTTCAATCTATCAACAGCGGCAAGAGCTCCGTTACATCTGAGAATCCAATACAAGTTTGCTTTCCCTTTCATCGGCGATTTCCTGACAGATTTCACTCAGCTTTTGTCGCTGGAAAATGAAAAGCTTGGTTTATCGTGTGAAAGAAAATAATACTTGACAAGAAACTCAATCCGATAATTTTAAAGGAATCGTTAATGAATGAATCGAAAGGCGCCTAACTGTACTTGAACCTAGAGAAAGGGAAATAATTAATAATTTGTACCGAGCACAAACGTAACGGCAAGCGTACGGCGCCGCCAACACAGTGATATCCGCTACGGCTTGCTCGGACTTTTGAACACTTTTATACTTCATTCATTCATGAAAACCTTTCAGGTAAACCACGAATAATACTTACAAGCATGTGTAAGTATTAAAACTATCGGGTGGCCTGTGGAAACGCATAAAACTAGCCTGAGAAAACAGCCGAGTCGGCTGTTTTCAGTCAGGCAAGCATAAACCGGAAGTCAAAATTGCAGCATAGCAACGGTGTTGCATAGCAACGGAATATGTCAATGGGCCCTTAAAAGATCATTCTCTAGGATTGTTAGTATCGAATGTCTGACACCTGAAAAACAACTGTATACTAATGAAGAAATTCAATGTTGACTCAATTCATTTTAAACTCATTTGCATAACGTCCCTTAAATGACGTCATTTCAAGGATTTGTAATGCTTTTTATAGCAATACTACGACCATAAATCGCCCAAACATGTTTGAACAGGATTAATTTTAAAACACTTTACTGCGCCCAAATCAATGATTTATGGCTAGGGCTAATATGCACTTTAAATCCTCGTCAAGTGATGTCGCTGTTGGATTCCTTGTCCCTTTGTTAATAAGAACAAACGACAAGAATCGGAGCATCCGTGCTGAAGGTACCTCTCGATCTCATTATTACATGTTCGTTAAAGTGCAAGTATCATGTCAAAAAATAAAATATATTGTACTATTGTGTTTGTTTCTCACAAAAAGGTATTAATCTTGCAAATTTTGTAACATTTCTGGCATTGAATCCCTAATTTTGGTTACTTTTCGTGGACCCTGCGACGTCATAAGATTTTATTTTATCTATTTATTTACAACATTTGGGCGTAACGCCACAGGAAACAAACAACAGGACTCAAAGTCCCCTACGAGGCTTGTCTCAACTCCCTCCCTAGAGCCGGAAAACTACTATAATAAAATCCTGTAGGTTTTCATTGTGCATGACATCACAAGATTAATCAATCCCGCAATTCGGGTAGCGTTTATTCTAATTTAATTTCTGTTCCTGCCTCTCAAAGAAAACTCAAGGGCACCCAACGAGTACTTTTAAAAATTCGTTTGAAACCAGTTGTCTGCAGCTTATCTAGCCATTTTAAGGGGCTTGGTATATAACGTGTTACAAGATACAATGATACGGAGATACCAAGATACAGTGATACAGTGATACGGTGATACGGTGATACAGTGATACGAATATCTCAAATTTCCTTTAAAATTTAAAAAATGGGGGGGGGGGGGGGGAATACTTTCCCACAGAAATGTAGTTTTGGCAAGCCTGAATTTCAGCCGTCTCGTTCCTCCGAACCGGAGGAGACGGCTGATTTTGGTAGCAATTTTTCACATACCAAAAGGAAGTTTTTAACCGGAAGTAAGGTTCTGTTTGATTGATGTGCTCACTCGCCCGTAACGAAAGCTAGCATAAATTTATTTCATGTTTATCGAGAAACGTTTCTCCACAGGCAGCCCAAGCTCAAGTTACGAAAATATAAGTGTTTGTATGGGAGCGTAGCGAACTCCGTTTACTAGCCAGAAATACTGTAAAATATTTGAATAAAACGACTAACCTTGCCACTGTGATATCTTCTGTCGTGTTTCTCTCCTTGTTGGGTGGTTTTAAGCTGATTTCAGTCGGGGTTTTTTTTTCGGAGCCCCTAAATCCTTATTTTTCGTAACTTGAGCTTGGGCTGCCTGTGGTTTCTCCAGCCCCGATCCAAGGGTTGGAATAAATGCTCCAGCAGGGCTAAGCTCCAGCAGGATGCCCTTAGCTTGGAAAGAAGCAAAACAAGGCCAAACGAGCCTCGCAAAACCCAACAAGTTCAGACAGAGTGTCGAGTGGTCCACATCTGAACATAAAGAATAATTGATAGGAACCAGCCGAGAGAAGATTTGTTTCCAAGAAAGCTTAGATGGAAACATATTAAAACTCTGAATCGCTTGAAACCAACACCACGATCTCGCTATTTGCCGTGCTGTTTCAGGACCTTTCAGACTCCTGCAAATCGCTGTCACTGGCATTTAAGGCCTTTGATTTATGTGCCCTTCCTTTGTCATTTATAGGTGTTCGCTTTGGCTTTTTTCCCTCAAGGACCTTTCGTCTTTTCCATTTTCCAAGTCATAAGAAAACTAGAATGTACTGGCTATCAAATATTCTCGATGCGGCGCGTACCTTTGATCGGAAATCAACATTGCATTTCGGGCTATTTTCTACGCTTTCGATTTTCAACCAAAATAGAGTTTTTAAAAAGCTCTAACTCAAGAAGAATTGATTCGATTTGTCTGAATTTTTTTACACAATGTCAATTGATATCTCTGCTGCAAAAAAAATTGTTGGGGAATTGGGAAATTCTAAAAAGAGAGCTCTTGACGGTGTTTCCCGCATATCTACCCTTATATCTAGTCGGATTTATGTTTTCGCCTTTTAACCGAAAGCATGATAACCAAATCGAATTTTGATATTCCCCTGCACGGTTTTGTAATACGATTCCTCCGAAATGCAACAAAGCAACCATAAATTTGCACAGAAAATAATCGAGCGAGCCAATTGCAATATCACCCCCAAAAAAATCAAGCAAGGGCGAAACTTTAAAAGAATCGTGTATGAAACGGACTGTTGTATGGGTCACTTGAGCTCTTGCAGCCGTGGCGTGACGCTAATTTAACGGTATTATCTTTCAGCATGACTGCTTTGTCTGACTATTTTGTTATTTAATTTTAACTTTTGAACGTTACGCATTTAACATTGAACCACTTTATTGCCCTTGTTGAAGAAAGGTTTTTGCAACACAAATACGAAATTAACGCTGAAAGCTTTATTCTCATTGGCAACTAGATTTAGGGACGGACCATTTGAAAGTTGATGGAGAGGGGGCCCGGTTTTTTTTGCTCGAAATTGTTTTGCGACTTCTCAGTTGCTGCAAGATTTTTTTCTGGCATCAGAACCTTGCACGATTCTTTTAAAGTTTCGCCCTTGCTTGTTTTTTTTGGGGTGATATTGCAATTGGCTCGCTCGATTATTTTCTGTGCAAATTTATGGTTGCTTTGTCGCATTTCGGAGGAATCGTATTACAAAACCGTGCAGGGGAATATCAAAATTCGATTTGGTTATCATGCTTTCGGTTAAAAGGCGAAAACATAAATCCGACTAGATTACAAGGGTAGATATGCGGGAAACACCGTCAAGAGCTCTCTTTTTAGAATTTCTCAATTCCCCAACAATTTTTTTTTTGTAGCAGAGATATCAATTGACATTGTGTAAGAAATTCAGACAAATAGAATCAATTCTTCTTGAGTTAGACCTTTTTAAAAACTCTATTTTGGTTGAAAATCGAAAGCGTAGAAAATAGCCCGAAAATGCAATGTTGATTTCCGATCAAAGCTACGCGCCGCATCGAGAATATTTGATAGCCGGTACGAGTTTTCTTATGACTTGGAAAATGGAAAAGACGAAAGGTCCTTGAGGGAAAAAAGCCAAAGCGAACACCTATAAATGACAAAGGAAGGGCACATAAATCAAAGGCCTTAAATGCCAGTGACAGCGATTTGCAGGAGTCTGAAAGGTCCTGAAACAGCACGGCAAATAGCGAGATCGTGGTGTTGGTTTCAAGCGATTCAGAGTTTTAATATGTTTCCATCTAAGCTTTCTTGGAAACAAATCTTCTCTCGGCTGGTTCCTATCAATTATTCTTTATGTTCAGATGTGGACCACTCGGCACTCTGGCTGAACTTGTCGGGTTTTGCGAGGTTCGTTTGGCCTTGTTTTGCTTCTTTCCAAGCTAAGGGCATCCTGCTGGAGCTTGGCCCTGCTGGAGCATTTAGTCCAACCCTTGGGTCGGGGCTGAAGAAACCACAGGCAGCCCAAGCTCAAGTTACGAAAAATAAGGATTTAGGGGCTCCGAAAAAAAACACCCGGCTGAAATCAGCTTAAAACCACCCAACAAGGAGAGACACACGACAGAAGACATCACAGTGGCAAGGTAAGTCGTTTTATTCAAATATTTTACAGTATTTCTGGCTAGTAAACGGAGTTCGCTACGCTCCCAAACAAACCCTTATATTTTCGTAACTTGAGCTTGGGCTGCCTGTGGAGAAACGTTTCTCGATAAACATGAAATAAATTTATGCTAGCTTTCGTTACGGGCGAGTGAGCACATCAATCAAACAGAACCTTACTTCCGGTTAAAAACTTCCTTTTTGGTATGTGAAAACTTAGCTTGAATTTCAGCCGTCTCCTCCGGTTCGGAGGAACGAGACGGCTGAAATTCAGGCTAGCCAAAACTACATTTCTGTGGGAAAGTATCCCCCCCCCCCCCCCATTTTTTTAAATTTAAAGGAAATTTGAGATATTCGTATCACCGTATCACCGTATCACTGTATCACTGTATCACCGTATCTTGGTATCTCCGTATCACCGTATCACCGTATCACTGTATCACCGTATCACTGTATCACTGTATCTTGGTATCTCCGTATCATTGTATCTTGTAACACGTTATATACCAAGCCATTTTAAGGCGCCATCTATGTCTTTTGACGTATTCTAGAAAGCTATTAGCTGTTCGGATTTTCTAGGTGGAAATCGCGTCAACCGAAAATACTATGGCAAAATATTCCCGGCCTACGAATTCGTTAGTAGTCTAGAACATAACAAGAATTTTCTAGCCTAAGTAACTTCATGTTGCAAAGTTTTGTGGAGGTACGAATTTTTTAGGGATTATTTTTTCCTGTTCTGACTCTATTGATCAGACGAATTGGGACGTACGAATATTTTAGGGGAAACCTTTTAGTCTCCCTTTTCTTCTATAATATTGTAGGGATTGAAAACAAATTTTCTAGCCAGTATTTCAGAAAACAATTTCCTAGGGACAATTTTTTCAAATCCGAAAGTTTTAGGCTAACTTACTCTCCCGAACGGCTTTTTAACCGAAAACTTCGTTGGGTGCCCTTGAAAACTAAGTGAGACAACTGAAGTATACCAGAAATAGAATTTGGGGCAAAAAGAGTTGCTGTTGTTTTATGACGCTACTTGCACTTTAACTCATTGTATCCACTTTAGTGCTGAAGTCGCAATAAATAATTAATTTTCCTCAATTATTCATGACCGAAAATCCTGCTTTTCATTTATAGTGTTAACATCTGATTTTCAGAAGTTTGGATATACGTTCGCCTTCACTCTGACACATCATGAAGAACTGTTGTCTGGTTCAGATGCTGGTAAGGGGCTCTCTTCCTCGGTTAGACTTCATTCGTTGTTCTGTAGGTCGTTTTCTTTTGGACTTCACTGATAAAGAATCCCATTGTTTTAGGGTTGTCTTCCTTGCAGTAATTTTTACCAACTAATTTTAAAACATGTGTTGTGGTCAGCGTTGTGGAGTAGTGTTTTTATTTACCATAAGTTACAAGTTTCAAGGACACCCAACGAAGTTTTCGGTTAAAAAGCTGTTCGGGAGAGTAAGTTAGCCTAAAACTTTCGGATTTGAAAAAATTATCCCTAGAAAATTGTTTTCTGAAAGACTGGCTAGAAAATTTGTTTTCAATCCCTAGAAAATTATAGAAGAAAAGGGAGACTAAAAGGTTTCCCCTAAAATATTCGTACGAATTCGTCTGATCAATAGTAAGAGTCAGAACGATCCGGAAAAAAACATTCGTTGGAATGAAAAAAAAACCACATATTATCACAAATCATATAGTGAAGCGGCCACCCAAAGTTTTCGAGAACACATTTTCATTCTCTAAGAAATTCTGACATCTAAAATCCGAAAGAATAAACCTTTAGCAAATGGAGGTCACCTAAATGAATTGCCTAAAGGAAAAAAGAACCCCTAAAAATTCGTACCTCCACAAAACTTTGCAACATGAAGTTACTTGGGCTAGAAAATTCTTGTTTATGTTCTAGACTACTAACAAATTCGTAGGCCGAGTATATTTTGCCATAGTATTTTCGGTTGACGCGATTTCCGCCTAGAAAATCCGAACAGCTAATAGCTTTCTAGAATACGTCAAAAGACATAGTAGGCGTCTTAAAATGGCTATATATAGATGCATGAACTGCATAAAACTGGTTTCAAACGAATTTCAAAAAGTACTCGTTGGGTTCCCTTAAAGTTTCCTACTAAACCTGACGCCACTTAGAAGAGTCGTGTATCTGTTCAGTAGCGAGTTTAATGACGGTGATGTAATCAGTCGCATCTGATCTGAAATCACTTTATACTAAAGATGTCCTAACTATGGTACATATACACCCCTCAAAAGTAACTAAACACTGAGTTTAGTACTCGTTGAAATATCGGTTTCATTTCCATTCCAAGTTTGCCACGTCACTTTTTATTGGAATAAGCATTTAATATAATTATTTTCAATGATAACTGGAAGTAAGCCCAGTTAAGTAGACAAGTACAACATTACCCTTGGCTCTGACGGCAACAATCTACCATATTTTTTTAAATGATTTGTTAATTCAATGTAAATTGCTTTTAACGAATGCTCTTTCAGTAGATTTAGATTACCAAGTTTTGCAAAACTATGTACTCTATTTTAATCATCTTTTCGGGATCTTATGAGGATGTCGTTATTTTGTTGCAGGTGATAACTGTGAATTGGTTCGGTGAGACTGAAGTTTAGTTATCCCTCGCTGGTTTGTTTTTTGTTCAGTAGTCCCTTTCAGCTTGCCTCAGTGTTGTCTCATTTCAGACCACATGACTTTTCCCTTGAGTAATGCGTTTTGTTTTTCTGTATCCCAAGACAACAAACAGGCAAGCTGAAAGGGTCAATACACGCCTTTCATAAGTTTTACTTCCGGTTACGAAAACGAGGCTCCAGGTGGTTTGAAATCCAAGATGGCGGACAACTCCTCAGTCTCAGCTGTAAGTACCTCCAAAAAGAACGCTAAAGGTATGTTATTCAGTACATCGCAGCTGAGTTTTGACTTCAGAATCACTGTCAGTTATGTGTAGGTGTAGTCTGCCGTATTTCAATTGATAATTCGCCTGAAATATGGCTACATTTGTGCAAAGTATCGAAAGGGGTGAGAGCGTGAATGAACCACATAACTTTGATGTTTGTTGTAAAACTACACAGATCAGGACTCAACCACCATGGCTTCAGTGCTACCAAAACCACATGTACGAAATACTGTAACCAGAAAGCATTGCTGTGTACCACTGTGTACAAATCACGGCTCAAAAGTTGATCCAGTACACGGTCAAGAAGTGAGTTACTTCATGTTTCCAGCTGACACAAAACTAAGACGAATATGGCTACAAAAAATAAGAAGGGATGAAGGACAGCATTTCGTTGCTGGAAAGAATACATATGTTTGTTCAGTTCACTTTGAGAAAAGTGACATTTCTAAGAAGCTTACGGGCATCAAGCGCCTTAAGGCAGGAGCATTCCCAACAGTATTTCATTGGGATCAACGTACCCAAGCGAGGAGAGAAATATTGAAGCATAATTTCCGTGGAAACAATGTCAATGATAGCCATAAGGAGGTAGAGGAGACTGTTGATCATACTCACTCGAGCTCAACGGACATCAGTCAAACAACGGAAGGAGAAATTCAAACCCATATTGAAAAACCTGCTTGTCTTATTTTTTCAATATTAAGTTTCCAAGGAAATGACAAAATGATTTGTTTCTACACAGGTTTCCCATCTTACACGATATTTCAGGTCTTGTATGATTTTTTAAATGTCGGAGATAAGGGAGAAAATATAATTTACTGGAATAATGGTGTTGATGCTAAACAAGATGGGAATACCACTAAGCAGGGGAGACCAAGGCATTTAAATCCTGAAGACGAATGCCTGTTGACACTCATGAGATTGAGATTAGGTTTGTTTACAGAAGATTTGGGCTACAGATTTGGGGTATCTCCTGCAACAGTTAGCAGGATCACAACAACATGGTTGAACTACATGTATCTCAAACTAGGATGTCTTAACATCTGGCCATCCACAGAAACGGTACGGAAGCATATGCCAAACTCATTCAAAGAAAAATACCCAAATGTTAGGGTCATTATAGATGCAACAGAAATCAAGGTAGAACAACCCTCTTCCCTAGTCTTACAGTCTGAGCTATTTTCCCAGTACAAAAGCCATTGTACGATGAAGGGGCTTATTGGTATCATACCATCTGGCCCAGTTGTTTTTGTGTCTCAATTGTATTCCGGCAGTATTTCAGACCGTGAGCTTGTTATTCGTTCTGGGTTCTTAGATTTGCCATTTGAGAAGGGCGATGCAATTATGGCTGACAAAGGGTTTACGATACAGGACCTTCTAGATCCTCTAGGTGTTAAGTTGAACATTCCCCCATTTTTAGGGGAAAGGGGGAGATTTAGTCCAGAAGAGGTTATCGAAACGCAGCAAATTGCTGCAGAGCGGATTCATGTTGAACGTGCCATTAATGTTGTAAAGAACTTTCACATTTTCGATGGGGTTATCCCCCTTGCACTTACAGGTAGTATAAATCAGATGTGGTCTGTGTGCTGTATGCTCACCAACATGCAAAACCCTATTTTGTCGGGAGATTGATTATTTAATGAGTTAAAGATAGTGTATAAATGATAATCTGTATTCTAAAGTAGTCTAGCTATAACAATAAATACACTAATCCATACTCGTCTACTTGTCGTTCATTTTCAGTTTATTGACTTTCTGACCCGGTTCAAAATCCGATTGAGCCAACCCTAGGATAAAGATAATTCTTAGTTTCGGATATTTCGACTTTAAAAAGCTTTATGCTCTGTCCTGAAGTGTTCATTTTAGTGTGCCCTTTCAAAACATTATGCAAAATCGAATCCTAGATTAAAGTTTGACCCTGGATCAGCGTTAATCTCCCTTCGAACAACCGAGACCTTACGTATAATGTGATCCTTCAACTTTTTCCTCGACTCAGAATTTTCTGAATGTCTTAATGCTCCACGATTATTCAATATCAAATCCTGTACTAGCACCCTTTTTGTAATTCAATCATATGTCCCCACCACAAGTCAACTTCCATGCACTGTCAGCAACTGAAATGAAATGATTTACAAAAAAGTAGGCTAGCTTCATTAGTGTTGTGTTCCAAAAGACTGGATCTTTCTTGATCCGCTCTATGCTTAAGCCTTCAGTGGTCCATACTACAAAATCACACCAGTCTGTTCCAGTAACAGCTATCTGCCCTTGAACTTGATAGAAATAATTGTGCTCTCTTTTCAAAACAACCTTATCATCCACCAGCTTGCAATAAAATCCAGGGGCTTTACTGGCTTCTACTGGCGTTACGTTTCTATATGAATAGGGGCACTTGATCTCAAGCAATCCCTGCATTGGAACTGCATTTGGATCTGTAACTTTACCATCAGGAGAGCCACCAAGCCATGAGAAAGCAGGGTTGATTACAAAACCACAACTAGAAATATGAATTTGTCTACCACTATTTAACATGTATTTCCTATACCGATCTCTGGCAGTGGCTTCATTTGAGATACCCCATTGGATAGGAGCAATATGTGACAGGTCTTTGGGTGGGGAAACCAAATTCTCCGCGAGTTTCTTCAAATTGCTTCTACGCTTTTCCGCTTTGGTAACAACATCGCCAAACGTCGAAGCTGTGAGTCGAAAGCGACGTTCCTTAAACCACTCATCGCTGTCACTTTGTTTAACTGTTGACTGTTCAATCCTGATACTTATTGCCTCATCAGTTTCAATCGACTTAAAGAACGCCTTATGTTCGTCCAGTATGGGCTCTAAAAATGTAAAAGGTAGGTCTCTCTTCAAAGGGAATGATGGATACAAGTATGTTGTTGGCAGAACTGGGGGCGTAGCGTTTGTTGCTACGGAAGAAGTATCACATGAAACGCTAAAGTTGCTTTCAGTAAGACCTATTTGGTAGCTTAAGTAAGAACCTCGAGGGGTTTCAAACCCGAGAAATGTTTTCTCTTTCTCAGTTCTATCGTTTTCTTGAGAGATAATATAACTAAATCCAAACTTGGGATTTTCAGACTTCAAACTGTTAATTAACCTGGTAAGCTTCACAGGATCGTTACTCCTGTTATTACTCACTCTCGCCTCATACATGGTAGATTTGATCCCATCTTTACCTTTGCCAATTGAATCTGAATCAGCCTTTTTAGTTTTTTTTACAACAGTTTCCATGATTGGTTCTGGTGCTAGCTTTTTACCTCTGGGTTTATGCCATGCCTGTGGCATCTCTGTGCACGTCAAAATAGCTGGTACTTTAGTTAATCCTAATTTCCCATAATGTGCATAAGTATATAACGATGCTATAGTATGATTACAAAACCCCCCAGCACCAGCAGGGCAGGTACAGTGAGCTACCTCTACATCACAAGTGGTTAGACTGCTAATAATAAATAGTTGGTCGTAGGGCTTATCACGCTTTTTGTAACTTTTGTGACACTTTGTTTTAGCATACATCCTGCCATGTGATATTGCACATTTAAATTCACAAACGTACTGTTCAATGAAAAACTTGTACCCTTTCTGTAAGGGTTTCAGTGCAGAGGATGAAAAATTAGAGAAAGCACGACCTGATTTCTTTGCAAAAGACTCAATATGGGTATCGGTAAAAGGCCTGGGGGAATTATCTAAGGATAAACCATATTCCAAGTTTGGAAACTTCGCCAGGACATGTCTGTGAATTAAATTTGGACGGTCATCCAGTCTAATGGCTGCTGTTTCGCCGGTACTTGTTGCCTGCGTCTTGTCACTAGTTGACTTCAGCCTTGTCCAATGCTTGTCGTCTGTTGGGTCAACAATAGCTACATCTCTCGATAGTATTTCCCTTGCTCTGTATAAAATCACAATAAAGATATCATGCATGAGCTTAACAGCCGATCAGAAATAAACTACAAGATTGTTTGTTTGATGTTATTAATTAACTTACTTTGTATCGAGCGTGGCCTTTAAATCATTTTGCCTCGGTTTTATTCCACGGCACTTCAGCCAGAAGATTACTTCCGACTTCTTAAAATAGCTCGGATCTTTTCCACTGAATGATGCCCCCGGAATATCGTCCTCTGTAAGCTGCTGGGACGGCAGACTTAGCTTGGTGTATCCACTTTGTTAGATTCTTCACCTGTCATGCATATTGTACGTAGAATGGTTGACGACTGAATGCGGCTCTTTTGTACACTAAACATTACTAAAATACGGCAGAATACACATGGACATAAATACAGTGATTCTGAAGTCAAAACTCAGCTGCGATGTACTGAATAACATACCGTTAGCGTTCTTTTTGGAGGTACTTACAGCTGAGACTGAGGAGTTGTCCGCCATCTTGGATTTCAAACCACCTGGAGCCTCGTTTTCGTAACCGGAAGTAAAACTTATGAAAGGCGTCTATTAGCACGAATTACGAAGTTGGGTGACTGAATATTAAATATACTAATCAAACTCATTAATAATTCATGATGGAAAAACAAAGATAAGTGATCAGATTCGTCCTGATTTGCATAACATTTTGCTTCGATTTTCTCGGCCGAAATAGGTCTTATCGCCAAAATAACTGAAAAACGCCACTCTGTACAATTAGGACGTAGGGTACAATTGGAATGTAAACATTTACTTGAAATTGCTCCAGGTTTGGGGTTTTACTGTTTCTTCAGAACTGAACATTTCTCACAACATTAATTACAGGGTCTGTTGATGTTTAGTGCCGGTTTTCCTTCTTGATATTATTAGTCGTTCCTGGGAAAGAAAGCATAAAAATAAGCGAACGGTTTGTTATGGAGAATTTGGCTTTTCAACAGACCAATCCAAGGTAGTAGCCTCTTCTGGAGTCATGAAGTGCAACGAAATGTTAATCATTGTTTACAGTACATGCCATCTAACCCTTGTGCTCTCGTTATAAACAATAACTCGACCTTTAGTTAGAGAGTTAGTAATTATAAATTGCTAGGGGTGTACATATCTAAGGATCTTACCTGGAACGAACATGTCTCCCACGTTGTAATGCTAATAAGCGACTCTATGCATTGCGCACGTTAAGAAAGTGCGGCTTAAAAGTACGGCAGTTAGTTATTGTTTATTGTACTATCATTAGACCTGTTTTAGAATACGGATCCTCTGTTTGAGCTGCGTTGCCTGTATATCTCAGCGACACAATAGAATCAGTTCAGAAGCGCGCGTTACGTATTACCTCCCTTGTCAGTCTTACGCCGATTCTTTTGTCTGCATCGTGTCTCTCCACGCTTTATCAAAGAAGAGAACTGATGCTTGCGTGAAGTTCATTACCCGCGCTTGTGGCCTCATCTCCGTTAATTCAGTCCGGTTTGTGCCGCGTCATATTATTCGGCATCATTATAATTTGCGTGCTGGCCTCACTTCTGTGGCACCTATTGTGCCCAAAACTAAGCGCTTTCAAAAAATGTTCACCATTAAATACCAGGAACATTTCATTTAGGATCAGTAGTACGTACATTATATTGGCTATATTGTAGTTATAGATATGCAATTGTAAAAGGCGTAGTGTATATTTGTATGACCTTTCCTTGTAATTCAGCTAGCTTACTGCAACAAGGAATGAATAAAGTATTATTATTATTATTATTATTATTATAAGGTGATTTCCACCATCTTGTAGGGGGCGCAAACATGGCGCAATTGCATGAAAAAAATTTACCAGTTCGGTTTGTTGTGCAGGATATATTTTTCCTTCCCGGTCCTCTGCACGAATTGTTTTTGCTAATTGCCCACTCCCCCCCCCCCCCTCAAGAATATAATGGTCCATCCCTTAGAAATTTGTTACAGGGCAACATTCACAGTTTAATGTGCAAACTACAAAAGCCCCATTTTTGGTTTCTCAAGAGGTGTTTTCGTTCTACTTGCATTGTATACGATTTCTGTCTTAAATTGCCGCTCTCAATCAACTAGCCTGTGAACAGCATCATCCTATTGATGGAGAGAAATGGGATGATTATCACCGAACTCCCTGAGACACTCAAGCGTTTTGAAATGAGTAATACAGTACCGTTCGAGACGTGTATTCTGATTGGACCCAATATAATCAGGGTTAGAAAACAATTCCAAGACCAACTTGCCCACCGGGCATAGCCAAGTGATACGAAATTGTACTTGCCCGAATCCTCTTCTCACTTGCCCAAACCATTTTCTCAGGATTCAAAAAGTACTGTCCCCTATCTTAAAAAAAAACCTTGTAGTTTCCCCTCCTTGAAAAGAATGATGCATATAATTGGTATATAGGTATGATTCCAGCCATTTGCCACTTTGCTAGAGTAAGTAGGCAACGTGAATTCAAAAACACTTTACAACTTACACAAAGCTTTGTAGCCTCCGAGACAGCAAAATGGCAGATTTTTCTCTTCATTTAAAACGTTAAAATTAAATGCAGCCCCTCAGATAAATCATTGTTTCAATAACCCTGTTCTGTAAATCAGAGACAAAGAACAGATTTATGCTGCAATTATAGTAACGATCGCAAATCCATGAAGTTAAGTTCATGAATCCGGTTCTTTGTAAATATTAAAGCAGCTGTCTGACAACTTGATTTTCTTTCTCTTCACTGGAACCCATTCTTACCTGATTGCTTAGTTTTTTACAATAAAATCATTACAATAAAATAATTTCAGCACAGCTGGTGCCGGTCATCTCTTCTCGCTAGGCTTCCCGCCGTGGAAACAGCATGCTTAAGTATATACGCGGTATGTGATTAGTTGTCTTCATTTTATATAAACCAATCAGAGTCCTCGTCTTTCTGCCTTTCGACTCGTGAACGAGTGTCGTGAAACGCGTTCAGACAAGTTCTAGTTTCCATATAAATTGTCCAAATACTACGATTTTTGAGGGGTTTTAAGCAATAAATCTACCCTTTGGAAATATTATATGCAGTGAGGGATATCATGACTCCACTTGCCCAATGGTCAAGTGCCATTCTATAATGCTTTTCCCCCCGTTAAAATGTTGTTGACTATGCAGGTTCTCCACAAAATCGAGCATGGATTTTGGAAATCGACAATAAATGGCTTTTCATTCGCCAAAAAAGCTTAAAGGGATACCCGAGTGAAAAACACATTTGGGCTCATTTAAAGCATCTTTCAGATGTACTGTATTAAAATTCGATAAAACTTTTTCAGAGTGGAGAACGAGCCCCTCAAAGTTGGCCCCGCGAAGACCTGGGGGCCGCCATCTTGTTTACATTAATTCCTGTGATGTTTTTTACGTCACTTCGAATTCGTCCCACCGGAGTCTTGCGACTTGTTTTCTTTGTAGAATTTTCACACGCTCGGAATTAGAGTAGATTTTCATCGATATGGCAGAGAAATTTCGTACTAGAACAAAAAAATTTTGAAGACGATATGGTGAGAGAAGTTCAGATGACTGGGAGGACGAAGAAAAGCATGTAGAAGGCGAGAATATCAGACGAACAACAAAAGGCGACTACCGAGCTAGTGCTATACTGGTATTGTGCTATATGATGTAAAGATTCGCTGTGTGTTTTTGAAAACAAGAAAACAAGTCGCTACAAGTTAACCGCAAGACTAACCGTGGGACGAAGTTAACCGTGGGACGAAGTGACGTAAAAAACGTCACAGGAATTAATGTGAACAAGATGGCGGCGCCCAGGTCTTCGCGGGGCCAACTTTGAGGGGCTCGTTCACAACTCTGAAATTTTTTAAATCAAATTTTAATACATTTTCTGAACAAAGTACATCTTAAAGATCCTTTTGAGCCCAAATGTGTTTTCCCCTTTAAAATTGGACTGAAAAGTGTTGTAAAATCTTTTTTTATTGTAATGGCAAACGCTTGCTTGGTTTTATGCGCCTTAATTCGTAGGTTCGGAAAATATTCATAAATTACTAGAAGATCAAAAATCCTTGCAGAGTTTAGAAATTTTCTGATTTTGATGACGTCATCATGACGTCACTCGATGACGTCATCAGACTACAAGACTTTGCCCTAGGAGTCACATTGACAATAATTATTGCCCACTCTTTAATGTTCCGGGTTTTACGAGGCTGCAAACTTTCCCTAGCAACGGCCGATTTAAATACATACACACATACGCTTTATTCATCAGTAATAGCATAAAACAATTTAAAAATACAGAGATTGTAAAAAAGTAAAATGAGATCTAAGTATTTTATTATTTGTTTGCCACAGTGTACAATAACATAAACAGTATAATTTGAGGGGAAAAAACAGTGACGAGGAAGCCTAAACGAGAAACCGTAAGGCTTATGGAAGTTCAGGCTTCCCCTTACATACGAGATTACAGATAACTAAATAAACATTAAAGGAGATGGCGGGTACATATATTAAAGCTAAGATAGACAAGGGAGCTCTGTACATACATTACAGCAAGAGAGTATATAGACAAGGAAGCTGTATTCTAGATGGCAGTAATTAAGTTGTCAATATGACGTTAATAATAATATGTTTAAGTTTGATTTAAAGTTGTTTTAAGCTAGAAGAATTTGTCAACTCATCGTTTAATGAGTTCCAAAGTTGCGGGCCTTGATATTTAATGCAAAATTGTTTGAGTCTAGTTCTACAATCTGTGTAGAAGCATTTCTGGTATTATAATTATGTAATTGTTTGCCGGAAGTAAACAGATCATTGAAGCTAGAAGGAAGTAAATGATTAGAATAAGAGTACATAAAAATGCCAGTTTGCAGTGAATTGATTTCAAAGGCTTTCAATATCTTTAATCGTTTAAAAATAGGACCCGAGGGAGCATCAAAATGTGTGTTTTCTATTGTCCTTACAACACATTTTTGTAGAGGCAGTAGTCTACGAAGATTAGTTGGGTAGGTTGAAGCCCAAACTATATTACAGTAATGCAAATATGGATAGATTAAAGAGTAGTATAGTGAAAGCAATGATTTCCTAGGTAAGTAAAAACTTGATTTGTATATGATTCCAACTGACTTTGAAATTTTAGTTGTTATATAATTGATATGAGGTTTCCAGGCTAGGTTTTGATCAATTATAACTCCTAAAAACGAGGTTTGTGATACCTGTTTAATTTTATTACCATCAATTAATAGGGGTCAATTGTGTAATTCGGTCTCTGTCGTGATTTAAATACCAGTTTAGTGAACTTTATTTGCTTTAAACCAGGTGGAAACTTTAATCATTTCAGTGTTGAGTACGTTAAACAAAGAATTAGGATCTTTATGAGACAAAAAAACGTTCGTATCATCTGCAAATAATTTAAAAATATATATATTTGAGGCATTTCAAATATCATTTATATACAAAAGAAAGAAAAGTGGTCCAAGAATTGAAACCGAGGAACGCCACAAGCGATATTTTGGTATTTTGGTGAGAGCAACTGGAGTCATTGTATTGTACAAATTGTTTTATGTTCGTAAAATAGCTTTTTACCCATTCAAGAGCGATTTCACGTATACCATAGTGATAGCTGAGCTTATCAAATAAAATGCGATGGTTAACCGTGTCAAAGGCTTTACTTAGATAATAGATAAATCAAGCAAAATACCAGCAGTAAATTCTTTTTGGTCTATTGCAGTAGATACATTATCTAGTAATTGTAAAAGCGCAAATGACGTAGAGTGATTTTTTCTAAATCCATATTGATTGTGATATAAATATCTTTAGCATTTATAAAGTCGTAAATTCGGTTGTAGACTAAATTTACAGCAACATTTGTAAAATAACTACAGAATCGATTAGCAATTTCTAAAGGATCAGTAATTTCATTATTATTATACATGAATGTTGAGGGTAGTTTAGACCTGGATTTACGTCTGTGAATTCACAGCATGAAATGACAACTTTACGCTTCTTTATTGAAAACGTAAAGGTGCGTAAAGTTGGTTGCCATGGGCAACTTTGAGGGGCTCGTTCTCAACTCTGAAAAAGTTTTATCAAATTTTAATACATTTTATGAACAAAGTACATCTGAAAGATGCTTTGGAGCCCAAATTTGTTTTTCACTCAAGTATTCCTTTAACAAGTAATAGCATGATTCCTCGTAAAATAATTGTTAAAGTTAACCTTAGCTGGAAAACAATGTTTGTTCTCAAGTGTTTGTTTTTAGATGCCTAAATACATTGCTATCTGTCTCCAGCAAATTGTACACTACATGTAGATGTCATTTATGCACCAATTTTCCTGTCGATAAAACTCATTTGAATATCCTGCACACCGCAAACTTGGATCATGCTGTAACAGTGTTGCCACTATTGTTTTCTGACAACTGGGGCAACACTGTGACATCATAAACTCCAAGATGGCAGCATACAGGAAATTCAAATGAGTATTATCGACAGGAAAATCTGTGCCTAAATTACATCTAGTGTACAATTTATTGGAGACATACACAGAAACAGACTTATGGTAGGCATGTATAACAATCATTTGAGAGCAAACGTTGTTTTTCAGTCAAGATTAATTTCACTTGTGTTTTCAAAGTTGATACAATTATTGCTCTGATCACTGCATGACTTGGTAGATTTTGTATTAACTTTCAAAAACATGTGTGAAATTAGTATTTAATTTTACTGGTTCCCTGAGCCAGTGAGGATTTCAGAAATGAGGCTCTTAACAACAAAATTATTATCATATTATTATTATGGCTAAATTTGAAATAAAGCCTGGGTATTTGTTTTGAGTTACTTGAATTACTGCAGAGGTTACATGATTAAAATGTATTGCAGTACATGTAAGTTGTATTTTCTCAAATATAAGCCCCTGGCATTTATTCATAAAAAAAAGTTGGAAAATATTGATTGTTACAGTTAAGCATTTCTGATATTTAATTGTATTGGATGAAGACTGCACTTTTTCAAGTCCCACTATTTATATTTATATGTACATGTTGTTATATATAACATTTGACCTTGCGAAAAAAAATTTATGGAAAAAAGACTGCACTTTCTATAAGTCTCGCTATTTACAACTATTTTATTATCAAATGAGGTTGTTACAGTTAAAGTATAGTAATTTATTTAACTTTTAGAAAAACACTATTTATTAATAATGTAAATTTAGGGGAATGGAATAAACTACAGGTTATATCATACCTTCTTGTTTGTGGTTTTATCTTTACACTTGTGCCTGTGATTGAAACACCTCCCTGATTTAATAAATCTTTTTTGTCTTGTTTTCACCGCTCATCTCTGCTTACATAAAATTTATGAGGGCAGAAAACATTCGTAAAAGGTCAAATTTAATAACCTTTGCGCTTGGCACGTTCAATTAAAAAGCAGTAAAAAAAATTAACAAAGAGCATATGCTTGAAACGTTCGCGTAAATCATAGCTTTGCATGGCGTGACGGCAATATTAAAGTTCCGTAAAGAGCACATTGGTTATTTACGCTTGTGACGTTTGCGTAAATTTTGGATTTACAATGTACATACTTTTACGGTAATAGTAAAGTTCCGGTCTAAAGAGCACATTTAAGGCTATTTACGCTTGTCGCGTTTGCGTAAATTTTGGATTTACAGATTTACGTTGTAGTAAAGTTACGTAAAGAGCGCATTTAAGGCTATTTACGCTTGTCGCGTTTGCGTAAATTTTGGATTTACGTTGTAGTAAAGTTCCGTAAAGAGCACATTTAAGGCTATTTACGCTTGTCGCGTTTGCGTAAATTTTGGATTTACGTTGTAGTAAAGTTCCGTAAAGAGCACATTTAAGGCTATTTACGCTTGTCGCGTTTGCGTAAATTTTGGATTTACACACATTTACGATGATTGTAAAGTTCCGTAAAGAGCATATTTAAGGTTATTTACGCTTGTCGCGTTTGCGTAAATTTTGGTTTTACATACATTTACGGTTATTGTAAAGTTCTGTAAAGAGCACGTTTACGGTTCTTTACGCATAACGTAAACACTGCGCTAAAGGGTATCACTACGCTGTCTTTACGTATCACCGTAAATGCTGCGTAAAGACCGTCTTTACGAAGACGTAAGAATTACGTAAAGAAGCGTAAAGTGTATATCTACGTCGTCTTTACGCTACCATTACGGAGGCGTAAATCCCTCATTTCATGCTGTGATTATTTCATTCAATAATCTCCAAGTTTGCTTCATGTTTTTTCGCACCTTTACTAGTTGCGATTCATAATAATTACGTTTCGAAATTCTTAACAAATGATTTAGTTTATTCTTATAATTTTTGTACTTAAAGTCGTTACGTGGACAAGGGTTTCTAAGGAACCGTTTATAAAGTTTGTTTTTCTTGCTAATTGATTTCATAAGAGCGCTCGAGATCCATGATTTTTTAAGTGAAATTAAACTTTTTTATTTAATTTTCTAAAAGAAAAAGGTACTCCACTGACGGAACTCTCTTTACAACTTCACCACCAACTGGAAACGACATATCTTTGGGAAATTCCTGGAGTCTCTGGCTTGAGACAATGAGTAGTATCTCTGTTTTGATGCATTTAGTGAAAGTTTATTGGCTGCAAGCCATTTACTCACTTCAGTCAGGTTATTCGTGACATATTCGTTAATTTCCTCTGGGTCGTTTCCAGTGGCGGTGAGGGTTGAATCGTCAGCATACATACGCGTAGCTGCATCTGGCAAACAATTCGGTAAGTCATTAATATATATGAGAAATAACAGAGGCCCTAGTATAGAGCTGTGTGGTACACCACATATCTAACAACAACAACAATTTATTTACCCAATACATTATGTTTCGACATGAACGGTAAAATTCCATCCAGAATAACTGTATATCGAGCTGGATGGCTATTATGTAAATTGAATAAAGATATATATCGGTCGAAATGTTCAAATTACACACAAACACAGACATAAAGGAAACTAAATAAATAAACACACACACACACATGTATTTAAGCTACTTATATTGTATCTTAAAAATGTTTAGGCGGCAATATATGGAAGTGCATGTTTATCAAATTAGTACTAGTGAAGAGAGAAGAAAAAAAAGAAACAGGATTAAAACTAAAGGTATGACTGCAACAAATTTTCTTCGTTTTTGTTTTTGAAGGCTTTAAAGGTTTCGTGTTTCAGGTCCTCACTTATTGCATTCCATATTGTTCTCCCTCTATATCGCATGTTGAATTTACCATAACTTGTTCTCACGAGTGGCAAATAAAATGAGGTTTTTGCAGCTAATCTGGTGTTGTAATTGTGTTTAGATGATACAAGATGAAAAAAATATCAAATCTCGAAGGAAGTAAATTATGATGAAACTCAAACATGAAATTACAGTTAAATAGGTAGATTAGGTCTATGAATTTTAATATTTTTAAAGCACTAAAGAGAGAATTTGAATGTTTGTCTGACTACGTAAGGCGTGAGTATAGAACAGTTGAGAGTTGTTAAACCCTGAATAAATTACCAAATAGGTTGAAAATAGGTGGTTTAGGTATACAGTTATTCGTTGATCCGAGAATAAAGTAGTATATATAATGGGGGTTCTAATTCACCTTTATATAAGCCTTTTTTTCCCCATTATATATCCCTACCCCCAAGAAAAATCGTCGAAATTTCTCCTTATATAAGCCACCCATAATCAACACACATATTTCTTATATCCAACACACGGTTCTAATTTTCCCCATTATATATCCCTACTCCCATGAAAGATTTCTCCTTATATAAGCCCTCCTGATTCCCCCAGGAAGAACTATTTCCAACACCCATTTAATGTAACCATTAAGAAACCCCTATTAGAGATATGATTTATCATATTATGAGGTTATACCAAAGTTACTATATAAAAACATCGGAAGTATATATACTATGGCTAATATATTGTACCTTCCTATAGAAATTTTGACTAAGATCGTAGAGTATGCTGGTCCTATATCATTTCCCGCTATTTCTTTGACTTCAAAACAGCTAAATGATGCCGCATCTATGGCACGTTACAAAAACGTAGATCAAAAGTTTCGTAGACGAGTAGTCCTATTCGGGCTTATGTCTTCTCATAACGATGATGAGAGAGATAATTTGGCTAGTATCTTCAATATTTCCAAGAATGACGTATACGATACCATTACGGCTAATCATAACGATGATGATGACTACGTCGATGATGCACTATTCGAGGCCAGCTACAATGGTCATCTTGATGTCATTAAGTGGCTTATTAATCACTTCCAGTTTACCATAGAGGATATAAGCGCCAATGCGGTACTATTCAGCGCCATCGCAAATGGTCATCTTGATGTCATTAAGTGGTTTATTAATCACTTCCAGCTTACCATAGAGGATATAAGCGCCAATGCGTTACTATTAAGCGCCATCGCAAATGGTCATCTTGATGTCGTTAAGTGGTTTATTAATCACTTCCAGCTTAGCATAGAGAACATAAACATCGATGATGCACTATTAGGTGCCAGCAGCAATGGTCATTTCGATATCGCCAATTGGCTCGCTGAGCATTTTAGACTGCCTTCTGATAACTGTTTGAATATGAATCGCTCGAGACGTGAGCATTTTATACCGCCTTCCGATAACCGTTTGAATATGGAGTGGTAATGTTAACATGATAGTTATACTATACTAGGTCCCCGAGATGGGCAACTCATCATACATCATATATACTAGTACTTGAACAAAAAAAAAAGAAAAAAAGAAAAAAGAAAAAAAACGAAAAAAACCCGGCTAATTTAATGTAACCATAATAAATCCTAATTAGAGAAATGTTACCGTTATATTATCAGCCATAAAAAATGCGAGGACATAATCAGTGCCGATGGTTAACAATTGGCAGGAGAACTATTTGTGGTAAGAGTTGTTTATTCGAATGCTGTAAGCAACATAGACACCTGATCAGAGAAGGATCATTTGAGCCATACCCCTGCCGTTTGTGTGGAGTTGGAACTCAAGCAGAGACGCGACTTTGTCGCTCGTGTGGTAATGTAAACGCACAGATAGCCATGATGCGTAAAGGTAAGAGGGCTAGAAAGGATTTCGACAACGTATCGATTGAACTTGCTATGGAGAATTTACCTATTAGGGAACTGATGCGTATAGGTAGGAGGGCTAGAAAGGACTTCAACGACGTATTGACCGAACTTGTAACGAAACATTTACCTATTAGAGGATAGATATATTAATATTATACTCGTAGTTGTGAGACATATATCATATTCCTATAGAAATGGACGAATATATTGAGCAGTTGCTTAAAGAAATGCAGCCATCAGCTATCCGAGACGTCGTAAAAAACATCTTAGACGAGCCTATTCCGGAAGCAGTGAAGAGGTCTTTATTACGACCTTTACTTCCGACACAGTACCAAACTCAGCCTACTGAGGTCTTGCAGGAATCCCACAATAAGCTAAAGGATGTCTTGAAGGAATTCGATCCACCATTACGCAAGAAGCCTGTTTGGTCGTACGACGACTACCAGACAGACCAACTAGATGTATATGGACAGAATCGTAATCCAGCCCCACGTCAGCGCAATTTCCCCCCACTAGTATTCAAACGCACTCCATGGGCCATTGGTAATTTCTTACGAGGCTGGCAGATGGATGTTCCAGAGGGCCATGAACTTGGTGCAGACCCAATGGATTTCTTAAATGGTGTACGCCACACAATACGCGAAAAGCTGGAGGAAGAGATCGTCGATCTAAAAGGGGTGAAGTTCCAGCTAGCCTTGAAAGTACATCTAATGAAGTACAAACTCGATGGTAGTGAAGAATTCAGCGAGGTAATGCTTCGCCACAACCACGAGGTCGTATTGCAAGCCTACGAAATCAATTCCGCGCTAGACGAGTCTTTTCCTGTGATCCAAGAGACCCTGGAGAAATGGATACATATAGGCTCAGGCTGGGTGGTAGACCGAGTAGTTCTGCTTTATCTAAACATCGCACGATATCAACCACTACGAGGAGGCTCATACATTCCACTACCTAAAGAAGTCCAAAACAAGAGGGCTGTGATTAATGTTCAAAATAAGGATGATAACTGCCTACGATCAGCACTCTTTCCCGCTAAGATTAATACCCAAAGACCATCTCAGTATCCAATAGACGACGGCCTAGACTTCACAGAAATCGATGCACCAACACCCATGTCACAGATTTGCAGAGTCGAGAAGCAAAACAACCTTGCGATCAATGTCTTCGGATGGGAGAAAGGTGTGATTGTCTATAGGATTACCAAGCAATGCGGGGACACCAACCGCATTAACTTGCTGTTAATAGAGAAATCCGGAAAGTATCACTATACTTTGATCAAGGATTTGAATCGCCTTCTCTACGATCAGAGCATTAGCACCGCGAAAGGAAGCACTTCTGCGAGAGGTGTCTCCACGGATACTGCCGAAAAGATCTACTAGAAAAACACACCCCAGAATGCAAAGGTATAGGACAAACAGCAGTGAGAGTTGAGATGCCCGAAGAGGGTAAGAACAAGCTATCCTTTCAGAACTGGCACAAACAGATGAAGGTTCCTTACATCATTTACGCCGATTTCGAGGCGCTGACAACCAAGATCGAAGGACCAGAGCTTGATCCGGGGAAAAGCAACACCCAGAAAACTCAATTACATGAGGCTTGCGGATTCGGCTACATCGTGGTGAGATGTGATGGTCATACGGAGACTCCAGTCGTCTATAGAGGGCCCAATGCTACGGAAATGTTCCTGGAGGCAATACAACAAGAAGAACAAAAAGTCGAAGCGGCTCTATCTAGACGTAAAGCCCTATGCATGACTCCAGAGGACAGCATAGCCCACCGAAGTGCAACAATTTGCCACATCTGTCAGAAATCTCTTAATGGGGATTCAATTCGCGATCACTGCCATATCACTGGAAAGTATCGTGGAGCAGCACACAATGCCTGTAATCTACAGGACGAGCTACCACCACGCGATGCTTTTTATAGCAAGCTTTCTGATGAAGGAATCTCAGATGAGGACTATACTCACGCACAGAAGGTTTGGGATGCATTCGGTTGTCAAACTATGGGAGACTACCACGACCTACATGTATATCTTAAAACTGACGTACTTTTACTCGCAGATGTGTTTGAAGGCTTTCGAGCGACATGTATGCAAAATTATGGCTTGGACCCAGCTCACTATTATACGAGTCCTGGTCTATCGTGGGATGCGTTATTAAAGAAGACCGGTGTAGAGCTTGAGCTGCTCACAGACTACGATATGCATCTTTTCATCGAGAAAGGGATGCGAGGCGGCATTTCGATGGTCAGTCGACGTCATGAAAAGGCCAACAATCCGTATGCGGCAGAGTACGACAAAACCAAGCCCACTACATACATACAGTATCTGGATGCAAACAACCTATACGGATGGGCTATGAGTCAAGCTCTACCAACTGGAGGATTCGAGTGGTGCAACGTAGCAAAGCTACCTATCGAACAAATTGCGAAAGATGCGGATAAAGGTTATATCCTTGAGGTAGACCTTGAGTATCCTCTAGAACTCCACGACGCTCACAACTCGTATCCACTAGCCCCAGAGCGTATGAAAGTACAGAAAAAATGGATGTCAGAGTACCAATGCGGACTACTAGGTGAAAAAGTATTCCCAATCGAAGTCGAAAAGCTTGTGCCCAATTTATTTGACAAAGAACGCTACGTCCTACACTATAGAAATCTACAGCTATATCTATCTCTTGGTATGAAATTGAAGAAGGTGCACCGAGCACTACGATTTAACCAAAGCCCTTGGATGGAGCCATATATACGTATGATTATACGGACCTTCGTAAGCTGGCTACAAGCAATTTCGAGAAAGACCTCTACAAGCTGATGAACAACTCAGCATTTGGTAAGACAATGGAGAATCTGCGTAAGCGCGTAGATGTTAAGCTGGTGCGTGCAAGAGAGGAGGACAAGCTTAGACGGCTGATATCAAGCCCAACATTTGCTAGATCAAATATCTTTGATAATAACCTCGTAGCCCTACACATGCATAAAAGCAGGCTCATGCTGAACCGCCCCGTTTACGTTGGTATGAGCATCCTAGACCTATCTAAACACCTGATGTACGATTTCTATTACAACCAACTTCAGCCTCAATATGGTAATCGATGTGAACTTCTCTACACAGACACAGATTCGCTATTGCTTGAGATCCAAACAGAAGACGTCTACGACGACATGGCCAAAAATGCAGACCTATACGATACAAGTGATTACCCAAAAAACCATCCACTATATGACACTACCAATAAAAAGGTTCTTGGAAAGATGAAGGATGAGTGTGCAGGCGTTGCCATCGTAGAGTACGTTGGACTTCGACCTAAGATGTATTCGATCGTATGTGCAGACACTAAAGGAGATTCGCAAGGCTAAAGGAGTACGGAAGTATGTCGTGAAGAAGCACATGCGACACGAGCAGTATAAGGAGTCTCTTTTCGATAGGAAGACCTTCAGGCATGGAATGAATATGCTGCGAAGCATTGGGCACCAGATCTATGGTCTGCGAGTCAATAAAATCTCACTTTCGCCCCTGGACACAAAACGTTGGATTTCCGAAAATGGAATCGATACCCTAGCCCATGGGCATAAAGACATCTGTTTACCTCAAACGAACTGTGATGGCCTTAGAATCCCCTTTGGAGGTAGTTCAGTATTTGGTGGTACCACTTGTAGTTCTTCACGCACAAATCCACGCTTTGGTGGTTGCGGAGCAACCTTTGAAACCCCTTGGACGGAGGTCAAATAGTACAGAACTGGTTGGTTAGGAGATATAGCACTACGTGAAATGATATATGTCTGTAAACTCCATACAGGATCGGTCGCTCGCTTAGTTCCCCCTTCCAATTCTCCAGACGCATAGAGATATCGAACTAAAACGTCAAATGGTAGTCGCTTTTCATCCAATCCAACAGTTCGAGAATATGTAGGAGTCTTTATGTTTACTTGTTGTGCCTCTACAGAATTTGATGGGTTCTTTCCTGTTAGCCGAGTAACTTCGTTGTTCATGGCCTTGATAACCTCAGGAAGCCTCAATACCCATTCTCTACTGCGCGCATCTGATCCTTCCGAAGTAAGTACCATCTCTTGTGCATATTGATATCCGAACAATCTTTCAGCTATCGTTCTATTTGCTCGTTCGACAAAGCTTTGTGATCTGTGATTGCCTGCCTCACCTCTTTGAACTTTCGTACCACGTAGTTCTAAGGTTTCAGACATACGTCCCATGAATTCTCTCCCAGGATCGACTTGCAACGTTTTTGGCCATTCTAGTGGACTACGTTTGTAGATTCGCTCAAATGCCGCAGCCACTTCTCCACTATCTTTCGATGCCAAGGGCTCAGCCTCTTTATATCTAGAAGCTACATCGATTACGACTAAAGCATACTTATATAGTTTCCTTCCACGTCCAGGTCGATCGTGTGGTAGGAATATCAAGTCGGCTTGGTGAACCTCATTTGGTTTCGATACAGTCCAATGTGGTCGTGGTATGTAGCGTGGTGGTGATAGATATATTTGCCATAATTGGCTTGCTTTTCCAACCAACTCTTAGCTACGTCTTCTGATACCTTTGCCGCCACTGAGAGTTTGCTAATTGCTGCGCGGCCTTTCCAATAGCCCATAGGGCCGTAGAAGGTATTCGCTAGTTTAGTATCCATTGATACATATATGCATTCTAATCTTCAATAAGCAGAAAAGTTACTACCTATTAGTCGCATTTTATGCGGAGTAATTACCTAGTAATTACCTAGTAAACGAGTAATTACGCATAATAATTTCTTATGAAAATCGAGTGGCAACGTATCCAGTCGCGAATACACTACCACCTAAGGCCACCAATTCGGCAGTTTTCCTCGAATTAGATGGTCGATAATAATCTGAGAGTTTAGGCTTTTCCAGTTTCATTTGCAATATGTGATAGATATGGAGTTTTTGCATTGCATCGATTCTATCCTTAAGTCCAACGTGTGCATTGTTTTCTTTCCAGTGGTTCCAGGTGGCTAGTGCTTCTAGTCGTTTTTCTCGATTTTTTTCATAGGCGGCCATAGCGGCATTTGCCCTCTCCTGAGCTTTATCATGTCTTACCATCTCTGCGGCGGTCGCATTCGGCCCGCTAATTGCTTTTTCGAGTTCGTGTGTGCCAATACCAGCAGCAGCACTCGCTATAGCAAAGGCAATTGCCATAAATATTATTGATGCCATGACTTCTAAATTAACCCGTTACTCAACAGGCTTCCAATACCCTTTGTCCTTTAGGTATTTCTTAGCTGCAAGGCCACCAGATAAATCCGCTATCCACTTCACGAAGTTCAAAACACTAGATGAAGGATCGTTAGTCAAGGGCTCTTTGATTGCTTTTTTCCGATCCAACCGATACCTGCCGCAAGTACAGTCAATATAGTAGCTTCCTGTATTGTGTTCATAAGTTCGTTAACCATCTCGTCGGAATATCTTGTTGGAACGACGTTTACATCACCGATAATACATACCTGTGGCGTGGCTTCAAATGCTATATCATACCTTGAGTTTTTAGGTTACTACCTTTTGGGATTTCTTTTGTGGCTTCTTTGGTAGCGGCAGCGGAGCTGTGGTTAACTCGTTGCGTTTGCGCGTATTGCTTATACTGATAGTACAAACCCACGAATGCTATGCTTACCCCAATTACGGCAAGTGTGGTATTAGTTGATATCAAACTTGGCTTATCGGTATGACTGTCTACTTGCGCCTGCGACGTCGCCACATTAGCGATATTTTCTTTCCTTCTTTGTGCTATGAGTTTGCCGGCGGCGACTCGTTTTGGATTTGGTGGGGGTTTTACGGGTTCTTTCGTGATGAGATCATTCGTCGGATCAACTTCCATCTTGTTATGAAGTAGTCGAGGTAACTTCAATACGTTAATTACGTTAAAGATTCTCCTAAGTTTGAATGTGCCTCAAGTACTTCATTGTTTTGTGGGGTATCCACTTCATATTCGCTCGGCAATACTTGCGCCTCGGAGTCCTGTTTAGCGGACATATAATGGCTACCAATGTGACAAAGGGCACTAGTTAGTGCTACGAGTGGGCCTGCTTTGTAGGCCAATAATCCAGCCAGGGCAGATATCTCGTTTCGGACTAAGCTGTCTTTCTGTAGATCTTCCAACAGTGCTTGTCGAGAATCTATAGGCACCGCACATGCGACTACGCTAGTAGCCATACTTAGTGCTCTATCCACTGAGCAGTTATTTATTTGCTGTGTTAAGACGGCTCGATATCTACGATATAGGCGTTCTATGTCTTTATCAGGTAACTTAGAAATGTCCCCAATAGAAAGATCCTTCCCTAGATATTTTTTTGTCGTACCAGTCACGGCTAGAATAGAAAGAGCTTCCGATGGTCGCTGATTTTTATGCTACGATCTTCATCGGTTGTAGAGCAGTGTACTGCATGGCAATCTTTACAGGCAGCCCCGCTGCCGCCGCTACGGTTTATGGGTGGAGGGCTTGCCACATCTGTTTTGCAGGGTTCAGTTAGTATGTTCATTAATTCGTCATCCATCTTACTTCAATGTACGTGACATACTATAGGTGAAGGTATCTCCAATACGGTTGAAAATGGATGTCGCAAACAGAAACATATATGTGCGAACTTAGTCTCAAGTTCTGAAATGAATAGCTTTTTGTCATCCAAGGATATGCTAGCTCCGTAGTCATCGAATAGATCCTTTAATCCTGGTGCGCTTGCGATGCGAAATGCCACGATGATCGCACAGTTCTCGCGAAAGTTCTTGCATATACTTTTTTGCGTTTGTGATGATGCCCAAATCGAAATACCAATATGGCGTGCAGAAAAGGCTAAGTCGGATATCTTATTGGTCCTTCCCTTAACGTCCTTGTTTGCCGCACAATCATCAAGGATAATAAGTGTATTTGTTCCTTCGAAAAAACACGCACAGTCGCCTAGGGTTGCATCAATATCGTTCTGAGAAGGCGCTAGGACAATGAAGCGGGGATCTCCCTTACCAACACCTTTATAGGTTTTATTGTTAGCATAGGTGGGACAAATTAATACGATATATTCAAACTTAAAACGAAATGGACCTCTCAATTGATCAACTATGAACTGAGTCTTTCCGCAGTTTGTGGGGCCAATTATGAGTGCGTTAAAGGGAATTTGTTCTGTCAATGTGTCCATGTCGACGAATACGTCAAGAGTACATTAGCGATAAACATGTTGTAGCATTCCCTGTTCAATAGTTGCTTGTGCATCAGAAAGCACGAATATGTGCATGTTCACAGTACCTGAGCCTCCCGCGCGATGAATCCTCAGGCGAATGGTCGCTCCAGCATCTTGTTGGGCCAGACCATCTCCATGAACTACGCTGGTTTGAGAAGTGCGGCAATCGATGAGTACGGCAAACTTGTTCTCAAAGAACTTCTTATGTGTCATAGATGTAGCGGATCCCAATTGCACAAACCAATTCTTTGCTGACTTCCATAAATCCTTTGGTAGCATCCCAAAAGAATATAGAGCATTGGGAATGCCGTTGACGTGTACCTCGACCTTGGTGATTCCTGGATTTACGAACTTCTCACTATCTCTGGTACCTCCCACATGAGGATCCACAAATAGAAGAAGGATGCCATTGAGAGATAGACGAAGTACGTTTATGCTTTCAGATACGAGTGTATCGGTGGCTAGATTGATTGAGACAGTTTTGAAGTACTCAGAATGGTTATACAGAAAGGCTTTACCGCTGGCGTAGGTACTATTGGCCTGCGACGCAAGATCGAGACTTTCAATGACTTCATATTCTAGCTCAATGTTTTATAGTTTGTATGTTCCTACTTTCGTACTGTCGGATCCGACTATGACATCTATGGCCGGTGCCAGTGTCAAATGAAATGACATCTTATCTCGAATCGCATGTGGATAAAAGACGCCATGGGTTGTGATAACTTCATGATCAATAGGTATCTTATATACGCTACCATATGCCGCTAGTGTCGCATTATCAGATGTATTAGACGTAGATGCGTTACTGGCCTTTGAACGAAGTTTGTTCACATTAGCAGATTGAATGCCCCGCTCTACGCTATTCTCTCGTTCTACATCAGATAGGTATAGATCGCTATATACCTGTAGTAGATCGGGTCGACTTAAATCTTCTAATCTAGTAGTTCCCATCCGTACGACTCGCTTTGAGACTAGGCAACGTCCAACATTGGCCACCAAATAGTTGTCGGCATGACCCCCGGATATAATAATATTAGCACTAAGGGCTAGACTACCAGGTACTAGAAGTCTATCTTCGCCTAACGTAGGAACATTAACGATTAAAGTTTCCCCTGGATTGGCTGATGAAGGAGTGAAAGTTACACGATGGAACACACGACTGGCTTTAAGAGATCTACCTTCTCTAGGAGAATAGTCAGGATGGAGCTTTGTTGATATCATGTTTGTTCCACTATTGAATATATTGTCAATACTAATAGTATATAACATATCCAGTGTTCAATATGGAAGGACATATGGATTTCGATCCTACATCCACAGAAGGTAGAGCAGATGTGAATGATCTTACTGCCGAAGAATGGGCGGAGATTAGACCTGATGATGGTGAGGCAGAAATGGATTGGTGGAATAGAGCTAAGCATAGCTTCAAAAATACGACGAAAAGCATACGTGATAGGTTGTGGAAAAATCGTAGTAACTGGGGAACCAGCTCAGTTGAGTATATAAAATTGGTCAATCTAGGTGATGATGTGGAAACGCCATTTGAAAAACTGAAAAGACGGACTGAAAATGCACAGGACCAAACCACTATAAAGTTTCCAACAGCAGATCTAACAAAGTTCACCGCTAGTTTGGATGACTATGATAGGGTCATGATAAAACTCAATCGCATTAATGCTGGATCATACTTACTGTCGGACGCCGTAGACAATCCCAACGTATTACCGAAAACGCTTATAAAAGCTCTTGGACCTACTGCGGAGAAGGAGATTAGCATGAAAGAGGATACAGTCACTGAAAAAGATTAACAAAAGGCCGAGGAAATAAAAAAGATGGATTCATTAACTAAGGGAACTACAGAATATGAGGTGGCAAAGAATAAAGTAATAGAACTAGAGGATCAGAAACAGGAGATCGAGAAAGAAATCGAAGCCATCAAAGATCGTATGTCGCTACGAGACCGCATAAAAGCCATCTTCAAGAAACATGGATTTACGGTGATTGGAGTGTTAGCTGTCGCTGGTGCCGTAATTGGTACTGTCGTTAGTATATTAACAAAAGGCTTGACTTCCATTGCTAAGGGAGTTGGTGAGGCTTTGAAGGATCTTGGAAAAAGATAGCTAGCATGCTACCTGCAGCGATTAAAGTGGTATTGTGAGTTACATTTTCAAGATAGCAAGTCAAGTTATTCCCTTCCTTGCCAAGAATGCATGGTTACTTATCGTAGCAGTGGTCATATTCTTAGTAGAGCAATATAAATCGTCGAAACGTCGGCGCTAACGAAATATCATCCATGAGGCTACGCCGGCCACAATACCCACGATTGCCAAATTGGTTTCGTGACTAGTTAACGTTGGCGATGCACCGCGACTTTGTCGCCCGTGTGGTTTAGCGGCAGCGTAGCTGCCTGTGGTATCAGTCGTACGTTCGTGTGTCTTTGACATTGAGCCTTTCATGGGGTCTGGTGGTGGAGATGTTTCATCTAGATTGATCTCATCATTTATTCCTAAACTGATACCAGGTTTATTCGCTATTTGCATGTAGTTGTTGTAGCCCAATATACTCTTTTTGTCGATATTCATGTCACTGGGTATTAACATACAGCCCTTAGCAACTGCTAGGTCAAGACGAGAGTTTGTGTAATTAAGAACTTTGTTATATTGCACTAAACTATCCCAATCCTTTTCCATGATGGTATCTCTCAACAGTTTTTTAAAGTCTTTTTGGACACCGGGAGACAAACCTGGCGATCCTATGATTGGTACAGTTCCAACGCCCTGAGCTCCTAGGATACAAAACACGTAGACCTTTACGGATGTGTTGATTCGAGCTACACCAGCTTTAGTCAATCCCTTGCCCTGCTGGGGAACGAACCAATTGTGCTGCTTTTTCGACATTTCGTCGCGATAGAACCGTGTTGGAATATCAAGTGGTCCATTGGTATCAAACCCCCACGACTTATCAGTAAATCTTGCTCTGCGTAAGGAGAAATTGACTTTGGCAACTCCAAACTCTATCCTGAGCCTGTCGTATACAACGGGGTTCCATGGAACGTTGTTGTTCGCATTAAAGATGGTTTCTCTGGGAAGGGGAACACCCAGTTCAAACAGTAATCGCATGATTGTGTAGTATACATGAAAGCGGTAAAAACTACGAATGTAATCAGTGATTGGTGCGTCATCTGAAAGATGGTCATTAAACGACACTCCACAGCCTGCCGTTGCGCACCAAACGACAAAGCAAAACTGTTGTTGACAATGCCTCATTGGTAGGGCATCTAACCATTCTTGTGCTTTTTTAGATTTTTTGTCTTCGTCATCATCATTGTCGTTAACGGTGTCAGTAGGAAAATCAAACCCCAGCCCTTGTAAGATATCTCGCGGCTCTAACGTGAAGAACCGATCCCTTGTTACGTAGATCTTAAGAGTTTGTAGAAATGGGTCTATGTCTTTGGCGTCAATCTTCCAGGGAACTGCTGGAACTGGATACTTAAAATCCGTCCTTCAGAAGGGAAGTGGAAAACCACTAACTACCGCATGTTTTTGCGTTGTCACGCGTAACGCTTCGTGTAGATGATTTCGGACATCTACTGGTATGAGACCACTTATATTCCAATGCTGCCCACCATCGTAAAACATGATTCTAGTCTCGTATGTAGACTCATCATGTATGTCGGATGCCGTTGTCCTAGCTGAGAACTTATCGAAGTCCGCGTGAGGATAATTTTTCTTAAAGGCCGCTAAAGCCTTTGCATTGCGAGGTGCGATATAGTCACCCCAATCGCCGTCGAAATGAACTTTATTAGGCATGGTTTCTTATCCTTGGCGCCGGGCCAATCAATCCGTTCGATTCATCCACTTGACTAATCTGTTTGATATTGATACGTATTAAAGTTACGATATATGTTAATATCGTGAAGTAAAGAATATATGTTAGTATCATAATATCGAAGTAAACTTCAGGCTTTAATATGGTAATCTTAAATATCACCACTACCTCGACTGATCATACGGTCTACTTGCAAGAACCTATTTACATCCATAATATTTCTCTAGTCGAGGTCGCTTTTGAGAACGGTTGGTGGAACCTATCAGAGAAAGCTTCATTCAGTTGGAATACCCCAGGTGAGATACGGATTCCGTATGAACTTAAGCCGGGGAATTACAATATACACGTCTTGATGACCGCCCTCGAACCCGCGCATGCTGCTGGTTTATTGGAATTCATAGACCACAAATATAGGAAGTTTTGGATTCTAAAAATTAAGAAACCAATCCTGTTCAGTAAGAATCTCTGCGATTCGTTGAATATCGAGGGTACTCCAGAAGGGGATAATGTGTCACTCAAAGTAGGAGAATACAAACTGGTGGTACAACTTCTTCGCTATGTGTATATCTACTGTGATGTGGTGGATCCTAGCTTCTCACTTCTTAATGGAAAGCAATCAAACGTACTGGCTATCTTTAATCTTGAGGGCCTTAGGTTTACAGAATATACTTACAATCAATGGCTTCCCTTGTCCATACGAGCTCTAGGGACAAGACGAAACAGCCTTCGTCTGACAATTAGAGACGAAAAAGGAAATATTATAGACTTCCGTGGTCGTCATACGGTACGTATTGAAGATTGAGTAAGTTATGATATAACATAATGGCAAGCGATTCGATTCAATTACTTCCAACGGCACCAAATATTTATCCGTCGCTGGCTAGCGGGGCTAGCGGAGATAATTTTCGTCGGCGAGATATCCGTGATACACTTGAGTCTATCAAAGCCCAAGAACAACACTACGAAGTGGTTCGTAAGAAATATGCTCGCGTACAAGGAATCGTTCATGGCATCGCTGTGGTAACAGGGGGCCTATCTGTGATTTTATCGAGTTCAGGATTATCAGTCGCTCTAACTGGTCTTGGCGTAATAATCGGTCTACCATTAGGTGTTGTTGGTGGGGTCTGTGGAATGATTTCAGCCGCTACAACCATTGAGGCTAAATAGTTATGAATAAAAGTCTCTAAACATGAAAAGACCACTATGTTGGCGAAAGCGAAAATTAATACAATTCGTGATCTAGTGTCAAAAGCCCTACGCGACGAAAATGTGTCTGACGTCGAATACAATCTAATCCTCGTTGAGGCAGATAAATACGAAACTATGAAGATTGAAATTCGACAAGCTAGTTCTGGACTAGCGGGTGAAAAAAGCGTGGAACAAATTCGCTCCGAAGTACTGCACGAAGTGCGAGAAGAAATGAGAGCAAAACTGGGATAAGAATTGATATCTCATATGAGAAAAGTGATCGTGGGCGATATTTACACTTTTCTAAGCAATTCGTATAAATTAATTTGTATGTCGAGTTCGTATGCAAATTTCCGTCTCGGTGTGTGGTGGCAGGTGTTTAAGACATAAGTAGGTTATTTTACTCCCTACGTCATTGTCTAGCACATATGGCCTCGCGGTTTGGTTCTGGGCTAAGAGAAATGGAGGCCTCTTAGTTCAGGTTCAAACCGTGTTGGGGGCCATATGTGGTAGACCGGTTTGTTGGGGTAAAAAGCCTCCAGCCCCTCACAAATCGTAGCGCCTCTGCCGATGTGGTAGAAGTAGTAGTACTGGATCGGGTGCTTGGGTGAAGCTCAAGGGATCTTAAAAGGGACCCACGGGTGCCGGTTGTGAGTCAACCAGTTAGTACATGGTCCAAATGCCAGTAGAACGAATACAGTAGAATGAATACAGTCAAATGCCGGGGCCCGGTAATAAGCAAAAACCTCTCTAGGAACGAAAATATGGCGAAGGAAGGAAAGGTGAAAGGTTCCTAGAGAGGTTCTGGAGACGTCCAGTTTTTCTTTTTTTCTTTATCGCTTTCTTTCTTCTTAGAACTAAAATCATATGTTCTAGTTCGAAATTTTTCTATCTATATCGTGACCAGAAATGGGAAAGAAGTGCTTTTTACGGTGAACAGGATGCCTATTTTACCAGCATCGAATAGTGTATAATAAATACAGTCACACTCTATGGTGAGATGCCATAATAAATACAGTCACACTCTATGGTGATTTCGTAGACATCGAATAATGTATAATAAAACAGTCACACTCTATGGTGAAATGCGTAATTTTCGTAGACATCGAATAATGTATAACAAAATACAGTCGTACTCTATGGTGAACTGGAAGTGCTAAACGAGCCACATAATGATCTTCGAAGCTGCATACTCTACAATCTTAGTCAAAATTTCTATAGGAAGGTACAATATATTAGCCATAGTATATATACTTCCGATGTTTTTATATAGTAACTTTGGTATAACCTCATAATATGATAAATCATATCTCTAATAGGGGTTTCTTAATGGTTACATTAAATGGGTGTTGGAAATAGTTCTTCCTGGGGGAATCAGGAGGGCTTATATAAGGAGAAATATTTCATGGGAGTAGGGATATATAATGGGGAAAATTAGAACCGTGTGTTGGATATAAGAAATATGTGTGTTGATTATGGGTGGCTTATATAAGGAGAAATTTCGACGATTTTTCTTGGGGGTAGGGATATATAATGGGGAAAAAGGCTTAAATAAAGATGTGAATTAGAACCCCCATTATATATACTACTAATAAGGTTTTTAAAGTAAATTATCTATTTGGTTGAAACGTGGAACGCATGTGTTTAATTAACTTGTACGATATGATTAACAAAAGAACCAGAGCTTATGGTTCAATAAAGGATTTCAAATTGAATGTGCCCCAGTTTAACAGTTAACCGTATGTTAGGTCTATGTAAGTAAAATAATTTCGTGAGGATAAAGAGTATGAAAAAAAAAGCGATAGAAATGAATGTAATAGTGTGTGGTTTATTGTTTACAAGTACAAAAGGTTGTGAAAACGATTAATGGTTAGAATGCAGAACATGATCTCCTTGAATGTAGTAGTTTGACGTCTGCGGAAAAAAAAGAGAAATGTAAAGGATCCTTTAGTATTACTGTTTCATGAACATGCGTATGTTATGTTTGGTACTTGTGTATGTGTGTGTGCAATTGGACCAAGCATTATAGGTTTGAAAACTTACCAGAGCTGATGGTGTATGGTGATTCTAAGGGGAAAGAAACGTCGAGACATTAGCACAACATATATCACAGATTATGGTTGTATGTGAAAATGCCATAGTATTATGGATTTGCCATCCGTAATAACCAGTGGTAATTTGTATCCAGTGTTTCATTTTGTGATAACTAGATGTTGACTATAGTTGTGTATAAAAATCAGATTACTTAATATTGTTGATGTTGTTGATGACATTATTGACATGATGTTATTCACAGCTTCCAGGGGTGGAATTCCACCCCTGAAGCATATCACTCTATGTACCACTTGGATTTGATGTCATTAACTTTGAGAACATAATGTTTTTTTTCTTCTCTAACCCATCCATGGGTAAGGTATGAACACGTAAGAAACGGTATAAGTAACAACTTGTACAATTACAGTGTTAAGGACGAGTTGTTACGAGTTTAGTTTTAACAAGAATGACTTTGATGTTTTTTTCTTGGTTTCAAGAAGTCAACAACATAGGTTAAGAAACTTACTGGCATGTGGTCACAGGACACATCCACACTTCCATTAGGAAGTCTGAACATACCTCCTTATGCACGATATGTGCACAAGGAGGTATGTAGACGAAAACTTCTTTGCTCTTGCCACTTTGGTTGCATACGTTGCATGCTTCAAGTATAAAAAGAAAAAAGAAAACATAACATGAAATTAGTTATTGCATGTATTTGTGAATCGTCATTCATTCTCAAGAAAATTACTTACTTGGGACGGATAACTCAAACTGTGCTGAAGCATTATTGAAAACTGTTGGTGCAGTGTGAATATCTGTATGAAATAACCCCAATTTATGGTCTTGCATCTTTGTGTGTTTTGCAAAGATTTGATTGTAGGTAGAAAGTACTTGGAACCACAAAGTGTAAAAACGGGTTATTTGAAAATAGGACGTAAAAACCTTTTGTCAGTAAGGGACGCCACAGTATTAACAACTCATTAACCTTGCATGTGTATTGAGCAACTCTGTGTTCGCAACCAGAACGGTACTAAAAAAACTCGTTAACTTCTGGCATTTGGCTAATCAGACAGAGTAATGATTTCTAACTTCTTCAAAACGGTCTTTCTTTTTTACCGGTAAAAATCTAAGATACCTAAAACACGAAAATTGAATTGTAGGTAGAAAGTACTTGGAACCACAAAGTGTAAAAACGGGTTATTTGAAAATAGGATGCAAAATTAGGGACGCCACGCTAGAAAATTCATTGTAGGAAACTCTTTGTTTATCATCCTAGGTTAAGATTCAATACAAATATTTGAATATATCTTTAATCCTACTGTTGTTCGCATAGACTATAAAGGAAGTGATTCGTGCTTGTATATACATTCTTAAACATTGTACTAAGTTGCACGATTTTTTGTACGAAGTTAACACTTATCCTTGAGTATCCATGTTTTTGCAAGAATACAGATGCCCTTGTGGTGATGGAGAGCAAGGCGGGTAGTCAGTTTATCAAGTGTAAGGAGGGTGAATGTGGATATTTTACACCTGTTGAACATTTCAGTAAGTACGCAGATGTGTTTCACGACAAGATAAAGCCAGTGTACAAGGGTAACAGTGGTGCAAGGTGCGATCATGGTGAGATAGCCTCAATGTGGGTTTCAAGATTCGAAAAAAATCCAGGTCGTCCTTTTTTCAAATGTCAACCAGAGCAGTGTGAGTTCTTCCAGTGGGGTGATCGTTTCCCTTCCAAGAAAACGAAAGACAACTGGAAAGGCGAAGCAAAGATGAGTGATAAGGCGACATGGACCGGAGAAGATGGAATGGATCAAGGAAAGCAAAAAGTACCACCAATGGCTCTCGCTCAGAACAAATGGAAAAAAGAAGAAGAGAGACAGCATCGCAAATACTGAAAATAACAAAAGGTCCTCCACGGAAAAAACAGTTCAAGTGAAGAGAAAGAAGAGTGTGATCATCGATGATACTGATGATGAAAAAGAGACAATAACTCAGAAACCTGAGATAAACTCTGAAAACCAGAACTGGTCAAATTGAGTGATACGAAAAAAAAGTGATATGTTTTTAAGAAATAAAACATGATGTAATATGAAAAAAGAATACTGTGTATGTGTTTGATTCCTTTTTTTCACTCGATTATTGTTTTGAATCTAAAGACACATTTTGTGTAATCAACAGGGTAGGAACAAAAATAAAGTAGGTTACAAAGGATAAAAAGATCAATCAGTGTTCAAAACACATTTCCAAAATGACATTTAGTGATAATGGGTTTTATTCTTGTACTGAAGAGTCTGTCAATTATCCACGTACATGTAATTTGTGTTTGGCGGGAAAATCTCGTAATATAAGAGTTCATCAGGGATTCATGCTAGTCACAGAACTACAATATGAGTAATGAAGAAGTATCTTCCCTCTTTAAGGAGAATTTGACTCTTCGGACCGAATACAAAAAACGGAGAATTTTAGAACGACAAAATGCAGCTCGAAAAAAATAAGAAAGGCAAGCAAGGAGTTGTCCAAATTAAGACCAGACTTGAGAAAAGTGGAAAAACTCCAAATCAAAGCCACAAAACTAATGCAAGAGTCTGTGAAAGAATTAACCAGGAAAGATAAAGACAAGGAAAACAAAGACGAAGAACGTGAAGTGAACTCGGAGAACTACCATGAATCAGACTCTGAACAAGAACCTGATAAGATTAAGTTTAACTTAACTAAGATATCAGAAAAACATGTAAAGAAGTATGGAGCTTACAGTTGTGCTTTTCGAGCCCAGGTAAGTGAAGTGAATGGTAGTGGTGAACTCCTAAAAGATGCCATGAATGCCTTAGAAAATGTATTTTCCGACGTAATTTCTCAGGTGAAAAATAAGTGTAAATTAACTAATCCACGTAAAGATAGAATGAGAGTCATGGTAAATACAGATCAACTCAAAAAACCACTTAGCACACAATTGGTTCCAGTGAATGAACAAATGCCTGAGCTCATTCTCTCAGAAATTGCGAAGGTTTTGCAGTCGAATGAAGAAATTGAGTTGGATGAAAGTTTTACGATTGACATTGTTAAGCCCTAAAAGCTCCTGAAGGTATTATGGTCGTAAAAGGACAGTTAAGGTTACAAACAACGCCAAACATACAAAAGTAAAGAGGAGCATAATTACAATTCGAAATAAGGATAATATTTGTTGTGCAAGGGCCCTTAATTGTCACTCAGGTAGGGAAATGATTTTAAAGGGTCCAAAGCTTAAACAAATAAAATTGGGTCGTCCCATCCAGAAACGATTAGCAGATATTAGAGCTCCATGAAAAAGCTGGTGTTCCCGTAGGTCCTTGTGGCTTAGAAGAGATTGACCAATTTCAAAATGTTTGACAGTTTGTTTTTACTCCAGTGGCTCATGAAAAACAGACCAACTGCGGACACTCGTATCATTCGTATGGGACAGAAAATCATGCAACTTTATGTCAAAGAATATGAGATTCGAGTTATTGATTCCTTAAATTGGTTTCAAATGCCACTTTCTAATCTTCCCAAGACGTTTGGTCTTGACCAGACTAAGTTTAGGAAAGGCGACTTCCCTCATGGATTCAATAAAAAAGAGAACTGGTCATTAACATTGGGCCTATTGACCTAACTTAGAACATTATTATCCCGACACTATGGCTACTGAAAAGCGAAACAAAATCATTCAGTGGCATCACGAAATGCGAAGTGATAATTATGTTTTAAATTTTAAAGAGGAAATCAAAATAGAAACTCAGTTAACATCAGCCATGTACTACAAAGATACTGCAGGAAAAATGGAAGATGTAGACACAACAAAAGCGGATGGAAACAAAGGACTGATAAAGCGACATGATCTCATCAAAGAGTCCATCGAATTCGACATGATTGGTCCACTGCATTGTGATATTTTCATGACCAATCGATACCCCCGGCGTCAGAACCATGGTTTTTCCATGGTCCACCATGTTTATAACATGGTCAACCATGGTTCTTGACCATGGTTGACCATGGTTTGTCCATGATATGACCATGGTTTGACCATGGTAAACCATGAACGTTAAATTGCCCAAATGTTGACCATGGTCAACCATGGTCACAATGTCAAATTTCATACTTCTGTGAACATGGTCAACCATGGTCAGACCATGTCCTTAAATCATGTTTAGACATGGTAATCCATGGTCAAATAATGTGTGCTGCAGTTGATAAATACAGGTGTTGACCATGGAGAAACATGGTCTTCCATGTCTCAAACATGGAATAACATGGTCAACCATGTTTACAGGTTGGGGGTTCAACATGGTATACATTGTAACATGTTCAACCATGGTCCAACAGTGAAAGATTGAACATGGAGAAACATGGTCAACTATGTCCCATGCTTCACATCAGTCAACCATGGAATACCATGGTCAACCATGTCCCATGCTTCACATCAGTCAACCATAGAATACCATGGTCAACCATGTGCCATACTTTAGATCAGCCAACCATGGAATACCATGGTCAACCATGTGCCAATTACTTCAGATCAGTCAACCAATGATAGAATACAATGATCAACCATGTCCCATACTTCAGATCAGTCAATTATGGAATACCATTATTGATAGTCAGCTGTGTTTCACCAATATTACTGCTCCCTGTACATATAAAAGTGATCATGTGTAATTAAGTTACAGCTTCACATTCTGTTATCCCAAAGAAAAAGGTAATGTCCATTGATAGTTAGAAAATTAGAGAGATTATCTGAGAATAAAAATTAACCCTTTCACTACATGTAGATGTAAAGACCACATTTATGAAACTACTATAGTCACTCACAACAACAAATTTATTAATGATTGCAAACAGAACAGTGCCTACATGTACATGTAAAATACAGTTCTCTTGTTCAGTACTTAAGCGTTGTTTACTGCCTAGAAAATAAAAGAAACACATGTGATTAGTTGTCTTGAGCTTGTCTAGAATTGTTTACATACTTAAATTATAGGGACAAAAATAATGGTCACTTAGTCTAACTGACTTGCATGTGTAATAGACTATTTGAAGGTTGCCATTAACACTACGATATCTACTTCAATTAGCGATAGCACCGGTACCACTACAAAGAGCACGTCAAAATTACTAAGTCAAAATCCCAAATTTGATAGTTATATCCCACAAAGTAAGACAATTTTACAGACATTTGTATGCGGGGGTGCAAATTGTTGCACACCCTCATACAAATGTCTGTAAAAATAGCACACTTTACTTGACTGTATCTTGGCTTCTAGATGAGGTAAACTCTCAAATTTGGGATTTTTACTCATTTCCAGGAGCTCTTTTCAGTAGCACCAGTGAATTGAAGTAGATATTGTAGTGGTAATGACAACCTTGAAATGGTCTATGGGTTACTAGTTCCTGTAAAAACTAGTGTTGATGTGCATCAACAGGGAAGATAAACATTCGGGGTATGATCAACTAAAAGTAGATTAAGGTATGCTAGTTGCTGGGGAGCAAGACAGGCCCAAGCATAAAACCAAAGTTGCTTATGACTAGAGCATTGATAGTGTAAATCGTAAACCAAGGAAATCATGAAAATAAAGTATATTTAATTACACTGTATAATATAGTCTTGTGTAGTGAGTTAGACTTCCTTAGAAATAGCTCCACTGTGATGCTCAACACAAATTATGACAAAAAATAATCAACAACACTGTTGACTCAGTCCCGGCCTATGAGAAATTTAGACTTTATTTCCAAGATTGTCTTGGTTTATGATTTACACTGTAAACATACATCAGTACATGTGCACAAATATCGAGCTTGTGCTCCCTGTGATAGAGTAGAGCTCTTTATACAAAATTATAAAGGAAGTGTTTTATCACCTGAGCTGCATGAATTTAATGCCTGAAATATTAAATATTTGAAGGGGGAAACATTAAGTTACTGATCGAGTCATTTCATTTTAGTGTGTCTATTTAGTAGTAGTGTATTTATCCATGTTTCACAGAGTATGCTTCATATTTCAAAACGTTTCAGAGAACACTATACAGTACTCTGCTAAAGTTTATGGCGGGCAGAACACAATGTATAAAGCAGTCAGGCAATGCAACGTATTAGAACGTTAACTGTGACTGAGACGGTGATCTTCGGTAATTAATGCACTGATACAGATAAATGAACAAATGTTAGATTAGCTTGTTAAATTAGCTGTAACGTATAGGAATGAGTTACTGTACTTGCCTGATTCAGTAATACTAAGTTGAACTTGAACTTGTACTTGTAGTTGTAACGATGTTTTCCGTTGACCACTAAAAAGACACTATTGATCCAGTTTTGCAATCACAATAACTTTATACTGTTCAATTAAGTAATCACCATAACCAGTGCGAGTTTCCTTGTCTTAATACCCGTTATTTATAACAATTTCCTTTGAATAAACCTCCATTGGCCTGTTGAGTTTCGTAGACCTAAAAGTGAGACTCACTCCCAATTCACCAGAATATTTCTTACTATCTGGTGAAACCAACACAAAATCAACTTTTCAGAGGTTGGAATCAAGGTCAGAAAGGTGAAAGTTACACCACATGTTTTATCTGGAAAGATCAGACACAAAGATCTTTACAATACCTGGGACTACACCATCAATTCGCAAAGACAACATATTCAACGGATTAATTCCTAAAAGTATTGTCTTTGGACTGGCAAAAGCTTCTTCTGTCGAGGGAAGCTACACAGGCAACCCCTACAACTTTGACTTGTTTGGAATGTCCTCTGTTGGTGTTTACATTGATGCATGGTGAACAAACCCCAGGACCTCCTATCAAGTTAAATCTAAAAAACAATGGTGGAACATTTATCGAGGCCTACGAAACTGACTGTTCACCGGTACAGGAAAATATCACCACAATCAAGGCAATCACATTACTCGTGAAGACTATCCACAGGGCTATGGTCTTTTTGCCTTTGACCTATCCCCAGATGGCTGGAGTAGCTCTGAACACATCAGCATAAAACAAAAGGGCAACCTGTCCATTCAGATCTTTCTGCATGGCAGTAAACCTCTAACTGAAGCAGTTAACTTCTTCTGCAGAGGTTACTTTGACAACATAGTAGAGATCGACAAAGAAAGGAACGTTCTGTTTGATTACACAGCTTAAGACAAAGATGAACACAACACAATTGATGACCGTGATACCGACAAACTACCTACAAGAATCGAACACTACCCTTGTGGACTAATTGCCAATACAGATCCTGCGAGTAAGAAAGGGAGTCACTCGGTGGCTTGTTATTTCCCTTCCCAAGGCTTTGGTGAATTCTTTGATTCCTATGGTCAAGCTCCAGATTTCTACAGAAAGAACTTTGACATTTTCTTAGATCAACAAAGTAGAACATGGTCATACAATAGGCATACCCTACAAAGTTTAGGTTCAAGTACTTGCGGACAGTTTTGCCTTTTTTTCATCATGATGAGAAACAGAAGTATACCGTTAAAAACCATAGTCAATAACTTTGGCAATAACACAGTTATCAATGATCATCGTGTAGCCACATTTATTAAGAAATATCTCACCAGTAACACTCTAATCAAAAAGCATGAACATCACCAAGTAGCTTCCGTACGTTATAGGTAATGTATATGTTATTGTACATCGTGTATTAGTAAAAAACACAAGACTGTATGTTCTTAAATGTATTTTATTGAAGTCAATGTAAAAATAAAAACGAAAAACGTCTTTACAAAAACAGTTGAGTTGTTCTTTTATTTCTAATCTACTGAGCATTTTCCTCGTATATTCCCCTAAGTTGTTTGGTTACTACATCTGATAGAACTTCCATCCACTCTGAGTACCCTGACTTTTTCTCATAATCACTTTTATCAGTATAATAACTCAATTCTGTGTTCGTTGGTGGAGGAATAATTTCCTTTACAAGAGCCGTAAATCTCAAACGTATCTTGTTCTCGTCAATATGTTCAAAAGCTCTTTCGTAATACTCAAAGCATTTTCGCATTAAGGGTAGAGTATTTTACAGGTATAACCCCCTTCTCCCCTGTGACATTGATTAGTGTTTGTATCGAGGTAACTACAGGTTCTGTGTAGACTTCCAGTAGCGACTTTTGCAAGAACAGTTGACGTTCTGTCACACCAAAAAGGCTCTCGGATAAGGTAGATTCTTCCATATCATCATGTCCAACAATTCTTGATCTGCGCCCCATGCTGCATCATCCTCTTCAGCTGGAAGGATTTTCAGTTGTCCATTGTTTTGGTTTCTTTCATACCACATGTAGGCATAGTCTGGACTTATGTAAGTGCTTAAAAACTGTTGATCAGTTCCAATAACTGAGTACAAGATCAGATTAGTTCCTTTGAAAAATGCTTCCTCGACTACTGGGATTTCCTGGACTCGTTGTAAAGTACTACTCTCACCCTTTTCAATGTGAGCGGTCTCCCATAGACCTTGTTGACCATTATTTTCATAAAACAGAAACGCGTACGATGAATTAACCAAACTTCCTACATTAAACGTTTCTTTGGTATCTTCAATTTGGTATAGACAAAAGTCAGTGCCTTTGAAAATGGCAATCTTTGTAATAGCATAACCTCTCATCATGGTCACTTCCTCGGCAAAATGATCTCTCAGTGAGAAGAACGAACAGTCATAGTACCATCAATAGGAAACCCAATTGGGTGTTAACCACTTAATTTTCGTTTGATGACGTCTGACATTTGCACTATTATGTTTTGTTTTTGGTGTTGATGGTGGTGTAGGTGGGAAATTGTACGAGACAGTATAGGTGTCTGTTTTGACTGCGGAGTTGAGAGTTGACCAGACTTGTAATGATCCACTAATTTTCGCCTTTGTTCATTACGTAAGAGGTATTCTGGTACATTTATCTTTGCAAGACTTTGAGTAAATTGTTCCCATCCTCTCGCCAGCTCGGATTAAAATTACGTCTAGATCTGAGCTGATCATTCAGTAAGTCTATGATCGAAGAACCTTGAACAACGTTACCGTTGATAGTCACTTGACCGGACTTATCCCATGTTACTTCATCAGGGTTAGCTTTCAACCTGGTGATAATAGAACGGGCCAAATTACGAGAGGTTTTTGGTACAGATTCTATGATCTCACCATCACTCAAAGGAACATCGTTGTTTGTCTTGTCATCTGTTTGCGCTGTCTGTCCTTGTTCTACACGTGTTTCATCTGAATCACCTGATGTTGTAGTTCCATCACTAATCATTTTTATGGTAGGAACGTACTGTTTCTTTTGCTGTTGAATATCCAAGTACCTCTGCAAATCCTGGTTGTATAGTTGAACCTTTTCGTCCGAGTTGATTCCAGGATCTTGCAAAGTGTCTTCCATTTTTTTGTCGAGCCTAATAAGAGCCTTGGTTTGAGGAGACAGTTCCAGCTTTTGTTTACGTTCAATCATGTTCATGAGTTCCTCGGGAACAAGAACCATTCGTTTCGCATGTTTCATTATTGTTTTTGAAGTAGACTAGCTAGGGTAGCAAGTACTGGAGGTAAAGTAAAAGTGATAACAAAATGGAACCACCAGTTTGAACCAGATAGATCTTTTTCCTTTTTAGTGATGTTTCCTTATTTGCTAGAGTATAGATATGTTTCCTGTAGCGACGCAAACGGTTCTTCTGACCCGGAGACAACTGCACTGTTCCTTTTAAGACATTTAGTGCCACTTCACATATATACACAACAACAAATCTTTGTTGCAATGTTCGAGCAATGCTCTACGTTGTTTGGGATTACATTTGTTCAAAACTGACAAGAAGTCCATGTGTTTTCGTATACGTTGTGACATGGTGAACTGATTATTAATGAAATAAATAGTAACTACCGAACGCTTAAAATTGTACGTTTAACATAGGCCACATGTATTTCCCCGGGGAAGATGTTAGTTCGTAGTTTGAATTCTTCTGGTGTTCCTAGATGCATATCAAACATCAAGTAACCGTACGGTTTCGACACAGCATCCTCAAAACTTTCGAGCGCATAATTGTATTCTCCTTTTCTTGAGAACGCTTGTCGTATGAGTGTAGAAACACCCAAAGAATAACGCTTGTTACGAAATACTACGAAATAGTGTGAATTCAGGGAAATGGTTCTCGATTGTTTTCCAGGTGGGAAGGTTTTTTTTACGATGTACACAACGGTGATGTTCAAATGATGTGAATGTTTCGTCATCAAATCTCCCATTCTTTCATCGGTTGAACAACTGGCCATTATATCATCTATGACCATGCAGTATTCCTGGTTTGCCTTAAAAAATGTTCAGTACGTTCTCTGTAAAACCTTCAACAAAAACAATGTTGGGTAGTTTTTCTTGAAGCTCTAAAAATGAATTTTGAAATGCTCCGTAGTAGTACACAATCATTTGTCAATTTCTCCATGTACAATGTACCATATGTCCTCTATATTGAGTAAAAGCTTTTTCGTAAAAACCGTTTTCCCACTTTGGGTAGGTCCACAAATCATGATAGTGGTTGGAACTTTGAATCGACAATCCGTCATCATCAATGTCTTTATCGAAATGAGAAAATCAAGTACAATGACACATCCTTTATTTCACCATCATTTAATAGAAATTCACACAGAAGTATATAGTTACATTACCTTGAAGTATAAAAAACTGACACAAGTATTACACAGAGCTTCAGTAGTCTAGAACATCGGTTGTGTCATTGAGTTTACTGATAATCATTTCTTCTAACTGGCCCCTTTTTCTGAAAATTATTTCTAGTCTAGTCAGTCACAACATGTGTATCAGTTGATCAGTTCTAAACCATTCAGTGTTGGGTTCAACTGTTCAAAGTTTTTCGTATTGATCTTTGTCACCTCCTCTTCGTCAATGTTCTCTATGGCTTTTGCAAAGTATCTGTAAACCATGATGTCGTTTTCCAGCATCAAACATTCATGGTGCCACTGGGAAGGGTCATCGATTTTACAGGCCTCGCAGTCATCCATCACCATCTTTTCTATAATCTTAGCTGTGGTAACACAGTAGGCCACCAGGATACATTTCTCAATAGCCTCTTGTCTTGGACTCACAGATGGAAGTTCCTCGACAATCCTCGAGTTCCTATCGGGGATTTCAAGCCTTAAAGTTTTAGATGGTTCTTCATTGTTCGAATGTATCATATCTTCTTACATTTCCTTATCTTTTACATATCCAGCGTAGGCTCTTGAAATATCATGTGTAACGCTGCAAAACACTTCTCCCGTCTCCTGGACCTTGTACCACCACAGAGTTCGTAGATCATCAATTTCTACTAGATCAGTTCTCACAATAGTCAATCGATTCATGGTCAAGTCGATCGATGTAAATGGTACAGCTCAACTGATAACTTGTGGGTCATGTCCTCTTTTGTACTAGTGACATGGAACCGAGGACTAAACCCTCCCTCTTATGTCACATTTCAAGAAAGACAATAAGATTACCTTGCCATTGAATAACTTTAGTCCTACATGACAATTGTTTTTTCAACCAAATAGATAATTTACTTTAAAAACCTTATTCTCTTACTATTGTAATTAGTTTATGAATACATTTATTATATATATATAATTACATATGTAATGTAGTGGCAATACCATTTATGTACATGGGAATGCTAATAAAAATTGTTGTTGTATTGTTGCATGAAGCGATGTAAATATATACGTACATGATTTCAAAGGAGCGAAATTGAGATTTTCTTTTATCATTTCTTAGTATAAAAATGTAAACACTGAAGAGCTGAAGAAGTTTTAGAAAAAACTCGTTAAAAGCGGCTCTTGTTCCCATAACTCTTGACTGTGTTTACATATATAACGCTGTATGAACACATCAACTGTTTTCTACTTAATTCTTACATAACACAATGAATTAAATTAAGCCACCTGCCTGAACAGCTTCAAAGAGAGTCACGTGATATACATCGAACAGACAACAGCCTTTAAGCTGAATATTTATCTTACAGCGAGCACAAATGTTGCACTGAGAAAACCAACCACTCAGTCAAGTACGCTGTCAGTGGATAACACATGCCGGGCATCTAATGCTGTAGATGGAAGTAGGAATGGAAACTACCAAAGTGGTTCTTGTACCCATACAAACACTGAGGCTAATCCATGGTGGAGGGTTGATCTACAGCAAAGCCAACTCGTCTCCAATCTGTACATTGTTAACAGGTAGGACTGGAACGAGAAAGACATCCGCATTGAAATTAATCGGTTTAGCGGGCTACTCAATTCAGGGGCACCCAACGCGAGTTTTCGCTAAAATGCTTTAACTCTTTGACAACGGACTGTGTTTGAGCTCAATTGGTGAAATCCTGAGTGCTAACTAAACCCTCCCCCCTCAGTTCCAGTTTGGCTAGTCCGGGGTAATTAAATACTGCTGACTTGTTAAGCCAAGGGCTCAAACTTTCCCCACAATGCCATTCGGGAGAATTCTACGAAATCGTCGATGGTAGGTATTGCAACTTCTGTAGGGTTTCCAATGAAATGTGCTCTAATTTTGGAGGAAAATGCCACTGTCAGAGAGCTTGAGGACATCATTAAGTCTGAGGACGGCTGAAAAGTACTTGGTTTGCTTCTAGTAGGCTTCGTGAGTGGATTTCACAGGGTTTTCCTGTTGTGTTTGTGCTTTCAGACACAGGAAAATATTCTTCAATAAAATCCTTGAAATCTTGCAGTTGGCAGTCTTTTACCCATGCTCAACCTATTAGGATGTGTTTTTGTCACTTTAAAGCAACGGCTTGAGTCCAAATCACCGCTCTTGGTTGTAGGGGTAAAAGACTTATAAAAAGAATCCTACAGAAGTCCCAGAGGGGGAGACCCCTTGTGATTTTTTGTCCATTACCCAGCATGCAATTGGAGGTGGGTGCATGAAAACGTGGTGCAGAGAAATGCAGCGTCAAGAATAGCGTGATTCGCAGTCGCTTGGTGTGTTTTGTGCAAACAAACCTGGTGGTTGGAAAGATTAAAGAAGGTACTGTAACGCCTGAGTGCTGATTTTGTGTTTGCTTTTCATTTCAAGTGCGAATGGGAAGGATTTTTTGAGCCGATTTTCAGCTCCTCGAAATTCGTAAAATCGAAGAAACGAAAAACGATCGCCAAAACAAATGAGCTTTTCTCCAAAGTGGAAGAGACAAGCGATCCCTGTTAATTAGCTCTAACTTTGAAGTCATTCATCCCTTCAAATAATATCGCAACATCGTCTTTCCAGCATGTCTAGATGTGATGCAATAATTTTTTCAGTTATCGGTCACATGGGACCGATATTTGCAGGGTCCGTCGCCAAAGGGTTAATATGCCATTATATTACTTCTAAAGCACTTTTAACGCTAACTAAATGAATTTCAAACTGCGCTGGTAAAATTTGATCTGTTCCGTGAATCTATCGCAACTTAGACAGTCTCGAATATTTTAGGGCGCTTTCATTGTCATTCCGAAATTCTTAGGTGTGGCAGAGGCCTTGACGAAAACATAAGATTCTGACATGTTGTTGATCAGTGACAGGAAATTTTAGGCAACCTTTTTCTCAGAATCTTAGCTTTCACTGATTACACCGAAACTTCTAGAGATTGTAAATAGAGGTAATCGGCTAACGCTGTTCAGCCACCCAATTCAGATCATGTGATGTAAACAGATGCTACTCTGGGGAATTATTCCTTTTTCATTCTAATCATAATGCAGTCATGCCTATCTGAATAAAATTAATTTTCAAAGAGTCAATTCTCCAGAGTAATGTGTGTTTACATCACATGATCTGAATTGGGTGGCAACAGAATTAGCCGATTACCTCCATTAGTAGTATGAACAATGGGGGTTCTGGCCCACCTTGAAAAAAAATTGGTACAAGCAAGGCGGTTCGTTTCACTCACCCCCTTGCTTACACCAATTTTTCCCCAAGCTTTTCCAGAACCCCCATTGTTCATACTACTATACATAGTGTTGCCCCCAAAATTATCACTAGGCATTCTTGCACCTAAAAATCCAAAAGTGTGAACCTATTAGAGAAGTGATTACTATACTGCATATCGATCCCTTCCACTATGGATAACATATCGTGCCTCCCTCTAGAAATCGTGACTAAGATCGTAGAGCATGCAGGTCCTACGTCATTCGCGCGCGCGTTCCAACCGACCAATGATTTTTACTCAACATGACAGTACCACTTAGACATATAGCTCCACTAAGATATACGACCCATATGAGATGGAGTGTGAAAAGTGTGGAAGAGTATTTGAGAGGAGTTGGAATCTGAAACGCCATCGAGAGAATCGCAAAACCCCGTGCGTTAGGGTCCCAAAGCAATACGTTTGTGAGCGTTGTGGCGGAGAGCTAAGCTGCTACTCTGCCTTGTGGAGACATAAGAAGAACAACTGTCCTACCTACCGCCCTAAACCCATCGTTAACGAAAACTAGACACACACGCACGCATTTACTCAATATCGTATAACCATTTAAAGATATAGCTCCACTATAGTATACGCCCGCCCCAATATGGAACACCTCACATTTGAGCGAACCCATCGGACCATCGGTAAGTATCTACGTGGGTGGCAGATGGATGTCCCCGTAGGCCACGAACTAGGTGTTGACCCAAGGGCCTTCCTAGAAGGCACGCGCCACGATATTCATCAGAAGTTGGTGGAAGAAGTCGACGACCTACGTGGAGTGAAGTTCCAACTCGCTCTGAAGGTGATGCTAAGGAAGGACCATCCAGACGGTAGCAATGAGTCTACTGACCCTACGATGCGCCATAACCAGGAGATTGTCATGCAGACCGACGAGATTCATGAGGCCTTAGACAGAGTCATACCAGCGATTCTAGAGCGTCTCGAGAAGTGGACGAATAGAGGCTCTGGATGGGTCGTAGACCACATCATCCTGCTCTGGCTAAACATCGCTCTCTACCAACCTCTGAGAGGTGGATCCTTCATCGAACTACCTCCGGAAGTTGCAAATAAGAAAGCCGTGATAAACGTAAAGAACAACGATGACAACTGCTTTCGTTGGACTCTACGATCATCAATGTTTCCAGTTGCGAAACACCCACAGAGGACATCGAAGTATCGAGAAGACGATGGGTTGAAATTGGATTGGCTTAGCCTACCAACACCAATCTCACAAATAACGCGCGTGGAGAAGCAACTCAACCTCGCAATCAATGTTTTCGGCTGGGAGAAAGGTGTGGTGGTAGTCTACAGGATTAGCAAGCAATGTGGGGACATCCCACGCATCAACATGCTGATCGTAGAGAAGTCCGGGAAGTACCACTATACCTGGATCAAGGACTTGAACCGCCTTCTCTACAACCATAGCAAACACCGCGGGAGGAAACACTTTTGCGAGCGATGCCTACATGGGTACTGCCGAGAAGACCTCCTTGAAGCCCACAAGCCCGAGTGTCAAGGCATAGGGGGAACCGCCGTGAGAGTGGAAATGCCTAAAGAGGGTGAAAACAAGCTCTCCTTCCAAAACCACCACAGACAGCTACCAGCTCCGTATGTTATCTATGCTGACTTTGAGGCTTTGACCATGAAGATCGCAGGACCAGAGTTGGATCCCACAAAGAGCAACACTCAGAACACACAACATCATGTGGCTTGTGGCTTTGGCTACGTCGTGGTGCGATGCGATGGTCATACAGAGCCTCCAGTCGTTTACAGAGGTCTGGATGCCGCAAAACGGTTCCTGAAGACGATGCAACGAGAAGAATCGAGAATTAAGGTACATGTAGTTTTGGAAAATCCCAAAGCAATATGGATGACCCAAGAGAATGAGTTTGCCCACGATACGGCCACGATCTGCCATGTGTGTGAGAAGCCACTCTACAGTGACTCGGTTCGCGATCATTGCCACATCACAGGCAAGTACAGAGGCGCAGCCCACAATGCTTGTAACCTCAAGCTGCGGTTGAACCCCAAAACCATGACCATACCAGTCGTATTCCACAACTTGCGGGGCTACGACGCGCATCTAATAATGCAGGCTATTTCCAAGACGAAGGGGCAGATCACGTGTATCCCTAATAACACGGAGAAGTACATATCGTTCTCCCTAGGCCAACTGCGATTCATCGACAGCGCTCAATTCCTCTTGGCATCCCTAGACAAGCTGGTGTCAGCCAACCAGCCAGAAGCCTTTCAGATTACTGCTCTGTATGAGCCTAGTGTAGAGCGGCAACGCCTACTTTTGCGAAAAGGCATCTACCCGTATGAGTATATGGATAGCTGGAATCGGTTCGCAGATCCACTCCCACCACAAGCCGAATTCTACAGCAAGCTATCGGCTGAAGACATTTCCGAGGAGGACTACGAACACGCTCTGAGGGTCTGGAGCGCCTTCGACTGTAAGAATATGGGAGACTACCACGATCTATATCTCCGAACTGATGTGCTTCTTCTGGCAGATGTCTTTGAGACCTTTCGGGGAACGTGTCTACATCAGTATGGCTTGGATCCTGCACACTACTACACCAGCCCTGGTCTCTCTTGGGATGCGCTCTTGAAAGCTACGGGTGTGGAGCTCGAGCTGCTAGTGGACTACGACCAGCATCTCTTCGTAGAGAAAGGTCTTCGCGGAGGCATATCTATGGTATCCAAGAGACATGCCAAGGCCAACAATCCTCTGGTTGAGTGCTATGACCAATCCAAGCCCACAACGTACATCCAGTACCTCGATGCCAACAACCTATATGGATGGGCGATGAGCCAAGCGCTACCAACAGGAGGCTTCGAATGGGTAGAGGACTCCCAAGAACTCACCAATACTATAGCAGACCACCCATTTGACGACCCTAAAGGCTACATATTAGAAGTGGATCTAGAATACCCACAAGAACTCCACAACACACACAATGCCTATCCGCTAGCACCAGAGCGCATGAAGATCCCAAAGGAGTGGATGTCGGAGTATCAACACAGACTCAAAGGTACGTCGATAGAGGTTGAAAAGCTTGTGCCAGACCTCCACGATAAAGAGCAGTATGTACTACACTACCGCAATCTACAGCTATACCTATTACTAGGCATGCGTCTCAAGAAGGTACGCCGAGCGCTCCGATTCGACCAAAGTCCATGGATGGAGCCTTATATCCGAAAGAACACTGAGCTCCGGAAGAATGCGACTAGTGACTTCGAAAAGGACCTGTACAAGTTGATGAACAACAGCGTCTTCGGCAAAACCATGGAGAACTTACGCAAGCGCGTAAATGTCGATCTAGTGCGTGCCAGCGAAGAGGATAAACTTAGACGCCTGATTGCCAGCCCAACCTTCGCACGGGCAAACATCTTCGATGACGATCTGGCAGCCCTGCATATGCATAAGAGTCGACTGACTTTGAACCGTCCAGTCTACGTGGGGATGAGCATTCTTGACCTCTCAAAGCATCTGATGTACGACTTCTACTACAACCAACTGCTTGGACAGTATGGAGACCGATGCCAACTGATGTATACAGACACAGACAGTTTACTCCTTAAGATCCAGACAGACGATGTGTATGCCGACATGGCTACCCACGAAGATCTCTACGACACATCTGACTACCCTAAGGAGCATCCACTATATAGCACAGCGAACAAGAAAGTCCTTGGAAAGATGAAGGACGAGTGTGCCGGGCGCCCAATCGCCGAGTACGTAGGCCTTCGACCGAAGATGTATTCTATCCTAGAGGCCGGTGGGAAAAACGTAAAGAAGGCTAAAGGCATCCGCAAGGTAGTTGTGAAGAAGTATATCCGCCAGGAGCAGTACAACGAGTCGCTATTTGCAAAGAAAACCTTCCGGCATGGGATGGATGTACTGCGCTCGGAAGGCCATCACATCTATGGGCAGCACCTTAATAAGGTATCGCTATCACCATTCGACTCCAAGCGTTGGATTCATAATAATGGAATCGATACATTAGCCTATGGACACAAAAACGTAGACATGGATGATTTCATTTACGAGCTGCTACACTAGGTACGAACAGAATACCTCTTGGTGGTAGTTCCGTATCCCTAGGAACAACTTGTAGCTCTTCACGAACGAATCCACGTTTGGGTGAGTCCTTCTCCCCTTCTCGCTTCGCGAGGTAGTACAGCACAGGCTGACCCGAAGATACTACACTTCGCGAAATAACGTATATCTGCAAACTCCACACGGGATCAGTAGCTCTACGTTTTTCACCCCCTTCCAATTCTCCTGGGGCGTAGAGATATCGAACTAAGACGTCGAATGGTAGGCGCTCTTCTCTCAAGCCAACGGTGCGCGAATACGTAGGAGTCTTTAGATCTACTCGTTGCGTCACTACGGAATTTGAAGGCTCTTTTCCTGTAAGTCGAGTCACCTCACTGTTCAGGGCTTTGATAACCATTGGTAAACGAACTACCCATTCTCTACTACGCGCATCCGATCCTTCCGAAGTAAGTACCATCTCTTGTGCATATTGATATCCAAACAATCTCTCAGCTAATGTCCTATTCGCTCGTTCGACGAAGCCTTGCGCTCTATGATTACCAGCCTCGCCTCGTTGAACTTTCGTACCATGTAGTTCTAGCGTTTCAGACATACGCCCCATGAATTCTCTACCAGGGTCTACTTGCAACGTCTTTGGCCATTCGAGTGGACTACGCTTGTAGATTCGTTCGAATGCCGCAGCAACTTCGCCACTATCTTTCGAAGCTAAGGGTTCGGCCTCTTTATATCTAGAAGCTACGTCGATTACCACCAATGCGTACTTGTATTGCTTTCGTCCACGCCCAGGTCGATCGTGAGGTAGGAATATCAAATCAGCTTGGTGGACTTCATTTGGTTTCGATACGGTCCAATGCGGACGTGGAATGTGTTTTGGTGGTGGTAGATATACTTGCCATATAGATTGACTTTCCAACCAACTCCTAGCTACGTCTTCTGACGCTTTCGCTGCTACCGATAGCTTGTCAATTGCAGCGTGACCTTTCCAATAGCCCATAGGACCATAGAAGACGTTCGCAAGTTTAGCATCCATCATACATCCATACGTTCTAACCTTCAACAGACAAAAAAAAAAAAGAATGAGAACCCCTTCGACCAGTCCTCGTTCTTTGTTTTTTTTTTCGCTTCTTTTTTTTTTCCAGTAGTGCCTAGTGGTAGTACCTAGTAGGACCTAGTAGGACCTAGTAGTAGTACCTAGTAGTGCCTAGTGGTAGTACCTAGTAGTACCTTGTAGGACCTAGTAGTAGTACCTAGTAGTACCTAGTAGGACCTAGTAGGACCTAGTAGTAGTACCTAGTTGTACCTAGTAGTACCTAGTAGTACCTAGTAGTACCTAGTAGTACCTAGTAGTAGCTAGTAGTAGTAGTACCTAGTAGTAGCGGCAGTGGCTATAGCCATCTACTAATAGCGTATCCAGCGCCTAGCATTCCACCACCAACGTAGAGCAACTCGCCAGTCTTCTGACTGTTTGAGGGTCGATAGTAGTCGGATAGGCGTGGTTCTTTCATTCCTTCGAGCCGTTTAAGCGCCTTACGTAACTTGTCGGATTGCACGAAGGCTTTGTTGGTATCTCTTTGAACGTCGTAGGCCTCGCGTTCAAGACCTTCCTGATCTTGTGCGAAGTCGTATAATCTTTGACGTTCCATCCTATAGGCCACCATTTCGGATTCTCGTTTTTCGATGGCTCTATCGTGTCTCTCTCGTTCTACATCGACGTCGTCCTTTCCAATCATTCTAGCTAGTATACCACCACCAGTGAATGCCGTCGCATTCAAAACAGCTCCGAAAACTGTCATAGCAATTGCTGCCACCATTACGGTATGATCTTTTGTTTCTCGAGATACTGCTTCACGTACAAGCTACCAACTATCACGGCAGTCCACTTTGCGTAATTTACTAGGGAAGAAGAAGGATCGCTAAGCATAGATTCCTTGGTAGTCTTTCTTACGATCCACCCAATACCAGCAGCGAGTCCTACGATTATAGATGCATCGGTTGCTGTCTTCATCAATTCCTTATCCATCTCGACATATATAGTATGGTCTCTAGTCTTTAAGTGTTACTCCATGTCTGGTACCGTTGGCTTTGCCGGAGCTGCAGGTCGTGTCGTGCTAATGGCGGCAACGCGCTTATTGCCATCTACATACTTTTTGTATGTATAGTACGTGCCAACAAATGTGGCGCCCATACCGATGACTGCGAGGATAGCCAGGTTTTCGAACCGACCTTTCTCTACGTTGCACGATTCGCTTTCGCGCGTCAACTCTCTCTTCTGAGCTTCTCTAGCGAGTTTGTTGCTTAACGCTAGTGCCTTTCCGGCTGCAACGCGCTTTGGGTCTTTTACCTTAGTTGGTGCAGTCTTCGGAGGATTCGCAGTTATCTGGTCCGCTTCTTCCATCTTGATTCGGTATAGTAAGTACTAGCGAAGGTTCAACAGTTGTACCAGGAATGACTACGTGGCCAGATACGTGAAATAGGACGCTAGCTAGCGCTACAAGGCGACCTGCTTTAAGCGATAGTAGGCCAGTCGCAGCACTGATCTCGTTGCGGACTAGGGGGTCTTCTTGTAGATCCTTGATCAGTGCTTCTTGAGAATCTATTGGTACTAGGTAGGCAACTAGGCGGGTAGCTAGACGCGTCACGCCGTCGACTAAGCCTTTCGTTACTTGCTGAGCTAGGACGGCCTGGTACCTCCTATACAACTTATCTACTTCTTTCTCAGGAAGTCTAGAGATGTCTCCTAGGGAGAAGTTCTTACCTAGGTATTCTTTCGTTACGCCTGTTGCGGCTAAGATCGAAAGCGATTCACGATTGTCCGTTACGACGTCTAGGTCGGTTGGTGGTGGGCCTGTTACGTCCTCGCCGAATATCTCGAGTATTTCTTTATTTATCAGCCATGATATGTTGTAGGTGCTGGTAGCTCTAAGACTACCTCGAAAGGATGGCGTAGACAGAAGCACATGCGAGCGAACTTATGAGATCCAAGTATCGTTCGTAACTCTTTGCATTCTTGCGAGCCTCCATAATCCTCAAATATCCTTTTGCCATCTACGGCCGATGCTGTATGGAATGCTACTACGATAGCTACTTGCCACGAAATGATCCACGAAGTTGTTCTATGAGAAACGCAGTCTTCCCACAATTCGTTGGACCGACTATGAGTGCGTTGAACGGCACGTGCTCTACGAGAGAATCCATCAGTATGTTATACTACATAAAGATCTGTTCAATATCATGAGCTGAGCATCTGCGAGAACGTAGATGTGCATGTTCACGTTTCCACTTCCTCCTGCAGTTCTATGTATGCGAATGTCGATATCGTTTCCACCGCCAGTTTGTGCCAATCCATCACCATGAACTATGGAATCCTTTGCCGTGCGACAATCGACTAGAATGGCGAACCTATTGTTGTAAAACTTCGTTGGAGTCATGGAAGTATTGGACGTAGCAAACCATCCTTTTGCAGCCTCCCAGAAATCTGGGAGAAGCATACCGCTTGGAAAGAATCTGTTGGGAATCCCGTTGACATCTACTTCTAGCTTCAAAATATCGGGATTCGAGAATGCTTCGCTATCTCGCGTACCAGCAGTGTGTGGATCTACGAATAGTAGAAGTAGTCCAGCAAAGGATCGTCGTGGAACGTTGACGTTTTGAGATATCAAAGCATCGGATGCTTTAGCGATAGGTACCGTCTTGAAGTGAACGGCGCGATCGTATAGGAATGCGGTACCTGTTTCGTACTTGTAAAGCGCACTACTAGCCAGCGTTCCATCCTTGATTGCTTCGTATTCTAGTTGGATGTTGGTAAGTTGGTACGTACCTATCTTTGTCGTATCCGATCCAACTACGACATCGACGGCATGCGCTAGAGTCAACTCGAATGAAATAGTATCTTCTAGGGCATGTGGATATAGAACTCCATGTTGTGTCAGAATATCGACGTCTAATGGAATTCTATATTTGGAACAGTGTGCAGCTAGGAGCGCGTTATCTGCAGCAACCGAAGTACTCTTATCGCCAGCCTTAGATCGTAGCTTGTTTACGTTCTCTGATTGAATGCCTTGTTGTATTCTCGATTCTCTCTCTTGCGTGGATAGATATACGTCGGAATACGTTTGTAGGAGGTCTGACCTGGCGAGGTCTTCTACTATCTCAGCTCCCATCTTACAGACTCTTTGTATGACCAAGCAACGTCCAACGTTCGAAACGACTCTGTTATTCGCATGTCCACCAGATAATACGATGTCGCCCAATAGCGCTAAGCTACCAGGTACTAGTACTATGCCTTCACCTAGCGTTGGAACTTCTACGTATAGAGTCTCACCTGGATTGGCAGCTGATGGAGTGAAAGTTTTCCTATACAAGGTTCGTTGAGCTTTGAGGGCAAGAGGCTCTCTTTGCGCCTTCGCAGGAATCAACTTTGACGATATCATGTTGAACATACATAGATATACGGTTATGTTTAACATGGAAGGCGATGCTGCAGAGGAAAGACCTGGTGAAGCCACGGGAGGCGAAGACTACGACGATGAGGATGCTGTCGATATGGAGAAGTGGAAAGTGGCGTTTCCAGAAGAGTCAGGAGAAATGGTCCCAATGAAAACCAGACGCGACTACGCTAAGGAAGGTGCTAGGTCAAAGAATCAGGAAACCTCGTTTTCTAGAGACGACGAATTGATGGATGAACTCGTCGGGCCGGAAGCCTCGAACGATCAAAGAATCCTGGAGAAGCTGAAGGAAGAGAAAGTCCCAAAATATACCGATCGAGACGTAGTCTTCAAGCAGGGTTTATCGGAAAATGCGAAACAGAATATGTTCGAGACTGTCTGGGAAAAATACCACGACGTGGGAATTCGAGGCATGCTTGAGATGACAACCATGTCTGACGGTAGAGTCGCTATCCACGAGTATGGAAGTACGAATAAACCTATCCCTTTGACCACCAAGAAGGGTGAGTTATATGCGAGGATTGGAAAAGGTCTCAAAGGAGTCCTAGGACCTTCGAGGGAAGAAATGGTAGAAGAAGTCATAGAGGCTGAAGACCAATTGCGTGAGAGGATCCAACGAAATGAAGAAATACTCAAAGACCCTACGTCTACCGAAACTCAGAAAGAAAACGCTACTAATGAAATAAAGACCGATCAGGAGGAACAAGCAGTCCTAGAACAAATAGAAGAAGCCCTGGCAGAACGTATGCCACTTAGGGATCGTATAAGAGCCATCTTCGGCAGGTACGGTGATCGGCGTAATAGTTTCCAATCTGACAAAGGCAGTTCCCGAGATAGTATCGGGAGTTGGAGATGCTGCCAAAGCAGTCGCTAAAACAACTGCCAAAGCCTTTAAAGCAATGGGTAAGAAGTTAGAGGAGATCCTACCTAAGATGATTGGGCCAATTGCGAGTTTCGTATTTAGTATGGCTGCTGACGTTGTTGGAGTCTTAGCAAACAACATTTGGTTGTTAATCGTAGCAGCAGTGGTCTTCGTAGTGGAGCAATACAAACGACGTTAACGAAACAACGTCCATGCGATTCCAGCTGCGGCAATAGATGTCACCGCGAGATTAATCTCATGTTGTGGGATAGCCTTTGGTATAGGAACTCGTTTCTCGTGCGTCTCGAGAGGCGGCACCAATTTCTTATCTGGGGGTCCTTCCATAGGGGGCGGACGTCCTTTGACTTCTGCATTGATGTCGTTAGTACCTAGCATCATATCTTTCGTGGCTTTCGGGGTTGGATTCCTATAGCCATCTTTCTTACCAAGATAGTACACTAGATTGCTTGGCAATAATCGCACGCCTATAGCTATTGCTAGATCGAGCCTCTTATGCGTTGTCGTTATGGCAGTAAGATAGTTTTTGTAGCTCACTACTAAATCGTTTTCGAGAATAGCGCCTTTGACTAAGCTCTTGAACTTTTATTTGACGTTGAAGCTATCTACGATTGATTCGTTAAGGTCGTTTTGAGCGCCTACTAGAATACAGTATCCAAAAGCCTCAACGGATCGATTCAATCTACCTAACCCAGCGTTCGTCAAACCTCTACCGATTGGTGGCGTAAACCAGTCGTATTGCTTTCCTTCGTGTTCGTCGTTCCGAATAAAGGATACTAGATCGCCCTTGTCCACCCTGCCTCCCTCGTCTGCAAATAAGTTATTGTGGTTGGGCCACGTATCTGCTTCTTTGTCGTAGCCTCGGATTACGTGGACGTTCTTGTAGCCATCATCATACAAAAGGAATACGTCTCCTAATCCGTGATTCCTACCTCCGTGCCATCGGAAGTCTGGCGTTCGAGATATACCAAATTCAATGCACAATCTCTCAAGAGCTGATTTGTTGTAGAGGTTATCGAGTTGTTTGAAAGCACTGTCACCAGGTAGAGGGCAACCAAGTTCATGTAGAACCCTTCGTATCGTGAAATAAACATGGAATCGTAGGAACCCCTGAACGACTGGTGGATATGTTTTGAAAGTGTGGTCAAACAACGACACTCCGCAACGACACTCCGCATCCAGAAGTCGCACACCACGTTGCGAAATTCAATTGTTGAGGCCAGTATTTGAAATCCGGACCTGATAACCACGCATGGGACTCCTTTGCTGTCACATGCTTTACGACGGTCTCCTTGAATATGTTAGGAACGCCAGCCTTGAACTTCTTCGTTGGGGTGACATATATCCATAGATTAGTGAGATCAACATCTCGTGCCGGTTCAGTAGAAGGAACTGCCGTAATAGGATATTTCGCACTCTTATCTAGGATCAACGTAGATGGGAAACCATCAACCATTCCCTGCAATGCGTCATCGATGCGTTTTTGAGTGACTGCAGGTAGCTTAGAGACATCATCGCCGTAAACGACATAGTCAGAATCCCCACCCCGAAACCAAATACTCGTCGAATATTTTCCTGGACCGTTCACTTCCGTAGAGGCATAGAACTTGTGGAGACCCGCATGTAGGTATTTCTTCTTGAACTTCTCAAATAGATTAGCATTCAACGTCGCAACCACATCTGCCATGTTGAAGCTATACGCATACATAGTTATACCTTCAACATATATAATGACGCTCCTTAACGTTACCACCATATCAGCTGACCATACTGTGTACCTCCCAGAGCCTATGAAGATACGGAGCATAGCCCTCCTCGAGATTACTATTCCAAACAGCCGGTACAATTTGAAGACCGAGGGTGTCTTTAGCTGGTGGTCAGATGATGGTACGCGATCCCAAAAATAAAGTATACCTATTGGAAATTACGACACTAGCGAAGTGATAAGGTTCTTCAAGCCTGCGATAGATAATATCGCCTTAAAGTTCGTTGAAAGACCCGAACGGGGGGAGAAGTCGCTGGAGATCCTGAAGAGATTCCAAATGTCTGACTCGCTTTGTAAACTTTTGAGGATTTGTAGGGAAGTATCTGATGTGAAACGAGTTGGGTTCCAACCAAGTACGCACTCCTACAACGTGAGAACCCACCAAGAGATGTATGTCTGCTGCGATCAGGTGGATCCCCACAACTCCCTCAATGTTATGAAAAAAGGAACCGAGGCTAACCCATCGCAAGTTCTAGCATGTATCCAGGTTCGTGGTAATAGATTCCAACGAGTCACGTACTCAATACTGAACCCCATAGAAGTGGATGCACGATCTTCGAATAGCATTCGTTTATTCATACGTACGAGGAAGGGGCTTGTAATTGACTTTCATGATCATCCTCTGCACTACGTATTGAAGCTAAACCTCATATAAGTCATAACGTACAATGGAAGGCGATTCGATTCAACCGTTTCCATCAGCACCAAGTATCTATCCACCGATTGCTAGTGACACTGGAAAGAACTTTAGACTGCAAACGATCCGAGACACGCTTTCGGACCTCGAAGTTCAAGAAAGACACTACGAAGGCGTGCGCAAGAAATATGCACGTTCTCAAGGAATAGTTCATGGTATCGCAGTGGCAACGGGAAGTCTATCTGTGATCTTGTCTGGATCTGGATTGGGCGTAGCGTTGACTGGGGTTGGAATAGTGATTGGTCTACCACTTGGAGTTGTTGGTGGACTATGTGGATTGATTTCAGCATCTACTACCATCGGAGCCAAGAAGTTAGGAATGAAGGTTTCCAAACATGAAAGGACGACTATGTTGGCAAAGGCGAAAATCAATACGATTCGCGATCTAGTATCGAAGGCCCTACGCGATGAAAATATATCCGACTCCGAATACGGTCTCATCCTGGACGAAGCAAATAAGTATGAGATCATGAGGTCTGAAATTCGTCGCGAAGGTGAAAAAAGCGCGGATCGGGTTCGAGCCGAACTCAAGCGAGAAGTGCAAAAGGAAATGCGAGAAAAACTTGGCAGCTTAGTGGGGTAAGAATCGACGTTTCCTATGAAAGGAACGAACATGGTTCTCACTTTCGCTTCGCTAAGTCCTATTGCTAGTTAGCCCATGCTTAGTGTAGATTGGTTCGAAGTGGGAATGGTAAGAAAACAACTCCTTGACAAAACGCTTGACCGCACCTCCAAATACGTCACATCGTTCGACGACCTCGTTAAGAGACATAGACGATCCTAAACGACGTAGCACCTCGTAACTCGCTCCAACGACTTTCGTCTTAAGTACCGACTTGGTGCCTATATTGCTTTCTATTGCTGTAGTAACAACCTCGTGGACTATTTGTTGAACGTCCATAGGTACTCCTCGAGGATCGAGTTTATAAGGAAAGTCGTCGCAATGTGGGGAACTATGCGCTCGGCATTCAAGTCCATATCGATCTTATCGTCGCTATACAGAGAACGTATAAAGACCTCTCCGCTACAGATGCTCTTGTCGTTTAGTTGCATGAAGCGAGCAACCTCGCCTCTAGATCGCACAAACCCGCATTGCACGCATGCCTGGTAGAGTAGAGCAGCTAAAATAGCTCTCTTAGCGCGACTACGCTTGATACAAACTTCCTTTACTTGGATAAAGGCGTCGGCTACGATTCCCAACGTGTTCGTAGGGAACGATAGGCCATAACCTTGTTTATAAATAGCGTTGTACGCTTGTAGTTCTCGTAGGATCGTTCGTCGTTGCAGTTCTGTGTCATCGCTTTGCTTTGGTTTTGCGCGGTCTAGATCATTTTGATACTGAAATCCATCCGGACCTACTATACGCAGTAGCAACATCGATCTTCGTTTCTTCTCATGGTTCGGCCTCGAAAACAAGACCACATGTGGGACACACGAATTCCGTTCCTTGTATTTCCAAGGGACAGAGACAATCAGAACATGTTTCACTGGTGTTGATTTGCAATCGTGGTTTGATATTCAGGCTTCTACAAATTCCAGGACCAAACAATCTGACGAGCTCGTCCATGATATGCTATAGATACCATCCGTCTAATAGGAAAAAAAAAAAAGAATGAAGAGGGGTCACGCAACGACCTCCCTCCATCCTTCTTTTTTTTCTTATGGGGTGGTTCCTAATCTTCCTTCTCACGGCTCCTCAAGGCAGTCAACACCTCGTCGAACGCATGGCCGAGAGCCCCGTCCAAAACTTCCTCTGGTCCCATTACTCTTGGTTCCGCGGGCAATTCTACAATATCCAACTCGGGGATGCCGTCCGGAGCTTTCACTGGGTTCACCAACACATGCGGAGGCCATCCGTTGTCTCGATCGACGTCGTAGTGGGTGTCCTTGAGACCTAGGTTGCGTACTTGAGTGAGGAACTCTTCGTCTACGTTCTTGGTCGGCTCTTCCTCCGGTTCAACCACGTTTGGGCCTGCAAGTTTTGCCTGCTCCTTAGCACGTTTCATATCGAGGTTCTTCTTATTGAGAATGAGACGACGTTGAGGTGCTTCGCATACTGAGCAAAGCTCGGAACTCGTGCGACATCCTTTGCCGCACTTTGAGCATGGCACGAATGGGGCACAGCCTTTCGAGATCTGGAAGTTGTGCTGGGCACAGTACTTCGTCGACTTCGAAACCTTCTTCGGGCATTTCGTGTCCTTTCCTCGCATCAACCAATCACAAGTTACTATCTCAGTCATTGCGACGTCTACGTTTGGGTTCTTCGGCTTGTTCGATCTGTATGGTATTAATGTGTACTAAGATAGCAACGTACGCTAGTATCGTGGAATAGAGAATATATACTAATACCATTCGGTGGCGATATACAGTATGCTAATCATTCCTCTAACAGATACTCGAGTTGGATTTTTAGGTGCAAGAATATCTAGCGACACTTTGGGTGCTGCAGATGTTGCATGTGCACGAATGTTGGCAACGAAGGCTTTTGCCACTGCCGATACTGCGCTCCCTCCGGCACGAGTGCGAGCGGGATCTTGGAGCTTTTGGTTAAATGGGTAATGAGTTCTTTAAATTTTGGTTGAGTAACGATAGTTACAATGCGTAGCGACCTCCCCGTCTTCGCAGGTCTCGCATGCTTCACAATCGCAGTAGTTATACTCTGCGATGGGCTGGAAGTGCTCAGCAAGGCACTTAGCGATATCGCAATACCCGCTTTTGTAGGCGGTGAGCATTACACGATCGAAGTCTTCATGCTCTATGGTGGGCTGAAAGTACTCAGCGAGCCATTTAACATCATCGAGACGGCCGCGTCTACTGGCACTCGATATAGCGTCGGCAACGTATTCAGCCTCTATGATAGGCTGAAAGTACTCGACGAGCCATTTAACGGCATCGAGATGACCATGTCTACTGGCATGTAGTATAGCATCAATGGAGTAGTCATAATCATCTGCGATGATGGGCTGGAAGCGATTGGCTAACCACTTAGCGACATCGAGATGATCGCTCCTACCGGCATCTAGTATAGCATCGACAACGTATCCATCATCTATAGTGGTCTGAAAATACTCAACGATCCATTCAGCGACATCAAAACGACCATTTCTACAGGCATCTAGTATAGCATCGATGGAGTAGTCGTCAAAATCTGGGATGGGATGGAAGCGATTGGCTAACCACTTAGCGACATCGAGATGACCGTCTTTACAGGCATCGAATAGTGCCTCAAAAACACAGTCTTCGTCTATGGTGGACTGAAAGTGTCTAACGAGCCACTTAACGACGTCGAGGTTGCCACGTCCACTAGCGTAAACTAGCGGCCCGGAACCGTCTCCCCTCCTTGGGGCGCCGAACTTTTTGACCAAGCCGTCTCGATCGGCGTCGTCGTGGGTGGCCTCGAGACCCAATGTGAGGACTCGCGTGCGGAACTCCTCGTCCGTGTTCTCGTAGCGTGCTAGGGATGCTGCATCGTTTAGGCGTTTCGATGTCCTTGCGATGCTTGCGAACGATTCTGGGCCCGCGCGCTCTACGACCTTGACCAAGATTTCCATGGGGAGATACGATATATTATCCATAGTGGAAGAGATCGATATGCAGTATAGTAATCACTTCTCTAATAGGTTCTCAAGTTGGATTTTTAGGTGCAAGAATGCCTAGTGACAATTTTGGGGGCAACACTATGTATAGTAGTATGAACAATGGGGGTTCTGGAAAAGCTTGGGGAAAAATTGGTGTAAGCAAGGGGGTGAGTGAAACGAACCGCCTTGCTTGTACCAATTTTTTTCCAAGGTGGGCCAGAACCCCCATTGTTCATACTACTCCATTGGTTGTCGAATCTGACAGGGGAAAAACTGCATCCGAAGATCTCAGGTGTTTCGAAATACTCCGCATTCACTAACATGTGACTTGAAAATGTTTTGCGATATTCGATAAATCGAAAAACGTAGAAATTTACCAATTTTTACGAAAATTTTGGGCGAGCATATTCAAGTTTTTTCTTTATTCCGCTAATGTTCCCGAAAATTGTAGCCCAAAATATCTGTACTCCCAATTTCCGAAAATTTTAGCCTACGTTTTCCAATTACAGAATAGCATAGACAACCTTTCTCATCCGAACAGATATTTAGCCGAAAGTGGCCGATGGTGCCTCTGTCAATTTATCTCATCACGTCAGATAATTTTAAAGGCATACAAACGACGGGAAGACTTGGAAAAATTATACGAACTGCCCATAATGCATTTTGTTTTGGCGTTTTATTAAGGGGGAGGGAGTGGGGGTGATTGTGTGTCTTGTTTTTATTTCATTTTGCTCCAACTCCATGCAGTCTTCTTTATTTACATCGATAAACACTGTCCTTATTAACTCTGTTAGTTGCTATTGGAGGTTCGCCTAAAGCTAACTAAGCCGTTTTTATTTTCAATGAAGATGTGGTTTTCTTGCTAAACCTGCTTAAACTGGCTTATACTTTTACCCACAATCCTTTCCGCACGCAATCTTTAAACCCGAAATAAAATCATGGTAACAAGTGCTGCTGCCAATACACTGTCATTCCAGACAACAGAGGATTTCTACGCGTTATTTCGAGTGTTAGGTTCGCAAGGGATTGTGGTCAAATGCACAGCCGCCATCTTTTCCCGTGTGGTGGATTCCCTTAGCTCTATTTTCCAGGTCACTGTCCATATTGTGTCGTCGCTCATTGTAATTTTGTACGAGCGAAGATTGGATATGAGTCAAAACTTTCAATTAAGGGGGAGGGAGATGGGAACAAAAGAAAACAATAAAGAGATAATTGCAACCGTTTTCTGTTAAATCTGTTGCACTAGCAACAGAAAATTCCGATTGGTTGAATGACAGATGATGTCATTAACTGCTAATTCCATTCATTGTGTTGACAGTTTTACATGTTGTTCTATTTTGAGGTTTCCTGTCACGAATTGGGGGGCGGTGCTTGTAAACTAAGTTTTTAACTAAATGGGTGGGGAAATTAAACACAAGATTTAACAGCCGACATCTGTAGTCCCTCCTATATTTTTCTTTTGTCCATTCCATTCCATCCCCCTTCCCCCACCCCCTTTAGCTCGCCTCCAGCTTTCGCAGGGCCATTAATAGAATCATACGCTGATAAAGGACAAAGAAAAAAAATTCGCACTCTATCTACTGATATAAAAACGCAGTTAAACCTCTAAAGTTGTTATCAAACATTGAGCTTTCGCTTAAAGACCCTGTGTCCGAGCCCATGGTGCTTTGCGCCAATGTTATGATTAGTTTGCTTATCAACGGCCGCATAAATTAAAGGACAGCTTTTAGGCGAACTAAAATGCTCTCGATTGTTTATAAGTTTCATAAAAGAAGTAACCGGATTAAAAACCCAATCGAGCCCACGAATTTCCCCCGGATGCTTCGAATATGATTTTAACAGTACTCTGCAGGAAGCCAGTTGTTCTGTCTTTAGATTCTAATTCGATTTACGAGTGCGACCTTTCACAACTCTACAAGCAAACACATACTCTTGTTACCTTGTTTTTATGTCTCCAGTATTACTAAGCTGTATTTGAAGATCTCTACTTTCCTTGCGAATGATATATTTTGAGTGTAAAATGAAATGTCGACTCGTACTCGCACTCGAGTCACTCACAGCGAAGTAACAGCTGAACTCGGCAGATTGGACTTTGACCCGCGATCGTAGTTTTGGTAGCAAGACTTTCTGGACCTACTGGAGAATGAAAGAAAAGGTTAAGGACATTGCTTTCTCTGCTAATAAAAATGCAAAACATATACAGATACGTCGTAACACCTCAGTGGAGCTTAGCCATGCGAAATGATAATTACGAATGATCTTGATGCCAGAAGTGGTTGCATGCTTAATGTGCTTTGTATTTCCAACGAAGCCCGCCGGTCCATTAGTGCAGCAAATCCCCGGAAAACTCACGTAGTAGTCCTTTTGAACCGCAAGTGTTCTCCTGTATATCTAGAGAAAGTAAAATGTGGACTGCTGAAGGATTATTTGTCGAGTCGCTTCGCCTCGCTGTCTAGGTCCTTTCTCCGGAATTCCTCTACTCGCCACTCTAGAAATATTCGAACTAAAGTTTCATTTTAAAAAGAATATATTCAAAAGTTAAGATAAAAGAAAGTCAGTTAAGCATATATACCTATGATTAATTACACGATGGCCCAAACTAGGGATGGATTTCGAAAGATTCGGGAGTCACATAACAACAACAACGATCTTTCTGATTTCGTAGCCTACGAAAATGACTTGCGCGCGCAAAGCACCATGGGCTCGGACACAGGGTCTTTAAGATACATCAGAGTCAGTTGTGTGAGCGTGAAACAATCTCAATCAGTTCGAAAGTGCACCAAACAGTAATACATCAGTGACTAAATAATAGGTATATACTATCTCTGTTGTTTATCGTGATATTTAGAGCCGACTGCTGTGGTGACAGATTGAGCAACTTTGAAGTTCGGATCGGTGACAGCCTTGCAAACAACGGCAACGACAATCCAAAGTGTGGCACTTTCTACTCAGTCCCCCAGGGAAAGGGTTTGTCTATCGATTGTTTACCACCCCTCCGTGGACAGTACGTGAATGTTCGCATCCCAGGAAGCAATAGGATATTGGCACTGTGCGAAGTGGAGGTCAGGGTCGTTGATGAAGGTTTGTTGGCATTGTTTATCTCTTTACTGTAAATGCTCAAACGCACACTGTGTCCGAACTGACAACGAAATCAATCTCGAAATTATGTTCCTGTGTTGAAATAGTTGGACGATTTTAAAATAAGTTATTGGACTATCACATAAAACATTTTTAGGTCTTTCCCTCCCTTGATAAATACGTACTGAACTCTGTTCACTGAGCAAGAAAGAAATACATATATATATATTTTTCGCTGTGTATTATAGCACATAGCGCCTCTTCCAGGCACGCTAAAGTATTATAATGGTGAATGTAACGTTCATGTACTAACTTTAGGATGACCTCTGTGAACCGTTCTGGGTAATGAGTGAGAACTGAACAAAAAATCACCTGTAATTAAAGTGAATAGATTTTGAATGCATCAATATCGTAATAATAATGAGATAATTTGTATTGCAGCTCCTCATGTTGGCAAAATGTACTCCTCAGTCTACGGACACGCACTGACCGGGCACACTATCCGCAGCCTGGTCAGCCGGCCCTCAGTTATGTCATGCGCAATGCATTGCAGCATTGTACCAAACTGTGTCTCCTTCAATTATGAATCTGCAACCGGAACCTGTCAGCTGAATAGCGCCAGAAAGAATGCGTTCCTGCGTGATTTTATGGCTAAACGTTCCTATCAGTATTTCGAGATAATGGACACTGTAGAATTAGATATGGCGACGCCATATTAGTGTTCGCAGGAACACTTCGTGTCGAAAAATGTAACAAGACAGCGCAAACATTAATTACACTAATGTTTCTGAGCACTTGGTAAAGACAACATGTAGCAGCTGTAATTAGTAAGGTATGAGTCAGAAAGCAGCTATCCATGTTTATATCGGCTTCAGCCGTCCAAGTAAGTTAAAAATAAGTAAGTTAAAAATGAAGATCAGTTGTAAATTTAAACCCAGTAGGATACGCGATGAATTTTAGATGATTTTTCATCGGACTTTTCTTCGGCACTCGAATACAGTCATGAGCAATGACGTGGTGTATTCTAATGATCACTGAAAGCAAAATATATAATTTTTCACTCGAAATTAAATTAAATCCCATTAAGTTTTATTCCTACGTGGCTCATGACATTTTATACAAGCTAGAAGTTGGAAAAAAAAAATGTATGTAGCTAGAGTTGTATAGGTATTAAACTTTATGTGATGTCTCTGAATGTAGTTATTGATCGGCTCCTTGTAGAACTGTCACTCTAAAGCTTCGCTTTACTGCTGCTTACTCCCGTTCCACGGTAATTTTCGCTTCTTTGCTCTGCTTTAAGTTGGCTTTTATGAACCCACATTTCTGGACACTTCTGTTGAGATTTACTTCTGGTACAGTGTCTTCTTTTGAGTTTATTTCACTTTCTCTGCTTGTATTCGACGAGTTAATTATTGCGATATTCGCCGTGTTTGTTTGTATTCTGTACGATGCGTGTCCCCTGTAACGATCCCAATCGCCTTTGCGAGACCACCCTCGCCTCGCCCCAATCCCCTACTCTTTTCCAAAGTGGCAAATTGGAGGAAGACCTTTTGTTTTTCACAGATAAAGGTGATATTATCCTGCAAGGTGATTTCAACGCTAGAACAGGCAATTTGTTAGACCTAAGTGAACAAGACAATGACAATTTCATTTGTCTCCCGGATGATTATAAGATCGATTCGACAAAACAAAGATACTCTGAAGACATTGTTATTGACTCGCGCGGAAGAGCCCTGATAGACACATGCATAGAAAATGACTGATCTACGGATTTTGAATGGAGGGGTCCTAGGAGACAGAAACGGCAAAAAGACCTGCCATCAGTCAATCATATGGTAGTAGTTTAGTTGATTACATTATAACTAATGAGCGCTTCTAGAGCGGATCCAGTACCTAAAAGTTGACCCCCTAAAACCTCACCTTTCGGATCACTGCAGCTTAAGCAACTCGTTATGTATGTCTTATGAGATTACTGAAGAGCAAACATTTCTGAAATCTGCACCTGAAAGATACGTCTGGAGAAAATGTGACGAAACAAAAATTGAATCCGCTATGAACTCTGAAGAAATCAAAGATAGACTAAGATGTTTTATCGACACCGACTTTAAGAAAGACGCTAAATAACCTTGCAGCCCACAACTTTTCAAGCATAGTGGCCGACGTATACCAAAAAGCCGGCATCAAAAGAACTCAAAATAGGACCAAAAAGGGCCGATCTATTCATAATAAGTGGTTCGACCTAGAATGTAAAAATAAAAAATCCAATCTAGAGGGTTTAGACAAACTTTTAGTTAAAAATCCACACGATGAAAAGAACAGACGGCTGCTATTCGATTCACAAAGAAAAAAACATTTCCGCAAGTTAACGAAAAGTAAGAAAACTAGGTTCATTGAAGGCAAACTGAATGAAATATCTTCAAACTGCCATAAAAACCCCGACAAATATTGGAAGATTCTGAAATATATTTATGGCTCAACAACCAAAAAGTCTACACTGAACATTCCTACACAGAAACTTCTCGATCATTTAAAAAACCTGAATAAACAGACAGATGAGGAGCCACTGACAACGTTTGACGAACGAACTAAAATACATGGTCCCCTCGATTCCATTATTACCGAAAAAGAGCTCCTTGCGGCTATAAAAAAAACTAAAACGGAAAAGCGACCGGAAAGGACGGGATACATAACGAGTTCCTTAGATGTTGCAAGGGCCGCTCAAGTCAATCTCTTCTACACCTTTTTAACTCGGTTCTCAGCTCGGGAAACTACCCAGACGAGTGGAGTTTCGGATATATTACTCCGATACACAAGAAGGGGAGCAAAACCGACCCCAATAATTACAGAGGGATAACTATTCTGTCATGCTTAGGCAAGCTATTTAACTCTATTTTGAACAACAGACTAACCCAATACTTAGAGGACAATGATATTCTGAACGCCGAACAATCAGGATTTAGGATTAAGGCTCTCGGACAACAGATATTCTATTTGTCCTCAAATCCCTTATTGACAAGTATGCTCGCTCGAAAAAGAAAAAGAACTTTCTTTTCACCTGTTTTGTCGATTTCCAGAAAGCTTTTGACAGAATCTCGAGGAAAAAATTGCTAACTAAAATAAATAACATAGGAATAACGGGAATATTTTTTAGCTATTCATATTTCAATGTATTCTAATGACAGAGCTTGTATACAAGTTTAAAATAAGATAACAGAAAGTTTTCAGTGCTACAGAGGGGTCAAACAAGGTGATATCCTCTCACCGACCCTATTTAATATAATATACACGACCGCCCCGAGCAATTTAAAGCAGTAAACGACCGCGTATATCTTGATGATAGACCCATTGATTGCTTACTATACGCCGATGACATGATAAATTATAATGTTCCAATCGGCAGAAGGTCTACAAAAATGTTTACACAAATTACAAGATTACTGTACAGACAACAGTATGCAAGTCAACACAGATACAACGAAGGCTGTCGTTTTTAACAAGTCTGGGAAAAAGTTGAGCAGATTTATATTTGAAATCGCAATGGACAAAACATCGAAACCTCTACCACTTATACTGATATCTGGGTCTAACTTTTAGTGCCTGTGGTTCGTTTACTGTAGGCAAACAAGATCTGAAAAAAAAACCTGCTATGAAAGCTCTATAAGATAAGATAAGAAAAGAAATGGGAGCAAATTTTAGATTTAACGTTGAAATATCCCTAAAACTATACTTGACTCGATCACTAATAAAACCCATTCTTCTTTACGGAAGTAACGTCTGGGGAATTGATAAAATTCTACCAGACAGTCGTAATCCGATAGAACTAGTGCAAAGTAAGTTTTGTAAACAGCTGTTACTGAGTTAGTAGGAGCGCCTCAAACTTAGCATGTAGATGTGAGCTCGGGAAGTTTAGCTTAAAATCAGATTGCCAAACTAATAGCATAAAATTCTGGGTAAGACTTCTCGCTCTTGACAATAACTCGCTGCTCTCAAAAGCTTATAAGGAAATGAAAAGTACAAATGATAATGATACTTGGACACAAAAAATATGTAATATTTTATATAAGTACGGTTTTGGTGAAATTTGGTTGCTCGGCAACTCAAATCCTGAACTCAAGGTATTTCCAAAGGTATTTCTCAACAGAGCCAGAGATATGGAAATACAAGAATGCCTCTCTAGCTTGTTAAACGACAATTATAGAAATATCTCTAATCTCAAAACAGAGGTCGCGCTAGAGGATTAGTTTTCCGTACTTTAATCAGTTGAACAATGCCGGTGTTCTTTCAATCCTTAGTTTGGATCAATACATGACGTCACCACCACGAACGCTCCTCCTGAAACCTTCTGAAAACCTTATAACTGACTGTGAAAAAGCCAGATTTCTTGCATTTTCGATCTTTAAATTCTCTTATTCCGTGTTCTCAAAACAGTTATACATGTTAAGGTGGCTCGCCTGGATTTTCCATATCATCGACTTTTACATATCATCGACTTTCTCGAAATCTAGACCTAAACTATTAAAACGACCTAGTGTCCCTTGTAGTCTAAATGTAGGCTCACTGCAAAGTTTAAAACAATTGTATGAGAGCGTTTTCGAAAGAAAATGGGTTGAATATTTTCGTTTAAAAACTATACAATTCGCTTAACTTCCTGTTTAGTCGTCGAGAACTATGTTTTCAGGACCGATTCAAGCGATGTTTTAGCATATTGCTATTTCATTCCATTTGCTTTATTCGATTTCGGTTCATGGAATCATAAGTAATGTCATAAATATGCTCATTTTACTCAAAATAGTAACGTATTTGCTAAGGAAGCTGTAATTCGAAAACTAGTCCATAATTTTTTTTTTAAATCTTTTCACTAGAAATTCAACATGTACTACCCTGGCTCTGTAAATTTCAAGAACATTGAATCATTTTAAGGGCGCGGAATAAAAACAAAAACATAGGGAACTTTTACGTTCATCCACGCAATCTTCATTGCTGTATCATTTCGTTGATAGCTTCTATCTTTCCGAAATTTCTCTTTTGTCTAGATTCTACATACTTGTGTTCTCTTGAACTAACTAGTTTACCATACGCGCTTGCTACGCTTCGCTACTGCCGGAACGCTCGTGCAAAATTCTGTTATTAGTACGATGACATGCAATTATCATAGTCACGCTGCCAGTTGTAACATAATAATATATACAGCTTATATAGTGCTTATACAAATAGATCTAAGCGCTTTACAGGTATCTAAGAAATATAAAAAATGGAATATATCACTGAATAATCTAAAAATAAACAAAAATAAAAAATAAAAAGCACATAAATACAATAAGAAATATAATAATAAAAAGTATTAATAATAAACAAAAAAATAAAAAAAAATTCAATCATAAGCGACATGGAACAGATGCGTTTTCAATTTGGTCTTAAAGTCAGATAACGTTGTGCATTTTCTCAAGGTAACAGGTAGCCCATTCCACAGCTTTGGGGCCGCCACGGAGAAGGCTCGACCTCCATAGGTTTTTAAATTATACTTTCGTTCCCTCAACAGGTTTACTCCACCTGATCTAAGGTTCCTATTAGGTCTATATTGACTTATCATATTCCCAATATAATTCGGAGCAAGTCCATTAAGAGCTTTAAAAGTCAATAGCAAAATCTTATATATTATCCTCTCCTCAATTGGTAGCCAGTGTAACTGCATAAGGATTGGCGTTATGTGATCGTACTTTCGTGTACCCGATAATAATCGTGCTGCTGCGTTAAAAACACACTGTAACTTTTTCGTCTGGTTCTTAGGAAGTCCATAGAGTAAAGCATTAGCACTATCTAGCTTGCTGGTAACAAACGCATGCACAAGCGTCTCAGTAGTCTGGAATGACAAGTATCGCCTGGCACGAGCAATGTTACGTAAATGAAAAAATGCAGATTTACAGGTGTTATTAATTTGGGACGTCATAGTCAGAGTCTTGTCAAATATGACCCCAATGTTCCTTGCTGCATTCGATGGCGATATGCTATCAGGACCAATTGTCAGCGTAGAGAAGTCAGGTTCACGAATAAACTTAGAGCTCAGGAGGAGAAGTTCTGTTTTATCAGTATTAAGTTTCAACTTATTTAGCGCCATCCACTTGATTATGTCAGACAGGCAGAGTTCAACACGGGACTTAACTTGTTCAAGTTCATGACTGTTCTTGTAGTTGAACGACGCATAGATTTGGGTATCATCTGCATATAAGTGGAATTTCATGTTATGTGAACGCAGAATATCTCCTATAGGTGACGTGTATAATAGATATAGTATCGGTCCCAGCACTGAACTCTGGGGGATACCGCAAACTAAGTCATGGCTTGATGAAATAACTCCATTGACGTGAACAGCTTGCGTGCGATCTGACAAGTAGGACCTAAACCAACACAAAGCATCACCCCCGATTCCAAATCTTGATGACATTCTATCGAGTAGGATGATGTGATCTACTGTGTCGAATGCCGCCGATAGATCTAATAGTAGCAGTAACACACAGCAGTCATCATCTATTGAACATAGTATGTCGTTCTGTACTCGAACTAAAGCTGTCTCACAGCTGTGACCCTGTTTATAGGCAGATTGAAATAGCTCCTCAAGATTATTACTACTCAGATAATCAATTAAACGCGCGGCCACAACTTTCTCAGTTGTTTTTGAAATGGGCTCATGCGCTGTTATAATATATTTATTTACAATATCACTAATACAAAATCTCGTTTTTAATTAATATTTAGAAAATGTGTTTTCGGATATTCTTCTGTCTAAAGGTGTGGTCACTTTTTTCCGATCTGGTTACTAAAAATACACTTATTCAACATTTTCATCCAGCACTGCATGCCTAGCTTCATGGTAACATTTAACTAATTAACTAATTTTAACTAATTGTACTAAGAACAGAATTTGCACGAGCGTTCCGGCAGTAGCGAAGCGTATCAAGCGTGTATGGCAAACTTGTTAGTTCAAAAGAACACAAGTATGTAGAATCTAGACAAAAGAGAAATTTCGGAAAGATAGAAGCTATCAACGAAATGATACAGCAATGAAGATTGCGTGGATGAACGTAAAAGTTCCCTATGTTTTTGTTTTTATTCCGCGCCCTTAAATTAAATGATTCAATGTTCTTGAAATTTACAGAGCCAGGGTAGTACATGTTGAATTTCGGGTGAAAAGATTTAAAACAATATTTATCGACTAGTTTTCGAATTACACCTTCTTTAGCAAATACGTTACTATTTTGAGTAAAATGAGCATATTTATGACTCCGACCATAAACCGAAATCGAATAAAGCAAATGGAATGATTTTTTATGGGAAGTAGTCCTATGCCACAGGTCAGTATGAAAAATGCTAAAAATATCGCTTGAATTGTTCCGTACGCGGCCGTAAAACACAGTTCTCGACGACTAAACAGGAAGTAAGACGAATTGTGTTTTTTTAACGAAACTATTCAACCCAATTTTTTCCGAAAACGCTCTCATACAATTAGCCTGGATTTCAGCCGTCTCCTCTGGTTCGAGAGGGCTGAAATTCAGGCTCTCATACAATCTTTTTATACTTTGCAGTCTTGAAGGCCTACATTTAGACTACAAAGGACACTAGGTCGTTTTAAAAGTTTAGGTCTAGATTTCGAGCAAATTGTTATATGTAAAATACGCTGTGTTGCTATGGTAACACGGATGTCAAACAAACCTACATTTTTGGAAAGTTTATTATATTTCTAGTAAATGGGTAAAGTGGCTAGCCCGACCGAGCTCTGACAGTGGAGCGTCAGCCGTTCAAAGTGGGTATGGTGCATCCCTGGAAAATCTAGGAGAGCCACCTTAAATTAGAATGTAATATTATTAAACCTTGTGTGTTCAAAAGAGATCTATATCTTGAAGTTGCATGTCTGGAAGTTGTAATATATGCATCATGTATTGTGTTACACTTAATCAGTATGTTTACCTAAGATTAATTACACAACTCGGATTACATGTAATGAGGACCGACACAGAGACCAGGCGGTTCAGTAGTCATATGACACGCACGGAGTAATAAACACGAGAATCGATCACATCCATCCAGTGTATATCTTTATATAAGTAAATCTAAGGCTTATTACATGGTGTCAGAAGTGGGATCACAAGTCATTATCCACAACAGAAAAGAAAACCGAAATGGCCACGACAAATCTGCAGTGGGCAGCGCCCAGAAAACTCGACTTTGACGGGAATGTCAGCGACAAGTTCCGAAAGTTCGAGGAACACTGGAATCTCTTCGAGAAGACCGAGCTTAAAGCAGCAAGTCCATGGAGGAGAAATGTTCCTACTTTCTTCTCTGCATAGGCGACAAGGGAAGAGAAGTACACAAAACATTAGTACCGCCACCCGAGACAGAGACTAATGAAGAAGGCACAGTTGTTTGGAAAAGAACAACAGAAGAACTCAAAACGGCCTTCAGAACATACTGCAATCCGAGTAAGAACTTGACCTACGAAAGACACAAGTTCAACACAAGAAATCAGGCAGAAGACGAGACGATAGACCAATACGTCACTGTACTACGTACACTGGCCGCAACCTGTGAGTTCAAGGACCTTACGGACGGGTTAATTCGGGACCGAATAGTCTGCGGTATACGATCGCAAGGTCTTTGAGAACGCCTACTCCGCGAGGGAGATCTTGAATTACAGAAAGCTTTGAATATACTGATGCAGAGCAGGAGAACATTCCAAGCAGCAGATGAAATCCTTTGCTGCAGAGGGAAAATTAGTGGACGATATCGGAAAGGAACAGACGTCGGAAAGAAAATCAGACCCCAAGAGCCACGAAACAACATTAAGCCAGCAAGAAAAAACTGTGGTAACTGCGGGAAATTGCACGAACCGCGAACTTGTCCAGCCTACGGAAAGAAGTGCAACAAATGTGGCAAACTGGGATACTTCGCAAAGTACTGTAGGTCTTCACAGGACATTCCGAAACCAGTGCGCAACTGAGAGTATGAGAGCGACTACTCAGAGCATGGATTTGACGAGCTCACAATCGACGCGGTAGTAAAGACAGATACAGAAGAACACGCGTTCATCAGAGTTAACAATGCAAACATTAAACTGAAGCTTGACTCTGGCGCGGAGGCCAATGTCCTAACGAAACAGGATTTTGAGAAAGCAGTGCAACAGAAGAAACGGCAGAGCAAGCTGAAAGCAACAAACGCTAACGGCGTTCGGGGGGCATAACGTTCCAATACTAGGAATGTGCTTCCTGAAGTGTATGCATAAGGGAACAACGCGAGTTCTCCAGTTTCACGTGGTTAATGAGGGAAAATCACTTCTCGGTTGTGAAGATTGCAAAAGTTTGAAGCTGTTATCGTTTCATGTTAACGCACTGAAGGAACAATCTCCGAAAGAGAACAGTTTGTCAGAACTAAGTGATGAAGAAATCTATGCCAAATACTCCACATGTTTCGAGGGATTAGGATGCATTTCCGAGCTCTATCACATTAAACTGGGCGACAGTGCCACGTCAGTTATTCACCCGCCGAGAAAGATTCCAGCGGCGATACGAGACAGAGTTCAACAAGAACTAGCAGAAATGGAATCACAGGGGTTGATCAAGAAAGTGAACGAGCCAACCAGGTGGGTTAACTCCATGGTTGTGAACGAGAAACGATCGGGCAAGCTAAGAATTTGTATTGACCCGAAAGACTTGAACAATGCCATTCACAGAGAACACTACCAATTACCGACGCAACAGGAAATCACTTCAAGGCTTGCCGGCGCTAAGTAATTTAGCAAACTCGATGCTAAGTCAGGCTATTGGCAGATGCCGCTAGATGAAGAAAGCTCTTATCTGACAACATTCAATACTCATTTTGGACGCTACAGATTTACTGTCATCCCGTTTGGTGTTGTCTTCGCCCAAGAAGTTTTCCACAGAACTGTGAGCGAGAAGTTCTGTGACATTGACGGCTGTGAAACTGACATAGATGACATTTTAATATGGGGGCGAACAATGGAAGAGCATGATGAGAACCGTGAGCGTGTACTCAACCGTGTCCAGGAAGTCAACATGACGCTCAACAGAGACAAATGTGTATTTCGCGCCAAAGAAATCACGTACCTCGGGGAAACACTGACAGCAGATGGCGTGAAACCCGATGAAAGCAAAATCAAAGCGATCCAGGAGTACACCAAACCAGAGAGCAAACAAGACGTGTTGAGACTGCTGAGGATGGTAAATTTCATCGCGAAATTCGCACCGCAAATCTCTGACACTATACAACACCACTGAGAGAGTTAACGAAGAAGAACGTGGAATTCCACTGGCTTGATCAACACGAGAAAGCGTTCAACGATCTCAAGCGGTTGTTGGCAGAACCAGGAACTTTGAAGTATTACGACGTAACGAAGCACGTTACACTTCAAGTAGACGCATCACAGAAAGGGCTTGGAGCAGCGCTGAGTCAAGACCAGGGTCCGGTTGCTTATGCGTCAAAAGCGATGAACGAAGCACAGCAACGTTACGCGCAGATAGAGAAATAACTTTTAGCGGTTGTCTTTGTGTGCAAACGGTTTCACCAGTACATATACGGCAAAAAGGTCACAGTAGAATCAGACCACAAGCCGCTGGAAGCTATCTTTCGCAAGCCATTATCACAAGCGCCATCTCGTCTGCAGAAAATGTTACTTCAGCTTCAAGAATACGACATTCATCTGAAGTACAAGAAGGGAAAGGAGATGTACTTAGCGGATGCATTGTCAAGAGCATTTCCACCGGAAGTGATCAAAGAAATACAGTTCGAGAAAGACATTGAATCCGAGAAATATGTGCATCTCATGAGCAAGACAGCACACGTAACGGACAGGCAACTAACGGAAATCAAGAACGAAATTGAAACCGATGAGAACATGCAGACACTGATCAAACACATTCGTGGAGGCTGGCCAGAAAACAAGAGACGAGTGCCCAGTGAGATACACGAGTACTACAGCTGCCGGGAGGAACTATCAGAATATGACGGCATTATCTACAAGGGAAACAACATCCTGATACCACTAGGGCTGCGCGGTGCCACGTTGAGACAGCTGCACACGTCACACCAAAGCATTGAGAAGACAAAACGACTTGCAAGACAGTGTATCTTCTGGTCGGGCATGTGTGGGCAAATTGAGGACACTGTCTAAATATCCAACGTGTCAACAACACCGCAACGCTAACGCACGAGAACCGCTACTATCACATCAGCTACCAAGTCGCGCCCGTGGCAGAAAGTTGGGACTGACCTCTTCGAGTGGAAGGGACGCGCTCACCTAGTAGTAGTTGATTACTACAGCCGATATCCAGAGGTATCAGAACTAAGGGACACGCGCTATAGAACTGTGATTAGCAAAATCAAATCCATGTTTAGCAGACACGGAATACCTGAGGAAGTTGTATCTGACAACGGTCCACAATTAACTCCTCACACGCGTTCCAGGAGTTTGCTCGAGAATACGACTTCAGGCACACGACGACCAGTCCTAGGTATCCCCAGTCTGGTGGTCTTCACGAGAAGACAGTGCAAACTGTCAAGAACCTGCTGGACAAGGCAGCAGAAAGTAATCAAGATACTTATCTAGCACTGCTAGAATACAGAAACACACCGATCGATGGTGTAAGTCCAGCGCAGACGCTCATGAGTCGCAGACTGAGAGCTGTGCTTCCAGTGAGCCACAAGCTGCTAAAACCTTCTACTATTAGCACAAAATACTTCCAGACGGCAAGAACCAACAGCCAAGATAGCCAACGGAAGTATTACGACCGTACGGCTAAACCACTACCTGTTTTGACTGAAGGTGAAAAAGTCAGATTCAAACTGCATCCACAGGCAGATTGGAAACCAGCAGTTGTCATTCACCGGCAAGCATAACGCACCAAGGAGTTATGTTGTATCTGCTGAGGGTGGATCCGAGTATCGCCGAAACAGACGTCACTTGATGAAGACAGAGGAGAAGGCTCCGATTACCGAACCATTTGAGATAACATCAGAGCCAGAGCTTGAACCAAAACCTGAAGTTCAGCCGCAGGCGGATGATCCTGTATCCAAACCTGAAATGCGAGTGCGCCGATATGTTAGGATAATCAAACCTAACCCAAAATACATGGACTGACTTCACTAGACTTTTCAACCGGACTTGTCTAAAAAAATAGTAAACAAAGGAACTATTAAGAGACCACAGAACCATATTGATAATTATTCTAGTTTGGTTATGTACTAGCTATGATCATCCTTTGTTTCACCCACAACCCCGGACAAAAATGCTTAAGAAAATGTTTTTATTATTCAATTGTTCTCTTATATTAGCTTTTAAACAAGAATAACACAATATTACTTACCCCCGTTTCCCCCGGGTACAATTGTATGGGGAGGGGGAGGGGGGAGGGTCACTTGTTCGCCAAGTATTACCAGAGTATACGAGCTTTTGAACTTTTTCTTAAGAATTTTGTCCGGGATTGCAGGTGTAAACATTTCATTTAAAGTTTTAATTTCTTTCAATGTCTGGAAAAGGGGATGTAATATATACATCATGTATTGTGTTACACTTAATTATGTTTACCTAAGATTAATTACACAACTCGTATTACATGTAATAAGGACCGACACAGAGACCAGGCGGTTCAGTAGTCGTATGACACGCACGGAGTAATAAACACGAGAGTCGATCACATCCATCCAGTGTATATCTTTATATAAGTAAATCTAAGGCTTATTACAGAAGCCTGCCTTTGAGGGCTCCTCTCCTACCACATTGAATCGCAGAACCGCCAGGGAAGCTAGGGTTTCCTACAGCCTCCTCTTTGATATCGTACCAAGTACTGTACACACACGAAAGACAACCATTAATTTGTTATTCAATAAAGTACAACCTAACCGTGTTTATCTTACTCACGTGTCCGAAACTGCCCGTTCAGTACTTTCATCAGGCTACCCTCATCACGGGAGCTGGTTAAATCTTGACAAATTGTAGATTTACAACAGAACCTGACCTGGGAATTATGAATGATCTAAGGAAATCATATCCAGCTAGGTGGGTTCGGAGGATTCGATCGAACCCCCCTTTCTCCTCAAGCATGTTTGAAAGCCTGCATGGTTTTTGCATAGGTACGCTAATTAGATGTTAAAGAATGCCAATCAGGATTAATGCTTTGCGAGCCCGTGTTTACAGTACGAAAATGGCGATTGTAACGGTTTTCTATTGTTCAAACTCGCAAAGCATTAATCCTGATTGGCATTCTTTAAATATAAGTTTCATTCCACAGAGTAGCTTGGCTCGTACGCGTTGTCCAGTTTATCCGCGATCGCAATACTGTCCGCGTTGGTTGACTGACCATTGACGATTATGACGCTGCAACATTGGCCATCGCAAGGATTGTACAGCGCTCGACATATGGGCAAGAACTTAAGGACTTGAAGAAACAAGTCGCAGTCAGGTCTTCGAGCAAGTTCGCTGCATTAAACCCGGCATTGGATGGCCAGGACGTGTTGAGAGTGAGTGGTCGAGTTCAAGCGCTGGCAGTTGCTCACAGAGCAGAACAGCAAATCATTATTCCAAGAAATCATTATGTTGCGTCGCTAATCGTCCGTCATCTACACCACCTCGTCGGGCATTTGGGACGCGAACATCTGATAGCAGCACTGCGAGATAAATTCTAGATCCCACAAGCCCGTGTGCTAGTTCGTTTAGTTCTTAATCAATGTCTTACCTGCAAGAAGCTTAACGCCAAGTCGATGACACAGCAGATGGCTCCCTTAGCCAAGGGACGGCTGATGGCATACGAACCCCCCTCTTTATGTCAAATATGGAAGCTAAGAGGGATAGTGAAACGCTGGTGCTGTTTATTTATCTGTCTGACTACCGGTAGTGTACACCCAGACGTAGTAACCTCTATGCATGGATACTGACGATTTTATCATGTGCCTGCGACGATTCATGAACCGTCGAGGCGAAATAACGGAACTAAGATGTGATAATGGTTCGAATTTCGTTGGGGGAGAACGAGAGTTGAGAGAGAGCCTCAAACAGTGGAACCAGGAACAAATTGAGCGCGAGCTTAATATCCAACGCGGTTGTAAATGGATATTCCAACCTACCACTGCATCGAGTATATGTCGGGAATATGGGAACGAAAAGGTTCGCAGCGCAAAGACCGTACTGAAGTCGATCGTCGGGTCGCAAATGGTAACTGACACAGTACTCCAGACACTACTCACTGAAGTGGAAAAAGTTCTGAATGGAAGAACTCTGACTGCTAACTCAGACGATCCGAACGACCTGCAGCCCCTAATGCCTGCTCACTTTCTGATGAGAGGAAGACCATTTGCTTACCGCCAGGGGTTTTCGACAAGACCAACGTGTACAGGAGGAAATGGAGACAAGTGCAGTTCCTAGCTGACCTATTCTGGAAGAGGTGGCTCAAGGAATATTTGCCCTCCCTACAAGGCAGGGTCTTGCCTAATGTTAAACCTAATACGCTCGTCTATTAGGTTTAACATTATAATAATATAATATTATAATAATAATTATATCAAAACATTTAGCGTTATATTTTAGAGTTGTATTTAAAATATTTTAACTATCCAATTATCACAAAACACATTTTATCTAATTTTCTTTTTGCTGTGGCAAACCTGTAAAATAGCTGGATTGCTCCCTTGGGGACATCATTTATATAGCAAAGTGTTTCTGACCACATTAATACATTATTGTATTGTATTTCCAAAACACCAACTTCACACCATTTTGTATAACTGTACATGTACATGAGCCTTGTGCCATTGGCACTATAGTTTCAGAAAGGCCCCCATTATCAAATACTTGGAGGCACATGGGTTGCATACTTCTATCGCAAACAGGGCCCTTATTAACAAAGGGTTCCTAAAAAGTGATTTGAGCAAAAGTTCTAGCCAGAACAACGTACATGTATATAATTGACAGAAGGAACCATACAGACATTCCAGGGATGGAACCTCCTATGACATGCCTCTATACACTTATTCACATGATCAGCTGGCTCAGATTCAATTATACCTGAATTCATGGTGTACATGTATGGACATTACACCCTTGCTCTCCAAGAGAACTGAGACCTAGTGTCCATGTGTTTAGGATTACGTGATTCTCTGAATGTGCATTTTGATGGCTCAGAATAAAAAAAAATACCTATAAGTGCTCAGCCTGTGAAGTTTTATTTTGGTCCCTAGTCTAAACTTATGCATGCATGCAGCATGCATGCTACATACATGCAGCAGGCATGCAAATTGGCACCTCTGCATGCATGTGCATGCATGCGATATGCATGCATGCAGTTGGCATGTGTCATGGATGCATGCAGCTTGCATGAGTCTTGCATGCATACAGCATGCATGCAGCATGCATGTGGCGTGCATGCAAATTGGCACCTCTGCATGCATTTTATGCATGCATTGCATGCATGTCATGCATGCAGTGCTTGCATGCAGTGCATGCATTGCTTGCATTGCATGCATGTGTGATGCATGCAAATATTATTTAATGCATGCATGGATATACTTATGCAGGCAATTGCATGCAAGTATATGTGATACATGCAACTGTTATCATGCATGAATTGAACAACTGCAACCATAATTTAACAGCCAATTTGTTGTATCTAAGTTAGTGGGGTTTTAAATTAATCTAGACAATCCAGCATAGAATACTGAATACATGTATGTAATATATACAGAACAAGAGGCCCTGAGTGGCTTGAACTCGGGCCACCTATAGGAATAGGTGAATACATGGAGTTCATGAAGTTCTAGCATATTTTTGCGTCGTACATGCATGATCAGTACGTACATGTACCTGTATCTGCTGACCACCTATTTGGGTTCCCTGTGGCGTCGGGAGTTTAGCCCAGATGGTAAATCCCAGTCTCGTCCGATCCGAAATTTTAAACCCATCCATCCAGTTACTAACCTCGCCCGATCGACCACTTGGGAATAGCTCGTGTCATATCCTGTAGGCATTTCCTTTAGTTATATATTTTTTGCCGGTTTTTCTTTCAGATATCATGTACCAACACATTTAAGGGAATTAAAAGTCATCAATTTTCTTTAGTTAGGATAATTTTAATATTAATCATAATCCCCAGGTCTAGCGAGGCCAAGGCCAGAACAATCACCAGCCGGTCTAGTTCGAGTAAAGTTAAACACAGGTTAAATTAGAATACATAAAACTCTTAAAATAATATCATAGCGAACATATTTTAACTCCTGTCATTGATAGCTTTGTACAGTATCAAAGCACTTTACGATCATGCTGGAGTGCGAGTTCTGCATGTAGGCTTGTAGCGCTCGGTACTTGGTTTAGAAAAACAATCGACAAGTAAATCGAAGCAACAAAATACCTTCTCAATAATCCCTAAGGAAGTACAGGAGTAAAAGAGAACATACACAAAAGCTTGTGCTCTCAGATGTCGCATCGATCGGTGTTAATATTAAAAAGCAGCTTTAGTTGTATTCTTGGCTTTTATTTGGCCTTGTTGTTCGACCTTGCGGAGTGCGAGGCTTGTAGCGATCGATACTTGACTTAGAATAAAACATTCATTAAGCTGTTTACATTTGAGAGATATCACGACTAGTACTCGGGTCTCAGCCATCCTGAGTCTTATGTGTGTAATTTAAGTGACCTGCAGCATCCCGAGCGATATTGAATCTGATTGGTTGACCCTGTCACGTGTTGAGTAATTCTGGCGACACAAAAATTAAACAATAAACGCCTGGCCTCAGTAATGAGTAGCGGTGCTTTATCAGATTAACAAACTCAAGCTGGAAGTGAGAGTTTGTAAATCTGATAAAGCACGGACACAATATACTGGCTTAATTATCAAACATCTAGGTGAAGAGCCCTTTTTCAGTTATTTTGGAGATGTAACCTAATTCAGCCGAGAAAATCAAAAAAGGTTATGAAAATCAGGAGAAAATCTGTATCAAATTTACAGATCACTTATCGCTCATTGAATTCCTTTGTTTTTTGCTTCATGGATTATTATAAATGAGATTTGATAATAATAAATACAGAGCAATCAATGCAAGTTTAAAGTTTAAGCACTGTGAGGGTTTAGCAATAAATTAAATATAGATAATTGAGCAAGCCATACATGCATGTACATGTGTCTGCAAAAGCAGCTGCTGCTTTGAACTCATATCAGCAGGTTATTATAGTGTTTGTACAATGTATACAAATATATTCAGCTGACTGCCCTACATGACTATTTTTAGCCCATAATATAAAGATTTCTAGAGATTTGAAATTTAAATAAGTTGAGTAAATTACATACTAAAACAGAACAAGGGACAGCTCTCATAAAAAAATATTGTATGTATTGTTGCAAGTTTGCAGTGTACACAAAGGTGGCAAAATAACACTTTACTATGATGTAAAAATGTGTCACTTACAAAAAGATGTTGTACCATAGTTCTCAGAGACATTATTGACCTTGTAGGGTGGGTGGGTAGGCCTAAAAAATTTTTACAATGTATATCACCTGGATAAGCCTGATTCTTTCACAGACCCCACTCGGTCGCTGCACTTCCCCTTATGCAAAGGGTATGTTACAGTACAATGCTGGCTCCAGAAAATCCTGGATCGCATGCTTCATTACTTGCTTATTCCTTCACAATTGCAGGTATGGGTGTACTATCTTAAATGGCAAGAGAAAATGTACATGTTTTCTTAACCTATAAGCAGAGATGTTAAAAAAAATCTAATTGTCACTGGATCCCATGTTGCATATGTTGTGGGACAATTTTGATGACTGGTTGAAATATTTTTTAACCCGGGGCAAATATCTTTTTAACTGGGGAAGATACATTTGAACTGGGGCAAATATGTTTGAACTGGGTAAAATATGTTTACCTGTGAGCTTATGTTCACTGACCGGTCAGTCTCTTTTTGTTGGGGTAAGCCATTGTATTTTGATAAATACAGCCGACAAACTCACATGTTTACCTGTGAACTCTAGTCACCATTTAGCTCTAAAAACCTGTTGTTTACCTGTGAGATTATGTTCACTGACCGGTTAGGGTCTTTTTTATATTGGGGTAAGCAATTGTATTTTGATAAATACAGACAACCTCACATGTTTACCTGTGAACTCTAGTCACCAATTAGCTCTATAAACCTGTTGTTTACCTGTGAGATTATGTTCACTGACCGGTTAGGGTCTTTTTTTATGTTGGGGTAAGCTATTGTATTTTGATAAATACAGACAAACTCACATGTTTACCTGTGAACTCTAGTCACCAATTAGCTCTATAAACCTGTTGTTTACCTGTGAGATTATGTTCACTGACCGGTTAGGCTCTTTTTATATTGGGGTAAGCTATTGTATTTTGATAAATACAGACCGAAACTCACATGTTTACCTGTGAACTCTAGTCACCAATTAGCTCTACAAACCCGTTGTTTACCTGTGAGATTATGTTCACTGACCGGTTAGGGTCTTTTTTATAATGGGGTAAGCTATTGTATTTTGATAAATACAGACAAACTCACATGTTTACCTGTGAACTCTAGTCACCAATTAGCTCTAAAAACCTGTTGTTTACCTGTGAGGTTATGTTCACTGACCGGTTAGGGTTTCTTAAATGAAGGGTAAGGATAAGGTAAGACGATTAGTCACTTATAGAATAAACGGGTGGTGGTGAAATCAACAAGCGCTTGTGTGGCGCAGTGCGTTAGTCAGTGGAAAACTGGGCATGTCAAGGCAGAGCTGCTGAGTTTGAATCCCATTGAGTTCGAATCCCGCAGAGTTCGGTACATTGATATTACATCTGAATGAAAGGTAAGTGTAAGTATAAGGGAAGAGAGGGAAGGAAGGAAGGGAGGGGATGGCAAAATATTTTTTTCCAGGAGAGGGTGAATTTTTTTTTCTTTTGAACACCCCCCCAAAAAAAAAGACTAAATAAAATTCCTTCTTAGAATCTTGATAATTGCCCCAGTTCAAACATATTTGCCACAGTTCCAAAATATTGGCTCTGGTGTTCAGAATTGCCCCACAACACATACAACCCTTCAATTGTATTCTAAATATAAATACAATAATTAAAATTCATGTACTAATAATACTTGATTAATTTTTAATTATCAATTGAAACTAAAACTCACCTCAAATCCACTCCAACTCACCCCCAAACCTGTTCATGTAATTAAAATTACAAATAGTTATTATAATTGTGATTATGTAATTAAGGGCTCAATTACACAAGGCCTGCTAGTCCGGTTGCCAACCTTTTTCCAACAAAATTTAAATTAAAAGCTTGACATTAAGAATTCATGTATGTTTTTCTTGAAATCTTCAGAACATTTAAGGCCAACTGCTGAAAGTTTGAAAAAAATATGAAATTACATATAGTGCATGTACCTACTGTATCTACAGTACATTTTCTTTTTCAAGGTGTTAAATTGGAACCACATTTATTTTTTGGCCTAATAAATAACTTATTATCCATCTAATCAGCCAATACAGCTGTGTATTTATCCTCATTCGCAATTTTGCTGGTAAAATACATGAGTTATTACTTTACTGTTTGAGAAGTCTGTATAGAGAAAAACTGTGCCTGTGCAACATCTTGAAATGTACTGACCGAGATCACAGGCAGAGGTCAATACTTTCAAGACTGCACGCACAGTTTTCTTCTATAGTAAGACCAACCCTAAGCCGGTATATAACATTACTTTTTTATCTATTTTCTGTTTACTTCATGAGACAAATATTATTATTGAACAAGCTCCAGTGAATTGAGAGTGCACGCACCGGTTACCGTGACTGTGGTCATATCTGACAAATGCAAAAAGGCTGCCTGCTCCCAGAACCAAACCAACATCTATGAACTGGGAACTCTTAAGCATGACGTGCTGGCTGAGTGAGTCTCAACTCGTCAAATATGTCTCATGGATCCACAGCTATTTTAACCATGTTATAATGAAAATCATCGTATTTAATACATGGTGCATAAATATTGTAATATCCCCGTATATAATACCTCCTTACAATGTTTGACAATACTATTCACATCCCCTAAACTATCTAGAAAATATCTGGTAGGTCCTAATCTACGGTAGCTCTGCATTTATTAAATGTCGGGCTACATTAATTGGTTCAGTTTTATTGTAGTCATTCCCCAAGTTCAACTGTAAACACTAACAGCTACAACTTCCGAAGGAATTAGTCTGTTGACAATTTGCATTGACGAAATCACTATCTAGAAAAGATCTGGTAGGTCCTAATCTACGGTAGCTCTGCATTTATTAAATGTCGGGCTACATTAATTGGTTCAGTTTTATTATTGTCATTCCTCGAGTTCAACTGTAAACACTAACAGCTACAACTCCCAAAGGATTAAGTCTGTTGACAATATCACAAGTTCTCTATACTAGCTCTTCTCTATAGAGACATAAATTTAATAAATGCAAAGCTACCATAGATTAGGACCTGCCGGATCTTTTCTAGATAGTTTAGGGGATGTGAATAGTATATTTGTCAAACATCGGAAGGAGGTATTATGTACGGGGCTATTACTAACAATATTTATGTATACAAGTTCATAAAACTGTCAAAGCCCTAATCTCGATTGATCACCTCCTTTACTAAAAGTATCAGTCTATATAAATATAAACTTCAGGAAATGAATGTGTGGATTTCATTGTTCATTTCAGAGAACATTCAGGAATTTGCATGTTGATTGTACATTTCAGAACAGCTTTCTCCCTGAACAAACTGTATTTAAATACTAGTATTCGGTGAGCAAGAAATATGAAAGATCTATGAACACAAATGCCTTACCTTGCTGTTTGTTTGGTCATCGAGCTGATATAAGGTATTAATTTCAGCGAGATTTCGTTTCCTATGTGTCGTCTTCTAAAGCACAAGGAAGCACACGCCAATTCAACACTCCCTTCGGCTTCGGTTTGCCATTCGAAGCGAAATAAACTACTCTCGCGGCCACAATCCTCCACAGAATCCCAGTAAAAAGGTTGCTCTTTCTTGTGAGTACGCTTTTCCCTCAAATCCAGCCTTGCAGCAGGCACAACAATGCATTTCCTTTCTTCCAAATTTGAAACACCCCGCCACGAACTCAACCGTTAAAAGCCTGCTGGGTAACCAAGCCTGCGCCCTCGAGCACCGGCTACCGGATACCCCTGATATAAGAGAGCATTGTTTTAATCTCGCCGGTGTTGTGTTCACAAATTTATAAAAAAATATCGAAATGCAATAGCCTCCTCTGTAGCCTGCGTAGCAAGCGTTTCTGTTTTTTTTTTCGCTTTTAAATGGAGGAAGGGGGGAAGAGAAACAGTTTCCTTTTTCCCTCCTCTCCTTCCCCTCCCTCAATTTTTTTGCGCTCGCCCTATTCTCGCGCGGCCAAAAAAGCGATAAAACCACAGAAACGCTTCCTACGCATTCTCCCCGTTGAATTAACAATTATCCTTAAATGGCAAACACGCTTGAAATAATGATAATCGTTAATCCTACGACAAATCCTAACCCGAACCACAAACCGAACCTTAACCATCGGTCGAGTTCACGGGTAAACGACTGGTTCTCACTCACCTAGAGCTAGGGTTCACAGGTTAACAAGAAGAGAAGGTAAAGAGAGGGAAATATTTTAATAATAGAGTTTTATCATATCTACAAACAATCGGGCAGCCCCCTCGTGTTTGTAAATCTGATAAAACACTACTGCAAGTTTTCGAAACAGTACTACAGACCCTTATGAAATTGACATTCACAGAATTGGGCTTCCTGTGGTGTCTACGCGAAGCGTGCTGTGCAGGACCGGTGTCCTTAATTGTATGATCAGCATAAGGTTATATGAACCGGCGAAAGGGGTAAATTACACTCTTGTGATTTAGTTGTTGTAACCTTCATTCCATTATAGGGATTATATTATTTATACAGTCGTATCAAAAATAGAAATACGTGTGTTGTTGGTCATGCGGTGTAAATACCTTGGTATTTTCAGCTGCTAAGGGCTCATCGACAAATCAAAACAAATTTCCTTAACGTCCTTTGGACATTATTGGCCTGGAAGTTAAGAACATATTTTTTTGAACCGTCATGAATAACTTTATTGTACAATTGTATACGAATTGGACGTGGGGAGGGGGGTGGGGGGTCATAGCTTAACGTATTTTTCATAATTGTCGACGACCCCTAACCTGTTGTACTATTATTTTGTAAGCCTAAGTAACTTCTTCCTGCACTTTTTACATGATTTCAACAACGACATAAAGTCCATAAAGTAAGAAAGAATGTTGGTTTGGAGTCTTAGTACAAAGAACTCCATATGGTATACATGTGTAATTTGAACTTTCTCGTAACTCTTCAGGAATGGGGTTATCTCTGTGGCGAAGATGAGAAAGCCTGTAGCGAGTAAGGGAAGAGAAGGGGAGGGGAGGGGAAAGATTCTCCTCTTCCCGACTCCAGTGCTCTCCCTTAAGCTTCGCCGATAGAGACACAAGAAACCCAAATCCCTTTATAAAACTCAGGACATTTAAGTAAGGTAATACTAGATAGGAAATAAAAATTGTATTGATCCCGTATCAGAATTTTTTTTTTAGAGATCGCGATAGACAAATAGTGAACAAATTGGCCTATTTAATTATGCAGTACTAATTGCTAACTGTAATGTAAATCATAATATCCAAATTAGACCAGTAAATAAATTGTTATCTAATTGTGATTTTAAAGTAGCTATCATTAATGTACATATTCTTAATTATTCAAGGTTTAGTCCAATTGTCTTCTATACGTATTTCAGTATCCATACATGCACTTAGATTTCCATGCATGCATTCTCAATCTGCATGCATACACTTGAGTTTTCATGCATGCACTTTCAGTATGCATGCATGAACTCGAGTTTGCATGCATGCACTTGAGGTTGCATGCATGCACATTCAGATTGCATGCATGCATGCATGCATATTTGCATGCTTTGCATGCATGCAAATCTACTGCATGCATGCGCGCATGCATGCATGTTCTTGTGCATGCATGCTGCAGGCATGCTGCAGGCATGCGGCATGCATGCATTTTTTGGAAGGGATTATTAGCCTAGTACCATACAGAAAGATGGAGGCTGTACATTTGACCACAATTCTCTATGAAACTAACAAAGTCCAAAAACAAGTACAAATCATCTACCTCGGTAACTGCACTTGTACTTGCACAATTCAGGTTTTTGTGGGTAAAAGTACAGACTCCAGATTGTTCTGTATCATGGATTGAAATAGGAAGAAAAGTACTGAGGAATATGCTTGCTGAACAAGGAAAGGCAGAAATATGGTACATGTACAATGTAGGACCTTTAATCAATTTTGCCATACATTGTACCATTCATTACAATGGATGACACTTTTCTCTCATGTGAGTATTGTACAGTCATGTATAATGACCATATTATGACCGTTTCCTCAGAGTACTGCACAGTTCATCTGGTATTTCCATGTGCATAGTATAGGTTTCGAAGTTGTTTCAATCATCTTTAATAGGTGAAATGTCAAAAATATATACGGTATTTGTTATGAAGGGGTGTTCAGATGATGAGGGGAAAAATGGCTACCATTATTGTCCGGGTTGTCAGTAGAAATTGAAATGAGGCAACATAGTGTTTCACAACCGGTTACAAGATGATAGAGTTGGTGACAATGTCATAAAAGTAGGAAAATTTGGGCAAAAACAGGCAGCTACTTTTAACCTGACAACCAGTGGAATTTACAGGTTGCTGGCTTCTACTGACAACTCTGGGTATTTCACTATTTACATTTTTAATTAACAACAGTATATGTATGTTATGGCACCATGCACAGGAATAATACTGGTTATTTATTGGGGTTAATATTTCTTATACACTGGATCTTGCATATGAATCAAGTGTCCATCTTTCTGTTTTCCTTTTTTTAATCTTTAACAAAGGCTATTCATATTTGCATTATTGTAATATAGTTTGGGCTTCAACCTACCCAACTAATCTTCGTAGACTACTGCTTCTACAAAAACGTGTTGTAAGGACAGTAGAAAACACACATTTTGATGCTCCCTCAGGTCCTATTTTTAAACGATTAGCGATATTGAAAGTCTCTGAAATCAATTCACTGCAAACTGGTATTTTTATGTACTCTTATTCTAATCATTTATTTATTTCTTGTTTCAATGATGATCTGTTTACTTCCGGCAAACAATTACATAATTATAATACCAGAAATGCTTCTACTATTGTAGAAATCTAGAATCAAACAATTTCGTATTAAATATCAAGGCCCACAACTTTGGAACTCATTAAACGATGAGTTGACAAATTCTTCTAGCTCAAAAAACTTAATATCAAACTTTAAAATATTCTTATTAACGTCATATTGAGAACTTAATACTGCCATCTAGAATACAGCTTCCTTGTCTATATACTCTCTTGCTGTAATGTTTGTACAGAGCTCCCTTGTCTATCTTAGCTTTAATATATGTACCCGCCATCTCCTGTAGTGTTTATTTAGTTATCTGTAATCTCATATGTAAGGGGAAGCCTCAACTTCCATAAGCCTTATGGTTTCTCGTTTAGGCTTCCTCGTCACTGCATGTTTTCCCCCCACAAATTATACGGCTGTTTATGTTACTGTACACTGTGGCAAACAAATAATAAAATACTTAGATCTGATGGGCATTTCTGTATTTGCATGTACATGCATGTAGACTGTGCATGTATAATAGGTTAAAGCTATTTTTTTATTGTCTAAAATGTTTGGAATGTATTTATTTTTAAATGAAGTAGTTGTGGGGTATTTGACAATATTTCTACTATTTGCCATTAAACATTATTTATCATTTTTAATTTAGGTATTGTAAATGCACCACTCTGGAGTCAGCTAAGCTACATGTACATCATGTAATGACCCAACCATGCTTTGAAATGAGTGCAAGATGTAAAAAAATCCCTATACATGTATTTGCTCACTTTGACAAATTCCCTGGCCCTAAACTTTCTTTGCTGGCCTCCACCCTGGGACAGACGGAGTTTTCAAATACCCCACATATATGTCTAGTGGTGGATGGTAGGTTCGAGATTGTAGGGACTAGTGTACTACAATAAATATTTTCTAGGGTTAGATGCAACTACACATACTTGTCAGTAATAAAAAAAAATCACTTTTATATGTACTGTCAAGTGATTGCACCTGGCTTTACTAGTCTAAAGGTAAAGATTAAATATCTCCCTAATGTGAATAATGAAAGAAATTAGTTTCTACTGGATGAATAAGGATTTTCAGCAGATACACTGAGACAATGCAAGGCACTTGTCAAGCAACGCCAGCACGCATGCGCATGGTTTTTCAGAATTTCAGCATAAAAAGGCGTGAAAATTACACTTGTCATAGAATTTGCATATTCATGAAGTGTTTGTTCTATTTCTGCTCCTCCTACACCAGATAGTAGCAGCACTGCTGTATGTTGAGTAGATGGAGGTCCAGTGTTGCCATCTGATACTATAATCATTGTAAACAAATCGTGGCATTAGGAATGTAATCACCAAAAAGCCCTTGTTAAACACGACCCAGAAGTCACATGCAAAAAAATAGTTAGCTAAATTTAACTACGGATATAAAAAGTACATGAATCAAAGCTAATATCAATGTCTTACCTATTAATGGGAATTGCTCCGATCGTCTGTAAACACCATTTGTTCAACAGATAATTGCGGCCATTGTCGTTACTGTACGAAAGTCGATCTTCAAGTTCTAATTGTTAATTGGTTCGTGTTTGGCCCCAACTTTAGAAAAAAAAATTACCAAGCCAAAGACAAATTATTCGTTTCGCTATTGAGCTGGTTATTTTCAATAGTTAGACGAAAAGGAAGTAAATTTTACAATTTATATAACGCAGGTGCAACAGCTAACTTCGCCGCCATTTTCGTTGTCAAGGACTTAAACTTGCAAAACCTTGCATAGCAACAATAGTTGACCGCGCGATGGCCTGGAACCTAATGTCCCGCTCGAAACAGCCGTGTAAGTTATGTAAATAAATTAAGTGACCCGCGAGTGTATCCCGAGCGGTGTGATTGGTTGACCATGTCACGAGTTGTGCAAACTCGCAACAGGACAGAACAAAAATTAAAAAAAGAGAGACTGCATTTTAACACTCCGGCCGCTGCCTAGCAGCGCCGGCGTAACCGAGTAATGGAGCAATGGAGCTAGTAATGGAGCAGCAACCGTCGTCGAATTAGAGGAAAAACGACTGTCACGAGTCAAACAGTTGGTCTTGGCCAAGCCGACGCCACCGTTGGCGCTCATCCAACATCAAAGTCATTACTCTCAAAAAATTCCCGTAACGAAGCGAAAGAAAGACAGGGCAAAAGTGTCTCATTCTGAGGAAAGCCACAATTCAAGCCTGGACTAAGACAAGGGCTCAGAAAAGGATGGAAAGGCGAACTCAAAGCCTGTAAAAAGTAAAGATGACAACGCCGCCAAAAATGGCGGCAAAACCAATTCACGTGCATGGGAAACGCAAATGTCCCCAAGGTGGAAAGACAGAGAAACGCCTGAACGAACTACCACGGATATTAAAAATGCTGATAGTGTTGATAAATTATCGAATATCCTCCAGACATCCTTTTCAAACTTGGCAGAGGCAATGAATTCCGGGTTTAACAACCTATAGGCAAGTTATTGCGTATATATAGCGCAGACGAAAGTCCAGATGAGAGCTCAGGGGATCAAAGCTCAGGGCCAGAATCTGAGCCTGAGGGTGTAATTGAGACCCCAGCTAAGAGGCAGAAGAAGGATGCTTCTACTCCAGGTATCATCGAAAAACTAGCCAAGAACTTGAATTAGCAATTGGATGATGAGAAGGGACCAGAAATAAATCACCAACTAGCAAACCTGGTAGACAAATGCAAACAAGCTCTCGGAGCTAAAAAAAATACCAGACATCGCAGAACTCTAATGGAGACAATTCCAATTCCAATGCCTGGAACAATTTGGTGGAATTAGCACGTTCAAGTGACCTAAAGCTGCAAAAAATTCAAAAGCATAATGGTAGTGGTCACTAGCTGTGATTGATGATTTGATATATTACTGTATATTAGTGATACATTGTAAAGCGCCTTAGAACTTTGGGATTATGGCGCTGTATAAATTCATAAATTATTATTATTATTATAATTATATTTATAGAAGAAGAAGTTTACCCCAGCACTGAGTCCAATATCAGTAAACCGATGGATACTGTTATGCTATTATCCAATGCTAACACAGAAGTAAATATGCGACGAAGAGAAGGGCTAAAACCCGAGCTGCACCACAACTACCGCTACCTGTGCTCCCCATCAAATCCCATCACTTCTCAGCTGTTTGGGGATGACCTCTCCAAAGCAGTAAAGGATATAGAAAACGGAGGAAAACTGATGACAAGAGAGAAAGAAGACCTTTTGTTAGGCAGATAAGCGACCAAAAATAGCAGAATTGTTCAAATTTGTGATAAAAGCATGAAAGTTGCTGGGTTGATAGCTCTTACTATGTAGATTAATATAAAAGAAAGACCCCAGCGGGATCCGGACCCTAACCTCTTCATTTTAGGCGTTCAAGGTCATGGTCAGCGGTAAGTTACTACAGGCTCATGTTAAATTGTTCAAATGTCCCTAAAAGTACTAAACAACAATACAAAATAACATAAAACTATATCCTCCCCGCCCTTTTTTTCGATATTAAAAACAAATGTTTAACAATGTCAAAGTCGATGGCCAAATCACTGAAACATTTCAATGCTTTAAAGGTGTGAAGCAAGGGTGCATTCTCTCGCCAACACTGTTCAATCTATTCCTACATGCATACTTATGACTTTCCTAAAATAATTGCTGAAAAAGCTGATCGCAATGAACCACTGATAATAAATGGAATCAATATTAAATGTCGGATGACCTTGTTATTATGGCAAAAAAATGCTATCCAGCTACAAAACTATCTGAACGGTGTTGAAGAATTTACTTAGAAACAAACAAAGATTATACCGGTAAATCGATGAACAAGTATAAGTTTAGACAGGAGTATATTACACAGGAGTGTTCCTAGGCCCTTGTGTTGGCCCCTAACACAGTAGATGCAATGGTGTGTCTATTTATAGTCGCGAAGTTCGAGTATGCGATTATGTTGTCTTTTATTCTCTTGCGCTTTATTATTTTTAGCAGTTTGAACCGTGTTAATTACAATTGGTTAAAAGTGACGGCCTTTGTTTCTTCTCGCGGGAAACTCTATGCTAAAATTAACTCTACCGTCTACAGCGTTGTGTGACAATATAATGTGGGAAGAGGTACCTTATTATCACTTATTTTCGCGAGACTTATTTTTCGCGATTTTCGCGATTTAAAAAAAATCGCGAAATTAAAGTCCCGCGAAAAAAAGGTGCCGCGAAAATTAAAGACGCGAAATTTAGTGACCTTTATCAAATCCTTTATTTAAGTTTTCCGTCTACTAGGAATTTACATACGAGTAGGAGGGCTCAAATTTCAGTTCAACGCATGTCCTTATTCCTCATCGTCTGACTCATCTTGCTGAATTATATCAGTGTACTTTTAAAAGATGTTACTACCTTGTTGCTGACATTGTTGAACATTTCAGCCAGTTGCTTGTTGCGTTTCTATTCCGTTATGGTTAAATAAAATACAGAAATGGAATTTTAAAAAACGAGCACCAGTGTACTTGATTCGCGAAATTTAATTACCTTGAAAAACGGTGATTCGTCAAAATCGCGAAATTTAAGTCCCGCGAAATATTTCTATTCCAAATTCGCGAAATTAAAGTCGCGCGAAAATAAGTGATAATAAGGTACACTCCTCTGTAATATACTCTTGGTTTAGATACCGGGGAAAGAAATCGAGAACGTTACTTCATAAAAGTACATCGGCTTAATGTTTAGCACGATAGGTAGTTTTAACCTTGCAAAAACTGAACTGAAAAATATAGCTCTGAAGGCTTCCTCTAAACCGAAGAAATCCATGGGTAAACATTTTCGAACAGATATTAAATTAACTTCACGCCTCTTCGATTGCCTAATTAACCCAATTCTTCTCTATGGCAGTGAAATCTGGGGGGCAGACATAACGATGTCTACAGAGAGAGACCCAATAAAAATAGTGCACACAAAGTTCTGTAAACTTCTACTGGGAGTAAGCAAAAGTGCAACTAGTAATAGACCAGTTCGCGGTAAATTCCGACATTTTGAAAAGGGTGCAAACATGGCGCGAAATACAGTGTTTGTATGGGAATCGATGGGAATCCGATGCCAAATAAAATCGTGTTTTCAGTTTTCCATACATTGTCTGTAAATTTTCACGCGGAATTTGACTCGTTTTTACAGACAATGTATGGAAAACTTGAATCACGATTGCACGCTTCCCAGCACAGCTACAACCCTCAAATTTCGATATGTTAATCTTTTACCTGGTATCTTAAGTTTGTATCTGAAGAATATTTCAGAAATTCGATTTTACGGATTTTATTTGGCATCGGATTCCCATCGATTCCCATACAAACACTGACCTGTATTTCGCGCCATGTTTGCACCCCTTTCAAAATGTCGGAATTTACCGCGAACTGGTCTATATATAGACCCTTTGAATAAGTCCGGGTGGTATAGCATAGCAAATTAACGGCATTATGTTTCACTGACTAAACATTCGTTCAGTGCATTTCATACATCTCCCTGGACGCTTCAATTTCAACATTCCAGAGGACCTACCAGCCTCGTTGACATGCAAGTCACCAGGAGTTATGCATAGGGTCTATAATGCTTGCCGAGCAGAGTTTGGAAGATATCTTCATTCAGTGGAAGCAAAAACAACTGAGGAGTTAGAAGTTCTGGCTCAAGCTGAATATCCCAGAACGTACACGTTTATCGCAGGACACATATATAGATAGCACAGACGGTAACGGAACAAAACTGATTGGTATCAGAAAATGAAAACTGTCATATGTACGATTGGTTGGCTTCGGAGACATCTGGAATGAACCTCCGGTCAACCCAGTAAATTCAAAAGCCTTATGAAAAATTATTCAAACGAAGATTACAAGATATCGAATAGACAGAAAAGAAGGACAAGGCAATAAACTTCGTACGTATCGTACTTTTAAAATTAACTATTCGCTTGAGCCATACCTCTCTAATGTTCACAACATTGATCATCGAGCTCTAACTCGTCTAAGAATAAGTAACCACACCCTCGAAATTGAAAAAGGTCGACATTCTAGGCCCTACCTAAAGCCAGAAGAACGAATCTGCCCAAAATGTGACAAACAAGAAGTAGAAGACGAATTACATTTTGTGTTGAGATGCCCCTTCACTGAGTAGCACCTTCTACTCAGTTATTTTAAGACCCTGAGTGTTGGCCGTCCGGGGTTTGAACCCGCGACCTCCCGCACAACAGACCGGCGCTTAACCACTGAGCTAATCGGGAGGCCTTTACAATGGCTTAAGGCAAAACATAATCAATGTTATGAATAGGAAATTAAATTGATAGAAACCAAAATATCAAGATGAAAACGTAGATTTTAATTTACTAATAGATCCGCCTTTAAAATTACAAAAACAAGTTTGTTAGCATATACATGACTGCTTCAAAAAACGCAAAAATAATAGCTAAAAGAAGTACATTGAACACAAGACAATAAGACAAGACAATAATTTATTTCAATTAGAAGACGCTATTATAAATTACAAGAAACTTCCTTCCGCAAATAGTTAAACTAATCGAGGCGGGGGAAGAAAAAGGTGATTATATTACAAATGGAGTTAATTAATTAATTATAGCACAGATCTGACTGTGACATATAAGTAGAGAAGAAAAAAGGAAAGGGAAAGAGAAAGAGCGTGACTATATTATATACAAATCCAGTAAAAATACTGTTATTAAATGATAACATAGCAATAATTTAATTTACTTATATGACATATTTTCAAGGAAAAATATTTTATTTACACCATTAATTATCTGGGAGACTTCAAGATATTCATCAGCTTTTAATAAAATATCAAAGAGTCTGTGTTTCAATTCTGTTTTAAAAGTACGTTTTGGTAAGGTACGTATAGATGGAGTCAAAGAATTCCATATTTGTGGTCCAAGTCTCAAGAACGTTTGTCTCATCTTTTCAAGTCTGGTATGTTCAATGAAGAAATCATCTTGTGTAGAAGAACGCGTTTTATATTTGTGGATATCAGTTGTTTTAATAAAGGCACGAATAAGGTTTTCAGGAGCAGAATTATTAGAAATATCCCACATATTAGAAACATGCTCAAAATATATAAAGGAGATAGGGAGTACATTTGCATTAATAAAAAGAGGAACTGCATGATCTCTTGACTTTGCAAAGTAGATTAATCGTAAAGCTCGTTTTTGGAGAATTAAGAGTTTATTTAAATGAGTTTTAGAGGCAGACCCCCAAGCACATACACCATAATAGAGATATGGATTTATTAAGGCTTGATATATTTTTAGAAGTGGGTTTAAAGGAATAAAATGTCTTAATTTAGCTACTAGTCCTATCGTTTTACTAACTTTTTGACACATGAGGTGAATGTGTATTTCCACGAAAGTTCATAGTCAATTAAGACTCCAAGGTACTTTACAAAGTCCTTTCTCTCAAGTGGAATTGTGTTTTCTAGAATTGGGCCATATACTTTGATTTCAGGATAATGGAGTAACTTCTTTTAATTTGGTCGAAAAATTATATGATTTGATTTTTTTAAATTAAGAGTTAGCTTATTTGCTTGAAGCCATTCACACACCTTAAGTAATTCAGAATTTACTACAGATTTAAGGTAGTGAATATTCTTATTTGCATACATTATACTTGTATCATCAGAAAATAAATAAAATGTAAATTTATCAGAGGAACTAGTAATATCGTTAATATATAATAAAAAGAGAAGAGGACCCAGGACAGAGTTGTGGAACTCCACATAGAGTTGTCTCCATATCAGAAATAATACCACAATTAGAAGTGGTTTGTTTACGTTCAGTTAAATATGAGCTAAATCAGTCGTTTATTATACCCCTTATTCCATAAAATTGAAATTTATTTAATAGAATAGAATGGTCAACCGTATCGAAGGCCTTTTTCAAGTCAATAAAAATTCTACAAGTAAATTTTCCGTCATTCATATTATTTTGAATTGTGTTTATAATGTCTAATATTGCATGTCGTGTATTGTGGCCACTACGAAAACCATACTGAGAGTGATTCAGAATATCGTATATTTAGAGATAAATTTAGTAAGTCTTTCATTCATATTTTTTTTCAAAAATTATATTAAATACTGATAGCAGAGATATAGGTCGGTAATTTGAAGCATTGGTTTCGTCATCCTCTTTAAAAATTGGAATTATTTTAGCAAACTTAAGTATAGTAGGAAATTTTCCCGACTGAATTGATAAATTAAAGAGATCTGCTAAAGGCTGGCTAATAATATGTTTAGAAACTTTAAGTATTTCAATAGGGCATGAGTATAAGCCATGTGCTTTATGAAGAGGTATAACATTTATTTGAGAAATTATATCAGAGGGGATAATAGGGTCAAAATAAAAAGAGTTAGGCTCAGGCTGGCCCATTAATTCATAAAAAGACCGATTTGATGATGGTATTTTTGAAGCAAGCTAATATGACCTATTTTAGCAAAATGTTTGTTCAAAATATTCGAAATTTCGTTTAGATTGGTAGATAAACTATCATCAGATCTCTTAAGTGCGCATATTTGCTTCAATTTCTTTCTTGACCGAGAGATTAGTTGATTAATTCCTTTCCATGTTTGTTTCATGTTATTTGCATTTATTTCAAAGAATTGTTGAAAGTAATTTCTTTTATTTATACGAATAAGTAAGGAAATCTTATTTCTATATATTTTATATTTTCCTTGTTGGCCAAGTAAATATAATTTATTTTTGATTCGTATTGAAGTAATAAATCCTTTAGTAATCCAAGGTTTTGAGAACTGCTTGATTTTACGCTTAGACAGCTGTTTAAAAGGAGCATGCTTATTTACAAGTTTATTAACTTTATTATAAAAGGTATTAAACGATTGATTAACGTTATCACTTCTTATTAATGTAGACCACGGAATTTGAGCTAGTTCATTATTAAAGTGATTAGGATCAAATCTTGAAAAATCCCGTCTCTTTTTAGTTTTTTGTTTATTTGAGATATTCAGATTTGTGGATAATATACCAACTTGGGAGAAGTGGTCACTAATATCAGAGACGACGTTGCCACTTAAGACCAAATTTTCACAATTATTCATAAAAATATTATCAATCAAGGTAGCAGAGCTACCATAAACTCTTGTGGGTTTGTCAATAATAAGTAGAAAAGATAGGCTTTGGAGGCTTTGAAATAATTGTTGGCTATAAGAGCACTGTTGGATTTTAAGAAGATCTACTGTATGTTGAAGTCTCCCAATAGTATTATATTTTTGTTCTGAAGGCCAAAGTTTTCAAGTGCACTGATTAGATACTCAAGGAATTATATTGGGTTGTTATGGTGCCTATAGATCACTCCACAAATGATATTCTTTTGGCTTGTCATTTCAATTTCAGTCCATAATGCTTGATAATATGGATTAGATACCCGTTCAATTATTCTATAGTTTAGGTCCTCATTTCTATACAAACCTACTCCACCAGCTGATAAAGGGGTTGGTACATATTCAAAATTATAAACTAAAATATTTGGATTGAAGTTAAGTGATTTGTCCTTGAGTATCCTAGTTTCAGTTACCCCTATAATACTAAAGTTAATATCTAGCTCATTAAGTAGATGAGATTGGAAATCTTCAATATTCTTATTAAGGCTTCTAATGTTGTTATGTAGTATAGAGAAATTATTGTTGGAGTGTTGTTTTACTTTGTTTTTATGAACAGAGAAACTATGCGGAGAATAATAGTTGCATCTATAATTAGACTATTATTGTGATTAAAATCAGAGTTCGTCTGGTTATCACAAGGAACGTTTAAATTAAATAAGTCAAAACATATAAGCTTGGGATTTATCAAGTTGATTTCTAGAGGAAAAAGTATCACGTAAATTACTATTGAATTGTAGATGTATATTCGAGAATGTGTTCCTACAGCCATAATATGACAATTCTTTGAGTAAGCATTTATTTTCTTTTATTAAAGAGTCTTGTTATTTTCATTCTTTAACCGAGTTGCCATCATCTGTGTAGTTCAAGATTGTAAATTGCGGTTATATAGTTATGTACTTAGCTGTCTGTAGTTCCAACCCTCTCCAAGACCTCTGTGGACGTGACTTTGATTATTCTTGAATCATGCTTCTCCCGAAGGAACACAGTTCCATGGGCTTTTATCGTACGGCGGCCATATTGAGTCCCAGGAGAATAAAAACTTTGTTTTCGTCCGGTAAAATCGTTCTGAAACCAACCAGTGCGAGGCTACCGGGGCCAAAACTATTGTTTTATCCAAGATGGCCGAACTGCGATAACAGCCCATTCTTTGTCCAGCAGAATCTGTAGTTCAACTGCATTTGTTTCTTCCTTGCTTCAAAGAAAAGCTGCTGTGTTTTAGGAGTCAAATGTTCGTAGATGCTAGCATACTGAAATGAGTCTTCAGTTTCAAGACCGATTTCTTCTGGATTAATCTTCGATATTTCACGTTTGAGATTTGTAATCTCTTCAATATGTAGGCGTCGGGTAAATTTGCAGATTATAGGCCGTGGGCCTCTAGTCCTGTTCCCTTTCTTGGCCACCCGATGCGCAATATCTATATGTCTTGAAGACTTACGTGGGCTCCCATTTTGGTAAATATCTTTACACATAGGGAAGCTGAAGTTAGGGCGGATTCTTGCTCGTTAGTTTCTGGTACGCCAACTATTTTGATGTTATAGCGGTAGCTATAACTCTCAAGGTTATCTATCATTTCGGAGATAGCATCTGTTTCCTCGGTTATATTAAGAAACATTTTCTTCAGTTCACTTAACTTTGTGCGAGCTGAATCTTGCAGTGATTTTAGTTCGTCGTATTTTCCACTTAGGAAACCAATACTCTCCTCTTCATCATTCGGGTTGGTTGAGGTTCTGGTCTCCGCGGCTTGATCAAGTACTCTTTTTAAGTTTTTAAACTCTTGTGAGAGGGAGTTCAATTGCTCCCTCAGTTCTTCGTTTTCCTTTTTTAAAGTTTGGTAGTTATTAACCATGTTTAAGTTGAATTAGATGAGTATAAGTAAATTTTACCGGAGCAAGCTAATTTGCCGCCATCTTCTTCACGCTTCACGCTTCACGCTTCTATTCCTGATGCTTCTGTTCCTGTACCTTACGTTTGTTAGCTTTCTCAGCAGATCTGAGACCTATGTACAAGTTTGTATATGGTGCCAATAAACACATATCTATCTATCCATCCCCGGGACGAGATCGCTAGTAAATTGTCAGTGATATCTGAATCACATGATCGATCATGTGACAGCTCTCCAGAGGATTCAGTACTTTGTTTTCCAATTAGAGAAATGTGTACATTTCCTCTTGGGATACAGAATTGTATAGAGTTTCATTGGGTAGGTCGTTTTGATTGGCAGCCCAAAATGCCATATAGAAAATTAAATCAGTCAAAACCGGCACATTCCGAATTTCGCGCTTATTTCGTTCTTCTTGCTAAACTGCAAACTTTATATCGTTTGAGGACAGGAAAAAAGCGAGGATTTCTTTAAGGAAAAGGAACCAGCACAGAAGTGAAAAAGGACAAAGTTAGCCTGTCCTGGAGAAGTTGACTGCTTAAAAACACCTCTGAACCGTGGAAAATTGTAAGTTTTTGGCTGTGTCAATGCACGTTGTAAACGGCCTCAGTCACTCTCCAAACAACATGAATATTTACAGCAGTTCTATTGCAATGGTATAATTTTCGATTCTAGTGTACAGTAATTCTCTTAGAGAAAGCGGAACTAATGTTTAGAAGCCGGCTATGGTAGCTTCAAAGCACAGAAAGACGGATTTAAGAACGAAACTTTTCACACGAGGCGTGCCTACGTGGCTGGCGTTGAAAATGGCCGTATAAGCTTAAATAGCTATGAAAACTTCTCGATAAATCTGGATTCACACCTGAATATTTTGGCCCTTTCCTCTTCGCAGGTCCAAAGAAAGTAGAATTGTATACTGACGAGTATGTCTTGTGTCCGGTGGGAACATTTTAAAGCGGAAGGACCCTTGCTAACTCTCGCACAAGGTAAGGAACAAGCGTTATATCATTTGGTAGGATTGCAACCACATTAACAGCTACTTTTCAGTGTTCCTACCAACCGATATGGCCGCCACACGGTTTTAGGTCTGAATAGCTTAGTTTCCCTTTCAATAGAGAAAATGTTCTTACTCTTGTAATAGAGAAAATATTCTTACTCGTTTAATTTAATACGGAGAATACGAGAATACGGAGAAAATATTCTTACATGTGCATGATATACAGAGACTATTCCTCATACTGGCGGCTGCCATCTTTGTGTCCCTCTCTGGGGCAATAACATGGCGGCAATAAAACGAAAATACATATAAAGCTTAGTTTCCAATCAAAATTATTGGGTTTCACTTCAAAACTCTTTGAATGCAACCTTTAATTAGTGCCTATCACCCTTTTGCAATTTTGATCAGAGCTTATGAACCTTCGAAAGGTTTTGAGTACTTCTGTGAAGAAAGTTTTGGTTTAAAGTGAATAGTTTATGTTCTACGCTTGTTTGAAATCGTGTAAATGTGACCTTTCCTGACCCATGACCGCGTAAGTAAAAGCCTGGGTCGAAACCTGGGTAGACGTCATCTTGACGTCATATAATTAATTCGGCTTTGCAATCATTCGAAGAAATACTTAATATGTTGACTAAAATGACTTTTTTCTTTACCAACAACTCGAAAACTGTGTATATTTTCTATGCAACGATGTTGTTGTGATAAAAAGGCGCCATGGAGAATAATGCATTAATGAGATGACGTCTACCCAGGTTTCGACCCAGGCTTTTACTTACGCGGTCATGGGTCAGGAAAGGTCACATTTACACGATTTCAAACAAGCGTAGAACATAAAGTATTCACTTTAAACCAAAACTTTCTTCACAGAAGTACTCAAAACCTTTCGGAGGTTCATAAGCTATCAAAATTGCAAAAGGGTGATAGGCACTTTAAGGATTTATCGAGTTAAAAAAAAGAAATTTACATAATTACAAATTTACGCTCGGTCGTTCTGTCATAAAATTCAAAATGGATTTACTCCGGAACAGTATACGCCCTATCGACGTGAAATTTTCTGTGTAGACTTTTATTATCGATGTCTAGAATACATACAAAGAACAGCTTTGTAGGACTTATGATTTAAATGTTAGTTTAGATGACGTCACAAAAACCAAGAATAGACAATTATTTAGTAAGAAATGGAAGTTACAGGAAACCTGAAGGAACGGAGTTAAGAGTGCTCTCTATGATGAACGCAACATTACAAGACGAGTCCAAACAGTAAGTTTTTCTACAGAGGGCATATTCCAAACGAGGAAGACAAGTTTTTATCGATTTGATCTCGTTTCTAAAATGTCACAGAAGCAATTGGAATAACTGTATGTCTTGTTTTATGGATTCAGACAAGACAATTTTGTTGAAATATTACAAAAGAGTTCAAATAAACTCGGACCGATCGCTTCATGAAAATTGACAACTATGATTATAACTTTAAACGCGGCCAACAACGTTAAGGTTCTATACAGTAAAATGTATTCCTCATTTTTACTGAACATATTTGCTATTTCCTTCGTTTTAAATATCCGTCTGTTTTTAATGGGTACATTAGCTGGGGAAACCAACCGCGTTCCTAAACTGAATATGGAACTTCAACAGCAATCCTATAACGAAGGGCGACTGTGGTCTCATAGTCAAACTACCATTCGCTGGAACTCATACCAGCAAATGGTGAAGAGTTTCAAAGACCCCTTCAAAGAAAGGTAATATATTAAATAAAATCAGACCTAGTTTAAGTGGGTCCTTGGAAGAACGGTTTAAAACTGAAGTTGGACCCAATTTTTTAGAAGAAGCTGCCACCAATATTTTTGTGGGATAGGGCCTTTTTTTTCCCGGAGCAATCGGTCCGGTAGCTAAATTTTACGGATCAATGGGTCCGTTCGCTTAGAACTACGCTGGACATCGCTGGAGCATTGAGGAAGACGAGGGTACCTCCCCTCAGTGTTTTCTTAAACTTCTTTGAGAATTCTTGCCTGTTTTAAACTTATAGTGCGTAAGAAATTGCATTTCTTCAAAGTCAAAGGAGTTTGAATGTCTTATTTCAACGGTACAACAGTGTACAATTAAATGCTGGAGAAATTTTCCAAATTATAATTACTTGGACAAGAAACTCATCTGTTCATTTGAGCCACAAACATAGTAAAACTAGCCACAAACATAGTAAAACTAGGACTGGACAAGAAAATATTTGGAACCGGGAAGATGGATCCCAGTGGATTGACAATAAGAGCTCGACGTCGAAAGAGAGATACAAAGTTATTAGGTTTAGTATTTGTTTTCTAGACTAAATAGGCCCCCTTTAGCTAGTAATATATTTGAGTTGTTTGATGTCTATCCGGGCAGGGCAGGACGGGTAGTTTAGTTTTTAAGAGTCTCGTCATTATTTTTATCGAGTATCTGATCGGTTCACACACAGCCCACACGCGCGTTAGAATAAGACCACCCCTGTAGCTACCAGGCGCCGACCAGTGCTCACCATATAACTCTGGTATAGGTAGGCTGACAACTGTTAAAAGCGTGATTTAGCAAGGAAAATTTGCAACCGAAGCATTTTTATAGTATGATCTGTGAAAAGTCCTTAAAGAACAAATAGCAATATTGTACTGAGTAAAGACTGGCTGTTATTTACATATCTATTTTACTTTTGTGATTTTCAACGGCCTGCCTGCATCACTGTCTCATGACCTTTCTCTTTGGGATGGCAAGTAGAGTAAGGGACTCGGGGTGTTCAAAACAAACCTGCCGGATACTTTAACTGATGAATTACTCCGCCATTTAATATATATGAAATTCACGCCGGTATCGTGATGCTGTACTATAGAGGTTTTGCACCACCACGTGATGGCAGCCATGTTGGTGGCCAGAACAATGAGATTTGTTCAATCATGTGAAATTAAATCTCAAAGGAATAACATTCTATTGTTCTGGCCACGAACATGGCTGCCATCACGTGGTGGTGCAAAACCTCTATAGTGGGTCGTTTTCATGTGGACTTAAATGATAAAACAAGTTATTGAGCAGGTTAGTTTGAACGCTCTCGGTCTGTTCAGGGTTGGTATTGTAGTTCGATTTGTCGGTTTCGAGTTGCGGTAGTTCGATCGATTCAGCTCCGAAATTCGGATTTGTCACTTTCGTAGAAAGTGGATTTGATAGAGGGTAGCTTTATAGTCGACGCACTGCAGTGGAGGACACCAACTCGTGGCATCATGGAGGAGCTTTACATCTTAGGACTTTCTTAGACATGGCAGCTTCTTAGGTTTGTTCCTTCAGAATGTAGGTGAGTGTTTGAATATAAATTGCGAGATTTTGGAATTTAGAAATCACTAAGTACGACCAAAATAAATGCAAAAGAGTTTACCAAGAATAGTCAAACAAATGCCTCCATCTGATGTTTAGGAATTCCAGCTGTAGCTATTTAAAAATGATAACTGATCAGAATTGAGAGATACCAGCCAACGGCACTGGAATTACTCGACACCGATCAGTATTCATCCGTCTGAACCAGACGTTGTTGTGATTAGGGACCTTAAGCAAGCACGACGACGACGACGACATCGTCATCTAGGACGACGGCATAAAACAATAGCCTTAATTAAAAAATACAATAACTGCACGTGAAAGTGCTCGCAGCTATAGTCACCACATTTTTACCGTTCTCCGGAACTCTCTCCTGATCTTATTTTGCAAAAATATGTTTTTTTAAAAGGCAGCTATATAGGCAAATAAATGAAATAGCACACACCAAATTTCGGGAGAAAACGCTTTTCTTCATCCCGTCGTCACTGCCATCGCCATCCTGGTTGCTTAAGTTCCCTATTGACCGATTTAGCTTGTACATTTGTTGTCCGAATTCAGATCATGTGACAGCTCTCCAGAGGATTCAGTTCTTTGTTTTTCAGTTAGAGAAGTTTGTACATTTCCCCTTTGGATACAGAAAAACAAGAGAACATTACTCAAGGGAAAAGTCAGGTGACCTGAATTGATTGGCTTATTTATAAGTGGAGCGCGGGTCAGCAGCTGCGAAGTCAGGTCTATTTCAGTTGCAAATACGCTTTCGCCAAAATTATTTTCTCGATCTTTTAGATTCTTGAACACATGTAGTACACTTATTTATGTACTAGGAAATGTTAGAAAGCTTTTTCAAAACGGTCCTACACCTGACTTGCGGTTTTCATACCCTCGAGCCACCTTACTTTGTCCGAAAATTCGATTATTTAATATTCGATTCCGGTCATGATGGCTTAATTCGATCCGAAAAATAACCAGATTTAGTCGTGTTTATTTGAGGATTGACATTTATTAAGTGTTTCATTTCGATTAATTTCATTTTCTTTCCAGTTTCTCATCGAATTTCTCCAATTATAATTTTCCTTCGGAACTCTTGAATTAGACAGTTTTTTTGATTTCATATAATAATACAAATCGGTGATTAGGATATGTGCAAAATATTTTTATGACGTGTGGTTAGCAAATAGGTGTAAAATAGGTTACTGTTGTTTAGTATATATTTTGTATTACACATAACGTACTGGTACTTGATGTATAAGGTCGAATAAAATTATATTTTAAGGCATGCACTTCGATAAAATAGCGATGGAACATCCGACATGCATGTAGGTTCAGTACTTGACAATGTTGTGTCAAGAACCTAATAAGCTAGAACATATCACTGTAGACCGTCTACAGACAAACCTATAAATCCTGAGGGAGGGTAGTACAAGGGCACTACTTCGGGGTGATCTCATATCTGGAGATAACCATTAGATTTAGCTTCGAATTCGTTTAGACAATGATTTCGTAATATATTTAGGCTCTGCTCTCGATATCGATTACTATGGCTAGCATTACAGCAGATTTCGTGTGAGCTAGTGGGAATCAAATACTCTGTAAACTAACTCTGTAATTTGATTGGATCAGTACACAATGGGAACCATTTCAAAGTCGGGGGTCATAATAAACTAATTTCAAAGATTTATTCTATGATATTCTGTCAGTTTTTTAAAACTCAGTTCAGGTCATCTATTATACTAATTCAGCTTTAAAGAAACTGAGCATTTGCTTTTCTCGTCCCACTTTTATATTTGTCTTCGCTAAATGTGTGGGTATGTGGTGGAGTGTGGTATTCGACTTTACAATAATTTGAATAGAAACTTACGATTTTCACATATGACGTTTTTTTCCTTTACTAACAACTCATAAACTGTATTTTATCTAAAAATCTATGTTTTTGTGATAGCAAGGCGCCATTGAGAATAATGCATTAATGAGATGACGTCACCTCGGGAATCGACCTAGGCTTTTACTTTTACCGTCATGGATCAGGAAAGGTCACGTTTCCACGATTTCAAACAAGCGTAGAAGATAGAGTATTCTCTGTAAACCAAACATTCCTTCGCAGAAGTACTCAAAACTTTTCGGAGGTTAATAGCTATGAAAATTGCACGAAGGCCACCAACATGACGGCTATGACGTCACGTGAAAACACTCTATAGATGACTAACACTCATAATTGCGCGCTATTGTGCTTTCTTTGTGCTGAAGGTGTTGCTGTTTTTCCTTGGTATGCATGACGTACGATACGGGGAGAAGAGCACTGAATTGAGCCGCCACACAAACTAGCTTTAACAGCGGAGAATCGGCTATTTTTCGACCTTCAAAACGTATTTCCTCTTTTTTTTTTAGACTTACACCACAAAGAAATAAAATAGCAGAACCTATTTCTCTTGAATACAAGTTTGTATAGTCGTAGGATTGATTTAGTGTTCAGTTCTCCTTTAAGACAATGTAAGGTCAGTATCGCTATTTTTTCAATCGTGTTAATATGGCCATGTTCTCGTAATTAGGTGTATACCGGCTAACATTCATTTTGTTATACTTTTCAGGGTGTTAGGTAAATGTTGCCCAATAAATAAAGTGACGTAAAAATAAATCATGATCGTCTTTCTTTTTCATTAACTGAAAAGAAGTACTGGGACTGCTCACGTGACGTCACCATCTTGGTTGACAGATCTCAGATCCGCCACGTCTTTGTATCCTGCGAGGAGAGGTTTCTCATCTCTTTGCCTTTCCTGTCCCCCCGTTGTTGTTTTGAGACAGACCTAAACATAAACATATTTTATTTGGAGTCTTATACAATAAAGTACATAGACTAAAGTCCAAATAACGAGCTATACTAATTTATAAATAGTGATTACATCATTATTTCACAGAACTTCATGTCTGTATTCAAGATAAAACGATACAGTATACTAACATCCCCCCCCCCCCCAGGTATTTGTCGTGAATCTGTAACTAGTTGCGCAATAAAAAAAACTCAGAACTAATTTTATATTGTTTTCGTTTTAGATTTCTACCGTAACGTTCTTTTGGGTTTTCTGCGACTCTCCTTTGGGTTTTCTACGACTCCGCTTTTGGGTTTGCTACGACTCCGCTTTTGGGTTTGCTACGACTCCGCTTTTGGGTTTGCTACGACTCCGCTTTTGGGTTTTCTACGACTCTGCTTTTCCGTTTTCTACAACTCTGCTTTTCCGTTTTCTACGATTCGGTTTTCTACGACTCTCCTTTAGGCACCTGTATACTAACATCCTTTTTTTGTTTTAATCTTTCAGAGTATTTGTAGTTTGTGTTCACTGATATATGTGAACAGTACGTGTAATATAAAATGCACAGAACCAATTTTATTGTTTTTTCCTTTGGGTTTTCTGCGACACTCTTTTGGGTGTTTTCTGCGACTGTCCTTTAGGTACTAGTATAGTAACATACCTTTTTTCAGGTTGTTTGTGTTCACCGAGAACTGTGAACTTTACGTGTTGCGCAATAAATAAAATACACAGAACCAATTGTTTTTGTTTTGTTTTTCTTGTGATTTTACTTTTAGGTTTCTGCGCTTTTTCGGTTTTGCTCGACCTACTTCTCGGTTCAGTTTCCTCGACCTTCTCGGTTCAGTTTCCTCGACCTTCTCGGTTCAGTTTCCTCGACCTTCTCGGTTCAGTTTCACCACAATTTTCTTATTTGGCATCCGAATTACGCAGGTTTACGGCGGTTTCACCACAATTGTTTCTTATTTGGCATCCGAATTACGCAGGTTTACGGCGGTTTCATCACAATTGTTTCTTATTTGGCATCCGAATTACGCAGGTTTACGGCGGTTTCACCACAATTGTTTCTTATTTGGCATCCGAATTACGCAGGTTTACGGCGGTTTCATCACAATTGTTTCTATTTGGCATCCGAATTACGCAGGTTTACGGCGGTTTCACCACAATTTTCTTATTTGGCATCCGAATTACGCAGGATCGGAGTACGGCGGTTTCAACACAATTTTCTTATTTGGCATCCGAATTACGCAGGTTTACGGCGGTTTCATCACAATTCTTTCTTATTTGGCATCCGACTTACGCAGGTCTACGGCGGTTTCAACACAATCCTCTCTTGTAATTGTCTCTTGTTTTGTGTTAGGCCTTGAATAGTTTTAATTTTGGTTTTCGATATAAGTCCGTTAAAAGATCATGCGTAGTATTGTACAAATCCTATCTTTATTTGGCGGCCAGGTACGATACGGGTGGTCCGCCAGTTCAAACAAAGGATTTGTACAACTGCTCATGATCGTGAAACTGGGCTATTGTTTGGATTCAATTTGGAAGCACATTTTTTTTTATTCAATTGGCATCGTTATTCCGAGCCGTAATACACACACCAAACAAATACTCAGTGGTGTTACAGCGCACGCGCGGCAGTTAGCCGCGAGGACTGGGTGCAAGTCCCAGCTGAGTACCAGTCCATCACATTAATTAATGCATGGCGGCTCGACTTAGATGCAGGGGGAATAAGTAAAACACAAAGACAACAAAAACACAATTCATCTCTGTACCCTATTATAGTCTGCGCCAATCGATATTTGGCTCGTTGGACGTCGCGATGCTATTCAGTCGGATTCGGTTCCAGTTCCAAGCGGATTTTACTCGCACCATTTCCTTTCTTGAATTCACCCTTCTCGACAATAGATTTTGCGTGGCTAGCCTCGCACTGAGCAGATTCAGACTGGGACTCAACATGGCCACCGCGTGAGACGGGTGATTTCATGTAGCCAAGTTATCACGGGCGATGGATGACAAACTACAGTTGAACCTCGTAAGGCTCCAGGAAAAGTGGTCGCTTACGAGAGTAGCCACCACAGGAAGCCCACACTTCAGTAATATGATATCGGGTCTTTGTACAGGGAATATCAATACAACAACATATTTTATCATTACAGTTTATTATTATGGTTTTGTAATGATCCAACCTCAAAACCTTCATAAGTTGGCAAACATTTCAGCGAACATGAACATGAACTTCAACAGATAAATGGGGCTTGAACAGTGTCAAATATTTCTACAGTACTGTAAAGTTTTACAGTTTATGACCTCCGGGGTGGTCGCTTACCGGAGGTAGAATACCAAAGAAACAACTCCCAAGCCCAAAAGGTGGTCGCGGTTGCTTTATACGAGAGGTGGGCGCTTACGAGAGTTATCAAATGCAGTGATTTGATGAGCGAGAGACAACCGGCTTTTGGTAAGTGTCGCTTGAGAGAGGTAATCGCACGCAGAGGTTCAAACTAATACCAAACGGACAACGATTGTAACTGAAGGAAAAGATAATCTCCAGCTAACTAGAATGTATCAAATGATCGATACAGGTCTCGCACCCGATCACTGACCTCCCTGGACGGGATAACTGCTGTCTTGATGAACACTGCGCATGTCTATGACGTCAACGCCTGAACCCTTATTTCACGTTTTTCATCAAAATTGTTCTATTTCATATAGTTCACAAGTACAGTACAATATTCGCAAAAGGCGAATATGAACTAGTACTTATAAATCATTAATAAAGGGTACTAACCACAATCTAAACGCATCATTAAGTCACATGGGTACCACCCCTGTGAACCAGATACAAAGTTGTAGTTAGCTCTATTAGAATTGTCACAGTAAAAGTAGTTAAACAAACAGTGCAAACAAATAAAATCAGATGTTACTGTGTTTTAGTCAAGATCCTGTTACTACGTTTATATAATTATGTACTATTTACAATATCAGCGACCGAATAATGTATCCGCTAGTGTAGTTATAGTATCACTTGATAGAGAACTCTATTATATCCTGCGAGCAGAGGTTTCTCATCTCTTTGCCTTTCCTGTCGCCGAAAGAAACCTCTGCCATGAAACGATTGCTTTTCCCGTTGAACATTGCGCACTTGCAATCTCCAAAATCTTGTGAGATAAACCACGTGATAAACCAGTTACAAACCGGTCTTACCTGTTTGATATCGCTCGCGCATGACTTTTGGGCATTCTTCGCTGGTTCTGCAAGAGCCCACAGTATCCTTCGCAGCCGTTATTTATGTCATCGCGCAGTTTGTTTTGCCGACGATCATACGAAAGGGCTTCAAACTCCGGCTTTGTCGACTTCTTATTTTGCTGAACTGCTCAGAAGACCTCGAAATTACCGTTCAATAAATCTACCTTAATTTATCCTCTCTCGAAGAAGGAAATATATTTTATTTTCTATACTTCGCCAACAATAGGAAATGAACAATCTGAAATCTACAATGAATTTACGATGTTTACCGTCTCGTTTTTCTCGGCCAATGGAAATCCAGATACCGTGGCGAATGCTCAACGCGAAAAGCAATCGTTTCGTGGCAGGTTTCTTTCGGCGACAGGAAAGGCAAAGAGATGAGAAACCTCTGCTCGCAGGGTATATTAGAGTTCTCTATCAAGTGATACTATAACTACACTAGCGGATACATTATTCGGTCGCTGATATTGTAAATAGTACATAATTATATAAACGTAGTAACAGGATCTTGACTAAAACACAGTAACATCTGATTTTATTTGTTTGCACTGTTTGTTTAACTACTTTTACTGTGACAATTAAATATTAATAATAACGTAATGGTACTGTTGTTAAAACATTATTTTGCACTCACGTAGCCAGTGTTTCATCTCTTTCGTCCTCAAAACTAGCAAACAAATGAACTCCGACGTGAACTTGAAGCGAATAATTACTACATGTAACAACTCGACAACTCTTTCCCGATCCCATGCAATCGGTATTTGTAAAAACAAAAACACTTCAAATTTGTTTTTAACAGTATGAACACAAAATATCACCAAAAAGAAGACACTAAAAACAGCAGTTTCAGCAGTATTCATCCGAATGCCTCATTTCAATACAATGAAGCACTATTCAAACTGTAGAGTAGTAGTACGTGCTTGAGGGTGTTCCTGTTTCAATGCCTATATATGGCGCTTTATTACATCGAAGCGAGGCGTTCGGGTCGATACCGCTGAAATTGTTATTCGTAGACGCAGCTGCATTTTCCTGCTTCTTTTTTCAATGTTTTGGCTTGTACTCACATTTAGACCTTCTCTTTGCCAATGTATCCGATCCCATCCAAGGGTCACTAAATTTTCAGAGGAAGGAGATTCTATCCTCTTCCAAATACCAGCAGCTTGATTTTGAAATCTCTGCAAGGTGTCCGACAACGCTTTCCCAAAATTACTCCAAACATTACAACAATAATCAAGGTGGGATACTGGGTTAGGGATTTGTAAAAAAAAAAAAACTTGTCCCTATGGGAAGCCAAGGTCATTCAATCAAGCATTGAAACGTTTTCGAAAGTAACTCAACTGCAACGTCTTCAGTTTAGGCAGAGAAAACTAAAGTTCTCAGATTTGTTCCGTTCCTCGGCGATCAGGGCCGGGTTGTTCAAAGCCCGATTAGTGCTAATCCAGGGATAATTTCCTTGACAACCATGCAATATGTTCTGTGCAGAGTTAATTCAGGATTAACACTAATCGGGCTTTGAACAACACGGCCCAGAGTATTACAAAGTTATACCATGACAATTCGAGAAATTAGTGATTAAATTTCCCCTTATAATAAACCAAAACCAAAGTAATCACAGGAGCGAGTAAAAACACAACGAGCCAATCACAGCTAAAGTAAGGACATAATTGATTTTAATTGAAAAAAAAGCAACCAACAAGGAGGGAAGAGTAAATAATTGATAACTTACCAAAATGTGATGGGTTTGAGTTTGGTATTTATTTGATTGGTTCAGTAAAACATTTTCCCAGCCAATAGAAAAGGTAGTCCAAACGCAAAACCAAATCAATCATTTTGCTTTCCACACTTGTTGAAAACTGCTATTACAAAGAGTCCTCTCTCTCACCTTGTAGTCATAGATTTTAATTTTAGTGTTCAGGAAAATTTGCGTGAAAAGAGGTGAGGAGAGATGAAACTATTTACATATACTCTGAATATGCTTGCCGAAAAGTAGCAATATTATTCGATAACACATCTTTGTTTACTAAACATATATTGTTTTGATAAACTATATATCCATTTTTAAAATATATTCATTCCATAATTTCATATAAATTTATTCAATAAAAATAACAACAACAACAATAAAGTCGTCTATATTGATTCAATAAAAAAACCGATTCATTCAATAAAGAAATATTAATTCTATAATATAACATTCATTCGTTACAGAATATATTCATTCGATAAAAAAACAGACAACCAAGACACAAATTATAGACACCGAGGTAAGTTTTATTCATTTTATTACAGTATATTTATCGAAAAGCTATATTTAAAAATTCCCATACAAACCCTTATAAATTTACATAAAATAGCTTGGGCTTCCCGTGGTTCGAAAACAGTCACTATTCGAATTTGCCTTTTTAAAGATTCATGTACATTTTGGTCAAGTAACAGTTCCTTTACAAGAATCATAAGGTTATAAAGTAGTCGAGAGAGATGGGACACCAAATTTGAGCGAAATTTCCTCCGAGACGGACTTTACACTTCAAAATCTAATTTGAATTTGCCATCTTGTTTAGTTAATATGTAAATACATTAAGTGACCCGCGAGTGTAATCCCGAGCGGTGTGGAATCTGATTGGTTGATCATGTCACGTGTTGTGTAAAATCGCAACACGATAGAACAAACACACACATGACACAAGCAGCGCCGGAGTAAGAAGTATTTTTGATGTCGGAAAACAAACTGTTATGAACAACTTCAAGTGAAAGTTGTTGAATTTCGGAAATGAAAATAACTGTACATGCATGCATCCAAGAGTTAAAAATGAAATATTCCTCAACTAATTTTTCATATAAGTCAACTTGGTTTGATTAACAGCCACGAAACAGCAAAACTCTTGTGCACTTAACTAACATCAACAACTGATAGATGATGCTACAAACTTTAAATCGCGTGTACCGCATCTCGGAAAGTAAAGGGGCTATATTAACTCCCCCAATGATAAACTTTCTCATGACTATACACGGACAAAAATACCTACTCGGATTAGCAGAGTATGCTTTCCTAGTAAACTGGAAAAAAATTTGAAACAATTTTCACTAATGTTGGCAAAGATTTGAGTGGGTGAAAAATAGTAATCTATTCTATAACACTCGCATACATGCCCAGTCGTATTTAGGTATGGGATAAATATTGACCTAGCGGCCTAAGCCAAAGCATTGTATTGCCCCAGTAAAACCTCACCCCGGCAGACTGTGCTATACCCGCGAAACCTGGCGCTTTTGTAGCCGTCCTCCTACGTAGTCGAGGGAATCATCTCGCAAATAATCGGCCAAATATTGCCCCGGTGAAACCTCACCCCAGTATAATGTGATATCCCCGTCAAACCTGCGCCTTTGTGGTCCAGTCCCACGTGGTCGAGGGAATCATTCCATAAATAACCGGCAACATATAGGCGAATCCTTGTTTACGTTTTTTCCTCATTAGTATACATCAAACTTCAAGCGACGTACATACAAACAAACAGAGTCCATAAATCGAAAGAGATTGTCACACTTGATAATCACCGAAAATTTGAGAGTGATATGATAAATATATTTTGAGGAATGAGCGTTTAAAAAGCTCCAAATTTACAATGAATGTATGGCTGTCAGCAACTCTTTCCCCCATCCCATTTTATAGTTTTGAAAAGTCCATTTCTCCGTAAATATTTAACATATCAATCTCAAATTTTCGGTGGTTACTCAGTTTAAAATTCTCTTTCAACTGATATAGTCTGTTTGTTTGTAGCTTGAAGTTTAATTTATGCTAATGAGGCAAAAATGTAAACAATGAAGTCAGCAAGGACTCGCCTATTGCCCCGGTGAAACCTCACCCCAGTAGACTATGATATCCCCGCCAAACCTGGCGCCTTTGTGGTCATCCCACGTGGTCGAGGGAATCATTCCACATAATGTACAATTTAAGTTCGGTATCTGTACAGTCAGCGTGCACCAACAATAACAAAATCTATAAAATTGAGAGAGATATTCGTATTACTATGATAATTGTCATTAATCCACTTTGACGAAGGAACGAACTCCCTCCGATAATAACTCCCATCAAAACATTTAAAATTGTCCACAGGACACCGTGAGAAAATCTATAGTAATTCGATAAAATAAATACCAATACATAGTGGATTCAAATGCTAACGTCAAGTTCGCCTTGACCTGCCTGTTCGCGAGGAGCCGCTTGTTCACCTTGAGCTGTTCGTCCACCTTCAGTTGCTTGTTCAACTTCAACTGCCTGTTCGACTACTTGAATTGGTTGTGCCTCCGCGGCTGCTTGAGGGTTTTCTGATTCTGGAGCAGCATCAGCCGGATATTGAACTTCTGCCATGGCTGAATTCGTGTGGGTCGTAGGAAAAACAAAACCAAAGTTCTCTTTCTCCTCACTCCGCCAGGGTAAGAAAACTGAGCAAGAGAGCGAGCATGTAGCCTGAATTTCAGCCGTCTCCCCTGGTTCGTTCCTCCCGAGAAAGACGTCTGAATCCAATACCCGATAATGCCGTCTAATGACGTCAAGGTGGATTAACAATTTAATTTATGCAAATAAAACTGTCACGGCAGTAGTAAGAGTTCGTGAGTCACAAAAACAAAGCCATCGCTCGCCTTGAGAAATTATTTGAGATTATGCCGGCCAAAATAAAAGCCTTACCTATATATATACCTATATATATACCTATATATATACATATATATAGGCAAAGCAAAGGCAAAGCCCTATTCAAATCTCACGAAGAGATGCAACCTATGTACTACAGAAAAACACCTGATAATAACTGAGCCACATAAGGCAACCTTAAGGTGGCTCGCCTGGATTTTCCAGGGACGCACTATACCCACTTTGAACGGCTGATACTCCATTGTCAGATCTCAGTCTGGCAAGTCACTTCACTCATTTACTAGACATAGAATAAACTTCCCAAAAATGTAGGTTTGTTTGACATCGGTGTTACCATAGCAACACAGCGTTGACGTCATGCATTTTACATATCATCAATTTTCTCGAAATCTAGACCTAAACTTTTAAAACGACCTAGTGTTCCTTGTAGTCTAAATATAGGCCTTCAAGACTGCAAAGTTTAAAAAGATTGTATGAGAGCGTTTTCGAAAAAAATTGGGTTGAATATTTTCGTTAAAAAATAGACAATTCGCCTTACTTCCTGTTTAGTCGTCGAGAACTGTATTTTCCGGCTCAGGTATATTAAGGCCTGGGTCAAGAATGACCACACCCCTTAGATTTAAAGGGGTGGTCTACTTTCGTTTGGTTGTACCCGATACGATTGAGTTTAGTATGTCTCATGTAGAGTCCACATCTTAACGTTCTGGCAAAGATGGTTGCCATAGCGACGGACCCTGTGACCTTTGATCTCGTTTTGAAGAGAATATGATAGAAGGCTTCGGGAGGAAAGTAGAGCGCACAAAGGTCAGAATTAAAACCGGTGGAACTAATGCAGTTTACCGTGTAGTTTTTCAGTCCAACTAGACATCGTGGAAAAGTGTGTTAAATTCGTTGAAACTTGAGGGTATCATATTTCACATTTACCTTAATCGGCCTTCCTCTTAAAATTTCCAACCGTTCTAGTTGGACCAAGAAAGTATGCACTAACCCTGAATGAATTACAGTAAAATACCCGCCACATTAAAACTCTCTACCTTCCTCCCAGAGGCTTTTATCAGATTTCCTTAAATTAAAGTTCAAAGGTCACATTACATGTTTCCATGGAAACTGTAACTAGAAATTGTTAGCCTCGTGCCTTTATCGAGTCTGTCAAAGTGCCATGAAAACAACTTACAACCACGAAGAGATAGACCACCCCCTCTTGATTTGTGGCGGCCATTTTGGAAAAGATTGAGACCCAGGCCTTAATGTACCTGAGGGAGAGCTTCAAGCGATGTTTTTAGCATATTTCATACCTATGGCATAGGACTACTTCCCATGAAAATTTCATTCCATTTGCTTTATTCGATTTCGGTTTATGGAATCATAAGTAATGTCATAAATAGACTCATTTTAGTCAAAATAGTAATGTATTTGCTAAGAAAGCGGTAATTCGAAAACTAGTCGAGAAATATTTTTTTAAATCCTTTCACCTGAAATTCAACATGTACTACCCTGGCCCTGTAAATTTCAAGAGCATTGAATCATTTTAAGGGCGCGGAATAAAAACAAAAACATAGGGAACTTTTACATTCATCCACGCAAGCTTCATTGCCGTATCACTTTGTTGATAGCTTGTGTCTTTCCGAAATTTCTCTTTTGTCTAGATTCTACATACCTGGGTGCTTTTTAACTAACGAGTTTGCTACACTTCGCTACTGCCGGATCGCTCGTGCAAATTCTGTTCTTAGTACAATGACATGCAATGACATGCAAATCATAGTCACGCTGCCAGTTGTAACGCTGTTATAATATAACTTATACTATTTATTTACAAAACGTTATATAATATCTCTAATTCAAAAATCTCGTTTTTAATTAGTATTTAGAAAATGTGGTATAGACGTCACGGCCCGTCACGGGCACTTTTTCCCGATCTTGTAACTAAAACACACTTATTCAACATTATCATTCCGCAATGCTTTGCTTCATGGTTTAACTAATTTGTATGTCATTGTACTAAGAACAGAATTTGCACGAGCGCGAGTTCCGGCAGTAGGCGAAGCGTAGCAAGCGTGCATGGCAAACTTGTTAGTTCAAAAGCACACAAGTATGTTTAATCTAGACAAAAGAGAAATTTTGGAAAGACACAAGCTATCAACAAAATGATACAACAGTGAAGCTTGCGTCGATAAATGTAAAAGTTCCTTATGTTTTTGTTTTTATTTCGCGCCCTTAAAATGATTCAATGCTCTTGAAATTTACAGGGCCAGGGTAGTACATGTTAAATTTCAGGTGAAAGGATTTAAAAAAATATTTATCGACTAGTTTTCGAATTACAGCTTCCTTAGCAAATACATTACTATTTTGACTAAAATGAGCATATTTATGACATTACTTATGATTCCATAAATCGAAATCGAATAAAGCAAATGGAATGAAATTTTCATGGGAAGTAGTCCTATGCCACAGGTATGAAATATGCTAAAAACATCGCTTGAAGCTCTCCGGAAAATACAGTTCTCGACGACTAAACCGGAAGTAAGGCGAATTTTATTTTTTTAACGAAAATATTCAACCCATTTTTTTTCGAAAACGCTCTCATACAATCTTTTTAAACTTTGCAGTCTTGAAGGCCTACATTTAGACTACAAGGGACACAAGGTCGTTTTAAAAGTTTAGGTCTAGATTTCGAGAAAATTGATGATATGTAAAATGCATGACGTCAACGCTGTGTTGCTATGGTAACACCGATGTCAAACAAACCTACATTTTGGGACGTTTATTCTATGTCTAGTAAATGGGTGAAGTAGCTAGCCCGACCGAGCTCTGACAGCGGAGTATCAGCCGCTCAAAGTGGGTATGGTGCGTCTCTGGAAAATCCAGGCGAGCCACCTTAAATAAACGTAACGAACTCGTATCAACATGCAGACATCAACGGAAATACATATAATTAAACGTAATACACAATACGCGCAATCACTTTAATGTGCGCATTCATTTTACGGCTTATTTCGAAGGTTTGCCATACCAATCCTATTGTCGTAGCTCTTATCAATGCTCCGGTTTGTGGAGATTGGCGTAACATAACACACAATCATGCACTTTAGCGCGCGCAACTATTTAACGGTTTATTGACGTGATCATATTTTTTATTTATTGTTGTAGCTCTTAACAGAATAGATTAACTGAAGAGTGGATCGACTTCACGTCGGTCTACGAAACAGATTTGTATTAAATCTATGTACTCAAAAATTGAGTAGTCTACACATTGGCTTAATCCGCTCCTTCATTGTAGAGCACTCTCTTGGTTTCACCGGTGAACTTCACCTACATATATTGTAGCAAATATATTGTAGCAAATACAGCAAATTGCAAAAATTATGAGGTTCAATATATCGGGTGCATTGTGGGAACGATTTCCCGTTACTGTCCCGCACTGAAACCGATGCGACAATGGCTACGTATACGTAATGTTAATGTCCATCTAAGGGTTTTGGATGTAGTAACTAAACGAAATTTTCCCAGTACTAAACAGCTTTTAAATGTCGTATTTATTTTTAAAAGCATCATCTCAGCAATAATCAGCAATAATCTCCGCAGTTATGAGCGCGTAGATTATTGTCGCGGTTCGTGACTAGCGCGCTAGCTGTTTGGAACGTCTAGCCCAGCTACCAGAGTACTAGATGAAGTAAATAAAAATATATTTTTCTATTAGTAGCCTCATTATCTAAGGTGCAGACAATTTCAAGCCCTTCTTACGAAAAGCCTTCCAACCTTCAACAACAATATCGGGCCGTGTTCAACAAACAATAACATACAAAGGAGATACTGAAATGTAAATTCAAGGTACGCACGAATTTCTAGACTTAGGACGCAATTATTTCTAAATCATTTTGTTTTAATCCAATGGCAATATTTGTCCAAAAATAGTAGTAAGCAATGCAAAAAATGAAATCATTTGTGAATTTTAAAAGTCATGATTCATTGGAAGGTTTGATATTTGATCGTTATAACATGCTTGGTAATTATCATATTTTCGCTAATATGCTAATGTATTCGTTTGCAGTGTCGACGTTTTCATAACTAATAAAACCTTAGGATACAAACTTTTACTTCTGAAATAAACTTTGAACCTTCTTGGACGATAAAGTAGGAAAGCACGGCTTTATTTGCATGTATTTCCGTCTAGTACTCTCAGCTTTAGCCAGCGCGCTAGTCACGAACCGCGACAATAATAATAAATATCTCATCTACGCGCCCATAACTGCAGAGATTATTGCCGGATGATGCTTTTAAAAATAAATACGACATTTAAAAGCTGTTTAGTACTGGGAAAATTTCGTTTAGTTACTACATCCAAAACGCTTAGATGGACATTGACAGTACGTATATACGTAGCCAATGTCGCGTCGGTCTCTGTGCGGGACAGTAACGGGAAATCGTTCCCACAATGCACCCGATATATTGATATGTTTATATGTTGGACACCTCATAATTTTTGCAATTCGCTGTATATATATATCTCCATCCCATTTGCTTCCCAAGTGCCTCTTATGTTGTGAAAACCTTTTCGAAGCAACAAATCGTTATATTATATTTGGAGGCAAAGTACAGTTGATCTTTGTCTTTCCGTCGATCTTTGTACATGTCTCGCGATCTGCCGTTCGAATCGACACATGCAGCTACGAGATATTACCTATGTAAATGATGCAACAGAAAAGTAGAAAAACATGAAAGGATAATGGTGAATTTTCGAAGAAATACGAAGACTCTTTTACGGGAAAGAACAGTTCCTTGAAGAGAGTAGCGACATTCTTTACCACTGCGAGTGTGAACAAATTCCGGGGGGTATAATTTGGGTGCAGTCAGGGTCGGGGTTCAGTATTTTTTAGGCAGTTAGGGTTAATCAGCTTTTTTTAGCTACTATATGTAAAAAAAAGGCATTCTGTTGCCGCATTTTGATCGCCTGCCCACATGTAAGCACTGAGGTTCCCATACATCGTGACGCCGCTAATTCGTACTTCAGTACTTATCTATGTACTTCATCTGCTGATTTGTTTACCCAATGCCAGGTCCCGACTTGAAATGTTCCGTATTTTGCATACAATTCCGGTACGCGGTATACCGGCCGGGATATATATCCGACCGTGTTTTGAAAACAATTTAAAGAAGGGGCAATCAGGTTTTTTTTCCCCAAAAAGGGGCAATCAGGGTTTTGGAGCTCGGATTGGGTCAAACAGGGTCAGGGTTTGAGCCTCTTGGCCTCACATACATACCCATTTTTCATATAAGTACCCCCCCCCCCCCCCCCCAAATAATCGATTATCAACAACCCCGAGGACGCGACGCGATAAAATGTACATGCTTACAGTCGGCCGGTTATTGTGCAGGACACTTTCAATCCATTTCCAGATGTTTTCCTTTCGAATTCAATGTCTTTGCCAAAGACAACCACTCCACGGATTGAAACTCAACGATCAACAATCGCGAGTCCAAAGTGATCCTGCTACCCTTAGTTCCAGAGGTTCTACTGCCTCCCTTCGCGAAAGTTAGGCGCCGAGCTAGGAGCGAAGCGACGAGAGTCGAGGATAATTATGATAATTATGCGAAATTATAGAATATGAACCAATCAAAGATCACGATTCAGACGTCTCGAGAGAGGAACGAACCAGAGGAGCCGGCTGAAATTCAGGCTAGCGAGCATGCTGCTTGCATTCAGTATTTATACTTGCCTATTTCGTAATACACGTGCAAATGCGAAAAATACACATGCAGTTATTTGGAGTTATTTGGTGTTTATAGCCTAAATTCATCCGTGCATATCATTACGAGTGTTATGAATAGTGTTTGTAAGAGAAATTTAGAGCAACTTGGTTCACTCTAACCGAAATCAGGTTTCCAGAATAAGATTTTGTAGTCCACTTATATCTTTGCCATCCTCTATCGAAAAAGATTTGAAAGCATATCAGGACAATTACATGGTATTTCTCTCAGGGTGTTATTTTCGTAGTTTTGTTTCACGGAAATTTTAAGGTTCGTTTAGATTGACAAGGTCCTTTAAGTAGGTAAGGCAGATATTCTACCTGGCATTAAACAATGCATCGTGAAAAGCTTATTACCATTGTCAGTGATGTTAATATGAAAGTCTCATAACACTCTTGCAAAGTTCTTTTGTATATCAAAAAACAAGTTGAATTAGTTTTAGAGCGAAACAGTGGTTTTGTGAAACCTAAGAGAACATTAGGGGATGCGACTTAAAGGAGCTATGTCATGATGGTTATTGCGCATGTACGGAGTGAATGTTTGGTATGTGTTACTATGTGTTACTAGAGGTTTTGCACCAACACGTGATGGCAGACATGTTGGTAGCAGGAACAATGAAATTTGTTTAATCATGTGAAAATTAAATCTCAAAGGAATAACATTCTATTGTTCCTGCCACCCAACATGGCTTCCGTCTATTGTCCCTGCCATGGCTGCCATTACGTGATGGTGCAAAACCTCTCGTCCAGTTCAGTTCTTGACCGCCATTTTGAAAGGTAACCAAGCTTTTGTTGACACTGAGGCTGGAGTTGAGATCTATCCGTATTCATAGAAAGAGAGCTACTCCAGCCTCCATGCGAGGCTAAGGCTTGGTTACCTTTCAAGAACTACGAATAGACCAGTTTACTATGGGGAGCCGTTTGTAAAAATATTATTTAGATGATTTTTACAATATTTACAAACAAATAGAGAACGTCTTCTCGGTCGGACAATTTTTTTTATAAATATAGAAGAAACGCGACTTTGGTTATTTATAAATAACAATTTCAATGGGGTTCGCTAAAATGGTTAAGTAAAAGTGGTTCCCACATAGGATTTCTTTCTCTCTTTTTACATAATTACGTATTGTCCGCTTCAATCATTTTCTTTTAAAAATATTGTGAAATCAGAGTTCTTTCCTATTTTTAGGAGGTTTATTTCTGTTAACCAATGACATATCAAGTTTCAACAATAGAAAAAATTAACACCTTTGTGCATTCCTGGCCGTTGAGTGCTCCTGTTCTTATGCGAACCATTACTTAAAAATAAATAGCTACTTTTACTAATTTCGTTATTTAATAAATAACCACTTTTTTAGAGAGCCCTTCTTAATACGTGATTTACAAAAAAAAACATTTCGCTGGAGTGGTTATTTATAAATCAATAAATATTGGCTGCATTTCGCCTTTTGATATACATGTAACAATTATACATGTATATATATACATTCGCTTAAGTAATGAATTTACACTCCCTTTGAAATAATATTTATATATATATTTTTTTGTGAGTTTTGACTCCAGCAGTTCTGAACAGTCTATACCAACGATGTTATATAGTGTATAGAGTGTTCAGAACTACTCGGGTCAAAATAAAACTCGCCGAAAAACGCTGAAATTGCAACCACACCCAGCCCATGGACAAATAGACACAACCTGTAAGTATTGTCGTTTTTTATTCAAAATCCAAGCCTAAAACAAATCCCATGCAAATACTAGTAAATATTGCCACTTACAGAGCTTGGGTTACCTGTGGGAAAACATGCACACTGCAGTTATGTGTCCAGAGTATAGAATCCGGGATAAAACCACCACCGAATCACTTTCTCACGTAAAATGTGACAGGTTCGGCCCCCCGACAGTCACAACAACAATATATCTCTGCAGGCAAAATAAAGAGTTATCACCCAACAGGGATACGATTAAGTTGTACGTAGGAGATTGTTGTTGTGTACTTCGTGGAACTGCAGTAGAAAGAGTGGCAAGTGGAGATCCGAAGTCACAGTATTTTTTTTGTGATGAAAGAGGAGGACCCCTTCACAGGGCAGCTACATTTGACCTGGATAATAAGGTGAGAACTATTGCTACAGAACTTCAAGACAAAAGTTGATAGCAAAATTAGCTGCAGGTGAAGATGCAAGCAATCGATGCGTATTATCACGCTGCATGCCTATCAGCTCTGTATAATCGAGCTAGAGGTTTTAAGGCTCAAACAGGAGAGTCTGATACCAATGCACGTATATACTACATGTAAGTTAACAAGGCATAACCAAATACTTTTTGGTTATACTGATTTTAGCTATGTTACAGTTAAGCTTATTTTATATATTATTCCAAGAGTCTATTTTTATATTTATCAAGGAAATTTAATTATAGTTCACAAATTGTATATATATATATATATATATATATATATATATATATATATATATATATATATAAATTGAATATAGAAAAAGGCGGTAAAAACTAACGATGAACTTCCTGTAGAAGGATCCCTCTGGATTCACAGCTAGTTGTAGTTATATATTATACAAAGAATTTACAGGAGTACAACTGGCAACTTCTCACAGTTCCATATATTTAAAAACGTTTCGGCTTTCAGCCTTCATCAGTTAAAAAGTAAAAAATAAATAAATTTACATTCAGGTTTAGTGCTATATTTATACAGAAAGCTAATACAAGTGTTTTTAAAAGAAAAAATGTTGAATAAAAGAAATTACTGTTCCTCAAATGAATACAATAGGATTAAAATTCAATGTGAGCAGCCGTAATCTAAACAGTTATGTAATATCGCAAAGGTTATGTAATACTGCTGAATATTTTCAAAAGTTAGTTACTGTGTGTTCTACTAAAGCGCTAATTACTAATTGAGTAATTTGTAATATTTCTAGAGGTAGTGTAAAACTATTTATAATGGATTCTATTCTTGGATTTGTATTCCCGCCGTTTATTCATACCATGCGGTTGTAAACACCTTAACTGTGCTGTCCAATAGGCTTCTCTAGTTAGAAGTTTCTTATCTACCTGTTCGGAATCTCTAATTTGTTCAATACATATGAACTTGTAGTCTGTTAACTCGTGCGACGATTGATTAAAATGAATTGCCACCTCACACGTTCTCTTATTAGTAAGCATAGCAGACTTATGATTACGGAATCTAACCTTAAATTCGTTGGATGTGGAGCCTACATATTGCATATTGCACTTGATGCAAGAAACGAGATAGATAGCATTCGAAGAACTACAACTTAGTCTTTCCTTAATATTATAATTACGACCGGTTGCAGAGCTTTGAAATTGTTGATTCTCATCAAAATAATGTTTACAAAGGTCACATTTCTTAAGGCACTTGAAGCAACCTGGTTGCGCAACCTCTTCAGATTGCTTCAATTTGGACGGTGCCAGCAATTCTTTCAGATTCTTAGTTCTCCTAAATGCTGGTATAACTGACTTAGCTGGAAATATGCGCTTGAGTGTGGGAGTAGCATCTAAAAGATGTAAATGCTTATAAATTACCTTAGAAATATCTGGCAGTCTAGGGTTAAAGTCTAAAACTAACGGAATTAATTTCTTACTCTTTTTCTTCTTAGTTTTGAGAAGTACTGCTCTATCATTGCTTAAGGCACTATCAAACTTTTCATTGATTAAAGCTGTAGGATAACCTTGGCGTTGTAAATATTGTTTATATTCAACGCAGCGCTTTTCTAGTGTTTCCCTAGAAGAACAATTTCTATTAAGTCTAAGGCCAACTCCATAGGGGACTGACTTCTTACAGTGAATAGGGTGTGAACTACTAAACGGCAAATAAAGGTGGCTGTCAGTAGGCTTAGCATAAACATCTGTGGAAATGAATCCCCCATTAAGACTAAGTGTTAGGTCTAACACATTCAGCGTGTGCTCTGAGTAAACTAGCTCGAACTTAATGGTAGGGTACAAGGAATTGATATAGCAAATCCAAGAATAGAATCCCATTATAAATAGTTTTACACTACCTCTAGAAATATTACAAATTACTCAATTAGTAATTAGCGCTTTAGTAGAACACACAGTAACTAACTTTTGAAAATATTCAGCAGTATTACATAACCTTTGCGATATTACATAACTGTTTAGATTACGGCTGCTCACATTGAATTTTAATCCTATTGTATTCATTTGAGGAACAGTAATTTCTTTTATTCAACATTTTTTCTTTTAAAAACACTTGTATTAGCTTTCTGTATAAATATAGCACTAAACCTGAATGTAAATTTATTTATTTTTTACTTTTTAACTGATGAAGGCTGAAAGCCGAAACGTTTTTAAATATATGGAACTGTGAGAAGTTGCCAGTTGTACTCCTGTAAATTCTTTGTATATATATATATATATATATACAATCATCCACATCTGTCCAATTCGCTAGGTTGAACAAAACATGGAATCATGATACAATGCGCCATCTCGGCTATCACCATAATGGCTTTATGGCAACTCTGCACTTTGGACACAGGATGTACGGATACACATTGTAGGATTGCATTGTGAAGTCACCAGAGTGCTCAAACTGCGAGCAGCGAGCATAGCACAGTGCTAATAGTGAACGTCTCAGCGAGACTCTCCACCCAATCCATAAGAGTGCTCAAACTGCATGAGCAGTGAGCGTAATATATATATACAATCATCCACATCTGTCCAATTCGCTAGGTTGAACAAAACATGGAATCATGATACAATGCGCCATCTCGGCTATCACCATAATGGCTTTATGGCAACTCTGCACTTTGGACACAGGATGTACGGATACACATTGTAGGATTGCATTGTGAAGTCACCAGAGTGCTCAAACTGCGAGCAGCGAGCATAGCACAGTGCTAATAGTGAACGTCTCAGCGAGACTCTCCACCCAATCCATAAGAGTGCTCAAACTGCATGAGCAGTGAGCGTAATATATATATACAATCATCCACATCTGTCCAATTCGCTAGGTTGAACAAAAAACATATATAATAATCAGAATAAAGGTGAAAGAGAAAAATATGCCCTGAATGGGATTCGAACCCACGGCCTCGGTACACTAGTCCGATGTGTTAACCACTACATATATAGAGTTGAATAATGGTTTTGAGGTGAAGACAGAGAACTTCTTACTAATCCTTTAATTAAAAAAACGTTTCGGCCGTTCGGCCTTCTTCAGTTAAAATTTGTTTTAAAATGTTAAAAAGGTAGTTTTATATACTAACTGAATGATAAGAATCTACATAATATGAATAAAGTTCGACACGTAGAGAACTCTTGGGATGAAACATAATAAGATATTTCTAATCTCTAAGGAGAAGTAAACTATTCTGAGAACGTGATTATGCATAGTAAAAGTTAGACATGTATACAGCTCTTGGGATTAAGAATGATAGACTAATAAAATACTAGTAGTACTCCAAGTTATCGCTAATGAAAGAAGGATTAATTAACGACTCCAATAAAAAGTGAACTATTTAAAGACTGCGATTATGTAATAGACCAACAAAGTATCTTCTGCTATACAAAAGAAAGATTTCAAGTGTCGCAGTCATATGTCTAAGCATAATGAATCCTTTTCTTGGATTTGAACTCCTGTCTTTTGTTCAACCCGTCCGGTTGCAGAGTACGTAACTGTGCCGCCCAATATGCTTCTCTGGTCAATAATTTTCTATCAATCATGTTTTTGTCCTTAATTTTTTCTATGCAAATAAAGCTGAAATCTGATAGAGAATGTGGGCTTTGATTGTAGTGGATAGCTACTTCGCATGTTTTCTTGTTGGTACTCATAGAGGACTTATGATTTCGAAATCTAATTTTGAATTGCGTTGAAGTGGAACCCACATATTGTAGATGTATTTATGCTCGGGACTGTTATTGCAGTGCAACTAGATTACGTAAGAGTACATTCCACACTTGTTTATACGCTTTTGTTATTCAAACAGATATAAGTCATGTCGCAATCAAGTTTTATACTCTTAGGACAGTCAGTGTAACGGATCAAACGACAGTTAATTTGTTCCTTAATTTCCATAGATTATAAGAAGTCAAACGCCCCCTACTGGTTTTACTGCTGTCTCTTCTATTTCACCGGGAAATTTCAATAATTTTCGTCCGTCAACAACGAGAAAAGTTTTTGGTAAAAGCCAGAACGACGTCTGTTTCGCCTGTGGCAAGACAGGTCATTGGAGGAACAACTGCCCAAACTCCAGTGCTTACTTCTCACCAGGACCGTCCTACACGTACAGTAACTACAGGGATTATACAAACAAGACCAGCGGTACAAGTGGGCAGCACTAAATTCATCGCCCAGAATAAAGTAGTAAGAGAAATCATTGAAGGTAACCAGTATTTTCAGTACGTTAATGGGAGAGATTTCGAATTTGAGGGCAGTTTGGATACTAATCCTACAGGCCTTACTGCCTTAACAGTTAAAGGCAGGCTCAGAAAATATATCAAGTTTTGGAAGGATACGCTTACAGCTAGTAACTTCATTATCAATACTATTGATAAAGGTTATGTTATTCCGTTCATTAACACGCCACAACCTGCTAGATTTAAGAACAATAATTCGGCAAACAAGCATTCTAAATTTGTAACTGAATCTATAATAGAACTTGTTCAATCAGGCTGTGTTATAGAAGTCGTAATCCCTCCGATCGTGATAAACCCATTATCTGTATCGGTACAAACGTCGGGCAAGAAAAGGTTGACTCCCTTCTAAATCCCTGTTTCTCTCCCCAAACCCCATTAACACACACACAACATTTGGGTGTGGTCCGCTCTCGAGGCAGCACGGCAGCATCAATTGTTTATTGTATACATCTATACAATGGTACACAGACCATTACGTTATCTTATTCGTCATATTACGTATTCTTAATTCAAGAACAACATTATGTTCAACAGAACTATAAGGGGTAGTGGACACCAGCTGGGTGAAAAACCTCCCCACGCGTCCACTGCTTCTGGGAGGAAAACCCCGGGCCAGCTGTACCCCTTAAACAACCCCCGGGCTAGTTCACTGATTAGATTACTAAAGCCTTGGAACTGATAAACAGGAGGCAAATGAATCTTTCACATAACCGTCTTTAGCAGTCTAACTATATAAGCCATCGACCATGTCTTTTGAAAAGTCCATCAGACACACCTGCACAAGCTTCAGCCGAAGCACCGCCACTTCTAAGACTGAGTGCCTATTTTTGAGATCTCTGGAACTATGCCTTAAAAAAAAACCTCAATGACTAAGTCTAGAGTAACTTAACCTTTGGCCTCTAGGTCTAAGATCATAACCAATTTTTCATTGGATAACTGGCAAAAAACAACAACAAGCAAAACAAAAATGAGACTCACTGCTCTAATTAGCCTTATCTAAATATTGGGACATCATAGCTACAGGGCAAGTAGATTAACCCAACGAAGCCAGAACAACGCAAACACCGTCTCTTAGTTGATCTGTCTTAGAAGACTTATCGAAATTTATAAATAATTATCTACAAACTGATATCTGACCTAATGAGGTGAGCAAATTCATCAAACCGTAGAAAAGCAGAAAAATATAATAAACGTTGTAGAGACACTGAGCGAATGTCATACAAGGATGCCGACGGCTCATCCTTATCTAACACTAGCTATCCCAACTGCGTAGCAGTGATAGGCTCCTTCTTGACCTTTGGACGAGATAACAACGTTTTGCACCGGCCAGCACTTCTTTCACCCGGGGATGATCTTTCGGGGACTGTTCCCCAGCAATCTGATGTACCCAAGCGAGGCCGTGAACTGCCGACTCCAGCAGGGAAACTGTCTCAGCATCAGTCATTAAAAACCGCAAACAGAGAGCGATATGATCAGGGGAAGCTGGAAAACACTGAAGACGATGAGAAGTGGCCCAACTTTTCCACCTGTATAATGAAGCGGAATACTTGGAAGCAGTAATAGCTGCCCTCTCACCTAGAACACATCTGGAAGTGACTCGGCTAGAGCACATAATGTATCATCCTGCTGAGGAATAGAAGTACTCAAAACTATAAATAAATAATAAAACAAAAATAAAAAATAAAAATAAGCGCACATGCTACACGCTGCTGATAAGCGAGACCGAGATGAAAGACCTTGTGATTTCAACCCTTAAGTACTGCCATCAGACACGGTGCATTCCATCGCACCTTCCTATCAAAACAGGATACCGATGGGAGCTCATTTTCCTGCTAATTCCCACGGTCAACCGCAGAAAAATACCGCTCCCTTCTAAATCCCTGTTTCTCTCCCCAAACCCCATTAACACACACACAACATTTGGGTGTGGTCCGCTCTCGAGGCAGCACGGCAGCATCGCCCGAGATTTCGAGAACGGGATCTGCAACTGGCTAACTAAACAGTCGGAACTAATTATGTTGCTAAACCACTCCCTGAGATGAATAAATATCCGCCCACTGTCTAAACTCAGTGCCACCCACTGACACAATAATAACAATAAAGCCAGCCACTAGCTAAACTCAGTGTCACTCACTGGCACAATAAAGCCACCCACTGGCTAAACTCAGTGCCACCCACTGACACAATAGTAACAATAAAGCCAGCCACTAGCTAAACTCAGTGTCACTCACTGGCACAATAAAGCCACCCACTGTCTAAACTCAGTGCCACCCACTGACACAATAATAACAATAAAGCCAGCCACTAGCTAAAGTCAGTGTCACTCACTGGCACAATAAAGCCACCCACTGTCTAAACTCAGTGCCACCCACTGACACAATAATAACAATAAAGCCACCCACTGGCTAAACTCAGTGCCACCCACTGGCACAAAAAAGCCACCCACTGGCACAAAAAAGCCACCCACTGGCACAATAAAGCCACCCACTGGCACAATAAAAGACACCCGCTGTTAAAGCTCGGTGCCACTCACTGGCACGATGAAAACCACCCACTGGCTAAGTAATTGGCTCCGTCTGACAAAAAGCGAATTTATAGTCACTTACCAGACCGGACCTACATAAAAGGCTGCACAACAACCCACATTAACGGTGCAAAAGCCATAGTTGAAGAAATGAGCTCTTCTGAAATTAATTCTGATGGCTAAAACTCTGAAATAGAGATTGTCTCTACCAAAAACACCAGAGCAGTGTCGACCGACGCAGAATGTAGATGTATCAGTGGGGAGGTCAACCCAGTCACACACGGGGGAAGCGAAGTGAAGACCATCCGAAGTGAAGAGAGGCCAAAACGGAGCAGAACGCCAAAGAGGAACCACTAACGTACCTTGCGCACCTCAAGACGTCATATGCTTCAGAACTCTTGGAATCAAATCAGGCGGAGGACCAATTTATTTTTATTTTTTATATAATCCCAAGATCTAGAACAAGTATCCATAGCTTCACAACTGGAGTTCTAAAACCTAGAATCAATCTTGGTAACACGACTATTTTCATCAGCATACGATGAATAGAATGTGAACCCAACTAGAATCTATAAAAAATGAAAGATATGAGGGAGATAGACCCATCATGCTCGCACGTAACAATTCTACTCAGATAGTCCGCTTTCTCATTCTCAGATCTGGGAATCACAGTGACTCGATAGAAATGACAACAGTATACAACTGCTTAGCCTCCTCCTGAAGGTGCGGCCTTCTGCCTAAATCGATTATGCGTGTGACATTCTGATTGTCAGTATACCACTTAACACATAACTCTCTTTCAGGCGAGGTGCAACTGACTGCAAAAACCTTGCGTACAGCTAAAATCTCCCGCATCTGTTTCCTTGAAAACTGTCCCAAACGCCTTGTGCAACGATCTGTGAGCCTAATTCCACTGTATAGCCACCATACCCAGTGTCGCTAGCATCTGGAAAAAAGTTAAAGCAACCCGCACTGCGCTGGATTTGAAGCAAATTGGGCGGCTATTTAGACAACTAAGTTATAAAACCAAAGCTGCATTTCATCTTACGAACCGACATTTGATCATTGATGAAAAACCCCGCAGATACCAATCGGATCGGTAGGTGTAATTAAATTCTTGGGCCGAGACGAAATCGCGGTATCCGCCAATACTGTCGTCCAAGAAAACTGACCACAATGCGGAGACCCCTCCAGTGACGTACAAACGAACGCATAAGTTTAGTGAAAATGTACGGCGCTGAAGTTAAACCAAATGGTAAGGCTGCAAAAATAAAATACTGATGCAGAAACCTACACACCATGAAAAACCTATAGGTATTGCCTGTGGCCAGGAATATTTCAACGTGATGAAAGCCAGATTTAAAGTCAAACGTGAAGAAGAAATAACCCGATTGGAAAAATTCAAAAACCGTACAAATGTCTTCATATCTAACCGACTGTTTCCAAATAAACTGTTGAAATATGACAAGTCCAAAATAAGTCAAAACTTTCCGCTAGCTTGCAAAGCTGGATGCAGAGGATTACTATACTCTGGAGGCTTTCCCGGAGGCTTTACAACTTCCAAGACACAGACTCGTTCAATAAATTCGGCGATTGCATCATCTACAAAATCTTGCATTTGTAAGCGGAAGCACTATTAGGGATAGCGTAACCACCAGGTAAGACAATAAACGGAATTTTGCAACCTTCAACAATAGTGTGAATGATAAAACTAGAGGCATGCATAGAATTAGACCAAAAATCAACAGTCCCTAATAGAACTAACTCTGAATAAACTAATTACCAACAGATCGCTCAAATTCAAATGAAACATTTAGTGAACTTATCTGATTTTGCAACCTTCAACAATAGTGTGAATGATAAAACTAAAGTATGCATAGAATTAGACCAAAAATCAACAGTCCCTAATATAATAGAGCTAACTCTGAATAAACTAATTACCAGCAGATCGCTCAAATTCAAATGAATCACTTAGTGAACTTATCTGATTTGTTTGTAGATTGCCAATGGAAGCTTGGACAAGCATTCCTCCAGTGCCCTTCAATTCCACAGGCGAAGCAAAACTCCTCTCTTTCTGAAGTCTCCAGGCGTAAAGGACCTTGACGAAATACCTCGAATTGTCCTCCTGAACCCACGAGCTTGTGAGGAATGCGCGGATACGCTAACTACTTCACCAGAATAAGGCGGCTTCGAAAAGCTGAACTGATTCTTCCTAGCTTTGGCTACTTTTTTAGCGTCAACAACAGCCTTCTATGCATTTTTTTTTTCCCGCTTTAGAAATTCGTTTTTTATCCTTAGGGTTGTCAGCCAGATCATCCGTTGAATAAGCCGAGCAGAGGCTGTCGTCCAGCCACACTCCGACCGATCAGCTATTTGATTTGCTTTTTGGCAAACTACCACAAACTGTATGCCTTCTTGAAGCTCATACTTGGCCTTTTCGAACTTGCTTCTGTCAATGGCTGCACTAGCTGCTTCAAACTTGGACTCAACTGCCTCGTTGAACTGGAACTGCACATTCCATTTTTCCATTTGTACGGAGCGACTTGTTTTACTTTCTTAACAACGGTTTCCACGCATGTCTCTTGATCTACAAAAATACTTCTTTTAAGAACGTTAATCTTAATATCCACTTGTTCAAGAATCTTTTGCCGTGAACTAGCCAAAATTTCGATAAACTCTTCCTTGTCCATGCTAAATAAGCGCACATGCTACACGCTGCTGAGAAGCGAGACCGAGATGAAAGACCTTGTGATTTCAACCCTTAAGTACTGCCATCAGACACGGTGCATTCCATCGCACCTTCCTATCAAAACAGGATACCGATGGGAGCTCATTTTCCTGCTAATTCCCACGGTCAACCGCAGAAAAATACCGTCCTCGATCTAAGACATGCTAACTTCCACATATGGAAGCAAAAGATCAAGTTTGAAGATATCAGAGTAGCCAATAATTATCTTCCGTATGATAATTTCATGTTTAAATTTGATCTTAAGTCCGGCTACCATCATATCGATATAATGGTAGAACATCAATCTTTTCTTGGATTTTCTTGGTGTTTCAATGGAGTATGTAAATTCTTTGTTTTTACGGTTCTTCCATTTGGTCTTTCGTCTGCTCCATTTATTTTCACGAAAGTGGTCCGTGAATTAGTTAAATATTGGAGAAAGCATTTTGTCAGAATTACAGTGTATCTCGATGATGGTCTCGGTTCAGCTAGAGATTGGGCAAGTTGCGAGAGGTCGTCTAATTTTGTAGAGAAGGTTCTGAAGTTGTCGGGTTTTCTGCCTAATGATAAGAAGTCAGTCTGGCAGCCTACAACCAAATTAGAGTGGTTGGGATACACGATAGATTTGTCTACTCACGTTATTGCTATTCCCACAGATAGAATTCACAGTACTCAGCAGATTATTGATAATATTCTTTTGCATTCTTTCAGTACAGCCAGAAAAGTGGCACAATTCGTAGGAAAAGTTATTTCCATGGGTTTTGTACTTGGTAATATTACTCGTATTATGACCAGATATTCTCATTTCGATATTTTGAGAAGATTTTCGTGGGATACGAGGATTGAATTATCGAGCTCTACTCTAATAGAGTTAACTTTCTGGAAAAACAATATATTGTTGTTGAACAGTAAACGCATGCTTAAGCAGCGATTTGTTTATTCTAGAATATGTTATTCTGACGCGAGCTCTACCGGTTGTGCAAGCTACATCTTAGAATTTCATAACGCAATTGCTCATAAGATGTGGAGCGACATGGAAGCTCAACGTAGCTCTTCTTACAGAGAACTTTATGCCATCTCCCTCGGTATGGAGTCCTTCATTAATATGTTGAAAGGTCAAACGATTATATGGTATACCGAAAATCAAAGCGTTTCGAGAATAGTCGAAGTAGGTAGCATGAAGGAAGACTTACAATGCATCGCTCTTCGTATTTTCAAGATATGTGTACAACATAATATCCGACTCCAGGTGGAATGGATCCCTAGATCACTTAATGAAAGAGCAGATTTTTTGAGCAAAATCGTAGACTACGACGATTGGCGAGTTAGATCGAGATACTTCTGTGTGATTGAGGACAGGTGGGGTCCACATTCTGTCGATAGATTCGCAAATCATGAAAATACACAATTACCTCGTTTTAACAGCAGGTTTTGGTGCCCGGGCACTGAAGTAGTAGACTCGTTTTCGGTTTCTTGGGCGAATGAAAATAATTGGGTAGTCCCGCCTATTTTCCTCATCCCTAGAGTTATTAATTACATCGTTGCCACAGGGTGTAGAGGTACCCTTATGGTACCAAAATGGCCTTCTGCCGTATTCTGGCCTATGGTGTACACAGATAGAGGGTTATCGTACATATTTACTGATATATGTGAAATCCCGTGTGGTACAGAGCTGGTGTTTGAATTTGGCCATAACAAGAAATCTTTGTTTGGTTCACCTGAATTTCGCTCCGGTGTCCTTTTCCTAAGGTTTCATAGCAGAACTGATTGACGAATATCGGAGGACAATTTATCTTGCATAAAGTTGCATGATCATGGTTTGCGGTATTTAGTTGGATGTTTCAGATCAAGCGCCCACCTGGACGTTATCTACGTTATATTGATACGCAATAACTAGGGTCCACTTGGAACCTGACTGAAATATGTAAATATTACTACTTTGGTTACTTATACACGTACGACTTAGCGAGATCATTTGATATTTTGAACCTGAGCTACCTGGCATGTTAACCATTTGGTGTTAGTTGACACAAGTCATATCGGATTCACCTGGATCCTAGTTTGTTGAGTAAGTCGAAGAAACTACTTAGTTTCCGTTATTAATTAATTATATTATTTGTATGCATTTACTGGGACCACCTGGTCATTATTGTTTTATCTGTAAAGTCCCACTTGGGTTGTAATCAAGATTGAAGTTCAATAACAACAACAAAAACAAACACAACAACAACAAAATCCCACTTGGGTTCTCAGATTTACATCTGTTATCTAGGTTGCTATTGGCGACAACTGTTTGGGCCGCCTTTTGTTCGAAACGAAAGATAGAGTACATCGACAACCGATATAATCTCTATACAATTACATTTTTTCGTTTATATATCCCTTTAGATATGGTTAAAGGTATATTTATGATTAATATATTCTTATTATTATACTTTGATCAGATATTACTTCAGCTGTATACCAGGAAGGAAATGGTCAGACGGATCAGAAGTTGTGGTTCCTTGCCTTAAATTCTAGAGCAGATAATACTGTTTTGTCTTACTGTAGAAACTTTTGTAAATTCAAATATTGGTGTAAACTCAGTAATATGAGAAATTCTTTCCTTCCCGCTACACCTACTACAGTTGCTATGTATCTAAAATCAATGTTTGAAGAAAATAAGGCTAAGGCAAACATACACAACATGTATTATGCAATAAATTGGATACATAAGTTGGCAGGATTCGAGGATAGAAATCCTTGTAATAAGTTTCTTGTAAAATCAGTTGTAGAGGCTTCAAACCGTATTAATTGTAAAGCTGTTAAGAAAGCTGAACCAATAACCCCTGAGGTTCTAAGGATACTTTGTAAGCGTTATGGGGATAGTAGTAACTTAGTTGACATTAGATTCATATGTATGTGTTTACTTTCTTACGCGGGGTTTTTCCGCATTTCTGAATTATTGAATATTAGGAGGAATAATATTGTAACCCAAGACGAGTATCACAAGATCCTCGTAGAAGTTAGCAAAACAGACAAATACAGAGAAGGCTCTTGGGTTTATATCGCCAAAACGGGCAATGATACATGCCCATATACCTTTCTCCTTAAATACTTGAGTGCTGCAGAGATACCTAACAATTCACAAGGTTTCATATTTAGATCAGTAAGATATGACAAACAAGCCAAAAGAAACGTTCTTTCTACAAAAGTTCTTAGCGCCAACAGATCTAGAGAGATACTTAAAGCAAATCTGGTATCTGTCGGAGTAAATTCTTCTGGTTTTAGTAACCACAGTTTTAGGTCTGGAGGGGCTACCGCAGCAGCGAATCTAAATATACCAGACAGATTATTTAAAATCCACGGTAGGTGGAAATCTGAGTCTGCCAAGGACGGCTACGTGTGTGACAAAATCGAGGCACGGCTAATAGTGCCTAAGAATATTGGACTGTAAAGTATTCTCAAAGTAATTGTAACTGATGCTTTTTCAGTTTCGCATCCTAGCACTGCACATATCCTATCCTACCAATAATAATAAGTATTATGGTTTAACATACAGGTGTTCTGTGTTTTATACGGAGATAAAGGTTTAGAGCATAAATGAGTTATTGTTGGCACAGAGTATAGACAATAACTTACATTTATTGCAGGAAACTACATAAATAACTCCGGCTGATGTACAAGTAACTGTTTCCTTAATTTTATACCTGCAACCTGTAGAAAAACTGGTAATATGATCTGCTTGCATAAAAAAGTTGTTACATAGATCGCATTTCTTTGTTCATTTGAAACATCCTAATTCTATTGATTCCGAAGTTTGTGAATGCTCTTTAATTTTAGAGGGCGCTAAAATTTCTTTGAGATTCTTTGTTCTCCTATATGCTGGCAGCAGAGACTTAGGAGGAAATATCTCTTTAAGCACTGGCGTTGCTAAAAGATTAAGATGTTTCCCTAAAATTCGAGAAATATTAGGGAGTTTCGGATTGTAATCTACAACTAATGGAATAATCTTCCTCTTAGCTTTCAACTTGAGTTTAAGTAAAACCGATCTTTGCACTTTGGAAGCTCTCAGAAATTGTTCATCAACTAACCCCGTATCATAGCCTTGAAATTTCAGGTATTGTTTATACTCGTGACATCTACGCTCTAAGGTTTCGCTTGATGAACAATTTCTATGGATCCTAAGTGCCACTCCATAGGGAATAGACTTCTTGCACTGTCTAGGGTGAGAGCTATCAAATGATAAGTATAGATGGCTGTCAGTAGGTTTTGCATACACATCAGTAGAAATAAATCCATCCTTCAAGTGCAAAGTCAAGTCCAGAACATTCAAGCTCAACTCAGAATAAACCAACGTAAATTTGATAGTGGGATATAGAGAATTGATGTACTCCGTGAACTCACTTAATTTAGGTAATCCAAGTGTCCAAATTTCAATAATGTCATCTCTATATCTCCACCAGAGGTTGGGCTTAATTGCTCCACCGAACTTAGCTAAGTTATCTAGTTCTCCCATAGCTAGGTCTGCATAGCTGCATGCATTCTTGGGACCCATAGCCGTACCATGCGTTTGAACAAAGTGCGTGTTATTAAATTCACTATTATTGGAACGAAGGCAAATTTCAACTGCCTCAACAATACAATCAGTGGAAGGAATTCCGGTTTCACGCGATTCTAAAGCTTTTCTAACTGCAGAAACTCCTAGATTATTATCTATATTGGGAAACATGGCTACTACATCCCACGATACTAGAATCGCATTTTCAGGGAGGGGCCCGTTGGCATTTAACTCTTCAATTTTGTTAATAAGATCGGTAGCGTCCCTAATGTTTGATGGAAGTTTCTGAGCCAAAGGTTTGAGATAAAACTCGGTAAATTCAGATAGTCTCTCAATTGCTGTGCCACAACACGAAGTAATAAGTCTTAAGGGATTCCCATCTTTGTGGGTTTTGACATTGCCAAAGGCAACTCCAGATTTCGGATTAATATCTGTAATCCAAACAGCAACTTCAAGACTAATCTGTCCTTCATCAAGCCATTTCTCAGCCCAAATCTTAATTCTGTCAAAATGCTGTGTAGTAGGATCTTCAGAAACCTCGTCATAATGTAAAGGGTTATTAAGTTGATTCGACATTTTAGATTTATAATCTTCTTTATCCAAAACTACAAATCTAGATCCCTTATCTTGTATTCTAATTACTTGTTCTCCATTACGAAATTCTTTAAGTGCAATTCTTTCTCCGGTAGATAAATTATCTTTAACTTTTCTACAGTTATTTAAATTAAGAATGTCCTTTCTAACTCTAGCTAGAAAAAGTTCAACTTCGGGAAATGCCGACTTGGGTGGTTGCCACTTACTCTTAGAAGGCACTTTAGGAAACGCAGAATCCTCCGGCGTATTCTCTTCTTCTTTCTCTTGGTTCTTGTCGTGAAAATCAGCTGTCAATCGCACTCTTCTATCAAATCCATCTATATCGTCAAGAATCTTCTGCCAGTTTCTAAAATGCACTGAATTGATTGAGAATCCGGAATTACCAGAACTCGCTCCGCGGAAGAGTCGTCCAACAAGACGATTCACTAAAGGGAGCAATAACAAGAAAACTCACAGCCGGAATCAACCAAGTGAACAATCTTCATTGGTTGAACAGACTCTAATTGAACCTCCAGATTTGAATCCAATTAACCTAACCGACCTTGAATTCACGGAAGATCAGAAGAAACTTCTTTCTAAAGGGCCGTCTTTCTGTCCCACTCCAAGAGATATAAACTGGCAGAAGATTCTTGACGATATAGATGGATTTGATAGAAGAGTGCGATTGACAGCTTATTTTCACGACAAGAACCAAGAGAAAGAAGAAGAGAACACGCCGGAGGATTCTGCGTTTCCTAAAGTGCCTTCTAAGAGTAAGTGGCAACCACCCAAGTCGGCATTTCCCGAAGTTGAACTTTTTCTAGCTAGAGTTAGAAAGGACATTCTTAATTTAAATAACTGTAGAAAAGTTAAAGATAATTTATCTACCGGAGAAAGAATTGCACTTAAAGAATTTCGTAATGGAGAACAAGTAATTAGAATACAAGATAAGGGATCTAGATTTGTAGTTTTGGATAAAGAAGATTATAAATCTATAATGTCGAATCAACTTAATAACCCTTTACATTATGACGAGGTTTCTGAAGATCCTACTACACAGCATTTTGACAGAATTAAGATTTGGGCTGAGAAATGGCTTGATGAAGGACAGATTAGTCTTGAAGTTGCTGTTTGGATTACAGATATTAATCCGAAATCTGGAGTTGCCTTTGGCAATGTCAAAACCCACAAAGATGGGAATCCCTTAAGACTTATTACTTCGTGTTGTGGCACAGCAATTGAGAGACTATCTGAATTTACCGAGTTTTATCTCAAACCTTTGGCTCAGAAACTTCCATCAAACATTAGGGACACTACCGATCTTATTAACAAAATTGAAGAGTTAAATGCCAACGGGCCCCTCCCTGAAAATGCGATTCTAGTATCGTGGGATGTAGTAGCCATGTTTCCCAATATAGATAATAATCTAGGAGTTTCTGCAGTTAGAAAAGCTTTAGAATCGCGTGAAACCGGAATTCCTTCCACTGATTGTATTGTTGAGGCAGTTGAAATTTGCCTTCGTTCCAATAATAGTGAATTTAATAACACGCACTTTGTTCAAACGCATGGTACGGCTATGGGTCCCAAGAATGCATGCAGCTATGCAGACCTAGCTATGGGAGAACTAGATAACTTAGCTAAGTTCGGTGGAGCAATTAAGCCCAACCTCTGGTGGAGATATAGAGATGACATTATTGAAATTTGGACACTTGGATTACCTAAATTAAGTGAGTTCACTGAGTACATCAATTCTCTATATCCCACTATCAAATTTACGTTGGTTTATTCTGAGTTGAGCTTGAATGTTCTGGACTTGACTTTGCACTTGAAGGATGGATTTATTTCTACTGATGTGTATGCAAAGCCTACTGACAGCCATCTATACTTATCATTTGATAGCTCTCACCCTAGACAGTGCAAGAAGTCTATTCCCTATGGAGTGGCACTTAGGATCCATAGAAATTGTTCATCAAGCGAAACCTTAGAGCGTAGATGTCACGAGTATAAACAATACCTGAAATTTCAAGGCTATGATGCGGGGTTAGTTGATGAACAATTTCTGAGAGCTTCCAAAGTGCAAAGATCGGTTTTACTTAAACTCAAGTTGAAAGCTAAGAGGAAGATTATTCCATTAGTTGTAGATTACAATCCGAAACTCCCTAATATTTCTCGAATTTTAGGGAAACATCTTAATCTTTTAGCAACGCCAGTGCTTAAAGAGATATTTCCTCCTAAGTCTCTGCTGCCAGCATATAGGAGAACAAAGAATCTCAAAGAAATTTTAGCGCCCTCTAAATTTAAAGAGCATTCACAAACTTCGGAATCAATAGAATTAGGATGTTTCAAATGTACAAAGAAATGCGATCTATGTAACAACTTTTTTATGCAAGCAGATCATATTACCAGTTTTTCTACAGGTTGCAGGTATAAAATTAAGGAAACAGTTACTTGTACATCAGCCGGAGTTATTTATGTAGTTTCCTGCAATAAATGTAAGCTACAATATGTGGGTTCCACTTCAACGCAATTCAAAATTAGATTTCGAAATCATAAGTCCTCTATGAGTACCAACAAGAAAACATGCGAAGTAGCTATCCACTACAATCAAAGCCCACATTCTCTATCAGATTTCAGCTTTATTTGCATAGAAAAAATTAAGGACAAAAACATGATTGATAGAAAATTATTGACCAGAGAAGCATATTGGGCGGCACAGTTACGTACTCTGCAACCGGACGGGTTGAACAAAAGACAGGAGTTCAAATCCAAGAAAAGGATTCATTATGCTTAGACATATGACTGCGACACTTGAAATCTTTCTTTTGTATAGCAGAAGATACTTTGTTGGTCTATTACATAATCGCAGTCTTTAAATAGTTCACTTTTTATTGGAGTCGTTAATTAATCCTTCTTTCATTAGCGATAACTTGGAGTACTACTAGTATTTTATTAGTCTATCATTCTTAATCCCAAGAGCTGTTTACATGTCTAACTTTTACTATGCATAATCACGTTCTCAGAATAGTTTACTTCTCCTTAGAGATTAGAAATATCTTATTGTTATGTTTAATCCCAAGAGTTCTCTACGTGTCGAACTTTATTCATATTATGTAGATTCTTATCATTCAGTTAGTATATAAAACTACCTACACTTTTGTAAATTTTAACTTTTTAACTTTTTAAAACAAATTTTAACTGAAGAAGGCCGAACGGCCGAAACGTTTTTTAATTAAAGGATTAGTAAGAAGTTCTCTGTCTTCACCTCAACCATTATTCAACTCTAAATACCGAAGCAGAGTGTAGAATCAAGTATTTGATCCTTCTACTAGAAGCACATCGTTGGATTAACTACCTTCATTTTATTAACAAATCATTGTTACGATACAATTAGTCCCAGTTGAGCGCGCACATGAGATGCACGTCAGCGGAATGCCATTTGAACCTACACCCGCTTGCGTGGAAAGCTCAGTGCACGCTCAACTGTAAAAAAATATTCATTCACGAAGTAACTCCTGACGAGTGAGGACTTTGGTCCCCACGAAACAGTATTGTAGAGCGAAATATGAATCAACCAAAAATTTAAATACTCCGAATCCTTAGTATTATTGCTCTACAGCATTGTATCGAGCACTGTTTGATAGAATTAATCGAAACATTTATTTATCTATATATATATATATATATATATACAGCGAAGTGCAAAAACTTTGACCCCCGCTCCTCAACTATATCAATATATCGGGTGCATTATGGGTAGGAGTAAAGTCATTAAAGTGCAACTACAGCCGATATCCGCGCGCGTTTGCCAATCGTCATAGCGAAGACTTATGCAGTTGATTTAAAGTTGAAGATTTCATCTAGAATACAACATTTTTACTCGGGACAGGCAGGACAGCTTAAATAAACCTGAGTATTTAAATGCACCCTATATATTTACTGTTAGATCGAATATTTGCAAAACAGAACATATCCCTGGTCGGCGGAAAGAGAACGGGAAATGATCAAGTTTCAGGTTCGAAGCGTGAATTCAGGGCTATTTGTGAAGCTGTTAGGAGATCTTCTGATGACCTAAAATATCGAGATAACCCATGAAGAGGAGACATGATTACACCTGATCTGTGGGTTCAAGGCCAATATCTATATTCGTTTGAAACTTTAACATTCTACATTTGTTGAAACTGAGAGCGATGAAAAAATTCAGCTCGATATCAGCGCAGGTATTCCGTTCTTGATCTCTGTCTTCTACTTCTGTGAAGACTGAACTGATCAGTGTTATTAGACTGATATAACGTTTCAAAGAGCAGAATGAAAGGATGAAAAAGTACTGACCGGAGCTGACCGGATGCACAGACTGCACAATAGCCTGGCTTATAGTTGGAAAACGTATCGACAAAGCAAAATAATAGTGTATGTAACGTAAGGAAACCTCTTACAGTTTGAACGTCGAATCGTTTTCTTTAACTGTTGTGTAATGTTTATTTTTAGCTGATCCCGATGAGACGAAATTCACAATCTGATAAAAAACTGATGTTGTTTGGAGCTGCAATATAATTACAAAGTTTGTCGCGGCTCGTTATCTACGAAATTAGGAAACTAGGATTCACAATAAAGCGATGTTGTTAAATGGAACCATAGCTGCTAACGTTTTTCGTTTAATGACGAAGCTAAATAAACAGTTTCGTCACAATTATGCCGGAGATTTAAATAGCATACAAAATACATTTTAAGAATGAAAGAAAACTGTGCAACAATAATAAGAACATTCAGCGATGCGAATCCAAGAATTATCGAACATACCTTCCATAAAAGCTTTTACTAAAATAATTATACCATAAAAACAGGATCCCTCCAAACCTTGAATAAAACTGGATAAGAGAATTTCAAGAGGAATAACTAAGAGTTTATTAGAATTTTTTAGAATCGTTTCTTAATCAAAATATTTAAATGTTTTATGAATTTGTTGTCAATAAATTTATGAAATTGTGTAAACCTTTAAGCTATTTTAATGTCTTCTGTTTTCCGCGAAACAGTTTCAAAAATAGCGTTGAATTATTGCTTAGCAGATGAAATTCGACATTATAGTTCCGTCCGCGTTACGTTCTGCTAACGTAAACATTTATTTAATTTATATTATAAAATCAGGAAAACTATTTGTCCAAACAGAAAATAGAGAGTGCATTTACTTTACTTTAAACTTTCCTGCCTGTTCCGAGTAAAAGTGTTATATTCTAGATAAATTCTTGAAATTTAAATCAACTACACAAGTCTTCACTGTGATGATTTGCAAACGCGCGCGGTAATTTGGCTGTACTTGCATTTTAATGAACTTACTCCTACCCATAATGCACCCGATATATTGATATAGTTGAGGAGCGGGGGGTCAGAGTTTTTGCACTTCGCTGTATGTATATATATATATATATATATATATATTAAGTAAAAAGCCTGGGAAAACTCACGGTACCACAAATAACCAAAGTCGGTTGCGTTTCCAGCGTGCATGGTCGTCCTGATGGTGTAGTGGTTAACACATCGGACTAGTGTACCGAGGCCGTGGGTTCGAATCCCATTCAGGGCATATTTTTCTCTTTCACCTTTATTCTGATTATATATATATATATATATATATATATATGGTTGGTAGTTCAAGAAAGTTAAAGTTTGTCATACACTGTTTAAAGGTTGCATGATATATTATATTGTACACTACATGTAAGTTAACAAGGAATAACCAAATACTTTTTGGTTATACTGATTTTAGCTATGAAATTAAAAGCTTTTATCAATTAAATGTTATGGTGTTGTTTGTTTAATATGGCATGCATTTGGAGAAATGTTCTTTAAATATCACCCGGCCCATTGTACATGATGGGGCATTATGAGAGGAAAGTATTTCAATATTTTTTGGGAAAATATAGGGTCAAAATAACTCTTTATAAGAGTAGTATTGTTACCCTCACAAAGTCAAAACAACCCCTTTAAAGAGTAGTTTGGAAATTCTACCCTTGAGGAGTCTTCAAAAACGACTCTTGGAAGAATCAAAACTACTCCACCAAAGAGTAGATTAGTGCCTTGGACTCTTGAGGAGTTGTTTCGAAATTACTCTAGAAAGAGCAATAACGACTCTTTGGAGAGTCGAAAGTGATTTGACCCCTTGAAGGGTCGTTTTGACGTACTCTAGCAAGAGTCGAAACAACTCCTTATGAAGGGTAGTAATTACCATTCCAAAGAGTAATCGCAAAAGGAGTCAAAACCATGCACTCTTTTCGAGGGGACGTTTTGGGGTTAAAAAAACCGACTCTTCCTAAGGGGTCAAAACGACTCTTATGTTTTTACAGTGCACAAGCATCACTTGAGGGTATCGCTTTAGCTAAGCTTTTGTCTTACATAGAGTATACAACAGGTCAAACTGTTTTTACACTGTCGGACTTGGTAAAGCTATACACATCAAGATTGAAACAGCTTGGAGTAGACCTCCTATAGGAAAAGTCAATTCCACAAGACTGAAAGATCGACTGCTTTCCCAGTTACCTGGTCTTAGAGCACATAACGAAGGGAGGGAAGTAAGACTTGCTTTTTCAAAAGATATTGGAGCAGCTTTCCAGTTTGCACAAGAGACCAATTACGATGCAGAGGTTGTTCATCCAGTAAACTTAAGGCTGCCACAATCATCAGGAGAGATATGCTAGCGAAACAGCAAAGGTTTACTGGGTCTTTTGATCCTGATGCCAGAGGCAAGCAGTACCTGATTGCCTACTGGCCCTAGTAAATATGATATTAGAAGGACCTAATATCCAAAACCAAACTGGAGAGGAGAGAGTTGGCACAAATGTTGCTCAAGTTCTTTCCCAACGCTGTCAAGCGTACAAGATCAGAGGATACAGCTGCATGTACGACATAACTTAATTATGGAACTAGAAAAAAAAAACGTTTGTTGATACATTTTACCGACTTGGACTTTCAATCTCATATGACAGGGTTTTGCAGATTTCTGCTGACACGGGAAATAGTGTATGCTCATAATTTGAGGAAGAGGGTGTAGTGTGCCTTGCACAACTGAAAGGGTCTTTGTTTACCCGCCGGAAATGTCGACAATATAGATCCTAACCCGAGTTCGCGGACATCTAAAGACTCCTTCCATGCTACTGCATGCGATCTCTTTGACTCATTACACCCCACAACTGATTCGCTTGGGACTGATAGAGATAGTGATGTTAAATCCTGATGTTTCCAAGAAGATTAAGGAGTAACTAATCTACCAGAATGTTATACCGATATCCAGCCTGTTTTAGTCCAGAAAAAGAAGGACCAATATGTTCCAAAGGGAAGCATTCCAGCAAAACCCCTCTCCGATCTGCTCATTGACTGTATATAAGCCGAATATAAATGGCTAAATAAAGTCGAGGAGCTGCTTGACAAGGGGAAACTGGAGGAACAGGAATATCTATCATGGTCGGTTTACTTTGCTTCACTGCAGCCCCAGGAGCCGACATAACTGCTCCAGGAAAGGCAGATGCAACCCTAAAGGCAGCCCATATTACACGTTCCGCTACGCGCATCAAGTAAGTGCATCTGCGCTATACCTTTTGCAGAGATATGCATATCAGGCATATGTCGAGAACAGTGACCCTAGTAAGCAGATCGATTTTGCTTCTTGGACTAAGAAGCAATCGGAACAATATCCCAGTTTATGTTTTGGTCTACTGCCTTAGAGTTCGAGCTTATTATGATAATGGCATTGGTGAGATCTATTAGAGAAGGAAACGTTTCTGTATATGTCCAGGTTCTTGGTAAACTAGTACCCTGGATATTCGCGTTGAATCTATGTCACTATTCGCGATGGTTGCCTGTCCACATCGGGGTGCCTGTTTTCTAGAGCCAGCAAGTCCCTGGCGTTTACGCAGAGTTTATGGATGGTAAGTGTGTTGTGCAGAAGTCCCAGCTTAGTTTTTCGATGATTGCATTAGATCACAATCACAAGCAAGAGAATGAGCTCATCAAAGGTGACGGCGACGCTGTGGGCCTCACTGAGAGTCCAACAGCCCTCCGTCACTGGATGGTAGCAGGACCACAGGGTGCAAGAGTCGTGAAAGAGCTTGAAGCAACCTTTGAGCCAAAGAAGACCACCAATATCTGCCACCATGAGCAAGTTCCAAGTGTCTAAAATGCTTTCTCTAAAGATGTTAAGGATCTGGTTTCTGTCATCAAAGAGATGGGTATAATCCATTTAAAGAAGACAATACTGATCTACTTGTCTTAGATACAAAAGACATTATGGCTGAAAGCGTCGTGGAAGCTGTGAAAAGTGCGAAGCAGAAAGGACAGTCCCTGTATGACATGTATGTGGAGGAGAGACTGAAAAAGTGCTCGAAACCTATAACAGACACAATTCCCAGGAATAGGCTTCCATTATTTGTGACTACTGACCGAAGACGTCAACCAAAGCTCAGAGTCAAACGGCAGCGCTTAAAAGCGATTGTAACCTCTTTGCAAGGCCAAGCGCGAGAAGAGAATCTTGAAGATTTTTTTAGGCATGCATGAGAACCATGCTTATCCACCAGCTCTTTCTTTGGTGGGGAAAATGCGAGTTCGACAAAAGTCAGAGCTAGTCCGTTGTCTCGAAGTCGGCACAACAGCTCATCCGCCAGAAGTTGACATGAAAGTAATAGATGCTACTGCTGCAGTCAACATGCTGTCATCAGAAAAAATAAAAACTTTCTAGGAATATGCAACAACTGTGTTCTTGCCTTATGTTGTGAAGGAAGCAGAAAATGTCAAGAGAGTAGATCTCGTATGGGATACGTACATCGACAATAGCTTGAAGCAGGGAACCAGGGAGGCACGAGGCCATGGTATTCGTAGATGTGTGTGTGGAAACACAACCATTCCAGGAAATTGGAAGAGTTTTTTTCCGATAAGATGAGAGTAAGACCGAACTCTTTGTTTCTCTGGCAGATAACGTTAAAGGGGCCGTCTCACCCACAGTGCTTAGCGTGCTTTTGTTATTATTTATATCCGGGACTTTGCCCCCTTGTTCACGGCGGGAACCTTACGTCGAACTGAGCGTATATTTCTGTATGTTGGTGACATGATAATTTTGCCTTGAACATAGATGACCTTGATGAAACTAATACCTTACAAATTGAATGTGAAGTCAGCAAAGTGTTATACAGCAGTATTTGGCTGCACTATAATATTTACCGCTCACCCGTCGCTTCCCTTCACACTGTAAAAACATAAGAGTCGTTTTGACCACTTAGGAAGAGTCATTTTTTGGACCCCAAAACGACCTCTCCAAAAGAGTGGTTTTGACTCCTTTTGTGATTACTCTTTGGAAGGGTAATTACCCTTAATAAGGAGTTGATTCGACTCTTGCTAGAGTACGTCAAAACGACCCTTCAAGGGGTCAAATCACTTTCGACTCTCCAAAGAGTCGTTATTGCTCTTTCTAGAGTAATTTCGAAACAACTCCTCAAGAGTCCAAGGCACTAATCTACTCTTTGGTGGAGTAGTTTTGATTCTTCCAAGAGTCGTTTTTGAAGACTCCTCAAGGGTAGAATTTCCAAACTACTCTTTAAAGGGGTTGTTTTGACTTTATGTGAGAGTAACAATACTACTCTTATAAAGAGTTATTTTGACCCTATATTTTCCCAAAAAAAATCGAAATACTTTCCTCTCATAATGCCCCATCATGTACAATGGGTGATTTTTAAAGAACATTCCTCCAAATGCATGCCATATTAAACAAACAACACCATAACATTTAATTGATAAAAGCTTTTAATTTCATAGCTGAAATCAGTATAACCAAAAAGTATTTGGTTATGCCTTGTTAACTTACATGTAGTATACAATATAATATATCATGCAACCTTTAAACAGTGTATGACAAACTTTCTTGAACTCCCAACCATATATATACATATATATACATACAATTTGTGAACTATAATTAAATTTCCTTGATAAATATAAAAATAGACTCTTGGAATAATATATAAAATAAGCTTAACTGTAACATTTTGATAGTTTCCATTCTTGCTTGCTTTCATAAAATAAGTATGTGCTGAACGGCTAAGCCAAATTCTATTTTATGACTTTTTAAATGGGAAAGATTAGACCTATGTGATCTACTTGTTCAACAGAACATACTTATTTTGTAAATAACTTTTCACTTTGTCTGGAGAATACTTACTAACTGCATAACAGTCACAGGTAGTTTACCTGAATTAAGACCCAACATTGTCTGAAAGAACATTAACATATTTCTCTGTACCGTGTAGTCAAAATTATATACAAAGTATGTAGAGATTAACAAGATGACAGCCCCCAACAGCTTGGTATCCTTAGAGCAATCACATACAATTTTTTTTTCCGCCACAATGTAAGCCAGGTCCAGGTCATTGAGGCTAGTCCCACTCAGCAGAAGTAATGGTGTAACTGTCTCCTGGATTGACTTGTCAATGTCATCCCCTTCCTAATATTAAACAAAAGAAAGGAAAACATCAACACTTTGTACAACCTATTTATACATTATTCAGCCCAACAGTTGTGACAATAACCTTCAAGTAGTTGTGGCTCAACTGCTTGAAGGTTATTGTCAGTAATGATTAAATTTAGTGCCTTCCAATAATATGCAACCCATACCCCACCCACCTCTTACTGTACATCCCAATAAGTGACCTCTAGGGTGTTTACCATTTTCAGGGGGGGGAAACGGTTGGGGGAGCATTATATAATGGATCGGGCTTCTCCCAAAACCAGTCTACCAACTGGAAAAGGTGGTGTTTACAATCTTCAGTTTCTTCGCAAACAAAACAAGTGGGAGAAATGCTCAAATGATATGGGAAATCCCAGCGTTCCATTCCGAACAGGAAGAGAGGCATACATGTACATCTAGAGGTACTCCACAAATTCCGAAATATTGTTCTGTAAATTGACTGATTCATTTGATTATTTCAACCAGAATTTCTGGTATTTTCACGTAAATGGTAAGCACCCCTGATCTAGTCAGTGCCCCTAGAGAAAGCTCTGCCAGCAAATGATAGGTTTTTGTGTCGAGCATGCGTAAGCATTTTGTTACGAGTTGCTACGATACGCTGACTTAAACCCATTATTTAATTAAATAAATGAGCTGTGATATACATGTATGACCCTACAGACTGTATTCACACACATAATTTTATTTTAATTATGAAACTGGGATTTATATAACCTGGAATTTTCTGAAACACTCACCTCAAAAACACCTGCATGTATAAATCATCATTTTTTAAGTAGTGATAGTCTATACATTGTATCACAGGCAGCCTAATCTATGGGTTTGTGGCTGTTGAACTGTATATAAACTGCAGTAAGATATAATAGGGATTTTAGAAAATCCTTAAAATTATTTTTCACATACAAATAAACATACCCTCCTTTTATATGTTGTTTCCTTTGTAACAATATTGTGCACCGTTTTAGGTGATTTTCCCTCGTTCCCAATCTTCACCACTCCCAATGAGTAGAAGGTTGGTTTGTCCACACTCGAATCACACTCAAATTGTCCAACTCACCTCGAATATTTGCCTCAAAATTTCACTAATCTTTGTTGCAATACCACAAAACTCCGGACATCTCTACTACGATAAACAAACTCAGTCCGGAGAAAGTTTCAGAATCCAGCAATGCCTGTATGAGTTAAGGCTGCCATCAGCAAGCACTTAAATGCTTGCACAAACTGCATGATAAGTCAGCCGATGAGGCACATCAGCTTAACCAGAACTACATCTACTGTACATGTACCAACAACTCCATTCATCCCACATTAAACACATTATAATACAGTAGAACCCACCTATCTCAAACTCTCAAGGGAAGCGAGAATTTGTTCGAGATACCCAGGAGTTTGAGATAACCAAGGAAGCAGTCAAGAAAAAAAAAAGGATATTAATTAACATATATCATTATGACGTCACGGCTTGTTTATGAGAGGGACAGAATCGACTTGAACAATATAATTTTGAACTACAGCTGCTCTGCTGAGGAAAATTTAACTTCGAATTGTCTGGTTTCCAGATATCAGCTGTATCAATGTTTATCCCACAATATTTACCGTATTTGGTGGCTGTTGCCGCTATTCTACGTTCTACAAGTGCATTTGATAGCGCCTCCCGCGACTGTGATCCTTAGCGTTTAAACAATAGATTGTTTTGATTTGACGTCATAATGATATAGGTCAATTCTAGTTCGAGATAGCAGGGTTTTCGAGATAACAAAGTTCAAGATAGTGGGATTCTACTGTATATTATAAATTACAATTATATTAGATAATTTATAAGTTACGATTTAAAAGTAAACACTTGTATCAACCAACATCGATAGCAATAGTGAATAACACTAATAGATGTTATGTACATAAAGATGAAAGACCAGATTGTTCTTACATTGTACATGTACATGGTTAAATTGTTTTAACTTTTAGGTCATTTTTCAAAATTACCAACCTTTGATTTGCAAACTGGTGCTCTCAGAGCTACAGGGGTTGATTCAATCTCTGAAGATCCTGTCATATAATCTGCATTTGAACTCTGAAATAAAAAAATATAGTATAATAATAAAAATACTATAAGGTTTCTAAAATGCTTACCATTTTGTATTCTAACTGTCACAATATACATTTATGTGCATACAGGGTTGTCAGCAGAAGCCATCAACCGGCCTGTTCCCCAAAACGTAGCCGCCGCGCCTGTTCTGTCATTTTAAACAAGATTATTTTTCATTTGTAGTAAGTTCTGCTGCCAGCTGATAAACATTGTACTGACAACCATGGCATATCAGAGTTTATTAAAACTGATTGCTCATGCAATCTTTATAATTATAAACAGAAAAAAGTAAACAGAATAATATTACCTCTATTATATTATTAATATTGAATCATTGCTTGATGTAGAAGCTGGTGACTCTGGAACTACTACTGGTGAACTTTGCTCTGCTTTCTTAGGTACAGGCACACTGTCAATATAAAAAACCTGCAATTTAAATAGATTTAAGCTTACAATGTACATTTGTATTTATACATGTACTTGTCACCAGAAAACAACATCGCGACAATCAAAACGAAACTAAAAAAGCTATCACAATCTGAATCAGATTCTAGGGTCATTTGATGCTGAAATTCATTTTTTCAGTTTAGCTAAATAAAGGGCTCTTTCTCAGTACATGTATATCAACTACAGAAACAGGGTGTCTCTCTATATCTATGTATCACCCCATTGACTTATTGAGTAGTGCTACTTTATAGTTAAATAAGACTTTTAAAAGCTCACTAGTACCAGCAAAATATATATATATATCAACTTCAAACCCTATTCTGTGTTCTTCAGAGGCTCCATGAGAAATATTTCAAACTGTATAACCTTCAGAATTTGTCTTTAGATGTCAGAAATCCTAGCTGTCTCATTAAATGCATTCATAAACGGCTAAGTTACGTATTTACTAAGAAAATGGTGTGAAAATATAAAGTCACGAGTTTAGGAGATCGAGTCTGTGAATGAATGGTACTGAGAGATCAGCTTGCGAAAGACAAAATAACCTTTGAATACCAAGGTTATTCACAAAGAGGCAACTTCACAGTTATAATATGACTAGGTAACTTTGGTAAGGTATGGATATCTGCCTACATGTGTATATTCTGAAATAATAAGATCATTACATTCTAATCTTGGTCGGACGGATAAACGTGGTCAAAGTCCATACAGTGTACGTACCATGCCTCAATAAATTGATTGATTAATGGTTCCTCATCCTACAGGGAAAAAATAGAGCATCTAATTAGTTTTGTGTTTACAGACCTGACTATATAATGCCACTATTTTTAGAGTATGATATAATTGATACAGTCACTCTGCTTTGGTAATATTCAACTCTAAGATCTCATGTGTTATGGTCACTCTACTGAATATACCCAGCTCGAAGATCTTGACATAATTATATGTTACTCTACAACAGTACCAATATCAAGTCTGAATTTGATACATCTAACTGAGACCTGTCTGACCATATATTACCCCCACCTGATGCTCAGTAAACTCTCTACATTCCTATCAATTAGATGCAGCTTGAGTTATCTTTAATCCCTTTAACTATGACAGCTTTCAGCAGGCTTTTCTCAGTTCTGACTAACTTGAAGTCAATCATATTTTGGAAAACTTGCCGGAACACAAGAAACAAATTAGTTCTATATCCCAGAAGCACTCAGGGAGCCTATAAGCTGCCAGGACTTCCCACTGGATGAACCAACTGGGGATATATAGAACTAACTTGAAATCCATCTTATTTTGGAAAACTTGCCAGAGCGCTAGAAAAAAATAAGGTCTATATCCCTGAAGCAGGCCTTGAAATATTTTTTCCTACTTAGCAGGAAAAATAAGTATATTAGTAATTTATATGCATGTGGCCATTTTCTGTGACATTGTTGTTTTGTCTATTTATTTAGTAGCTTACAGGAAGTATGCACTTTTAACTAGCGCCGGAAGTTCTCACATAATTAGCATATTGGTGCCCGTGAGGACTTCTGAGTCGAGCTAAGACACGAGGTTCAGTATGGTTTTGACTTTTGTGTTGTTCTTTTCATTATTTGCTCGCTTAGAAACGTCCTTGTTAAGTTAGAACTATACTAAACCACAACGGAATGGCCTAAGATAACTATAGATGGCTAATTCGAATCGCTAATATGTGTATTTAAGGTGTAATGACACTTCATGTTTTCACTCTGCTCGGCCCGGTCTGTTAGTTCAGCCATGAAATACTCATTTACTTTTTGTTAGTATCATTAAGGCACCTATACTGATGAACATATCTACTTGTAGTCGGTAAGTAAACAAGAGCCCATCTGGGCTTTCACTCGGGCCACATGAGATTGAAGATGAAATACACTTTCATTTGAAATCCTCTTAGCAATCTATTAATTGCTTTTATGACATGACTAGGATAACGCAGGATTCGAACAACAGAATACTGGCAATTCAAGTGTATAAATGCAATACAATGACATATTCAGACTTTGAATTTGATTGAAAATAGATCAAAAACTCGGGGAAATGTCCGGCTAAAACTGTATGAATAAATGTGAAATGAAACATAAATTTCATAGCAAGAAAAAAATTGTAATTCCTAATGAGAAAGCTCTTCTAAGTCCGCTTCTCAAATTCACAGACTGTTTTACAAAAACATTTGCGCTTATCGACACAAGAGTCCAGTTGAACTTTCAAATAATTTATTCTGAGGTACGCATACTCTAAATCACAGAGATGTTAAATAAAGCGATAATTAGAAGAAAAAGTACATTAACAGACAAACTGAGAGGAAATTTATTCAAATCAAAAAGAGTTTACTTACAGTACTTACGTAACTGAATCTTTCGTTTTGGACCTTTTGGTAGTTTTGTTGACAGCATCCCACCTTCGTGCACATATGCACTGAATCGGAATGAAAGTCGAAGCCTACCTCGAACTTAACTTTCAGCTAACCTGTTTCCTTTCATTCCACAATGAATAATAATCTCATAAAGTAAGCCCATAGCTTTCAATAAATTTGCCAGTGTCTGAATGAAACAGCTAGATTTTTTCCAATTTCTCTCACGAGTCACGGCAGAAGACAGTCTAAACCTACAAAACTTGAATTTTGATCCTCTTCACAGTAACGTAATTTAACGTCTCAGATATTATATATATTCCCTACTTCAGCTGTGCATTTCAAGTACTTTTTCCTCTCTCTTTGCTGGCAGTTCATGCTTCTTGTTCGTGTAGTTTCCAGAAAGATTCTGGTTATTCTGTCGTAAAACATGCCTTAGCTGTACAAGACCTGACCCAAATTTAGGTTGTATTGCATATTTCTGACAATGACTCATTGAAATTGATATCTCCTTGTCTCGCCTAGTCTGAGAGCTTTGAGCTTTCTTATCAGAGCGCGCCTGACGAAATCTAACCTTTGATTATAATTCGATACCCGTTGATATCCAAACGTGTTTGGATATTGTATTTCGCTTACGTTTCTAAATGTACATTGGATCTGACCAGACAACCTCGTTCCAAGGGTCTTTCGAGAGAGGAGAGGGAGAGAGAGAGAGAGAAAGACCCTGGTTGAGGCTGGTCACGTGCCTCCTGACAAATTTTTTGATCATGGGTGGGGTCCTTTGAATGTAAAGTTTTGTCGCACTAAGTTTTTGTTAAGTAATAACGAGGCTACGGTTCCGGCCGCTTTCGCTTCACACCTCCGCTTCGCCATGTTCTTCAGCAGTTTGCACTTAGCAATCACAAACAGCAGCTACTGGAATATAAACCTGAAGCCCAAACAAGTGAAGTGTTTGGAAGCGATTTACTTTGGGAAAGATGTGGTCGCAGTATTGCCGACGGGATACGGAAAGTCGATGATTTTTCATCTTCTGCCGTCGCTTTTCTACGACAAAATGAACTATGGACGGTCGGGTGCACCACTCTCTCCAGTCATTATTGTTGTTTCTCCGTTAAATGCTCTTATTCAAGACCAGATTAAGAGAAGCAATGAACGAGGAAACATTAGAGCGATCATTCTCAACGTCAAGAGAAAAAAGGAGAGCGAGGAGTTAGAGTTGAATTGTAGTGACCTCTTGAAGTTGAAAGACTCGAAGTACGACATTGTATTCACGCACCCCGAAGCCTGTTTGTCGTGCAAGGAAGGAGCCGAATTATTCCAAAGCAGGCCCTATCAACGCTCCGTACAAGCAATAATAATCGATGAAGCCCACTGTATTTTAGAATGTTGAGTTTATATTTTGTTGTGTTTACTAAAGTGTAGTTTTTGGAAGAAATTTAAATTTTCAAAAAAATGATAAAAGCTCCCTGCTTGCAGAACCTTCTCTATATTTCGGTCTGCCTTCTTTTCCCCGCCAGTCCGATTACAGAAAGGAAGGAATAGAAGGCTATGCAAGCATGCATAAATAACAAGCTTAATGAAGTGCAGTGCAAATATCCTTATTAAATATGGCTTCGAAATTAATCGATGTTGAAGCCTTAATAAGTTATTTAGAAATTTCTCAAAATCTTTGTTTAGGGGAGATGATTTCAGGAAGGACTACTCCCGACTAGCTATGTTGTGTGCTACATTTCCTTGTGTTCCTGTGGTTGCACTCACTGCAACAGCAAGCAAGAGAGATGTCGGAGCTATCAAGGACTCCTTAAACTTGAAAATTCCAGTTGAAGTCATAGGGAATCCTTATAACAGACCCAACATATTCTTTGAAAAAGTGTTCCGGAAGGGTGACGACATAGACAGTTTTGAGGCAATATTGAAGCCTATTACTAGTAGTTTAAAAGAAAGCAGGTTGGATTATCCTCTGACCATATTGTACCTTCCCCTTAAATGGTGTGGGTTTGCCTTTAATTTTTTTGAAAGAAATTTGGGAACCGAGCAGTATCATCCTTTGAATGCTGAAGCCTTACCAGAAAACAGAATGTTTGCTCAGTATCACTCACCTCAAACAACAGCAATGAAATATCAAATTCTAAAGGAACTTGGCTCACCTTCGTCAAAAGTGAGAGTAGTGTTTGCAACAGTTGCAATGGGGATGGGTGTTGACATACCACATATCAGAAATGTGATCCATGTTGGACCTCCACGCACCATCAGAGAATATGTTCAAGAAACTGGACGAGCAGGACGGGAGGGGAGACCATCAAATGCTGTGTTGTTCTACAACAATCGCGATATTGCTAAGAACCGTGAGGGGATCAGTGAGGATGTACGGACTTTCTGCCGCCTGGATGGTTGCTTTAGAAAATTCCTATTAAATTGTTTAGATGCAGAAATGCCAGGTACTGTTGGCCACTTTTGTTGTAGTTATTGTAAGCCTCGCTGTGACTGTCAAGAGTGTGTCAGAGATGGGCCCACTAATGCAGGTGCACAATAGTTTCTATAGATTGAAGGGACCAGAACATTTATCAGTTAATGACAAAACTACAGACAGTCAAGAGTTGTTTTTCCTCTGAAGCTCATGAATTTAATAATGTCCTTATCTTTGGATTTAAGAGCTGATGTTATTTAAATGACGGACGGAGTAAAACGCAGGGTGCAGGGCACGCAGGGCACGCAGGGTACGCAGGGCACGCAGGACACGCAGGGTGTTAAAAAAAATTGAGTTACATAATTTAGTGCCTTTGAAATATCAGATTGCAAAGATCAATTGTTCACATGGCAAATATTATGCTAATTTTAGAGTGAAAGTACTGAAAAGGGTAGCGACAAAACGCTGACCAGGACCATGGACCACCCCCGTGGACCACCCATAAATGTCATATATTTTTCAAGAATGAAAGTTTTTACATTTATAGCGAGTTTGACTTGTGGCAAGTCTAACATTTTTACTTTGTGTTCTGGTGACAAAGACTGTTATCGTAGTTTTGCCTTTACTTGCTGTTGCATTAAACAGTATCTAAAAACCTACGAGGCCTTGACTTACCTTACCTATTCCACTATAAGTAAAGGCAAGGAACTGTTTTCCGAGAACCGGAGCGCCATAGATATAGGAAGAAAGAAAAACTTCTGATTTCCGCGCTCAATCCCCGAAGCGCATCTTCTCTACAAGTATTTTATTTCAATACACCAGTTTCAGTCGGTACTTGAATGACCGAGTGGTTAGAGCGTTCGTCCTTTAATCCAGAGGTCCGGAGTTCATTTCTCGGAGCGCACAATTTTTGTCGATTTTTTTCTTCTTCCTCTTTTTAAGTTTTCTTCTTAGCGTTCTACCTTCCACACCAGTAGTATTCTTTAAACCCACCATCAGCCAGCTACAAAATTAATATTCGCTCCTTGCTGAAGTCATTGTTTACCTGATTTCTGCCTCGTTTAATAGCGTAAATTAAATTTCAAGCTAAAACAGACAGACTACATCAGTTGAAAGAGAATTTTAAACTCAGTAATCCCCGAAAATTTGAGATTCATATGTTAAATATTTATGGTGAAATTGACTTTTTCAAAACTGTAAAATGGGCTGGGTGACACAGTTTAATTCTTTATAAATTTTGAGATTTTTAATCGCTCATTCCTCAAATTATTTATTATCACTCTCAATTCTCTTTCAGCTGATGTAGTCTGTCTGTTTTAGCTTGAACTTTAATTTACGCTATTAAACGAGGCAGAAATCAGGTAAACAATGACTTCAGCAAGGAGCGAATATTAATTTTGTAGCTGGCTGATGGTGGGTTTAAAGAATACTACTGGTGTGGAAGGTAGAACGCTAAGAAGAAAACTTAAAAAGAGGAAGAAGAAAAAAATCGACAAAAATTGTGCATTTGAACTCCGGACCTCTGGATTAAAGGACGAACGCTCTAACCACTCGGTCATTCAAGTACCGACTGAAATTAGTGTATTGAAATAAAATATATGTAGAGAAGATGCGCTTCGGGGACAGAAGTTTTTCTTTCAGTCCTATGGCGCTCCGGTTCTCGGAAAACAGTTCCTTGCCTTTACTTGTAGTGGAATAGGTAAGGTAAGTCAAGGCCTCGTAGGTTTTTGGATACTGTTTAATGCAACAGCAAGTAAAGGCAAAACTACGATAACAGTCTGTGTTACCAGAACACAAAGTAAAAATGTTAGACTTGCCACAAGTCAAACTCGCTATAAATGTAAAAACTTTCATTCTCGAAAAATATATGACATTTATGGGTGGTCCACGGGGGTGGTCCATGGTCCTGGACCCGGTCCATGGGGTGGTCCATGGACCGGGGGTCAGCGTTTTGTCGCTACCCTTTTACTTTCACTCTAAAATTAGCATAATATTTGCCATGTGAACAATCGACCTTTGCAATCTGATATTTCAAAGGCACTAAATTATGTAACTCTATTTTTTTTAACACCCTGCGTACCCTGCGTACCCTGCGTACCCTGTGTGCTCTGCGTACCCTGCGTACCCTGCGTGCCCTGCGTACCCTGCGTGCCCTGCGTACGGCTGCGTGCCCTGCACCCTGCGTTTTACTCCGTCCGTTTAAATGATGTGTTTAGTATTATTAAACCAATTGCATACATGATGTCCAATTTAAATAGGCACTGGTTCTATGACTCTAGCCCCCTACATGTATTCATGTTACCAACCTGACAAAAGCATGTTCACATGGATGTGACTACCGGTAAGGCCATCCCAATAAAATGTTGCATTTTCCATTTTTTGGGGGAACGTAAAAAAAAAAAGTTGAAGATTATTATTTTAAACTACATGTACACCTCTTCCAAGTTGTACATATTAGTTTCTGGCCTTTCTCATGCAAATTGTAAATCCACAACTAGAGGAAAACGTAATTGAGGAATACATGAATTTTTTTATAAATGTGAGAGTTCAAACCGACCGACCCACTATCATGAGACAGAGGCGATGGGAAACATTTTTTTATTGGGATGACCTAAAGAGTCCTTAGCAATGATATGGTAATTGAAATTGGACATGCCATTTATGCAATGGGTGTTTTTATGTACATTTGTATATGCCTGAGTTTGTAAAAGAATAATTTCATAGTAGGGTGGAAGTTTACCCAGTTATAATGAATTTGGTCATACAAATGTAACAAAGTTCCTAATATAATGAACCAATTATGCCAGTTCCTCGGCACTTGTTTTAACCAGGTTCCACTACTGTACATACTAAAATTGTTAAGTAAACATCTCTTCAGTTATAAAGGGAGATGATAACATTTCTGTGTATCTATTAGTAAATAAAAGAGCCCTAGTGTTGATACAAAATCAATCAAATAGAAAATCACCATACCAATTTGTGTTAACAATTTGCATCATTCTCATTGAAGTAAATCTTTCTCCAAGTCTGCAGACTACTTCCTTTGCTAAAATATCATATATTGTGGTTTAGCTTATTAATAATTAAGCAATCTCTTTGATTGCAGCCATTTCCTTATTGTCACTTAATTAGAATAATATGTCCAATATGTTTCAATAATCAAAGCAACAATTAATTTGACAATATATACACAGTACTGTGTTTTAAACAAATTGTGACCATCCCCACAAGCACAGCAGCCTACCCCCCCCCCCCCCCCCCCCCCCCCAACTAAATAATGACCGGTCCCTTAATCCACCATAGAGTAATATGCTTAATTGAAGGGCTTTCTGCAATAAGGCATTGGTGTCTCCTGATCACATTATACATTCTTGTTCAATTGCTTTGTTTGCTAAGGGAGAATTTAGAACATGATCAAGCATCACTTACACCTTTTTTTTTACACATCCCTTCAATTACTCTAATCTCTTGCTTCCTTTTGTTTGGATCTAATAATAGACACTGACTATTGTTTCATAGGTTAACTTAAAAATGACTCTTATCAAAATTCACTACTAGATAAAAATCTTTGTTGTAGTTATTGTGAAAACCTGTTAAAAAAACTGGTGAATAACATGTTAAGCAAAACGTTTATGAAAGTTCAATGAAAAAATGGCAAAATAACCAGGCTGCAAATGTATAAATTTATAAAATTCGGATTCGGATTAAATGTTATTCACAGGTTTTATGCATATTTTTTTCACAGCCTTTTATCCAGTAGTGAATGTTGTCCTAAAAATTAATCAAACCCTTTAGCAAAAATATGTTGTTTGAATCAGAATTATGTAAAGTTTCATTCACAAGGCAAAATTATATTTTGTTGGCCTCCTAAGGCATCACATAATTACCATTTGATATTGGAAATAAAAACTTTATCACTTGTAGACACCATTTAACCTATTCTCTTTATAATGTAGAATCGATATTTAAGTGATAAAACAAATTGGGCTTTATAAAGACATTTTAATTATTTTTCTTTCATGGTAGCCAACTTTCGATGTTACGCACAAAGGATTTAATGCGAAGCTCTGGGGTAAGTTAAATTTCTTCTTTTCTCATTTCATGAATCACTTAGCATTATTTTCCAAAGTCTCATATTGAAACCTTTGTGCATGACAAGTGAAGCATTATATTGAAAGTGAGTTATCCTTTATGCTTGATTATCTTAGATGCTTATCACTCTTGTAGCTTTATACAGCTATGTGATTTCATACATGACGACCATCTTCTTCAAACATGTGATAAAAATCTTCCAATTCACATGCTGGCCTGAGTTTGCTTTTTTTAAATAAAACAACATATTTACAAAGTTATAGGAAAGCCTCAGCAGTAAAACATGTTATTTTTCCAGTCAGATTATTTTTTATCTGTCTCAAAAATGTGCACAACAAATTTTATGTTTCATAAATGGGTCACATGTGAAATTACATTGCTGTATTAAAATGGTTAAAAACTAATATATAGTTGTAGCATCTGCCTCAAGTAATTCCTCAACAAATGTTTAATCTTCTCCCTCTTCATCTTCTCCTATTGGAGCATCTAGAAGAAGATTTCTCTTGTGGCATGTCAGCCACTTGTCAAATTCTTCATGATCAAGTGACACTAGAGGATCAGCCATTATGTCTGGGAATGAGTCATGCTTTCTGCTTGGCTCATTTGCAAAAGGTCTTACTTCATGGAGATCTGCCAAGACTTTTCCCTCATCCTTAGCTGATGAACTGTGAGTGTGTGATGAAGACTTGACAGCTTTCCTTACCTGATAATCATAGTTTTCAACTATTTTTCTTGCACCCCCAACAGCTCTGCTAGCACGTTCAATAGCCTTATCGGTTTTATTTGCACCCATCCCTTTGATCAGTTTCTTTATGTCATTGTTTCTGTTTTCTTGCAGAATGTCAATTTCAATGTTTTTGGCACTGCCACCTTTCCAATTAACAGTCGAGGCCCACATGCACTGATGTGCCTCTGCCTTAGAAAGGAAAACTTCATTTTGAATGATACTTATAAGCATTTCTATAGAATATGCATTAAAGCCTGATGCTGACTTGAAATGAGGCAAGAGCTGTTTATTCAATGTTGACAGCCTCTCTCCATTGCCCTCTTTAACTGCATCCTTGAAATCAATGAATATGAAGTAATATTGAAGAAGACACAAGGAATAATTTCTGATGTAATCTTGGTCATTAGGACTCTCAGGCTCTTCCTCAATTAGTGGGATAGTAGGTGTTGATGTGATGAGGTATTCATCAATAAATGTATCTAATACAGAATTGAAATAATTCTCCTTGTTGTTACCAACATCCAAAATGTGGTAGGGTGGCTTGTTCCTTGTTGGGTGACCATCCTTGCTTTTCATGTTGAAGAACTGAACCAGTGCTTCAACAGTAAAGCACTTGCCAACACTCAGAAATAACTGTTCACAGTCTTCAAAGTGTTTCACATCGACGGTCACATTCCTTCTTTGAAGCTTCTCTCGAAAGTACCTCAGACTGCCTTTCTCACGACAAGAATTCTTGTACAGCTTCTTGAAAATTAACTACCAATATAGAAGAAATTGTTATAATAATTTTTGTTTTAATTTATTTACCCCCCCCCCCCCTCCCCCCTAATTAAGCACCCTTCCTCGATTAAGTGCCTTCCTTGAACATAAATTTCAACAAGGGTCCATGCAGGCTCTTAATTAAGAAAATATTGGTACTTAAGGGACTGTTCGTTAATTATAGATGTACAAAAAATTTCCCTTCCCCCTCTGGTCCCTTGCAAATGAAGTCAAGTCTGCCATCTTTGAAAACACTCTCAGTGGATAAGTAGACTAGAGATGGGGCTATGAAATTCCACATGGAAATTTGAGCTTCCTGTGGTGGTGCATCCAACAGGGAGCCCAAAATAGCTGCCAATACTGCTCCATTCAAATACAGTTTAATAGAGTTCTCTTGAAAATCTGAAGTTCTGTTTAGTGTTGTTGAATAGTTTAAATTAAAACTAGTCGCCCTATTGCACGAAAATGCAAACGCTAAAACTGTACCCCACCCATTTTTACCAATACGGACTACAAATTGAAACAATTTTATTACCTTAAGGAAGCTCCTCTTGGTATGCCAATGCACAATTCTGAATGGATAGAGGTGATCCAGCCTGTCTTTTGCAGTATGGCTTCCAGCCCTCAAAACTTTTGCTCCTGCCAATCCCACTCTGGTAAGTTGGTCCCCAAAACAGGGAATTGTTACATTTGCCAAGGGATCTTCAGCAGGTGACACAGGTGGCACATGTGCTGCTGGTTGGTCTGGTCTTGATGGACCAGCAATTGGTGGACCAGTGGGGACATGGTCTTGATCTGGGAGCACACAAAGTCCAGCTTTAGCATAGATTTCTTGCACCCAAACCTCAAGCTGGTCCAAGACATCAACCAGATCAGCATACTTTTTCTCATCTTTCATGAAAACAGGAAGTGGAACAACAACTGACTGATATTTCATCTCTGCCTGATAAGGACAAGGTGAATGTGTGGGCACAACATCCTTAAGAAAATCAAATGCTGGAAACACCTCACACAATATTTTTCCCAGGAAAATTTTTGTAGCGCTCTCTTGTGCATCTTTTTTCCTCATTACTTAAACTAGTTACATTCTTTAAATCACAACAGGAGAGATTTTTCTGTGGCCCATCATCAGGTAGGTGACCAGAAGTGACACGATCAAATACAATGCTAGTTGCAACAGCATGTACACTTTTGTTCTGTTTGTCTGAATGCATGTCATGAACCTTGACATCCCAATCAATGTTGTCTAAGACAAAGACAAACTTCTTTCCTTGTTTTACCAGCTGAACTGCCTGATCCATGAAATGAGTTCCAAACCCCTCTTCAATTCTGTATTTCATTGTTTTCTCCAAACAGAACCCATACTTGTTTAGCCTCTCTAGCAGCTAAAATAATAATAATATATTAATAATAATAATGGTTTAATTAAACATATTTTCACAAAAATCAGATTTACAATATGTTTACAAATAATAATAATCACTAAGGCTTCATAATTTATGTAGTCTAAATACATTTTCCTAACCCTTCCCCCTCAACTTTTTAGGTACCCCCCCCCCCAAAAAAAAACTCTTTACAGGTCCACAGAACATTTTTTAAAAGCCCTATAAAAGAGTAATGACTCATGACCTCTCCTGAAAACCCTCAAAGTCCCCTCCCCACACATCATTAACCTTCCATATAATTATGAACAATAAATGAAAGTATGGAGGAGATCTGCAGCCAAGGATAATTTATTCTAAGCTTTCCGCTATATCGACACGCCTTAATTTTCCCTTTCATTTTCTGTCCATTGTAGTCTGCATGGTAGACTATGTCAACGCTCAGTAATAATTTCAGTTGAATGTTCTAAACTTCGTTTATTCATTTACATAAAGTTATTATATCTTTAAAAAAAAACATACTGAAAAGTATACAGCCAAGACTTTCAAAAATAGATTGTTTTTGGCTCTATTGGCAGTATTTCCGGGTAGTATGACAAGACAACACTAATAAAAATAACACTTAAATTCAACAAAGCTGTGTGCCTCTACCTCTTGACTTGCATTTCCCTCTATGAGCAACACAGGTGTTAACTCTTTGTAGCCGGCTCAACTCATGGCATCTTCTAAACATGCATTATGATGCTGTAGATAAGTGCTAGAGGAGCTTTCTTTTTCTCTTCGTTATAATTAACTTGGATCATGGCAGATAACAAGTGGTATACTGTCGGGCACAGAGTTCGATTTTTATAAAATCGAGGGAACTTAAACCTGGGTATTCTGTTTCTCTTAGAACTGATTTGGTTTCTCTTCACGCCACTTCAAGCAACTCCTTGTCAACTTTTAAAAGCACTTTGGTCATCAGCTGGTTTTCTAACTCGAAGTCGGAATTACTTGGTACCTGTGAACAAAAATAATGCGTGAGATCAAAGGACGACTATTCTTTACTTTAGGCCAAAGCCAGTATTTCCTGTGTTGATATTTCCCATAATCAATTTTAATACTAATTACCTGGATTTGAGATGGAGTAATCGAGGCGGTTTCCAATCGTTTCGGAAGGTCATTCTGTATTAAAGGAGATGACAAAAAAGATGGAAATTATCACATACAATTCGAATGTAAACATCAAATATTTCGCAGAATCATTCGATTAGCAAACATATGTAAACTACAAAGATAATCAAATAACTCGAAAAGGAAGAAAAATCTGAAAAGGTTTGGGACTCACCTCTTTTCCAGGCGTTAATTTATTAAAATTTAGCCCGCGACTACTTCCCACGTTTGAAGTCTTCGAACTTTTCCGCGTGTGTGGCGCAGACGGCGACTCTTCGATACACCTCTTCACCCTCTCGACCTTATTGAACGATTTCTGACTTTCTGTGATGGTGGTCTTGAAAACTTTAAAATTATTCAGTCTTCTTTCGCATGGTCTACAGAGTAAATGTGGCAATTCACTGTGGTGAGGGAGTGCGTTGCCGTAAAGCTCCTCGGCTGTCGCTAGAACTTGGCGGTTAGCTTTGCTAAAAATATTTTTGCAATGCTGCACGTCTCCTATACCTTTACAAAGCCGACAGTAGCTTGAATCTAAAGTTTCTTTCGACTTATATACTTTTTTCGGTGTTTGTAGATGACTATCACTTGACATGACCTCAAACTGCGTATTCTGACAGAGAACACACGTGTGTTTTATTTTGATGGCAACTTTTCCGTTCCCCCCTAGGATCAGTAGAGTCAAAATTTACACTAAGTACCTCCCTCTTATTACTTAATTATCACCTCCCATATTCTGGGAGGCAGGTGACCAGCCTCAACCAGGGTCTTTCTCTCTCTCTGTCCCACTCCTCTCTCGAGACCCTGGGAACGAGGTTGCTGTCCAGACAGCGCTGATCGAATGTATTACGTTGTTCATGTATTTTTATGGTCAACAAGAGCGCCAGTTGAAATATCCTGAGCCTGTTGGAAGGCTTTCGCCCTCGCGGGTCGACCATTTTGATTTACTGTATTAAATTATGTAAATAAATTTACCTGGCGAGTGTTACGTGACCAGCACAGTGCGATCTGATTGGTGGTGAACTTGACCTTTAACGCATGCGCAGAAATTTTGCGACACCCAACTAAAAAATAAAAAATAGAAATAACGACTTGCATTTTAAGACTCGTTGCTGCCACAGGCAGCCCGAGTAATTAGTAATTACTTTAAAACTGATGTATAAGGCTTACCGTCTGGCGTCTATCAGTATCACAGTATCAGGCATATCATCTCGAACCAAGGAGGATATCAACCCAGAATTCCCTGCGCGCTCACATGTTTCAGCTCTCACATCGTCACGCTGTTTATTGAAGTCTGGAGTTACCCGCGAAAAGCCGCCTGTTTTAAGCATCGTTTTTTTCTGTACTTGGGTCGAGTTAAGGTGAGTTTCTATCTTCACTTCATTTCTTTGTCATTTATTGATCAGACTGAAGCGTTTATAATGGTTCATAATCGAAATGGAGCGATGATCCGTTGCGATTTTGTTGTGCTTCTTTACACAACAGACTCCATTGTTCAACCGTCACGGTGTTGACCCTTTTGACAAAAGTGAGCTTTGTTCCTCTACCATGCAGTACATAAGGGTTTTTATACCCCAGTAGCCTAATTCAAGTGTCACACAACACATAGGATTGGAATGTACTCTAATGTACTCACGATTTACTGAATTATTAACAACTGAAACGAACGTTAAATTTGGCGCGAAACGGCCTTGATTCGGAGAAGAACTGATATGAAATATGGCGACTATTGCCTTTATTGGGAAACTCGCAGCCCCGATCGCTTTATTTGAGCTTAAACTCAACTGCTACTTGTTTGGTTTAGTTCTAGACATATGGAATCTTGGTTTTTGTATGGAAAAACAGGAAAATAACGCCGCGAAGCGGCGTTATGTGGAATCTGGGGCAACACCAAATAAACCAGCAAGACAAAAGAAGAGGTTGGACTCCACAACTCGTTCCACAAGCACTAGATCGTCGAGGCGAGGCCTCAATTTTCAGCAGGAATCGGTTAGTTACTCTTGTTTTATATTATTTCATACAGCCTGGGTAGAATGACTTGTGTATAAGGACAAAAAAGTGGCCAGGGAAGTGTTTCGTGTTATCATTTTCAGAGGTGATCCTCTCACCTCCCTGATCCCAAGTACATGTATGCATGAATGGCTGCCCTGTTGCTGTAAATAGAAATATGTAGTATTCTCTGGGGGGTGTGTAGTTGATGTAGAAATTTAAGAGCCGAAACCAATCTGACCTGTTTTGTACACGAGGAGTCATAACACAATATAGGGCACTTATTGGAATAAGGGGTGCTTATAAATTACAAAATTTGCCTTTAGTGGGGAGGGGATGTTTGCTTAAGGGAAAGGGTACTAAATCGAATTTTTACAGTCCATATAATGTATGTGTGTTTGTTGCTTAAAGGTATCACCTAAGGCTAGGCCAAGCTGCATAAGTCACTTGAGGGGAGTGAGGCAGTCACCATCTGGATTATTGAAATCTCCAAAGCGTACCAAAATTCCTTGGTTAAGAAAGGAAAATGTGGCTCTCATACAGTTTGTTGCCCTCCACAAAGACCTGCAGTCCTCCAACATTGAGTGGCCAGCATTTAACACCAAAGCCAAATACTGGATTGATGCAGCAGCTTATGTTAAAGAAACAGCAAGCACAGGATATATTAGAAATGGTAATAAAACAAACTGTATTTCCCTATATTCAGGGAGAACACTTATTCTTACTCAAGGGGGTGATTTTATCAACGTTATGTATTGTTCCCTCGATTCTTATTCAATGAAGTTAATGTACATGCACACAGGGACATAGTAAAATATTATTTGTTCACTTTATGACTCACTGAACACTCCCAATTGCAAAGTGGATTTACTTGGGCTCAATAGTACAATACCCAACACCATAATCAATGTGGCATCATGAATTCTGGATTATTACATTAAAATCTTATTATTTATCTTATAGGCACATCTGTGCGTCAACGAGTGGTTGTATTCTTTAAAGGAAAATATAAAACTATAGAGGAAGCAGAAGATGACTATGGAATAACTTCAGACACATATTTAGGCTGTGACAACCAGAACCTTCAGCCAACAACAGAACTCACTGGAGTCCCAGATAAAATCAAAGACTTGCTGCAACACCTCAGTGAAACACAGCTTGTGCAGCTGGTATCTAGAGTGTCACACATGATCAAAGACAAGCAGAAGATAATAAAATCTATCACAAAGGAATTCGCTAGTAAGGTTGTCAGTAGCATCATAAGGGTACTCTACCAAGCTCTCCCGCAGGACAATCAAGGCAGCTTACTAAATGGCTTGTACCTGGAACATGCTGAACATGCTTATGGAATAGATACTACTCCTGGTAATTTTGGAACTCTTTCATTGAAAGCAATGAAGAATCTACAGATGGCAGGTAAACCAAACCTGGTTTACAAGTGGTGTACATGTCTAAGTGGAAAGGATGGAAAGACCATGCTGAGCACGTCAAGAATGCCATTTGTATTAATACAGTACTGTATAGAATTCTTCAGCTGCACCCATACAGCACAGGTACTGTAAAGTTAATCAACACTGCCTGGACATTATACTGTACTACCGAAAATAATGTAAGAGGAAAGCCTAGTGTTTTATTTCTATCCTATTTCGTGTACATGTACATACTTTAGGTTTCCCCTTGGTTTTACTACAGCGCTCGAAATGAGGGCTAGCTACATGTACTAGCAAAAATACTAGTAACAATCTGAAATGTGTACTGTTTTGCTAGTATAGGATTTCTCACCGATCAAGATTTTTTAAATTCAAACGCTTATTTCAAATCACCTGGAAATTCTTTTGCCATTATTCCCTCGATATCCAATAACATTTTCAAGGAACCTAAGTCCTTGTTAATGCCTGAAGAAACCACCTTTCTTTGATCACTTTATACATGGTTCGTGTCAATCGTCTGCCATCTTGGATTTTTATGAAGGGCCTAGCTGGAAACGAGGTCACAGTTTGCCAATGTCCATTTTGTTTGTTGTTAGTGCTTTCGAGACTTTGGTACAGTTTTGCTATTAAAATAATAATCACTATGACTAGCAATTTCTTTCTATTGCCTAAAAATCTTAATTTCTATTTTCAGATAACAGAGGCTCCAGACTACAAATTGTGGCTGGACACGATGGAAGCTGAGTTTGGTGGAGGGAAGTTTAAACGCCTCTTCCGAGGGCCAATGTGGAGTGGGTGTGAAAGAGGAGACTTTGGACATCCAGAAAAGGTAGCGAGAAGCAAAATGCTCACTATGCATGTTGGTTGTATTTTTAGCCAGGAGTCATTCAGAATTAAAAATAATTGTCTGGTTAGTTTTTTTTGCAATTTTTGTAGGAAGAGCAACTGCCAGTATATGTTTCTCTTCTAATATCATTGTACATGTATGCAGAAAGCTATGTACATGTATTCATTTGAACTGCACTGAGCATAGGCACCACATATTTATGTGAACTTACAGTATTACATTTACTTTAACACAGGCAAAGACCAACATTCCTTGTGTTAGTACACAAGCACAACTGAGAGCCACATCCAAGAGTGAATTTAGTACCAAGCCAGAGATTCAGGTGGGATTACTTGCTTGAACTAGAGATTCTGTTGTTTTCATAATGCACTGAAACTCTGCTAGCCGGTACCTCCTGTAAGCTGACACCTCTCTTCTAAGCAGACACCAGTCTGAAGTACTGGTCTTTCCCCAGTCAAATTATTATATATTCACAACCTCCTGTAAGTAAACATTACCTCCCCTAAATGGACACTTGGAGAAATGTGAACTACTGTATACTGAAAATGATTTTGGGCAAGTGTGATTATATTAGAGAATGTTCACTCTTTATCAACTTGATTTGGGTTGAAACTTTCCAAAAGTTATTTCCTTACATAATTTTACTTCCACTGCCTCCACTTGCTGTCTCAATGTCAGTGGACACCTCCCATAAGCAGACACTTACCCAAGGCCCTGGATGTGTCTGCATATTGTGTCTGCATATGGAAGGTTCCACTGTACAACTAAATATCACAATGGAGGGCATGTGGTTCACCTGGTCCCTAATAATGATATCCTTTTGTTAGTGGTCTGTACTTCAAATATGAACAAATGACATATTGTGGTTTCAGATTGAAGCAATCAAACAGCTGAAACACTGCAACCCCAATGGCCGGTATTGGATTAAAGCCGACGGCACCGACCTCAAGCCTGCCTTACAGGAATCCATGCGCAGAGAGTGGAATGGCGATGTGGACTTGCTGGATGGTGAACTGGACAAGCTAAGAGCAGAGTACGACAACAGGCTATTGGCATCAGAAGCCATTAAGAAATGTTCGATGAATAGAGCAGACTTGCAACTGGCTTTGTTAGCATTAGATAACAATCTTGCTGAAGATGTGAATTATCTTCACAAAGGTCTTTTGAATGCAGTACAGTCGTTTAGGAAGAAATTTGATGCGCCAAATACACCAGTTGAGAAGCTGAAATCCCTTAACTGGGAAATTGTGGAGTTCCACACCTTGCTGGAGCAAGCAACTACATTCAAAGAAGTTCTACAAAGCATTCTATCAGAGCTAGATCCCTTAGAAAGTATGGCTGAGGACTTAAAGCAGGCTCTAGAGAAGTCTTCAGGAAAGAAGCCTATGAAGCAAGTTATGGAAAGCTGGGGCAATGGTCATGTTGATTACATGCAATATCTGCGGAACCTGTTCAAGAAGAAGCGCAAATGTGCCACACACATATTGGTGTTCATGCTCTCAGACGAACAGAGAAACAAAAAGCCATATGCAATCCCCGTCCAGTATGTCCCATACAACTCTATCAGGGACCAAGAGGTTAGGGACCTCACAAAGCAGATTAAAGTGGAGATGACCAAAGCTGGGCTTACTGTTGTTGGTATGTAAATCTAACTTATAAGATCTGCAGACATGTTGGTAGAGTGCAGGCAATTAAACCATGGAACTGCTAATTTTAAATTGCAATAATATGTGCAAAGTTAGCCAGTGAACTGTGACTTCCTTGTAAAATGCAGTTTCTGGCTAGTAGTAAATTGCGCAAAGTAACTAGTACTGTTCCATGGTTTAATTGTCTGCACTCTGTTACATAACAAAAATATTCATGTATCAGAGGTACAATAAAATTATGTTTCAAAACAAGTAACTGCAAAAAAGTAGATAGAAAGAAGAACACAGCATATTTGCAGCTTTATTCCTGTGCCAAAACAAATAAGAGGTCATACAGGGTTTGACAGGTCTGTTAACTGCCATCATGGAGATGACCACTTTTTTGTTTAAGGAACGAGCACAGATGGTGAATTCGAGCAATTAAGGAGAAGAGGGACATCCAGGCCGTTGCATGTGTGGCAACTGGCTCACGATGCACGTGACAGTGTTAGTAAGATGAGCAAAACCACCCTCCTTCAGATGCTTGAAATGCAGAGATGTAAGTTTGAATTTATAAATAGTGACAGTTGTGCATACAGTCAAACTCCTATTAAGCGCCCACCAAAAATATTAATAGTCACTACGATACTGTACATAAAGTCTTTAATTTAAGCGATCACTTACCCATTAATAGTGGTGACCACTTAATAGATGTTTGACTATATTTGGTTTATCTTTTTGCAGTCTCTTGATACAGCTTGACCTTGAGCCAGATATGTTCCAGCCCTGCCCTCCCACTAAATCAATAAGTACATACACTGCAGTCTTCTATTATGCAATTCACTATAAGCTCAATCAGTCTTTTTTTATTTTAGTTGATGCAAACCAGTTACCCGTAGTCACCCGCCCCAATCCTGCAATTCCACCTGAAGTCATTGCCCAGCTTGCACATCTCAGATTCCAGCAAGGGATGACTCTGGTAGATGCTGTGACATATATCAGGGGAAAGCTAGTGCCTGATGGATACACCCCCAACCCATTTAGGAGAGACACCCCTGAAAGCCTCCTGGACAAGCTTCGCTCCCTCATTGCAACTTATCAGTTCAGGGCTGATGTAACTTATTGGAAAGAGAGAGGTGTAGATTTCACCCTATATTGCTACTGTCCTGAAGTGGATCCAGACACTGGCAAGTTGCATCACGAGAGAGCTGACCACAACCATATCCTGAAGCGTCTTGCCAAACACACTAGAGATGGAGGTAACAATGACCTCACCTATGAGGGGTTTGACGAAGCAATGCGCAACCCCCACACAGGGCTTACACATGCAGCTCTAGTCGGGCAGCGAAAGCAGTCTGTCCCTGATGCTGAGAAGCTGCTGTCTTTCCATGTGGCAAAGTTCTTTAGAGACAAAGGCTATGGACCAGAAGCAGAATATGTCGAAACCATTGCCCAGTGGCACGAGGCTTCAGATGGGAGAGGAATATCCCAGCTCCAGAGGTGCCGCCAAAATTACCGAATGCTAAATTTCATTCTGGATGAATGGATACCATGGCACCGTGACAACTATGACCTGTCATCCCTTGACATAAACAGGTGTGATTATATTTTCTTTAGATATTCTAAACTCATTGTACTAATCAGTTCATTCAATATAGGGCAATGTAGGGCATTTGGAAACACTGTACATAGAATGTTAGCAAAATGTTATTCTTCTTGGATGGGGCATTTGACAAATATGTTTCTTTTGTTTTTTCTTCCTTTTTTTGGGGGGGGGGGGGGGGGGGGGGGAGGGTGCATTTTTTCATTGAAGTCAAATGGGGAAGGTGCTCTTGGAATATTTTAGTCATGCTTTTAAAAAAATGTTTCAGACCAATTGCAGGTATAAGGGGCTTCTCACGGGAGTCAGTGATTGAGGTCACCACTAATATTGAGAGCCAGGAGCATCGCAGAAGGCAGAACCATGAGATTGGCCATCAAGAACATCCCAGAGCAGGTTCAACAGATGATCTGGAGTGTTTTTTCGCAATGTGCCACAGTTGGTTAGGACCAGTGTTCACATTGAAAGAGTTCAAGCACAAATGGAGGAAGATTGTTAGGTACATATTTTACCCAGATTTTTCTTTGTTATGTAACAGTGCCAAACTTTACCTCGAGAAGTTATTACCTTGTTTTGTTTGAGAAAAGAGAGAAACTTTTATTTCAGGACTAATGTAAACAACATGGACTGACCATTCAATTGACCTTTCCAGAATTGAGAAAAGGACTGGGACCAAGTATGTAAAGTTAGTCATCGTCAAACTTTGTAAACTTACTAATTTCGCTGTGCTCTTTCTCGTGACAGTGTTCATTTTTCAGTCATAAGATTAACTTCTGGAAAGGCCAATTTACACAGGCATGGAATGCCCCCAAGGCAGTAATATTAATGTATTTTGGCATACATCGTGTTGTATTTTGCAGGGAGTATACCAAACGTATGGACCCTGAGTTGCCATTCTATTATCACACCCTCAATGAGCGGTTTTCTGCAGACCTCTTGCCATCTTTTGATGATACCCCACCTGGTGATGATGACGACGATAGTTCCAAGAACCCATATCGACTCAAGAGGTTAAAACAAAGCACAAGAGAAGATGGTTCAATCTTTGCAGCAGGGAGATCATTTCTGCCTGCCAGGAACCGAACAACTGTGCGACAAAGATTTCATGCACATGATGTTGGCTTACCACCTGTACTGCACCAGGCTATCAATGCAATATACGGGGGCGGTGTCTAATTTCAGGATATACTGTACACACATGCAGTTTGATAGCACTGTAAAGTGGGACATGCCAAGCGAAGGGACCTTATGCAGTATTTTGATTTATTTACAGTTTTATATAGCTTAGCCTGCGAAAACAGCTGAATCTCTGCGCTCGTTCCAACGGGCTCCCCCAAGAAGCATCTGTGACTCAAGGGTAAAAATTCCATACTGATGACATTGGATCTGCTCAGAATCCAGGCAGAGCTTCTGATTGGCCGATTCACTTGTCTTGTGTGCATAAATTAAAACTTTCAGCAAACTGCAAGTGCAAAGCAAACGTAGGATCTTTTTAAGCGTTGTAAGTCAATACTTCGATACAACGTTTAAAAACATTCAAATAAAATCTCTGTCAGGGTTTTCAATAACATTTGAAGTGGCAAAACTTGAAGAGTAGGCGGCGAGCATCGAGCGCCAAATATCACGTTTTTCCTAATTTTTCAATCAAAGTAGGCGGCAATTTCATGTAAAATACCCAGCGAGATTTGCCGGCACGCTCACTTTGAATTAAATTTTAATTTATTCATATTTGCCTGGATTCTGGGAAGATGACATCATCAGTATGTAATTTGTACCCTCGAGTCTCAGACGCTTCTTGGGGAGCCTGTTGGAGGAGCACAAAGATTTGGCTGTTTTCGCAGGCTATATGGCCGAGCAACATATCTACATTGTAAATGCAAAGTTGAACCAAATTTCATATTGTTACACAGAAAAATGTGTCACAAAGTTCCAAAAATACGAGGCTTTGTATGGGAAGTTAGGATTTCGTTTGCATTTTTCTTGGACTTTTAAAATATTTTTCATAAGGTCCCTTTTCATTTAGTATGAATGAACAGTATTTTGCATTTATAACTGAAATTCATAAGTTGCAAATGCAAGAATTAAGGGAGTTGAGCAATCTTGCTAAGCATATTGCTTCAATTTATTAATGTATAAAGATCCATCAATAATGTCTTACAATAATATAAACTCTTTGTATTTACAAAAGTGTTCAAAGAAATGTACACAGGAGCTAGATAATAAGAAAGTTCATATGATATGTACTCTTAGACTCTTTACAGTCCAAAATGATATTACACGCAATAATATCTATCATGAATCCTGTTTTGGCATCTAACACCTGGACAACCTAATTCAAGAAAACAATCTGGCTCGATGCATAATCCAAGACATAGACAGCCTACAGTGTATGCACACTGCTACTGAACAATTACTATTTTTTTGTATTATATGCCTAATTAAAAAAGTTGCTTGTTCATAACTCACAAACAACTCTGGTCCTACCTCGTTGGTGTTTTTAGGTCTTTATTAGCAATTACGCATATAATGCACAGTGCAATGCTTACTCCAACCTCTTGCAGTATTTTTTGTATCCACGTTATTTGTCCTTGTGTTCACTCCCCTATAATTATCACTAGCTACAATCCGGGACAAAGTCAGTTTGTCGCATACCAAAGTTGCTTTTTTGATGTTACTAAAATACATAATGCATTGATCAATGTTAAGATGGGGGTTTGGTGATTTCGATGGTTAAATTCCCCACCCTTGGGCATAAATTTTATGTCAAAATCGACCCATGCTGTATTTCATGCCAAAGGTACTGCAAAATCCTCAATAGGCCCTTTGCAGCTAACAGTCTTGTAATGATAATACTTCATTAACAAATGAATTGAGCTCATGATCCCCATGGGAAAGGCATTGCCATGGATGCTGGAGAGCAAGCTATCTTCAAAAACACAGTTTTGGAAAGATCGACAATCGACTAAGGTGGAAAATAGCATTCACAAATGGGTTTTGATAAGAACACTACTGATCTCGTACAAAACCATTTGAAGGATTGTGTGAAAAAGGGGCGTAAGTGACACCTGATCATTCTAAATTCTCCCATAGAAGAAGAATTGAGTGTGATCACTCACTTATGCCCTTTTTGCACACAGATCAGGACTCGCTTACACCCTTTTTGCACACAAAAAACATGTTTTTACTCCAGTACAATTACGTGGCCTATTAACCCTCCCCTGTGATAAAAATCAAATGCCTTGAACATGACGATCAAATGCTTTCCCCTTGCCACACCCCCCCCCCCCCCTTTTTTGCCGGCTTAATATTGATTGATGAATGATAGGTACAGATCCAGATAAAAAGTTCACCGGTTTCTGAGTAGGTTTAGGGGATATGAAATGCCCAAATGCGTAGCCAGGAGAGGTCTACAGGGTATCATTGTATCTGTATTTGTTATCAATTGGCAGCCATTTATCTTTCTTAGTAACAGTAACGGTTGGAATGTAGGTCCATTTAGGATGGTCTGACATAATGTATTGGCACTTAATTGACTTCATCTTTATCTCCCTGATTTGTTTTTGTCGAAGTGCAGCAGTAAACTTAGGGATTCTCTCCTTCGAAATGTAGCCTATTTTGCACCAGCTTGAATCCGCCGCCACCTTCACTTCCACGATAATAGCGTTCCTATCTTTAAGATTGTTAGGCTCGAATGAGAGCTGCACAGGAACGTCATTTTTTGACAGAAGTAGTTCTCGAGCAATTTTTAGAGCTTTTTGACATTCCTCGTGGAAAGTGCTCCCCCGCAAAATCAACGTGTCTGTATACAGGACCTCCTCCTCTTCGCTTCCAGAATCCATTTCCCCATCTGACAATTGTTCTATATCGCCCTCCGCAGTTGAGGAAGTATCCGACAAACTTTCTGCCTCGGTTGCAGCAGAAGGGACTTCACTTTGGGCTTGTTGGCCTGACTTTCTGCACATCACCAGTGCTCCTTTCTCGTAATTTGTGCAATTACAGTCGCACATATCGATGTCCAACCAAGGAGTACAGTCCACGAATTCATCGACTCCTTTGATATCTGCTTTCCTTTTCGCTTTTGGTGGTGCACTTATTCCACTGGCAGCCTGAAGTACATCAAAGTCGAGGATGCAAGTAGCTTTATCGTCGTTTTCAAGCTGAAATTGCAATGATATGTGTGAACTTTTCGAAAGAAAACAAAACAACCAGATTCAAACAACCACAACTCGTGGCACGAATTTTAGTTTTACAAAGCTTAGCAGCTATTAACTAGTCTTTTGATTATAAAGCTAGTGTTAGGTAAATTGGAAGATAGGATTCAACTTACCGTAAAGCGACAGTAACTGGTAACTTCAATGAGAGCAGGGGAACACAAGTCTCGCAGTTTCGCTTCGGTTTCTTCCTCCCAGAGAATCAAGCACGCCCGCCGAATATTTAGCGAACTAGGGAAACTGAAATGGGCTAACACGCAATCAATTTCCAGGCAAGGGAAGCCTTTAACTGGTAGGAAGTTTTCCTCACTCATATCAACGCAGTGCAGGTAAATAAGCTGCTGGCTATCGAACGGGTGATCAGTAGTGAGTGTTAGCTGCACGGCCATCTTTGAGAAATGATCATGTCACGTGGCCGCGTTCGGTTGATAATATAGTTTGGCGCAGGGAATTCTGGGAAGGTATTGATATCCTCCTTGATCTCGAACTGTATTTAGTCTTTCGTTTTCCTCCAAACATACCAGCCCAATAGCCATTCAGGGTCCAAACGACGTCTTGATGAGTTCTTAGCTTGGTTCCAAAACTCTTACACTAGCTAACCTTCTGTAAATCCATCGAAGTTGTAGGAAAATACCACTCAGAATGCAGAAAGTGTTTAGCTTCGCCGAGAACCGTTGAAGTGTTCGACCGCCGAAACCTGATATAACTCATGAGCATGCGTCATAGCGTTGCCGCTGACCGATTTACAGTACTCTAGTTACCAGTCTCTACTCGTGTATCAGGAGACACGGTTGTACGCCGACCCCTGCGGAATAGATGGGATGGACTATTTTCATAATATTATTTTGTACTATAGTATATTTTTCATTTATTAATGCATAAGGAATTTACATGCTAATTTCCTCTGAAAAAAAATCTGAATTTATAATGAGACCTGCAGTGGGCAGTGCCTTCTTTTCTTCTAGATATTTCCTTTTACTCAACAATGTTAACTGCTTCAAAAATTATGAAATGTAACAAAACAGGAAATTTATCAGGGAGTGGATTGCTTTCCTTTTTTTCCCACTTTTATGAAGTGCTGTCTTCTAGTCAAATGACTCCTTCAAAAAGTCACATGACTCTTACAAAGAGTCTGCTTACTCCACTAAGGGTCGCGTGACTCTTTGAAGAGTTAAAGAACTCCTATGAAAAGTGGTTTTGGTTCTTTATTGGAGTCAAAACTACCCTTGGGGTCAAAGCGACTATTGAAGAGAGTCAAAAACTACTCGTTGGTTAAAGAGTAGAAATCACTCATTGGGGTCAAAACGACTCTTATGTTTTTACAGTGCAGTGCTATAACAGAACACACACTCCGGGTAATACTAATAATTTTGAAAGCGAGAGGTTTCTCTCCTCCGTTTTATTTTTACTTTCAGGGAGATATATATATATCTGTTAGCAGGCAATCTCCAATCTCGTTGCTGGCAGTAGCAGAGAACCAGTTCAAGAGAGAACAGTGAACGAATTACAGCTCGCTTCAATAGAAAATTATTATCTCGGCGGCTCTGTTGTCAAATTTCGTGCGAGTATAAACTTTGATCCGAAAATCTCGGCGAAATCACTGCGTGAAAGCCCTTCGAAACCAGAGAGAGAGAGTTAAACGCCGAAGCCCGGCCTCAAAATGATTTTAGGAAATTGCTCAGTTCTTTTCGGGCCGACCAAGCGGAGTTTCGTTGCCTATTATAGTTTGTTGACTATTACCGCTCACCCGTCGCTTCCGTACTATCTCAGTACTAATAATTATTAAAGCGAGAGGTTTCTCTCCTCGATTTTATTTTTCCCTGCAGAGAGAGAGAAAGAGAGAGAGAGAGAGATCTTAACTGGCAGGCAATCTCGTTGATGGCAGTAGCAGAGAACCAGATCAAGAGCTCGCTTGAATGGGAAATTATTATCTCGGCGGCTTTGTTTGTCAAATTTCGTGCGAGTATAAACTTTGATCGACACGGTGAATCCGAAAATCATGGCGAAATCACTGTCTAAAAGTCCTTCGAAACCTGAGAGAGACCTGTTTCCACAAGTTAAACGCCAAAGCCCTGAAAATGATTTGAGGAAACTGCTCAGTTCTTTTCGAGTCGACCAAGCGGAGTTGTGTTGCCATATGGTCGCGTAAGCCAGCCACGGTGTCAGTTCAACAACCCAAATCGGCTCAAAGATAGTAGATACTCCAACTAAGCGCTAATATATCTTTAAATATAAAGATTAATGTTCAGGATAGCTTCTCCATGTCGTAGGTGGAAATCCTAGACCCAAACGGACAATTGTTTCCTTTTGTTGAGGACGAACGAGATTCAGGCATCCATCAGAGAACTACGGCCACCTGAAATAAAACTAAAATTTACATGACCAAATAATTTAAGACTTAAATAAGAGGCTCAATAGGAAGAGCAATAAAAAAGGTTCAACCTAGTATGGTTTTTTTGACGATAGCTGGAAGGATGGCAGAGATGTAGAGAAGATTAAGACCACTGCCATAAAACTCTGAATTTCGATGGCATCGAAAATGGCCGCTATGCTATGTGAGCGCGCTAAGCACTGTGGGTGAGACGGCCCCTTTAAATCACTAGAACTTGCAGGGGTTGAAGTGATTAGCACCAGTAAAGACGATGTGGTGAGCTCGTCTCCTACCGACAAGCAAGGTATCGCTCCCTGTAATCACGAAGAGGCTGATACCAGGGTTCTACTTCATGCGGCGCATGCAGCTATAACAGTGGATGTCAAAAAGTTATTATACGAACTGTCGATACTGATGTTGTCGTACTGGCTGTCATGTATGCAAAATAGTTGCACTTAGAGGAACTCTGGGTGGCCTTTGGTGTAGGAAAGCACCTAAGGTATATTCCAGCACACCGTATTGCTAGCGTTCTCGGGCAGCAGAAATGTGAGGCATTACTCTTCTTTCATACACTTAAGGCTGCGATACGGTGTCTTATTTTTCTGGAAGAGGACAGAAAACAGCATATCTGGCTTGGAATGCGTGCCAAGATGTAACCCAATTATTCCGCATTCTTTCGACCCTCAGAGAGCGATCGTCGAGGAACATTTCCAGCTGATATAACGATGTGTGGTGATCATGTACAGTCGAACATGCCCCATGAACACAGTCAACGAGGCTCGTCAGGCACTATTTGCGCAAGGCACAAGAACAATTGACAATATCCCACCAACTAAAGCTGCGCTTGAACAACACGTGAAACGGTCCGCATATCAAGCTGGCCATATCTGGGGCCAAACACTAGAGCCGACCCAGGAACTGTCAAGTAGTGGGGAGTGGGGATGGGAACAATCTGCTGGAGGCTGGAATGCCAAGTGGACAACGCTGCCAGAGACCTCTAAGAGGTGTACCGAACTGATAAGTTGTGGATGCAAAACAGCTTGTCGAGGCCTATGCAAATGCTACAAAGCCAGTCTAGCGTGTACTGCTCTATGCTTTTGTGATGGGAACTGTTTCCAAGAGTAAATCCTACGATCATGGTGAGTTTTTCAATATTTTATAAATATTTCAATATTCCTTAATATATAAAGATGGCAGATGAAGCTATCACTTAAATAAATACTCAGCTCCTGGATCAAAAAACTACTACGGAGCCCCTGCTTTCAAAAGGAGGGAGGGGACAAGAAACAAGTCCAACAGTGGACACCAAGGCAGTGAAAGACCATTGCCACAGACATGCACCACCTGTAAAATTAACGGATAATATAAAGGTATCAGGCAGGATAAAGTTATTTTCTAATACATAGAAAGAAATTACAGCAGACAAGAAAATCCTAGGATTGGTACAACATTGTAACTTTGAATTTGATGAATTGCCTGAAAGGAATAATACAATCCCTAGCTCCAATTCCATTTAACTCTGCAGAGACAGAGGTAATAAGCAAAGAGGTGCGGAAAAAGCTCCAAAGCAAAGGAGTGATTGAAGAGACAAATCATTCTGATGATGAATTCATCTCAAACATGTTCATTAGAAAGAAAAAAAAGATGGCACATATAATGATTTTAAATCTAAAAGAACTGAACAACAGCATTGGAAAACAGCATTTTAAAATGGATACTTTCTTGTTTCCATTCTGTAAACCTTGTTAAGCCCAACTGTTATATGGTTGATTTACGAGATGCCTACTACACAATACCAATTTCTCAAGCCTATAGAAAATATTTAAGATTTATATGGGAAGGAAAGCTTTTTCAATACACATGTCTCCCTAATGGGCTGTCATCTGCCCCTAGATACTTCACAAAGATATTGAAGCCAGTGACTGTACCCTTCGAAGCCAAGGGCATCTTACTGTGGGCTAAACACGATGACTCATCTCTCCAAGGAGATACTTTATGATGCATGCAAATACCACATTCAAAATACAGTGGCACTGTTCAGATATCTGGGTTTTATTGTCCACAATGAAAAATTAGTATTAAAACCAACACAGAAAATCACTTTTTTTCAGTTGGCTTTACTATTAACTCTGTCACCATGACAGTCTCTGCATTCACTCCTGAAAAAGCAGGAAAAGTATTCCCTGCATGTAAATCACTCTCATGTAAGACAGAAGTTAAATTATTGAAGGTTGCGCAGATCATAGGAACCCTTGTTTCTAGTTTCCCAGGTGTACAATTTGGGCAATTACACTAGAGATCTCAAGCATGTTAAGGCATGGTTTGAGCATGAAATCGAGGCTAAAGCTATTTTATTGAATATAGTGGCTTATGTTTGCCCGAATTCTACAAAAATAGTGGATATCACTAAGCTCAGCGTTCTGAGTCGTTTCAACAGATTTTGTTGTAAAAATTTTATCACGTGACCAGCCACGTGATTACAAAATCTGGAAATTTCATCTCAAAATGGGCCGGTTACACTTCATTTTTAAAGTAACGGTTTCTTGCTTATGTGATTACACTTCTGGTTGTTTCTAAAGATCTGATTGGAATGGTTGACCCTGATAGATTGTTAAGGCGAAAATAGAGAAAACAGGTCACGTGACCTGTTCTTGGAGCCAGTTTTCTCCAATTTTCTCACCTACAATGGGAAAATGATCAACCATTCCAGACAGAGATTTACGGACAACCAGAAGTGTAATCAGATAAGCCAGGAATCGTTACTTGACTGTGACCGGCCCATTTTGAATTCTTTGTTTTATCAGCCTTAAGATCACGTGACCACCAAAACACGAGAATACCTAACTTAAAATGTTGATACATATGAATGCTGCCTAATTACCGATTTCTATGGTATTTCATTGAAAAATGACAAAGTTAGCGAATTTAGAGTGTATAACAGAATTGCTGAATAAACCATGCCTTAACATGCTAAGGGGATTATCAAGGAAAAATGAAATTATCACCAAATGCAAAGGCAGATTTAACATGGTGGTCAGAGAATGTCTTACAAGCAGAAAACCCAATTTCCCATGGTAAAGTAGACATATAGGTTCGATGTGCATGCAGGTATACAACAACAACAATTTATTTTGTGCCACAAAGTTTACATAAAGTTGATTAAAATTTGTAATGAACCCAAGAACACACAAGCTGCCTAGATCTGGAATAGCTACAAGCTAATCGCGCCAGGCAGCTCTCTTACAGATTAACACATTTGAGGTCGCCTAGGAACACTTATAGGTTATGAAATAAATTACACACACTAATACACATATCTAAATAATAATAAATACAAAAGATAACAGTTATAAGTAAGGATAAGCTAGAGATGAGATAAGATAAAGGAGCATATCATAGCTATATTGGACGACCAAACTAGCACATATACTGGTACTGTTAAAATACTAGTATGAATTCAGAAAATCATGAAAATCATGAAAATCTATGGACTTTACTGACTGGTGAAAAAAAATTAAAACGAAAGAGGCGGCCGCTTATTTGTATAAAAATCGTGGCAACTCTAGACGTCCCTACATAATAATTACCCGTTTTTCTACATACTAGGCTAAAGTATTGTTGCGTTGCTACTATGACGTCATAGTATCCAATTCTTGTCGGAGTAATGGCGGACAAATCATGGCTAAAATAATCAGACTTCCAGTAGGAATTTTGACTGAAGATTTGAAATGATATAAGTATTTAGCACTGTTACGTTCCGAAACTGAAGAAAACAGGAGAAGTGTAATTTGATCGCAGTATTACTTTAACGAATGAACTAGAAAAGGCATTGCAGTGGATGCTGGATGGCAAGCTATCGATTGGAGGCGGAAAATAGCATTTTCAAACAGATTTTTGCTATTAAATAAATATATGAATTAATATTTTTTGCCACCCACTTTTCTACCCCCTCCCCCCTCCCCCCTCCCCTTATTTACTTCCCCATCACCCTCCCCTCTTCCTTTTGCGACGCTACCGCATGCTAAATATGTGTGAATTGTCAAGTCTGATTTACTCGATGCCCTAGTGTATTACAATCAGTGGATAAGAGAATAACGCAAAACAATCGTGTTAAGACTTGCCGCTACTATTCTTAAGAAGATACAAGGAAAGCAGGCATACTTTTATTTATAGCGAACTTCGCGGTGTTGATCAACATTACAATTGTTATGCTAATGTCAACCATGATTTCAAACTGCGTCAGGAACCAATCGCACACTAATGGTATCGCTATTCTCTTGATCTTAAAAAAATCAGATTAAAATCCTTTTTTTGTTCGAGCAATACATACACAGGTAGCCCAATCCATAAACAAATGATCGGAAGAGCCGCTGGCAGGCTATAACGCAGCAGTAGATGGCGACCTGGAAACGAGTGTTTAAGAAACGTCAATTGACAGCAATTACTGAATCTGTTCAATGATTAATACAAATATCGATGGGTATTATTAATCTGCATCCCTGGTAGAAGGTGCGGTGGTGGCAATACCCACAAAACTTTGACTTATAAAATCGCACTGCCCCCGTAAGCTATTCACTATTTTCAGCTGGTGGCCATCTTGGATTCAAAGCGGGGCAATCCTTTGTTTTTGCCAGGTGAGCCTCATTTTGACTATCCCTCACTACGAGGCTGACCTGGCAAAAACAAAGGATTGCCTCGCTTTGAATCCAAGATGGCCACCAGCTGAAAAGAGTGAATTATCTACAGTTCGACCCAGCCAACGGACTTTTCAGTTTACAAGGCCCTATATACACTGGTTTATCTGAACGGAGTACACATAATTTTTTATTGAAACTTCTACTCCACGATCGCCATTATTTGATCGTTTCAAATTCGAATCTCAGTTCGATCTTTGAAAAACTGCTGCTCTCATTGTTTTGATCATGTATACATTTACATAAACTCAAACAATGCAGACGCGTCAAACGCTTTTCAGATCGTAATGTTCGAACAATAACGACAGTTCATTCATTGGTTTAGATTTATAAGCCTTTGTTGACGATCCAATCAGATATTACGCAAGGCTACTCCTGGTCTATATAAACGGATCCCATACGCTCTTTACAGTCAAAGTTGCTCTCAACCACATGAGCAACCAGAATATGCTATACGCAACTGATGAAGGAAGCCAATTTAAGTTTCCGAAACCGGTCTTGCTACTTTAGCACTGTAAAACAGTTCTTTTCAGAACACTGCAATAAATCAGCATAACCTTGCTAGGATCTTTTTGATCCCACTATCGTCTCTCATAAATAAAGACCCCATTAATAGACTCTTTAGTCTTCAATCGGGTTCAGATTCCTTCATGAGACTTAACAAACGAGCACTCGAGAAACGATGTAGAATGTGCAGCGGTTGCAATACCCACAAAACATCTTAGTGAATGAGTGAGTGAGCGAGTGACACGCTTTCCCCGACCATCCAAAAATCTCGTTTCTGCGCTTGCGCACAACCATGAGTTATAAACGGGATCGATATTTTCGCTTCATAGGCACTTTAAGTTAGGGATGATATTTCACCTGTCATCTTGATTTTCTATATTTGGTACTTCGAAGATAAGTTTAATATATACGCGGTCAAACTTCAAAGTGCCTATAATTAAGCCCAATTTTTTCAACTTTAAAATGGATTCTACATCAAGTAAATAGTCAATAATTAAATATTTATTGATTTGAGTCTTGCGCCTATGTGAAATAGAGGTTTATATTTCCAATATGCTAATTATGTGATGTCACAGGAGGACTAATTTATTATTCAAAAACGTAATGGCAAAGAAAATATTTTTCCCTATCATACTTCTGACTTTGTTTTTTAAGTTTTCAACAGAAATTGTTTAGTTTCTCATGATGTCACCAATAAATATAAGAACAGCGTTTAGAACAACTCCACCCTCTCGCCAATTGCAGAGCAACGTCAAGAGCTGATTTGTTGTCTTTTCCATCTACTTTGAGTGACACATGTAAACTAAATGCAATCGAATTCTATCAAATTATTTTTTTGACGGGTAAACCGAATATTGTGCAATACCGCTATTTACTATTAATAAAGTGCTGCAAATGTTCAGCCTCCTTGTGATATGCTACTGCTTTTTAATTTCCCAATGGCTTAGATTAATACCTCAACAATCTTCCAAAACCTTTTTATCCTAATCCATGATTTTTAGTCGAATTTCATAACTCTATTCAGGAATTTACTTGATAAATTCAAGACGCCCTTTCGGCGATGTTTGTGATCGGACATTTGAGCATTTACCAAGTCATTTATGGCAGGTGATTCTAGTGTTGATCTTTACGTCCACATTTTGAGCGCTGAAAACCCTAAACACCTCCTACGCTGCAGGTGTTGCAAGCTCCAGTTACATAAACATTAACGCTGGACCTAACTGTTAATGTTTTACTCCGAGGTTTTACTATATTGTATTTCCAGTATGTCTCTGAATGTGCATATATCTTGTTCTTTGCATACCTAGAATGTGTATTATATGTGCAGTCCTTTTAGTGTATTATCATGTAACAGCTATTTTACATGTTAAGTTCCCTAGATAAGCTACCTAGCTTTTGGAAAAAATGTCAAGAATAAATCTAGTTAAAAACTGCTAACGTCTGACGTTAAATTAGAGGGGACGTAATGTCTGACGTTAGTAGGGCTAATTAATATGTATAAGCTTGTATACGAACAACCCCAGGTGTGTTCTACCTAGTATTAAGTTCAATCGTATCTACTCTCCTCCAGCCGAGAAATTAAACATCGCAAGAGTTCCACAAGGAAATGAAGTAGAAATTGATTTTCTTTTCTCTTTGATCATGAATACAGTACAAGGAATTGTGGTTATTGTCATTTTTGTTTTGAGTACTGAAGGTAAGCATTAATAGACCCTTCCACGGTTTATTTGAACTTTTGATATATACGTATAATAGCAAAACCGTCGATACTGCTGAAAAGAGCACCTCAAAGTTAATCAAAATCCGAAATATTGAATAGGAGCAAAGTTATAGGACCGCAAACTCGGAAAATTTCGGAACATTTTACAGACGTTTTGTATGGTAATTTTGATAGGGGGCACAGACGTCTGTAAAATATTTCAAAATTTTCCGAGTTTGCGGACCTATAACTTTGCTCCTATTCAAGATATAACTCTCAAATTTGGGATTTTGACTAACTTCGAGGTCCTCTTTTCAGCAGTATCGACGGTTTTGCTGTTATAAGTATATATCACAAGGTCAAAGAAACCGTGGTATATTAATTTTAAGTTAATTTCATTGAAACTGTTTGCTAGGTTCTTTAGTAAGGGACCGTTCATTAATTATACGTAGGGGTGGGAGGGGGGAGGGGGGACTGGAGTAAAATTGGGGGGGGGGGGGGGTGGGGTGGTGACTAAATGATCCGCTTCGTGAGTTCTTCTTGTGAATCTTTTCAGGGAACTGTAATAGCCAAGAAATGAGTATGCCAGTTTTTTTTGTGGAGAAAGGATCAGATCTATCTGAAAAAAATGAAAATAACAACAACAAGAAAAGGACATCATGTTTAAGGCTATATGGAAACCAGGCTTTAGAAACTTGTACAAATTCAAGCTTTCTTCAAGGAACTGGAAATTCCTGGGCTTTCTGAAATTCCTGGGCTTTTTAATAAGCATTTGGCAGAAATAGGGGAGAAGTTATCCACTGATATTCCCGCTAATCCTTCTGTAGACTTCCTCGACTTTATAACAAGTCCGAATTCTACATTTAATTTTCGTCAGATTCTTAACAGTGAAGTTTTTGAGCTTTTTCAAAACATTGATGTCTCCAAAGCCGTTGGCATCGATGGGACTTCTGGCTCAGTCCTCAAACTATCTGCCGATATCATTTCATTACCTATAACTAATTTGATTAATCTTTCAATACGAATTGGCATTTTCCCCAATGAATGGAAATATGCTAAAATTACTCCAATCCATAAGAGTGGGAAAAAGTCAGACATGGGTAATTACCGGCCAATCTCTGTTATACCGATCATTGCCAAAGTTTGCGAAAGACTAATTTACAATCAGGTTTTTACGTATCTACAGGACAAAAGTATTCTCAGCAATTGTCAATCAGGCTTCCGCTCGTTACATTCTACTATGAGTGCCCTGCTTGAGGCAACTAACGAATGGAGCCCTAATATTGACCAAGGTTGAATTAATGCAGTTGTCTATATTGACTTGGCCAAAGCTTTCGATACTGTAAACCACAACATATCGCTGAGGAAACTACAAAAATATGGGATAGAGGAAAAAGCCCTAGATTGGTTCTGTTTCTATTTGTTGTGCCGTTATCAGCAGTGTCTTGTCAACGGCGTACTCTCTAAGCCACACCCTATTACTTGCGGCGTGCCACAGGGGTGCATTTTGGGTCCGCTCCTTTTTCTTTTATATGTCAACGATTTGCCGAATTGTCTGACATTTGTAAAGCCCCGAATATACGCCGACGACACGAATCTCACTGTCTCATCAAGTGACTACAATGAGATAAACGACATGATGAATAGTGACTTATTACGCATCAATGACTGGCTTAAAGCCAATACATTAAGTTTGAACGTCGCTAAAACTGAATTCTTGTTGATTGGTTCGAGACCGAGATTGGTCAGAGTAAATGATAAAATTAATATTTATATTGACAACAAGAATATTAAGAGGGTCGGGACAACAAAATATCTGGGCGTTATTTTTGACGAATGCCTCTCTTGGACGAGTCACGTCGAGTATATCGTAAAGAAAATTTCATCTGGTCTTGGTGCCCTTAAGAGAATGAAGCCCTTTGTACCAAAGGACATTCTAATAACTATTTATAAGACTATAGTTAACTGCTCGCCAGTTTGGGACATCGCAAACAGAGAAATTACAAAAGCTACAGAATAGAGCAGCCCGAATTATTTCGGGATTGCCATTTGATACTAGCAAAGTCATTTTATTGGAGTCACTAAACTGGTTGAGTATTTCTGAACGCCATAATGAGCTAAAAGTTATTACTATGTTTAAAGCCTTGAATGGTTTACTATCAAAATACTTAGGGGCACAATGGACACCACTGAGTATAATCTTAGAGACTTGCCTGACCGGTTAGCACTGCCTGCCCCAAAAACAAATTATCTGAAAAAGAGCCTACGATACAAGGGTGCTTCATTATGGAACAAATTGCCAAAAGCTACTCGACATATTAAAGGGGCCGTCTCACCCACAGTGCTTAGCGCGCACACATAGCATAGCGGCCATTTTCGATGCCATCGAAATCCAGAGTTTTATGGTGGTGGTTTTAATCTTCTCTACATCTCTGCCATCCTTCCAGCTATCATCAAAAAAATCATACTAGGTTGAACCTATTTTATTGCTCTTCCTACTGAGCCTCTTATTTAAGTGTTTTAAATTATTTGGTCATGCAAATTTTAGTTTTATTTCAGGTGGCCGTAGTTCTCTGATAGTGCCAGTCTCGTTCGTCCTCAGCGAAAGGAAACAATTGTCCACCGGGTTGATCATTTGAAGTTAAATATACTCGCACGAAATTTGACAAACGGCAAAGCCGCCGAGACTGCATGATACAATTTCCTATTCAAGCGAGCTGTTATTCGTTCACTGTTCTCTCTTGATCTGGTTCTCTGGCACCAGCAACTAGATTGCCTGCTAGCAGATGATCTCTCTCTCTCTGCAAGGAAAAATAAAACCGAGGGGAGAAACCTCTCTTTTCATAATTATTAGTATTCTCTGTTTATAGTACTGATATGATGGCAGGGTTCGGAAGCGACGGTGAGCGGTAAATATTATAGTCAACAAAATATTATAGGCAACGAAACTCCGCTTGGTCGACCCGAAAATAATAAGTAATTTCCTAAAATCATTTTGAGGGCTTCGGCGTTTAACTTGTGGAAATAGGTCTCTCTCTGGTTTCGAAGGTCTTTCACACAGTGATTTCGCCGAGATTTGATCGATCAAAGTTTATACTCGCACGACATTTGACAACAGAGCCGCCGTGATAATAATTTCCCATTGAAACAAACTGTAATTCGTTCACTGTTCTCTCTTGAACTGGTTCTCTGTTCCTGCCGCGAACAAGGGGTCAAAGTCCCGGATATAAAGAATAACAAAAGCACGCTAAGCACTGTGGGTGAGACGGCCCCTTTAAGTGTTTGCGGTCTTTTAAGTCCCGTCTAAGGAATGACCGTGGTGCCTTCTGATGTCCGGTTAATTATATTTTAACTACGTTTTTATCTACTTCTATTTTATTATGGCACGGCATCCATGTAAACCAGGTGTTATACTCTGTTGGATCTCCGTGGGTAAATAAAGTTGTCTATGGCTATGTCTAAGTCTAAGTGAAGGAGGGGGGGGGGGGGGGGGTAGGTAGTGGGGGGGGGGGGGGGTAGGTAGCCCGGAAATACGAAGAGGGTACCGCACTGATAATATCAGATAACCCGAGACAACTAAGACGATAACGCATTTTTTCTATAATTCATTTTTAAATACGTTTTTGTTGATTAAATTGTGAAGCGCTAGTGCACTCGTCTTCATTCGTGTTCAGATTCGTGTGGAGTTTTAGATCCTCATAATATTTGGATCCTGGTATTGTTGGGCTACCTGTGTTATCCTAGGGTATCCTGGCTTACATGAAGTTGCTCATGTTCACTCGTGTTCTACTTGTGTTCACTCATGTTCTGACTCGTGTGGACTTCAGATCGACTGGCCGTAAAGTGAGATCGTCCACGTTACACCTTACCTAAAGATACGCAGGAGTTCAGGCTCCGTACAGCCTCTAGTTATTATATAGCAAGCTGGTCTCGCGGTGAATGGAGAAATATGATTGGTTCTTCCACGGTCCGGTAAATGGCCGTACGACCGGCCGATATGATTTTGGATCTCTGCGAGAGTAGCAACGAAAAATAAGTTTTAACTCGAGGTATAACACAAAAAACATTGTCAGAAGATAAATAACGGCATGACAAATTAAAGTCAAAGAAAATAAAGACAGTTGTACTTTCTGAACACCAGCCAAAACACACCAAAGCCAAGACAAAGGACAACCCAAACTCACGTTTTGCAGAATTAAATATAAGCTAAGGAAACATACCTGAAATTTAGCTGAACCTGCTACTTTGTCGGTTCTTCAAAAATAATTTGAAGAGAAACGGCAAATATGTCTCTGAATTTATTCCAGTGAAGCATTTACAGACATTTCAGAAGGCTGGAAAGCCGTTTCATATTCGGGTTGCTGTGCAACGGTGTTTTTCCGCCCATAATGTGCGGCATGCTCACAGGAGTCACAGCTTTCATGTTTTACCGCCGAAAACTCGTTATACAGCGCACGCGCCAAGCAATATTTCATTCAGCTTAATTTAAAAAAGTGTTTACTTTTCTTAGTGAAGTATAAAGGATGAAGACATCCCATTTTTCTCTCTCTTCAATTTGACTGGTTCATCGTGGTTATTCGTGAATTATATTGGCGTGGGATAAAATAGTTGTGCAATGCTTTCTCGTGGTATACCGTGATTTTTATACATAACCTCCTAAATGCTCTTAACGTGCGTGTACGTCTGAAACAGAATAGTCACTCGTGCGATATTTTACCTTATAATGTACTGAACGAAATATCTGGATTCTGATTGGTCACTGATAACGCCGGACTGCATGGAAAGATTATCGTGAGAGCACCGAGTCGCATGCTCTCAGCAAATGTTTGCTCAGTATCGGCGGAGTTATAAACACAAAATCGCATGAACGGCTCAGTCTAGACTGGAAAAAAAATAAGTGAAGCAAAATAATTAGTGCCTTCGCTCATTTTTTTTGCCAATAGAATAGAAAATGCCACCCCTTATTTTCGACTTCTAGAAATCTTAAAACTTAAAATATTCTTAACCTCAAAATATCATCCCTTGTTCATAAAATAATATGTGAAAATAGGAATTCCTGCTGCCCTCTCTGATCTAATCCTTTCTGCATCTGAAGTTCATCATCATAACACTAGATATGCTTCTAAACGAAACCTATACAGACCAGCTTCCAGAACAAATTATGGCTTAACTAGATTCAAAGTAGTTGCATCAAAGATATGGGAAGTATTACCAACAATGATGAAATCCTTCCTCGCAATAGACAGTTTTAAAAAAACAGTATAAGCTCTTTCTTCTTGACAATCAGTTATGATAGAACAACAACTAATGTACTGCTATTCTTGTTATATATCTCTGTTACTGAACATTATAAACAACACAGTATTATGTAAACTTAATTAAGCTTATAATATGTAATTACGTAATACCAGCATTTCATAAACATGTAAAATATATCAATATTATGCAATGTAAATATTATCCCACACTTCCTCTATTTCTCTCTCTTTCCTAATTTCTGTACCCACACTTGCGCTATAAGGCTCTAAACTATTACTCTCTCTATTACTCTCTCTCTCTCTCTCTTTTAACTTCATAATGGTATTGGCCAACTCGAAAGCTTTTGTTCCTTTGGCCACTACACACTCTTCAACTAAAAAATGACTTATACCTAACTCCATCTTTTCTATTATCTGCTAGTGATATTTACTTTTATAAAATAGAAATAAGTGTGAATAAAATGAACTTGAACTTGAACATGCTGAACGTGATTTATAGACACTGAGTGATATTTTGAAAGTTCTCAAATTGAAGGCTCGTGCAATTATTAAAACTTTCAAAATATTACTCTATAAATCGCTATGCCTATAAATCACGCGTATAACACAAGCAGTTCATGCGACTTCCTCTACGTATACCACTCGAAAGAATTGAATAACTGTGTGCACCAATGGTGGGTATCCAGGCATAGGAAGTAATAATAAAGCAAGAGCGATTTAAGTCAAGCGATGGTCTGATTGGCTGTTACCTGTGTTTGCATGAAGCGATGTAAATATATACGTACATGATTTCAAAGGAACGAATTGAGATTTTCTTTTATCATTTCCTGGTATAAAAATGTAAACACTGAAGACATTTTGGGAAAAAAACTCGTTAAGCGGCTCGTGTTCCCACAACTCTTGTGTTTACATAACGCTGTATGAACACAGAAACTGTTGTCTACTTAATTCTTACATAACGCAATAATTAATTAAGCCACCTGGTGTCTGAACAGCTTGATAGAGAGTCATGTGATATAAATCGAACAGACTTTAAAGTGCCACTGAAACGAAAAAATACCCATACTTTTTTTCTTTCCAAAACCTTTATCAATTATCTAAGCGTCGTAAAATGTGCATTCGATCTTTCGTAACCCCCCACAACTAGTAGTTTAAGCATTTTGAAAAAGCCCCGTTTGTGGCGACAGATTTTGTATATTCCGAGTCTGCGTGCGGACAGCGGTATTTCGCATAAGAGATTAGGTGTGACGTCATTAGTTGTACTCGCGTTTATGAAAGCTTTGCAAATGTCTGAATATCAGAGAAGAAAATTCGGGACAAAGTGATGGTATTAATCTGTCGGAGACTTCCAACAGTGAGTCGGAAAAGGAAGAAGAAGATCGAGAAGAAGTAGATGGAGGGGTGATAAAGCCGTATTAAGATTAGCCTGAATTTCAGCCGTCTCCTCTGGCTCTGGAGTCTGGTTCGTGAACGAACTAGAGCCTAAGAGTAAGAGGATCTACTGAGGAGAGCAGTCGACATTTATATGAAGCAGAAGATCAGGACGGGTTAACTCCTGACATGTTGGAAGCCAGGTTCGAAGGAGAGACACCAATAACAGAGTGGTGAGTATTAAAAAAGGTATATTGCATCGGGCTTCGCCGAAGAACATGCAGTGGTTCTGTCGACGCGCTTACTCCCGATATAATTTTCATTAAAGTACTCGGCTGTTGTTATTGCGAATTCGCCATTTTATTTCTCTCACAAGCGATCTTTCGAAGTGGCGGGGTATTCTATAATCTAGCCCCACTAGTGTACATCGGGCGACTAAGCAGTCAGCTTCAGCTTATTGTCAAAAGGCAAAAAAAGCACATTTTTCTTTGGGTCTGAAAGTGAGATAAATCCGAAATATGGCTAGACGCCACTTCGAAAGATCACTTGAAACTGAAAGCCCTTACTGTAACTGGCTTACTAAGCCGGGCCTTACCAATTGTGCAAAATTATCCATTTAGCTCAGGTGGGAGCCCTCAGGTGTATTTAGACTCATTGAATGATATGGGGTTGAAAATGGGTAGGATGGTGTTTTTTTTAATTTCAGGGTTATATATGTGTTTGTATGAGAATTTGAGAAAATGCATTATTAATGACCAAGTGGCAGGGTATTCTGTAATCTCTCAGATTGGGAGTGGAGTTCTTTCACTATTGCTATTAGTCTTTTTGAAAGAAATTGTGTATTTTTGGAAAAGTGCTCTTGATGTCAAATTAGGATTTTTTTTAATCTCATGTTTTGGAATTTTCCTGGTGCAGCCAGTTTAGGAACTGGCCGAGGGGGTTGCAGTCATAGCATATTACCTTTTTGCTAGAAAATAATAATCAAGTAGCAAGTCAGAAAATATGCCCCCACATCTAGCAGCGACACATTTTTTTTAATGGACTACTCTTACTTATTTCCGGTGCCATTTCCTTTTTTTAATTTTGCTTTTGTTATTATTTTAATGTATATATATATATATCATAGGTACTATAGGTGGGCTATAGGTCAGTTATAAAATACAGATCAATCCTTATATAGGTGAAAAGCCACTGTATTGAGATATTATTATATGCCAGTTATGATCAAATTGTACTCAGCCTTGTTTAATTGTTAATTTTAGGTTCTTCAGAGCTGTTGAATACAGGTGGCTTGTGATGGATCTTTAGCTTTATGGGTTGAGACAACAGTCAACCTCTACCAGCCTGTATGAATGACCACATCAGAAGAAAATGGCCAACCAGCCATACTAAATATATATCTGCAATAGAAAGAATTGCATGAACAGTGTCTATTCTACAGTTGTATTTATTTCTGTAAACAATGGAATGTTCTCCCTGATAAATAATCACACCCAGTAAGAGAAATAAACATACAGTCAATCAGTACAATTCCAGTTCTGCTGCTCTATTAAAGTCAATTTCCAAGCAAATTTCGAAGCCAATTGATACTTTTAAAAATATCTACATGTACTATAGTTTGTTGTAAATTTGCAGCTACACTTGTAGTTCAAAGAGTAAGGGGTGTTACTCTGATTTCACAAAAGCTGTGAAATGCAAAATACTAGCAGTTAAGTCACTATTTCAAGCAATTGCATTATTTTCTTGCATTTCTGTTATACAGGGAGAAGACAAGCACAAGCTTTCTATCAGCAGAAACATGCAATTGACAAGGGCACTAGCCCAATAGAAAGCAAGAGTTAGCCTTCTATCTGCACGTGTCAGAATAACACAACCCCCTTTCAACATCTGGATTGTTAGTTTTGAACCAATGAAAATGCAACTTTACCCATAGTAGGCAGTTGAGTTATTCTAATAATATTAGTATCAGATGCTTATTTCACAGGGTTTGTGAAATCATTCAAGCATGGAAAATTTCATTCCATGATTTTTTTTATTCCATTTTACATTTTCAGTATGAAAAGAAAATCTGGCTCAAATTCATTCAGTCACCACTAAGTGTTTTGCATGATTTGGTAAGTGTTGTGAGGTGTACTGCAATTAAATTTGTTCTGGTATGATTTGATATATACCAAGTACAAACTAACTTTATTTTGACACAGTGGATTCATCAGGATTTTCATCTATAAAATACAAATAACACTATTTCTAAATTGCTACCGTAAGTTAAAATATTTCTATGCTCTGTCACTGCGCTCCGCCGCATAGAAAATATTTATGTTGTATATTCTACATACGCATCAAGCAAGGCGTGTTAGGAGGATGCCGACCAGTTATGTCAAGTTTATTGCCGTATAAACATTACATATTAATGTTAAACTAATGACGAATCGCCGGATACGAAAAACCATGTTAAAACCTCACTTTGAGGAATAAAAATATTCTGGAAACGTATACTCCAACCCAATGCGAATTCGCCGAGACCCCTGGAGGTTAAGGGTCATCAAAAGAAAAAACTTACATGTACAAACGCTGTTAATTTAAGCCCGGATTACAGAGAAATGTCTAGAAAATTTTGACCCGGATAACCGAGCGTGTAAACTGGTTGGCGTCAAGTGAAAACTATATGTAAATATCATCTTAAATAACAACTCCCAAGTCCTTAGGGAAGAGCACGAGGTGCTAATTACGAATGCCCAACAAAAATACATATATAGACAGTTATTTGAACCCCTCTTCTCCGAAAAGTTACATTATACAATTTCAGGAGTACTACTGACCTGTTAAAATTCTTATTCTCCTGAAACTTTTATGAATAGCCATTTGGGTTATGGGTATTAACTGAATTTTACATATTGATGCCAGAAACTAAATGTCTTCTAGAAAATATGTTTTGGTGCTTTGAAGCTTCCAAGGGATAACATTGAGTACAATACATATTTAGCCATCTGTTTCGATAGGGCAATGGCTGCGAGGATGGCTCCTCTTTCGCTGTCCTCATTTCTTAATTACATGTTGGAGCCCTTGTTGATCTGGTCCCTGACCCAGTAGTAGACATTTATTTGAGAAGACCATGAAGCCTGTAGAGAGTCCTATTCTTCAGCTGTAAAATAATTATGTTTATGGTGTTATTATTAAATTATTTCTATTAATTATTTTTACTGTTACAAAAAAGGATTGATTATTAAACAAAGGTGTCAGATTATTCAAAGAAATAAAGTACATCCAGAATAGGATAAATTTCTGTCCAATCCATTTTTAACAAAGCAGGCAAAAAACTATAGGTATGAGTGATGATTAGACTATTTTTAAATGTCATTACGTGGAAAATTAATCTTTAAACCCTCAACATAATTTTCTAATGAAGCATTTATTGAAAACTACAGATTATTGTACCTATAGTGACAACACAATTATTGTTTCAATAAAAAAACTTAATTGATTGTCACTATTTTTCTATCCCATTACTCACATGTTGGATACAGTTCTGGTTCCTTTTGTTTCCTCTTTTCATAGGCTGAGACTGCTTCAGTTTTTTTTTCCCTTCAAACATTGTGTTGAGGGGCTCTGCCTGACTGTTGTGCAAGTTTTGAATACTTCATTCATTTTAGCCACTAGCACTGAGAACAGCAATCTACATATCCTGAGAAGCATTTAAGATAGAGATATATAATTAAAACATTCACAACTATCATTGATATTTGCAGATAAGAGTAATATTGCAAATAACATTCTTATAGAATTCAAAACAAGAAACATTCAGTAATTTAGAAAAATAGCATTTTATGCTTTTAGCAACCAAATAAATGTAATGGAACATTTAAAACACTGAGAAGCACCATACAATATTTTCACCATTGTAAATAATTCAAGCTATTCCAAACCCCCTTTGCCAGATAAGGGCTACATGATAATTGTTATCAATGTTTTCTTAATATTAATTTGCTACTTGAAATTATTTTTTTGCCAGTTTTTTTTCCAACTTTTGTTTGTACTAAATGCAACTTACTGTATGTGGGTGGCTCTTTTATTTTGGTGTTTGTAATGAACGTAAATTACCTATAAAAGATTAATTGCATTGCGTGACTTGTTTACTGTAATGTAATACGATACTATCAAACGTGATAAGCAGTACACTTGACTCGACAGGTTTTGGAAAATAAACGAAAACTAGTCGCTAAAATTAATCGAAAAGAATTCATATAAATATGGAGAATAAAGCCATAGAATGTTTCAGAATACAGGGATATTTTTTGTTTAGTTGTGTGGTTTCGTAATAAAACTAATGTAAATGCGCGAATGTCTGGCCGGCTCTGAAGTCGCACTCATGGCCGACATGTTCGAACTGGCCCGTCTTTATATTCTTTGCCCGGGGCTTTCTAGTAACGCCTATTCCCCTCAGAAGCTTCAAATATGAAACAATCACAAAGGCGAATTACTGAATGGTTTATTTTGGAAGAAAAACGATTGAATTGATCAGCGTGTGTGGTATTGTTTTTAATTTACAGGCAAACTACACTTACTTTCTCCTTTCTCGCTGGCTTGCTTCATCTTCATTGATTGGCACGCTAGTCGCAAGGCTGAGCCATAACAGTGTCTCTAGATGGTACAGAACCTTTCCGCTTGCTTGGCGATTCAGGAACAGGAGCTATCTCGGAGAGCAAGAGTCTTGTACAACAAGTCGACAGCTCGAAGGTTGTCATTTGGCTCGAAATCAGGCCGATGTTTTCGGACGAAAGCAACCCATACTCTTCTAATTTTTACATCCTTGGGCAACATATGCATCGATATGTTTATAGGCAAACCGCTCCTATTTGTATAAGTCCGGTTATTTGGGACACCAGCCGCGCAAAACTTCACCATATTGACCTCGTGAACTTCTGTAATTTCACTTGTGTGTGCGAGTTTCCTGCGAGTACAACTAATGACGTCACGAATTTTAATTAGTGTCGCCAATATGGCGTCAAAAAGGCCGTTTTGGGCGATATTCGAGAGCCAAAAAAATATACATTTTTTTAGTTTTGGTCAAGAAAAATAATCATTCATAAGAGTTTACTGACAGGTAAATCTTTCTAGCTCGAAAAAACCGAGGACATTTTTTCGTTTCAGTGGCACTTTAAGCTGAATCTTTATCTTACAGCGAGCACAAATGTTGCACTGAGAAAACCAACCAGTCAGTCAAGTACGGCGTCAGTGGATAACTCAGACCGGGCATCTAATGCTGTAGATGGAAGTAGGAATGGAAACTTCTTTAAAGGTTCTTGTACCCATACAAGCAATGAGGCTAATCCATGGTGGAGGGTTGATCTACAGCAAAACCAACTCGTCTCCAATCTGTACATTGTTAACAGGTAGGAATGGGAACGAGGGGAAGATTTGGAAAAATTATATGAACTGCCCATCATGCATTTTGTCTTGGCGTTTTATTAAGGGGGAGGGAGTGGGGGTGATTGTGTGTCTTGTTTTTATTTCATTTTGCTCCAACTCCATACAGTCTTCTTTATTTACAGCAATAAACACTGTCCTTGTTAACTCTGTTAGTTGCTATTGTAGGTTCGCCTAAAGCTTACTAAGCCGTTTGTATTTTCAATGAAGATGTGGTTTTCTTGCTGAACCTGCTTAGACTGGCTTGTACTTTTACCCACAGTCCTTTGCGCGCGAAATCTTTAAATCCGTTATAAAATCATGGTAACAATTCAGTGCTGCTGCCAATACACTGTCATTCCAGACAACAGAGGATTTCTACGCGTTATTTCGACTGTGTTCGGTTCGCAAGGGATTGTGGTCAAATGCACAGCCGCCATCTTTTCCCGTGTGGTGGATTCCTTTAGCTCTATTTTCCAGGTCGCTGTCCATATTGTGTCGTCGCTCATTGTAATTTTGTCCGAGCGAAGATTGGATATGAGTCAAAACTTTCAATTAAGGGGGAGGGAGATGGGAACAAAAGAAAACAATAAAGGGATAATTGCAACCGTTTTCTGTTAAATCTGTGTTGCACTAGCAACAGAAAATTCCAATTGGTTGAATGACAGATGATGTCATTAACTGCTAATTCGATTCATTGTATTGACAGTTTTACATGTTGTTTTATTTTGAGGTTTCCTGTCACGATTTGGGGGGCGGTGCTTGTAAACTAAGTTTTTAACTAAATGGGTGGGTAAATTAAACACAAGATTTAACAGCCAACGTCTGTAGTCCCTCCTATATTTTTCTTTTGTCCATTGCATCCCCCTCCCCCCCCCCCCCCCCTCCCCCACCCCCTTTGGCTCGCCTTCAGCATTCGCAGGGCCATTGATAGAATGATACTGATAAAAGACGAAGAAAACAAGTCAGTTGTGTGAGCGTGAAACAATCCCCCCTAAGTTCGAAAGTGCACCAAATAGTAATACATCAGTGACCAAATAATAGGTATATACTATCTCTGTTGTTTATCGTGATATTTAGAGCCGACTGCTGTGGTGACAGATTGAACAACTTTGAAGTTCGAATCGGTGACAGCCTTGCAAACAACGGCAACGACAATCCAAAGTGTGGCACTTTCTACTCAGTCCCCCAAGGAAAGGGTTTGTCTATCGATTGTTTACCACCCCTCCGTGGACGGTACGTGAATGTCCGCATCCCTGGAAGCAATAGGGTATTGACACTGTGTGAAGTGGAGGTCAGGGTCTTTGATGAAGGTTTGTTGGCATTGTTTATCTCTTTACTGTATACGCTCAAACGCACACTGTGTCGAACTGACAACAAAACCAACCTCGAAATTATGTTCCTGTGTTGAAATAATTGGAGTTCTTGGACTGTCACATAAAACTTTTTTAGGTCTTTCCCTCCCTTGATAAATAGGTACTGAACTCTGTTCACTGAGCAAGAAAGAAATACACCATATGTAGACGTTTTTTTGCTGTGTATTATAGCACATAGCGCCTCTGCCAGGCACTCTCACACCTTCAGTTGTCACTCAGCCTCTGTCAAGTGAGCATCTCTATTCAAAGCTCTGCAGACATCACGTTTGAGCGGATCACCACATGACCGCCTCGCTGGTTAGCTCAGTTGGTAGAGCACGGTCTGGAGTGCGGGAGATCGGGGGTTCGAATCCCAGCCGCGTCCTTGGGAAGGGACGTATAAGTAGCTGGCCTTGTCTCCTTCCTCTTCCAATCTATAAGAAGGGGACGTCAAATAACCTGTTGTGTTATTTCGAAAAAGAGTAGGGGATTGTCTCCGACACAACAGCCATATATTCTGAGGTACTAGCAATCACTCATGATTGTAAACTGCACGGCAGCACATGGCGCCACAATAGCAGTCCGTACCACAAAAATAACCTTGTGAAGCGCTTTGAATATATTCATATAGAATTTGCGCTACATAAATGAAAACTCTGACTTTTTGTTATCGCGCGAAATTCAAATCAAACACTTGAATATTGCATGAATGTCTAAAATAACACTGAAGAGTTTGTAAACGCTTCAAACACTTATAAAAAATCATTTTTGTTTTTCTTTTCAAATTAAGGATAATGTATAAAACTTAAATTTATAGCTTTTTAGTAGAGTTTCAGATATTGATTAATTATTTTAAAATATAATTAGTGTCTGGTTTGAGAGGCCGATGTGTTGTCATGGTACCCGATTAATCATCAATTCAATAACAAACATATTATTTTAGTAGTTTTGAAAGTGAAAATTGGAGTCATGTGACAGTCACGTGACCCTTCCTCGTGTGAACGTTAAACTATAAATGGGACAATGAGGCCAATTTCTTTAAGAACCGTTTTGGTTTTAAAATATTGGGAACTTGCAGGCACATATTTATTTATTGGTAACGAGAAAACCGTCGATAAATAAATCTAGTACAAGGTCACGTGACCTGTTTTGCTCAATATCTCCTTATGGATAAACAGATGTTCTACTGTAAGGGCAGATTATTAAAGGCAGGCATCAGAGAAATAGGAAAGGTCTGTTTACCTTGGCGTGACAAGAATTCTCATTAGCTCATTCGCTATCGAAATTTTATATTAAACCAAAGTCAGTATAGAGGTCACGTGACACCTCATTTGTATAATTGTGGTCCTCAAAATATCGAAGTGGACGAATTATGTAAGTCTGCATAATTTGGTGTTGTTGGCAATTAAGGCAGATAGTGCATGTTGAAATTGCGGCTATTTTATTCTATTTATTTATAACCCCCCAAAAAGATAACACGGCTGCTGCTTGTTCCATTTTGTTTTGCTAACGGGAACCATGAGTTTCTTTTGGCCTCTTGTATTGCAATGGTGCATGTTATAATCATGTACTTTAGACCACGTCACTCTGGGTAATGAGTGAGAATTGAACAACAAACACCTGTAATTGAAGTGAATAGATTTTGAATGCATCAATATCGTAATAATAATCAGATAATTTGTATTGCAGCTCCTCATGTTGGCAAAATGTACTCCTCAGTCAACGGACACGCACTCACCGGGCACACTATCCGCAGCTTGGTCAGCGGGCCCTCGGTTATGTCATGCGTAATGCATTGCAACATTGTACCAAACTGTGTCTCCTTCAATTATGAGCCTGCAACCGGAACCTGTCAGTTGAATAGCGCCAGAAAGAATGCGTTCCTGCGTGATTTTATGGCTAAGCGTTCCTATCAGTATTTCGAGAGAATGGACACAGTAGAATTAGATATGGCGACGCCATATTAGTGTTCGCAGGAACACTTCGTGAGGAAAAGTGTAACAAGACGTTACTGATATATACTAATGTTTCTGATCACTTGGTAAAGACGACATGCGGTAGCAGTAACTATAGCTATGTACTGAGTCAGAAAGCAGCTATCCATGTTTATATCGACTTTATTGAATCGCTTGGATAAAAAATGTCCAAGCCACAATTGTCTAACTGCGCCTCTCTGACACAATCTCGATGCGCGTAGAAGAGAATCAGTCTACGGTAATTCACTATCCAGGATATATTGTTCCTTTTGATTATTTAAGACTTAAACAGGAAGTTCCGGTATAAAAGGGCCATGGTCCGGTCAGGCCCCGGAGGGCGTACTCCCTTATATGGGCTATACGGGTATGTGCCACGGGATAGGGTATGGTTTTTGGGCTGCCGAGGTCTGGGATAAAGTATTCTTTTTACGGTTTAGGTCTGGGAAAGGGTATGGATTTTGATATACTTGTCGTTGACGCCATGCTTAGCGCTCTATCGACCACACTACAGCTTAAAATACCATATTAAAACGAAACAACGGCTTTCGTAGTGTAATTTTAATTAAAAACTGTTCGGTATCTGGACTCTTTCGTAAGCATCACAAGATCATGTCTGGGATAGGATAATTATAGAGTTTTTGCTTCAAGTCTGGGATAGGGTACGCTAAACGGCATTTTCAGGTCTGGGATAGGGTCAGGGTTTTGATGCCCCCGCGGCACACTGCTACCCAAAAATTATCAGGGTATTGACATCTGCAGTTGTCACTCAGCCTTTTTCGAGTGAATATCTCTGTGCATGATGCTCTGCTTGAGTGCTTCATACTGATTGCTTATGTTGCACGAAATTCAAATCAAACAGATAAATGTTACATGGTTCGGAAACATTCCTAAACTACCATTGACAGCCATTAATCTTCCCTCTGTTAAATACTTTGTCTTGTTTAATTTTCAACGCTTGCTTCACTGCTCTGTAGAGTCAATTTCAAATTTACTAAGTAACTATTTTATACCGGAACTTCCTGTTAAACAGATTGTAGCACCACTTTATTTAAAGGGGCTATGTCATGGTACTGCGCACGTATCGAGTAATCGCTCGGTTCGTGGTTGTTAATTGCATACAAACAGTTAAACTTCCCTCCCTCAATGCTTGATTGAACGGATTTTCAATATTTTCCCTGGATACTGTTTATATACACTGTTTGTTAGTCATTTTTGCATATTTGCTTTCATTTTAAGCATCTCACATGGCCGAGAGGTTCGTTAGTTCAAATCAAAATCGGTGGAAATAGCTCTTTTCGTCCTGGAAAAGCGAATGTAAAGTCTTACCGTGACACAGCCCCTTTAATTAAAGTAAGCGCGTGTTTATTCAGTATATTCAGCACTTTTGTAAAAAAGAACAGTGTTACTCAAGAGATGGGCGATTAAAGCCCGGTCAAGAGGTTTCGACATTGGTACAACTTTTTTGGAAGCCGATCTTGAAACCGTTTGAAATGGCCTGAAAACATTGTTGTTGAAAGGTGTTGAAAGATTGATTTAAAGGCCATTTCATCAAACTGTTTCAAGATCAGCTAGTTTCAACAAATGTTGTAGCAGGCGTGCTATTTGGGGAGCAGCGCTATATTTGAACGAGGACAAAATGGGGCGATTACAAAAAAGGAATGTTGTACCGATGTTGTACCGTTGTCGTATCGATGTCGTATCGATGTCGTATCGATGTTGTATCGATGTCGTACCGATGTTGTAACGATATTGTACCGTTGTTGAAACCGTTTGACCGGAACTTCACGCTATTCCTGAAGTGACTCGTCTTACATTTAGCAGTAGAACGTAACCTCAGTTTAGATGGATTGATTATCAGTAGGAATTGTTACTAAGCTGGCTGCCAACTTAGTATCGTTCTTTCTGCCTCAGACTATGAGTTGACTGAAAACTTACCTAAAGCTTCTCTTCTATTTGTATGAATTGAACAAGCAGTGTAGTATATAATTATAGATGGACGTGTGAACTGTTTCAAATCTTATCAAAACTTTTCAAATTACTATGGTGGGTTATACACCTATTACAATACAGGTTATTACAGAGAGAGTAGTACATGTAGGACAAACGACATTACTATGGCGGGTTATACACCTATTACAATACAGGTTATTACAGAGAGAGTAGTACATGTAGGACAAACGACATTACTATGGCGGGTTATACACCTATTACAATACAGGTTATTACAGAGAAAGTAGTACATGTAGGACAAACGACATTACTATGGCGGGTTATACACCTATTACAATACAGGTTATTACAGAGAAAGTAGTACATGTAGGACAAACGACATTACTATGGCGGGTTGTACACCTATTACAATACAGGTTATTACAGAGAGAGTAGTACATGTAGGACAAACGACATTACTATGGCGGGTTGTACACCTATTACAATACAGGTTATTACAGAGAGAGTAGTACATGTAGGACAAACGACATTACTATGGCGGGTTATACATGCACCTATTACAATACAGGTTATTACAGAGAGAGTAGTGCATGTAGGACAAACGACATTCCCACACCGAAATGGATTGTTGTTGCATGTTGCCGAAAGTCTGGAAAATTGTTTTCTTTGAGGGAGGGGAGAAGGGGGGGGGGGATATTCCGGAATACAAATAGGCACCTTTTGCATTGTAAGCTACAAACTCTTGCTTACATATGATATATTTAGCATACATTTAGCATTCCATTGCCTAAACAATCTCGGTATAAGCGATTTGTAGTGATCATTATGTGTTACTGTTCTTATTCCGGAATACTTTCAATCACGCCACAATTCATTTTGCTCTATAGAAATGTTCTTTGTCATTGCCGTTTGTCACGCTCTCTCTCCGTGACGGCCTTTAAAAAAACGGTTTTCCCGGACAAACGGCAAACGTCGTTGCCAGACCGAAATGCATTGTGGTTATAACTGTCCAGCTGTGCGAAAGGAATATACTACAGTGTAATAAGAACATCCATTCGAATGAAACATTAATATTGGTCTTAAAGTTTTTGACCCAAAAACAAATTAATTCACCAGACTTTCAACAATCCATTTCGGTCTGCGGATGTCGCTTGTTGTTTGTCAGGCCCGGCAGAACCTAGCTGTTTTGAAATATGTCACGCAAACTAAATATTACGATACAGCTATTTAAAAATAACGCTGTCTTGCAATTGGATGTTGTATTGTGCATTTTTAAGAACGGCTCCAGCATATGCCAAAAAGAAGTGTTGAGAAATAATGAATTCCTCATATCGTTATTGAGCTGAATAATTACAGCACACACGCGGACTTGCCTAAACGAACACGCCATTTAAATCTCATTTTTACGGCAAAAAAAGACGGCACGGCATCCCATATCTCGGCACGGTACCGATTTTACTCGTGCCGAGATTACATACGAGAGGTATCTCGACACCTCTAAAATTTAGAGTACCAGTGCCTTACTAAACAAGGGACTGCTTTGTGTACGCGTTCAAAGTTAGGTGTACCGTGCCGCAATTTTATAGGCACCGTGCCGATATTTGAGGTGCCGTGCCGTCTTTTTTATGCGTGTAAATGGATTCCAATCACTGTCTTGGAACAGGCAATGCAACATGTATGCACGATGCGACCTTTCTTGAAATACCTGTATGTGAATTTTGTTTGAGGAAAGATAAATTCTACTAGTAAGAATGACTCGTCTGTTTCTTAGTTACAAAGTTTGCCACCTTACTTTTTATTGTTGTTGAATACTACTGTCTCTCTACTGTTGCTACTGTCTCTGTTCAATGTAGTTCTGAGCGGTGTAAAGCATGTGGCGGGCAGCGTACAATATCAGGATATCTATGCGCTCATCGATCTCCACTTCCTGAGTGTAATTCTTGACAGGAAAATCTGGTTCTCGGGAAGACCATGGAGTCTCTTACTCACTTTTCTTACGACATCCCGAACTACAATGCTGTGATAAACCTTGGTGAGGTCTTTGTTAACGTGTTCGCACAGATTGTCAATGTGGGTGAGAATGACAAACGTATGTTTACCTGAAGGGGAAAAAAGACGGATGATAAGTTTTTTTAAATCCATAGTAATCGTGTGTATTGGAGATAATGATGTAAAATTCAAAAACACGACGAGTTATATACTGATTTTTCTTTTTATATAAGGTCACCTCTGGCCTTGAGTTGATGCATTATTTGTCGCTCTTTTTCCCAGACTGCATCACTTATGACGGTCACCATGGACGCGTTGATCACGATGCCGACACAGTGAGCTTCATCAGCCAATGTAGGGTCCCTCTTCAGACCTACAGTACGATCATGAACAGGTTCATGGCGAAACTGCAATAATCAAATAAAGTTAATCAGCTGGCTGTCACGGAAGACGACGACTACGCGGCAACATTTTCAAAACAGCTATGATTTGCCAGTCTTTATTGAATGAAAAGGCAAGGGGCGTTACCCTAATTATCGATCGAGTGGGATTCTAAAAGCCATTTCACAGTTATTTTAGCTTGTATAAGGTAAGTCAACCTATTATCGGACACTGGTATATAATCAACTAAAGTCGATTGAGGGAGGGTCTGAATGGGGTTAACTGACTACTGACAAACGGCCTTAAAAATAACTGGCAAATGACGATTTTTTTACTGACAACTGACAACCGAAAAATAACTGACAACTGACAAATTTGTTTTTTTGTGGGTCAAACATTGTAAATTGTCTCTAGTAATGATTAACTAGGGCTAACTGACAACTGACAAATGGCCAAAATGTTAACTGACAACTGACATGTAGACCCCCCCATTCAGACCCTCTTGAGGTATGCTACTAAGCTAACCGCCGTGGAAAGCGAGTAGCAGCGGACACAGTCAGTTTACCTTGACCTGACTCATATAACGAAGGGGCTATTGCCACTGTTTTTCTTCCTTCGTGACGTGATCTTTAGTAGTTGCGACTAAGTTTGCATAACCTGGTTCCTTTCGAATGTCACTATTCTCCCTGAAAATCGACTGAAGAAATCAGTTGTTGACAAACATGTAAAACGTACTTCGTGTAAGTGTGGCCGCCCGCGGGTATAAGCGTTGTTGTTGCCTTGTTCCATTTAGTTCTTTTATAGCTTCTACAGTGTGCTATGAGAGGACGCAAGTGGGTTTGTACTGTAAGTACACCCGAGGATTAAGTAATTAAGTTGTGGTCAGGTTAGGTGTTATGTTCTGTCAATGAAACTGACTAAAGCTGTCATGATAGTCATTATATTTCAAACTCATTTTAGTGTGATGCATTCAGTATTAAAATTCATAATCCGGTTCTCGCAACCCGAGATCACAGTTCTAGACATGGCGCCAAAGAAGGGCCTTTTGCCCGGCCTTCCGCACTGTTTGTAGTTTACAACTGCTCGATACTAGCGGCAGACGGTCACGGATATATCATCAGCTTCAGAATCTGTGGATTAATCGGTACGTGCAAGCTCACTTTGAGTTTTCCGGTGGACATAATCCCAAAGTGGAAAAGTAATTCCATTCAATTTGGAAAATGGCCGCCCGTATGAAGAACAAGGGCTTTAGAGTCGTCCTCTGAAGATGAAATTTTAGTCTCATTCTTTGGTCTGATTGGAGTAATTCTACTACAGCATCAAATGTCTCATTCAATTTCGACAAATACTTGTTTCGGATATGGCTATGAAACGGTGTGCTTTCCTTTGACCTCAACAAAGAATTATTCTGGCGGGAAACCAGTGAGATCAGTCGACTCGTCATCGTCACAATCTCTAAATACGAAAGATATTTGCCATAATACAGACAGGATACTCTACTCTCTGAGAAGACATTTCTGGTAAAGATATGTATGAGCCAATCAATGCTATACAGCCATGGTTTAAGAACACTAACTTATCTTTGTAAACGTGAGGTGCGCTATCAGTTACCCAGCTATCTCAAGCCTAGGATGTGAAGAAAAAAACATTTTCATATTGAATTTAATATATTGAAGATCCTTCTCCTACTATGTGGAGATGATGCGGGCCCTGGCTGGGCTGGCCTAAATTTTAAAACTGCGGAAAGGGTATTGTGGAAACACATGACAGGCGGTGAGTAACTCACAGATCACAAAACTTGGAAAGACGGAGGTAAGATTTGTTATTTTGTATTTTATTGAATTCAATACGTAGCATGTGCAAGGGCCCTAGGTCTAGTATCCGTACCTAATTAACCCAGCTTTGTATTATAATTATGCGGCTATTCGGCGTTTCCGTTTTAAAACAATAATTATTATACTGTACAATTACCATTTTATAAATTAATAATACTTCCTGAAATTTATCATATATTCTCTTGATCTGTGTATTACCTAAAGAAAACCTAAAGAGGGCACAATAGTGGTGCTATTATAACTGCGTGCGTAAAAACTCCTGTTAAACAGAATATCTCTCTGTCAGGAACGCCTTGAGGTACCAACTATGCTTGTTATTTTACGCAGGTTTTTTTTTTTTTCAATTAACCCAACTTTGTATTGTAATGCGGCCATTTGGCGTTTCCGTTTTAAAACAATAATTATTATATACTGTACAATTACCATTTTCTAAATTAATAATATTTCCTGAAATTTATCATATATTCTCTTGATCTGTGTATTACCTAAAGAAAACCTAAAGTGGGCACAATATTGGTGCTATTGTAACCGCGTAAAAACTCCTGTTAAACAGAATATCTCACTGTCAGGAACGCCTTGAGGTATACCAACTATGCTTGTTATTTTACGAAGTTGTTTTTCAAATATTAACCAGTATTTTCGTATGTAAACATTTTAAATGCGTACGGAGTAACTTTAGGTCAGACCAGTGGCACCCAGATGTTTCGTCGGAGCGTGCTGCTTCTAGCGATAAACTGTATTTTTTGTAACTTTAGGTCAGACCAGTGGCACCCAGATGTTTCGTCGGAGCGTGCTGCTGCTAGCGATAAACTGTATTTTTTTGTAACTTTAGGTCAGACCAGTGGCACCCAGATGTTTCGTCGGAGCGTGCTGCTGCTAGCGATAAATTGTATTTTTTGTAACTTTAGGTCAGACCAGTGCATGGCACCCAGATGTTTCGTCGGAGCGTGCTGCTGCTAGCGATAAACTCTATTTTTTGTAACTTTAGGTCAGACCAGTGGCACCCAGATGTTTCGTCGGAGCGTCCTGCTGCCAGCGATAAACTGTATTTTTTGTAACTTTAGGTCAGACCAGTGGCACCCAGATGTTTCGTCGGAGCGTGCTGCTGCTAGCGATAAACTGTATTTTTTTGTAACTTTAGGTCAGACCAGTGGCACCCAGATGTTTCGTCGGAGCGTGCTGCTGCTAGCGATAAACTGTATTTTTGGTAACTTTAGGTCAGACCAGTGGCACCCAGATGTTTCGTCGGAGCGTGCTGCTGCTAGCGATAAACTGTATTTTTTGTAACTTTAGGTCAGACCAGTGGCACCCAGATGTTTCGTCGGAGCGTGCTGCTCGGCTAGCGATAAACTGTATTTTTTGTAACTTTAGGTCAGACCAGTGGCACCCAGATGTTTCGTCGGAGCGTGCTGCTGCTAGCGATAAACTGTATTTTTTTGTAACTTTAGGTCAGACCAGTGGCACCCAGATGTTTCGTCGGAGCGTGCTGCTGCTAGCGATAAACTGTATTTTTGGTAACTTTAGGTCAGACCAGTGGCACCCAGATGTTTCGTCGGAGCGTGCTGCTGCTAGCGATAAACTGTATTTTTTGTAACTTTAGGTCAGACCAGTGGCACCCAGATGTTTCGTCGGAGCTTGCTGCTGCTAGCGATAAACTGTATTTTTGGTAACTTTAGGTCAGACCAATGGCACCCAGATGTTTCGTCGGAGCGTGCTGCTGCTAGCGATAAACTGTATTTTTGGTAACTTTAGGGCAGACCAGTGGCACCCAGATGTTTCGTCGGAGCGTGCTGCTGCTAGCGATAAACCGTAGAAATAATGAACAGTAAATAATGGAATAAAATATAATTGTCTCATAAATGTTACAGTAAAAACAATTTTAAAATAATGACTTGATATTGATTTCCTTCCGGCTGAAGTACTCTAATCTAACGAAAAACAAAGTATTTACCCCTTCAACTATTCTATTTATGTCTATAACACACTCAGTTGATAGAAAACTAAATGAAAAAATAACAATTCCTTACTCATTGTGTGAGAAATAAAATAAAATTGCAGACTATAGTCGGCCAAGCCGGGTTATCCTGGTGAATATGACTGGATACATGAAGAAAAAATACAGCCCAGTGCCGGTCCAGTATCTTTCAATTCGAAGCCGGCCGGGGATGCCTTGCCGGTTTTCTATCTCAACCGGCTTCCAACTAAATCGATGACTATCTACCGATGTACTCACCATTATTGGTCATTTTGTAGTCAAAATCTAATTCTAAGCATTTGGAAAACCATGAGGAAAAAATGTATTCCGGTTTTGTTTGTCCACTGACTACTGACGGTCATGGCCTGTTTCAGCAATTTGATCTGGTTTATCCTTTGACGTAAAAGTGTATAGAATCGTCTAATAGGATTATTGGGGATTTAGACACCCCGAAACTTGAAACACAGCGTGGGTAATGGGAAGTATGAATGGAATCCAGGATAAGGTACAAAGAAATTAGCCGACGTACTTACAGTACACACCCACTTGCGTCCTCTCATCGGGTGAGTGATAGTGTGCCTCGAGCTTTAATTTGCATTCTAATAATAAGTAAACCGTTTCTTTGCGATAACTTATCTTTCCTTTGCTTTGTCACTATAATGCTCTGGGCAAAAAGGAATCACAGTACGTTTCGGCCAAGTTTGTCAGTCATATAAACGTCCAAAGGCGCTTTACATAGCTGGAAAACAGGCAAGTTAATTTACAAGCACTATAAAAATATTACGATCTAAGCAATAACTAAACAAATAAAAACTTTCCTTAAATAAATATGCTTTTAACTTAGCTTTGAAGACTCCCACTGAGGGGCATAACTTAATAGTAAGTGGCAACAAAGGGCAACAAACTCCACAGTTTTGGCGCAATAACAGAAAAAGCCCTTTCTCCATAGCTCTTTAAATTGACTGTAAGAACCTTATTGGCATATTTCATCCGCTGTGAAAATTTACTCTTGGTTGCAGAAAATCGCCACAGGATGCTATAAAAATATTCATGTGATAAAGGTTTTCTGGTGGCCGTTGTGCTGTTTTATTCATTTGGGGGGGGGGGACCGCAAGGCTACTGCAATGAACAGTTTCGGCACGAGGAAGGATCGGAACGCCATTTCTGCAACAGATAAACGGAAAGTCTCTTATTTCATTGAATTTTGAGTGTCAAGAAAAAAGACGATAGGGTTAGCATCTATATAAAGTGTACTGTCTCAGATTGGCTTGAAAACCTTTGCGTGTGTCTCCTCTATATGGAGATATTTATTTGTTTACATGCGTGCCTGAGAATACTGAAGGGCTACCAAATGATAAATTCGAGCATTGCCGGGCGAACAGACGAGCATCTTATTTTTTTTACGGCGAGCACGAGCAATTTTATTTTATCACAGCTGCGAGTAAATCGAGCACCTTGGAAAAAAAGCAAGTACGAGCAATTCGAGCAAAGGCCTAAAACGACATTTTGATTGACCATTCGGTAGCCCTAGAATACGTTCTGTTTGATAATAGGTTGACTTACCTTACATAACTAATATATAAGAGTATTTTAAGAGGGGATTTTTGTAATTGTCGCGTAGTATTTGAAAAAGGCGCCCAAAATCTAGCCCTGCAGACTAATTTGATTTCCAATTTTCGCTTTGGATAAACACTAATTACTATTTTATTAGTCACAAACGAACACAAATAACATAATATCTTGACTAAGAACTGTTTTAGCGTGGTACACAGTCAGGTTCTTGCTTTTCTTTGTAAATTTAGTCAGCTATTGAACCACCTGAAGTGATCTTACTAATATTACCTACGATATAGATTAGAGAATTAATTAGTAGCCTCGGGATGCTTTTAAAGGTGTTGACGTAATATACTTACACTGGCTATATTAGTATATCAATACAATATTATATCAATACAATATTATATCAATAAATCAATACAACATAACCGTCTGTACATGTAGAATATGAATATCGTTTTGAGACTACGAGGGATCTATTAATTAATACCTCCCAACCGTCAGGAAGTTTGCCATCCACTGCTGCAAGAATATCTGTGATTTGGATACCATTGGTGTGTTCCTTTTCCAAACCCATTGAATCGCAGAACCGCCAGGGAAGGGGTTCTCCTCCGGCCTTTTCTTTAAATAAATGTCGTATATGCGATACTGTAAAACCAGAAGGGCAAAACAAAATGATTATTTGGGAAAGATTTTCACAATTGCTAAATAATAGACCAGTTCGCGGTAAATTCCGACATTTTGAAAAGGGTGCAAACATGGCGCGAAATACAGTTTGTATGGGAATTGATGCGAATCCGTTGGCAAATATAATCCGTGAAATCGAATTTTCTGAAATTTTCTTGAGATATAAACTTAAGATAGCAGGTAAAAGATTAACATATCGAAATTTGAGGGATGTAGCTGCGCTGGGAAGCGTGCAATCGTGTTTTCAGTTTTCCATACATTGTCTGTAAAAACGAGTCGAATTCCGCGTGAAAATTTACAGACAGTGTATGGAAAACTGAAAACACGATTGCACGCTTCCCAGCACAGCTACATCCCTCAAATTTTGATATGTTAATCTTTTACCTGGTATCTTAAGTTTGTATCTCAAGAATATTTCAGAAATTCGATTTTACGGAATTTATTTGGCATCGAATTCGCATCAATTCCCATACAAATACTGTATTTCGCGCCATGTTTGCACCCTTTTCAAAATGTCGGAATTTACCGCGAACTGGTCTATTAAATAAGCGCGTTTGTCCGGCTCACGGGACTGTCTTGAACAGTGTAATTAAACTTGAACTTTTACTTGTTCTCTATCGTGGAATAGAAGAGCTTGTTGGCTATAAAATTTACTTAATTGCACGTAATTAGGTGTGCGTAAAAAAATGATCTGTTTAGCAAAGACTTACTTTCAAAGTGAAGCTGCTCGCGGCGATGCCAGTAAACGCGGTGGGGGCGATTCTCTTGCGAAACACGTTACAAAGACTATTGATGAAGCTCGATTTGCCTCTTCCAATTTGTCCAGTAAGAATAATGTTAAAGTACGGCGTGGATTGAACTTGTGTTAATCGATTTTACTGGTCTTAGGCATGCGACCTCCGTTTTGAGTTCATCTCGCACACTGGAAAATAGAATATATCAGAGAATATATCAGAATATATAAGAGCAGTGTGATATGTTCATCATTCAGTATCATGAGCAGCTTGATTTAACAAAGCATGTTCGGTGCAATATGTGTAGTCAGCGTAGCGGCGCAAAAGGAAGAGAGGAGGGGGAAGAAAAGAGGGGGAGGCGCAGGGGGGAGGGGTAGTGGAGAGAAGAGAGGGAGCGCCTTGCGCACTCAGAGGACGGGAAATTCCTATTAGCTGACGTCAATCAACATAATAGCTGAACTAGACTGATTCACATTTGAATATATGGCGAATAATGTTTCTGATGCCAAAAAAAGCAATCGACATTCGCTCGGGTGTGGTTTTTCGGACATCAGAAATTGTTTTCACCGTACTTTTCGTGCAGCCAAACAGGAGTTGAAAAAAATTACGTTAAAAGCCTTATTCAAACTCCGCAAAGAAATGGGAGATCACTTTAGAACAGATATAAAGCTAACTCTCAAACTTTTCAACTCCTTAATACAACCAATTCTACTATACGGGAGAGAAGTATGGGGGGTTGAGTCCAACAAACTCCTCCCCCAACACTGTTAAGGATAAATCGTGTATTGAAGCCATCCAGCGGAGGAGTGCAAGATTTGTTACGAACGACTATCACCAGCAGTGTTTCTAACATGATCGACACTCTTAAGTGGGACAGCCTCGAAACACGTAGATCGCTCACTGACCTTACGATGTTCTACAAAATTCACTCAGGCATGGTGAACCTTAAGTTCCCTCCCGAGATGGTGATATCAGATCCTAGAACCAGATCTTGTAATCCTTAGAACTTTCGCCATCTACAGTCATCTGTAAATGCATTTAGACATTCGTTCTACGTCCGCACTATACCGCTCTGGAACTCTCTCCCCGCTGCTGCTGTAACTGCCACCACTCTGTCCGCGTTTCATGCCCAAGCTCGTGCCTCCTTCTGAGTCACTTAACTTTATTATTTATAATATTTGATTATATTTATTTCTAATTTAATTTTCTGTCACTTGACAATTAACTTAGTGAATTAACTTAGTAGTTTTTAGAACTGGCCACCGGCACAGATCGCTGTACTAGCCTCCTGCTAGGGGCTCTCAATACCGCAACAACGCAAAAAAAAAAACGAAATCACCGCATCACCGCATGTAACGTTGACAAAATACCGACACCGCAATGAGTCCCGTAATTTACATGGATTTGACTTTGAAAATAAACGTTTCACCGAACACCGCAGGTTTGAAAACACAAACAACGCACACCGCAGGATTTGAGATGACCGCCGCAATATAGGATTTAATTTACCGAAATACCGCACTAAAAACTGACCCACACCGCAACACCGCAAACCCCAATGTCCCCCTCAGCTATATATGGCAGTACCTATATTTAGATTTAGAACATCAAATTAGACAGAGACCCTATCTAACTAGTACATATTAAATTATTTAAATGGTCTTAGCAGTGTCCAAGCACGCAACAAACAATGCATGCCGAGCCGAATTAGGAAGATTCCGCTTTAAAACAGAAGCAATATCCAGGAGTTTAAAGTTCTGGCTAAAACTGCAAGTCTGTGATACCGCCAAACTTGTAGTGGACGCTTTTTTGGACTCAAGCCTCTTAAATAATCCTGCAAGTTGGTACACAAAAATAAGTGAGATAGTCCTCAAGCTCGCCGGGATTTGGAACTATCTTAGTCCCCTCAAACAATATCGCCGATAACACATCATAGAGTTCCAAAATTGGCACAGTGATATTTACAATGATACAAGAAAAATGCCAATCAGAGAAATAAGCTAAGGACCTACAGAAACTTTAAAGTAAATAACGAGTTTGAAGACTATCAACGCATTAAAAAATTGAAGCATACTAGAACGGCTCTAACAAAGCTTAGGATAAGCAATCATGATTTAGAAATTGAAAGACTTTGCAAATTCTGCAAGCCTAGAAAGGGGATTGAGGATGAAGCTTATTTCCTCGTAAAATGCAATAAATATAACCATTTACGAATGCTTCAATGCAAAATGAATTTCAGATAAACATAGAAAAGTGCTCCGAGGAAAGCCGGCTAAAAACGGTGTGAACCCCCAACAATAGGACAGCAGCTACAGTTGCAAAATTCATATGCGAGTGCTTTATGTATAGAGACAATGGACTCAAAGATTTATTCTGCCGCGACCCTTATCATACTGAACGCCCCCAAACACTTGTAGCCCAGTGAAGTGCGCATTTATTTGGATTAATGTCTATGTACAGATGTATACGACTCCAAATAAAACTATCTATCTATCTACCGCAAGCTAAATTAGTGTGAATCTGTCAAGTCTGATTTAACTCAATGCTCTTGTCTACTACAATCAGTGGATAAGAACAACAACGCAAAACAATCGTGTTAAGACTTGCCGCTACTATTCTTAACCAGATACAAGGAAAGCAGGCATACTTTTAATTATTTATAGCGATACTTCGTGTTGATAAATATTACAATTGTTATTGTGGTGTTTATTGAGGCCACAAAGGCCAAACTACTCGGCATACATTTTACACACGAGCGTCCCGGAGTCGTTAACACTCTGGCTCGTCACGAACACTACATTAGGTCCCGGATGTACAATACGTCATGACTCATTAACATATGCACAGGAAGTGTGTCTAGCTACTACAAACACTACAATCCCTTTTCTTCTTCAGATTACTGTTCTGATAAACAACAACTATAACGTATACAATGGTTTGCAAGTCCATCATAAAACTAAACGAATACTGTCCAAAGTCTTGTAAGACCTAGCCTATATCATAGTCCTCTAAGGCTTGTGGAGGTCTACAAACTCTCCCAGATCGCCTTGGCGACTGTGCCTGTTCAGCAGCTGCGCTCTGTTCTGGTACCACAAACAACTACTCTGCTTCTGTACAAACTGGTTCTAGCTGTAGCAGGTCATCCTGTTGGTTGACAACTTGCTCCTGAGACAATGTTCCGGGTGGAGGTTGATCTACTCCTTGCTGAATAACTGGTGTCTGGAACTTCTTAACATGTTGAATGTTCCTCTTGTATTCAACCCCGGTTGGTGATCTCAGCCTCAACTGGTCGCCGAATCGACCCATAACCTCGTAGGGCTCCCTCTCATACGACGAAGACAGTTTGTTATTTTTTCTCTTCTCCAGCAATACGGAATCACCTGTATTCACATCCCGATCTGCAGCATGGAACTTCTTATCCACGTAATCTTTATTAACCTGTTTCTTCTCTGCATCACGGTCTCTGACCTGTTGGTATCTAACATCATCCCCTTCGTCATCCTACTCAGGTAGCTTCGTGGTCAGCTTTCTCTTATACAGTAACTCCGCCGGATGGGCTCTTCCCCGTAGTGGTATGTTCAGTCGATCGATACGCAAGTAGAAACTTGTTCAGCTCCACACGCAAAACCTCTATAGTGCCGATGATAGAGTACATACATATATTATCCTGTGCTTTTCAAGAGACGCAGATTGCCCTGTGTTTTATTTAATGAAATTTGGTACAATCTCACAGGTTATTTCCTGGTAAAAATAGTACTAATTGTTCTAATATTATTGCTTAGCCCATAGAAACGTTAATATTTACAGCTCGTTGAACTAATTCAACTTAGTCAGATATCTTTGTGTTTCGCCAAATCACCTCGACTGACCCAGTCAAAGATAAAGTTAACATGCAATGCCATGTTATAAAAATGGTGAGGAATTAGTATTGCACCGAGTCTATCTTGTAGTATCTACAGTCTAAAATAACTGCCATCCAGAACCACCAAAAAATTTGAATACAAACAATAGATAAGGAGTGGTCGATTGCAACTGATCTGCAAACGACAGTCGGAGCAGTCACTACATTCCGAAACCATGGTTATAAGCCTAGCTAGTAACCGATGATATAGAAAAACATTGCCTTGATTAAATAATTTGTCTATAATAACCGTAAAGAAAACTTGTTTTCAAGCAAAAATAGCGCTGAAATGAAATAAAGCGCATCGCTAGTAGAAGAGGCATCACAAACATTCCCTCTGCTCCCACCTTTCTGTACGACAATCTTAGCTTGTGGATCCAATCAATTTCTTACCTTAAACAAATGCTGTTCAACGGCCAACGATTAGTCTTTCCTGTGTCAACGCTATCAACGGAAACTGTGAAGCTTCTCAAGGAAAAATTGCGTATTCTCTAACTTAGATATTGTTATGCAGTTGCTTTATTTCTTGGATTTTAACTCCATGCAATTCTTGGAAAAGCCGGAGTCAGTCAGTTGGGGGTAATCAAGCCCGGCATTCATATGTCCATTGTAATGATTTTGTTGTGGTAACTTGTTGTCAACTGCGAGCCAATAAAATGTATTCGGGGAAGTATTAATTAATCAGATTAATATATTATTGGAAACGTAATTCTTAGAAACAATGTATATCAAAGGTGACCACTATTCCTGCTCAGTAGTTTTATTTGTTATGGTAATTTTCTGAAAACCTGCCGTTTGTCACGGGGCTTGTAAAAGATATTAAACAAGATGGAACAAAACCGTACCGGCGACAAATAACGCAAGTAGTATAGGAGGGATGGAATTACCCCACTTTTTAGGGCGTTATGCTAATTTTTAGGGCGCACTCATTAATTCAGATGACGTCACGAGTGTATTGTTTCAAGCTCATGAATAAAATGAAGTGGAAATTGAAGTGGAATCTCATTAAATGAAGTGGTTTCTCATTATCTATTGTCTTGGACTCATGTATAAAGTGCGGCGCTCTCATGAATAAAGTGTGGGTGTTGTGAGTGTTGTGAGTTTCTAGACTAGATACTTTGTAGTCTAGAACGACTAGACTAGAAAATAATACAATTTCTAGACTAGACTAGAAAATGATAGCTAAAGTAGAGTTTTTAGACTAGACTAGACTAGACTACCTAGGTCATTAATTTTCTTCTCCTCGGTAAAAACACAACTGTCTGTAGCATTTGTCAACAAGAAAAACATCAATGAAACATAAATCAGTGTAATATTGTAACACGGTACATTATATCAACCCAAGAACTGAGAAATAAGAAAGTTATCAACTCTGCAAGACTAAGGAAAACAAACTGTCAATAGGTGTTTTTGAAATTGAATAAACTTTGTTTAATTTATCTGGTGGATTTGTTTTTATTCGTATGGTAGTTATAGTTCAGTTTTAGAGAAGAATTTGCATCTCAAGAGTTTTCCTCAAAACAATAGGGCTATTGTTTCTGACATACTGTACTGATGACTCTTCAGTTATCGGTTATCCCTAAGGACAATAGCAAAGTTGGTCTTATCAGTAATAGTGGATTTACTGTAAAGGTTTGTTTCTGATCTCAGAATTACGTTACGAGTGATAGCGAAGTTAATAGCTGTAAGGAAAATAATAAAGACATTTTAGGTGTTCTGTAGGGGTTCTGCTGTACAGCTGAAATTGAAATCCTCCACCGTCTATGCCGTCATTAGATTCCACAGCACTTTATTCACGAGTCTCAGCCAATAGATAATTTATTCACCTCCCTTTTATTAATGAGAGCGCCACACTTTATTCATGAGAGCGCCACATTTTATTCATGAGAGCGCCGCACTAGTGAGTCCAAGACAATAGATAATGAGAAACCACTTCATTTAATGAGATTCTACTTCAATTTCCACTTCATTTTATTCATGAGCTTGAGACAATACACTCGTGACATCATCTGAATTAATGAGTGCGTCCTAAAAATTAGCATAACGCGCTAAAAATTAGCGTAACGCCCTAAAAAGGGGGGTAATTCTATCCCTTCTGTACTACTAACGCAATTGTTAACAAAGATCTTGATGTCATATTCCCAGCTGTCTCTTCTTTATTCTTAAGCTTGTGGTATTTGCCGGTTCCTTGTCGCTTTTTACTGTTGCAATTCCTGGCTTTTATATCGCCTTAAAGTTCGCGTTTGGCCGCAGCGACAAATCATCTGACAAATGGGTGATGCAGCAAAACCTCTTCTAGAAAATTTAACGACAGTATCAAAGACCCATAGGAAAGAGGCCAGGAGAAAGAGACAAGACACTAAGAATAAGCCGGCTCTGATAAGGAAAGCAACACGGCGTTAAAGGGGCTGGGTCACCTGGTGCCCGTGCGCAGTAAGTAGCTCTTGAGGTAATTAGCATATCATAAATATTCAAACCGTTCAAAATTCTTCTGCGATCGCAATGGTTTCTTTCGCAAGCAACAGTAGCATTGTGTCTGATTGGTCAGTTCAATGAGAGGTCATTTCTGATTGGCTGAGGGTAAGATTGAAACCCTTTCAATGTTAGCGGGTAGATTTTGTGTAAGAAAGTAAAATTCAGTTACCTATATAACGGAAGTTCACCTCGATTTATCCGAAAACACAGCAATGAAATTCCGGCTAAATGCGTGCAAAAACTCTTCAACTCGTCAAATGTAATACTAGGGATTGTTTACTTGTCATCGTCATCGCTTAGGACAATCTGGCGCCATTTCTTGTGAAAATCGTCAACATTTTGCGAAACATGGTTTTGGTCCCGTGTTGACTTGAATGCTGAACGGACGGTTTTCAAATTTAGTCGTCGTTCCTTGCCTTGCTGAACGGAAAACTCCCATCGTTTGGAGTTCTAAAGGCTTGTAAAGAGAGTTGGAATTCGCCTCCTTTCATGATAATTGTTGTGAAGCCTTGGTTCGTTCGTGAAGTGTTTATAAATGCTTCGCTGGAATAAACAAGGGCACCCAACGAAGTTTTCGGTTAAAAAGCTGTTCGGGAGAGTAAGTTAGCCTAAAACTTTCGGATTTGAAATACTGGCGAGAAAATTTGTTTTCAATCCCTAGAAATTATAGAAGAAAAGAGAGACTAAAAGGTTTCCCCTAAAATATTCGTACGTCCCAATTCGCCTGATCAATAGAGTCAGAACGATCGAAAAGAACCCCTAAAAAATTCGTACCTCCACAAAACTTTGCAACATGAAGTTACTTGGGCTAGAAAATTCTTGTTTATGTTCTAGACTACTAACAAATTCGTAGGCCGCGATATTTTGCCATAGTATGTTTGGTTGATGCGATTTCCACCTAGAAAATCCGAACAGCTAATAGCTTTCTAGAATACGTCAAAAGACATGTAGGCGCCTTAAAATGGCTAGATAAGCTGCAGACAACTGGTTTCAAACGAATTTCAAAAAGTACTCGTTGGGTGTCCTTGAATAAAGTCAGTGAAATAGCTTGGCTCGAACTTCGCCGTTTCCTAAATAATTATTTTTGAAGAGCCGACAAAGTAGCAGGTTCAGCTAAATTTCAGGTATGTTTCATTACCTTGTTTTGATTCTGGAAAACGTTTTCAGGTGAGTTCGGGTTGTCCTTTGTCTTGGCTTTGGTGTGTTTTGGCTGGTGAGTTTGTCTTGGCTTTGGTGTGTTTTGGCTTCTGCTCAGAAAAGTCGCAAAATAAACTCTTTATTTTCTTTCATTTTGTCCGTTTTATAAAACATGTTATTTATCTTCTGGCGTTACTTTTTGTTATACCTTGAGTCAAACACGTCTTTTTTCACTAAACGTTTCGTGTGGAAACAATCTCAATCAACTACCCTTGAAGTGACTCGGCCGCGAAGGCCGAGTCACTACCAAAAGTTCCTTGGCCTTTAAGCTCCCGCCAGGTTTTGAATATTTGTTTGCTTAAGTATATAGCAGCATGTTGGCTTTTCCAGTGTCGGTCATATTTTTTTTCGTGAATTGCCTCAAGGTAGGCGTTTTCTTTCTTCCTGCCCCGACTCGTTTACCTCCCCTTCCTCCAGAGCCTCCATTCATCACAATTTCGAACAAAAAATGTAAAAATGAAATACTCTATATTTAGAATGAATGCTAAACAAAACTTTCCTGCAAAAAATATGTTTTAGAGGTTCGAAATAAGAGCGATGGAAATGGATTCCTGAAAGGTTCCTTCGGAGGGAAGTTTGATTTCGTACCGCCGGAGTCGGAAATCAAATTTTGCCTTTGGCCGTGCGATAGCCTGGTAACGAATGAGCGCTGACCCAGCCCTTTAACAGCCTTTTCTTGATGTAAATGGCAGAATAGTTGGTTTCTCAACTGAAGTCCGATTAAGATAATCTAAGGTTTATAAGGGTAATGGTCTAGCTCGATTTGATAAATCGTGGACTATATACTGATTTGAGATTAAAGTTATTGTTTAATGAGGAACGAGTAGTGTCTTTCTACTTGTAATCCTAGAATAAATGAATTAAGGTGACTTTGTTAACTTGTGCCTTTTGTGTCCCGTGAAAGAGGTGTAACTGAATCATCTTACCATATCATTACTCCTAAAATGATGAAAATATTTTTTCTCGGCGGACCGCATAAGGGGGACCGAATCTTAAATTCGCCTTTGTTCCTAATATATATTTTTCAACGTGCGCAAGTGAATATTTGCATAACAGATCCATTACCGTGTTATCGATGTGGGATGAATTCATTTCTCACACTGCTACTGCGCCGACGCACCAGACTTGGATACTCTATTTAAATTATTTCTAAACTTATTATTCAATTATTTTTAAGGAACTTTTATTGACCCCAAAAATACATTAATCTTTTTAGAATTTGCTGTAGCAATGGGCTGCTGGCTGTAGTTATTACTTTCTAAAGAGGACGGAGTCGTGATAACCAGAGATCATCAGGCAGAAAAAAAGGCGTGTGTTTGTTCGAGCGATCAGATTGATCGAATAATGTCCGCCGTTCTCCGATCTGATTCGTCAACGAAACACGAAAACTTGAAATTGATTCACTCCAGGCGCCCATTAGTAATTGGGGCCGCAGTAATTGGCTATGCTTTTGCGGTCACCCGGCCACTTTTTCTATTTTTTATCTCTCGTTATTTTCAGATATTGTCATTCCGGTATATCATGTAAACACCCCCTAAGTCATAGCCAGTTCTGTTTATGCAGGGTTATAAGTTCTGTTATTCTTTTAACGATTTCAACTTTTTCTTCTTGGTCTGTATGAAGTCACATACAGTTCAATTTACGATCGATTTCATTTCCAGTTCGAATTACAGTGTCCATATTTACATTATACAGGCATTAGTCAGTACACTTCATAACACTTTAAAAGTAGGGAACAAGTAAGATTTGTGTGCGTATATACATAATTTCATCCTCACCGGTTCAGATAATTCTGTTTGCGTTCAAAGACAAGGGTCAATCACTGTTCACTTCCAGCTTTTGCGACTCTTGAGTTGAAGTCTTAGTAGACTGGCTTCATTAGACTTCCTAGTTGTCTCAAGACTACTTCAGGAGAATACTTGGCGGTAAACAGCCAACATTTAAACAATCAAAATCCCTCATTTGACCTCTTCACAGTGTGTGAACAGGTATCAACGAAGAGCGTTTCACCAATATCAACAACGCAACACTGCAATCCTATGGCACTTTATAGATGCAGCTGTACAGGTTTCCGTGGATTATTGGACCAAAACCTTCACTTCTCCGGCCATCCCTTTCGTAAATGTGAGAATTTTCCATCGAAAGCCCCTAAAAGTCCTGTTAGCCCTAGGATAACTGACAATCTTGCTATTTCAGTCGAAGAAACCATTGGTTTCATCAAAATAATGGGTTAGAATAATTGCCCAAATCTTCGCCCCCGTTGATGGAAATTTTCGAACTTTGCCTCTACAAATATCGGAAGTGCCCCGAGCGGTGTCGAATTTGCCGGATTGGTTGATCCTGTCACGTGTTGAATAGCTCGACTTGGGAAAAAATTGTTTTGGAAACCTTGACTCGCGCCAGCCACAGGCTGGCCCGAGTAATAAATCAAATAAATTAGCCAGACCGGTTTATTTTTAGATTTCACATCTCGTTTTTCGCTTCCATCGCAGAATGTTTTCAACAAAAGATGCCTCGTTAGCTTCTCTTGTTTGGTCAACATCATCAATCATGTGAATTAAAATTACGCAAACGCTTGTGATTGGCTAGCGGAACCGAACTCGCGGGAAACACATTTTAAAAATAACCCGGTCTGTCAAAACGCTGCATCACAGACGTAGTATGGGAGATGGACGCTGCATCACAGACGTAGTATGGCAGATGGACGCTGCATCACAGACGTAGTATGGGAGATGGACGCTGCATCACAGACGTAGTATGGGAGATGGACGCTGCATCACAGACGTAGTATGGGAGATGGACGCTGCATCACAGACGTAGTATGGGAGATGGACGATGCATCACAGACGTAGTATGGGAGATGGACGCTGCATCACAGACGTAGTATGGGAGATGGACGCTGCATCACAGACGTAGTATGGGAGATGGACGCTGCATCACAGACGTAGTATGGGAGATGGACGCTGCATCACAGACGTAGTATGGGAGATGGACGCTGCATCACAGACGTAGTATGGGAGATGGACGCTGCATCACAGACGTAGTATGGGAGATGGACGCTGCATCACAGACGTAGTATGGGAGATGGACGCTGCATCACAGACGTAGTATGGGAGATGGACGCTGCATCACAGACGTAGTATGGGAGATGGACGCTGCATCACAGACGTAGTATGGGAGATGGACGCTGCATCACAGACGTAGTATGGGAGATGGACACTGCATGACAGACGTAGTATGGGAGATGGACACTGCATGACAGACGTAGTATGGGAGATGGACGCTGCATGACAGACGTAGTATGGGAGATGGACGCTGCATCACAGACGTAGTATGGGAGATGGACGCTGCATCACAGACGTAGTATGGGAGATGGACGCTGCATCACAGACGTAGTATGGGAGATGGACGCTGCATCACAGACGTAGTATGGGAGATGGACGCTGCATCACAGACGTAGTATGGGAGATGGACGCTGCATCACAGACGTAGTATGGGAGTTGGACGCTGCATCACAGACGTAGTATGGGAGATGGACGCTGCATCGTACACGTAGTATGGGAGATGGACGCTCTGGGTAAAATAACCCAGTCTATAAAAACGATGCATCATAGACGTAGTATGGGAGATGGGCGCTCCGGGTAAAATAACCCAGTCTATAAAAACGATGCATCGTAGACGTAGTATGGGAGATGGACGCTCCGGGTAAAATAACCCAGTCTATAAAAACGATGCATCATAGACGTAGTATGGGAGATGGACGCTCCGGGTAAAATAACCCAGTCTATAAAAAACGATGCAACGTAGACGTAGTGTGGGAGATGGACGCTCCGGGTAAAATAACCCAGTCTATAAAAACGATGCATCATAGACGTAGTATGGGAGATGGGCGCTCCGGGTAAAATAACCCAGTCTATAAAAACGATGCATCATAGACGTAGTATGGGAGATGGGCGCTCCGGGTAAAATAACCCAGTCTATAAAAACGATGCATCGTAGACGTAGTATGGGAGATGGACGCTCCGGGTAAAATAACCCAGTCTATAAAAACGATGCATCATAGACGTAGTATGGGAGATGGACGCTCCGGGTAAAATAACCCAGTCTATAAAAACGATGCATCATAGACGTAGTATGGGAGATGGGCGCTCCGGGTAATGGGCTCCTGGACACTCTGAGTTACCGGTTTGCACTACAACTATCAGAATCCTTTTCGAGGTATCTTTTCTTATTGGGATCTTTTAACTCCTGTGAGAATACCAAGACAATGGTCCAAATTAGAAGAACAAAATAATCAGCGCAAAGGATTCTGGTATAGTTAGTCAACTGATGTAACTGAGTGCAAGCTTAGCTGTGTTTCTTATCTGTCTTCTGAGGCTTACAATCCGCTTTATACTGTAAATTACCTGCCTTTTCTCTCCCATTTGGCTAGGCACTAATACGATCTGGATGTTTTATTAGATATGAAGCTCTTAATTTCTCAACAACTTTTCTTAAAGACTTCAACGTAACAAAAATGAGCACAAAAGCTGTTCTCACTTGAGAGAAATTACGGTAAATATTTCTATCCGGCTGTGCTGTCGCGTCCCGTGTACATTGAAATGGATTCCTGTCATTCGATTCACTTTTGTACAATCATATACCGCATTTTCTCAGTGGTTTGGTTTGGTACAGTTGGTTCGATCCGTGAATATTTCAAGCTTGCGTTCCAGTTCAGAAATATTTCTTCGAAAGCTCAAAAACTGTCTTTTCCTCTCTCTTAACCTTGGTAAGAAAGAGAAATCCATCTGCCACCAGGAAGAGTATTACACCGCTCGAGCCGAGTTGAACAGGAAGACTAGCCTGCGTCACATCCGGCCCGAACTGAACCCTTCAGTTCGGATGTGACGCACGCTAGTGGAAGACGGGCTCAAATTCATGAAACGCCGTGGATCATCAAGCCACTGGGAAAAAACATTGTCAGCGTTTGGAATTGGATCCGGTGATGAGGTTCGATCGATTGGCTATTCAATATTTGTTTCTGCATGGGAAGGGCGCAAGTTTTTGAATGGCTTCAAAGACATCGATGTATGAGTCATGGAATTCAGTTATTTTGGCGATACGACCTATTTCGAGCAAAAGTTTCATATGTAAATGAGGACCGTATCAAACATTCATTTCTTCTATTTTTTCTTCATGAATTTTTCAATAAATAATTTAATACATATCGTATGTCATACGCAGCACAATTAGGGTGGAAGTTAGAGAAGTTCCGCGAATCTATCGTGTTGCTGGCTTTCACTTGACGTCATAGCCGCCATGTTGGTGCCCTTAAACAATATATTCCTCGTTAGCTTCTTACATGCCCGCCATGCCCTTTGTCATTTGAATATCTGGGGATTGACTGAAAACCAGCAATAAGCTCTAGCCGGTTAATTCAAACTGGAAAACAAAATGATCGACATAGGAAAAATAATAATTGTTGTCTGCCAATTTCGTTTATTAAGGAATCAAATTTCAATGACTTCATTTAAGGGTAACATACATATAGTTCCTTTGGCTTTGTTTTTGTCTGCTCCACTTATTAAAAGATAATTCTCTAAGATTGTAAGTATCGAATGTCTGACACCTGAAAAACAACTGTATATTAATGAAGAAATTCAATGTTAGGACTCAATTCATGTTTAACTCATTTGCATAACGTCCCTTAAATGACGTCATTTCAAGGATTTGTAATGCTCTTTTTAGCAATACTACGACCATAAATCGCCCAAACACGGTTGAACAAGATTTATTTTAAAACACTTTACTGCGCCCAAATCAATGATTTATGGCTAGGGATAATAGGCACTTTAAATCCTCGTCGAGTGATGTCGCTGTTGGATTCCTTGGCCCTTTGTTAATAAGAACAAACGACAAGAATCGGTTTATGGGGTTACGGTTTAGCATCCGTGCTGAAGGTACCCTCTCGATCTCATTATTACATGTTAGTTAAAGTGTTTCTGAAATCAAATTTTGCATCTTTATTTTATTGCAGCGGGCTTATTCTTTTCCGAGCATCGTTGAGGGGGGGGGGGGGGGGGGCTTAATAGAAGGGCGGCTTATTAGAGAGCGGGGGGGGGGGGGGGGCTTATGTCAATGGAAGAGCCAATATTCAGTAGAGACCAGTGTAAAATTCCCTTTTATTATCCGCAAGGTACTGAGACACAATGCGAGAAAACTAAAACATCTGACATTAACCGCCAAGGAGCGAAAGTCCAAGAATAAAATATTGTTGAAATAGTATGGTACCTTCATAAGGTTTAATTATATTCAAGAATGGAGTGACGCAACTACTGCGATAATACTGACTTTGAGGGGTGGGGAGATTTAAAAGAGAGGGGGGACTTAATTAATTTTGTCTTCATAGAGGGGGCGGCTTATTACAAGAAGGGGGCTTAAAAGAGAGACGGGGCTAAATAGAGGATTTACGGTATCAAGAGTATATTAATTTTTCAGTTCCGCCTTCGGAAAGGTCTCTTTTTCGCCATTCAAATTGACTACTTTATGCTAAAAACTGTCCGGGGCCTGGAACCGAATCCGGCATTACACTGATGTCACTGTGAGGACTCGCAAGTGACAGTCCCTTCGTATGATCATGTAGGACGACACGCATTTCTACACAAAAATAATAATAGAATAAAGCACAATACAATTCAATATAAAAAAATTGGTACTCTATGAGTACATGTGTCTACTACATAGTTTGCATTTATCCAATTCCTAATGGTGTAGAGGACAGGATACAAGTAAATGAATTGATCAGCATAAAGTTAGCCATGGAAAGCCCGCTCATTGCATATTGGTATGCGCGGGTATGCGCATGTTGTTTTAGTGTTGTTGCGCATAACCAGAATGCACTGCTCTGGTAATACGCAAAAAAAACGAAACGGAATCACACATGCGTCCGACGAACGCATTCTCGCGAACCCAGTAGAGCCCCAAGTTACGAAAACAGATTGTGCACTTTCACTACCTTGAAGGCATTATTTTTGCAATCGGCCAAACAATGCCATACTTTTACAATACCATACAACCCGAGTTCAATGTTCAATATGCAACAAAACATATGTGATATTTCTGATGGGGCACATATTTGAATGAGATGTAATATAATTAAACAACTTCTATGCAGGCTGCCAAGTCTATACTCTTGTAAATAGTCAGCAATAGTAATACACATGTAAATTATGATATCAGATTTGTTTTCTTTATTGCTCCTTATACTTTCAAAATTGCTCCTGAGATGAAAATAAATTTTGAGCGGTTCAATGTATCAAATCATAAGGTGTTTATATCTATAACAAACCATAACCTAGTGGCGATGTGTGACGTATTCATTTAAAAAAATTCCTCCGAAAATTCTGAAAAACCACTAGTTAGACATAAGGTAGCCAGTGATTTTCAGACGGTACAAATAACGAGGTCGTCCGCTCATGGAAGGAAGTGAGTGGACGACCTCATACCGTCTGAAAATCAGGCTAGACAGAAGGTACTTCTATTAGACTACTTGCAAAAGTCCCAACAATGATTTAATGCAAAAAAATGTAACTTAAAGTTCAAAATTCTGCCATACAAAGTCTCTTATATTTTACTCAGTTGTAACCGGTTAGAACGGAGTAAAACAATTGGCTTTTTATGGCAGAAGTTTTCCACTTGAAAGCCCATATATCATCCGATTTTAGCTCGAATTGTCTCATATTTCCTGGGAACCTCCTTTTTATCTAGCAGTTTCTAATTCTATTTTGTGACTTCATCACTTTACGACTCCATAACAAACTGTAACAAGGTGTTAAATAGCCTACATAAAACCTGTAAGGTCATCCATAATGTATATCACAAACCAAAACAAGGTGTGTATAACAAACTGTAACCAGGTGTGAAAAACGTTATAATATTATAAACAAAGTATGTGTGAAAGACATTATAATTATGTAAAACCTATTATACGACGTAAAAGACTATATATAAAAACTGTAAGGTCATACAATTATAACAAACCATAACAGTATAACAAACTGCAATAAAGTGTTAAAGACCCTATAGAAAACCGTAATAAGGTTTGACATAGTGTTTCTAACAAGTAAGGTTAATGTCAATGTTTGTAACTACTTTGCTCTTTTTCTGGAATGTTACTTTAACAGCAGGTGGTAAAGTTAGAAGTGCTTCTGTCAGCAAATATTCTGATGTTTTTGAGTTCAGTTTGGCTTTGATTAAGAACTTGCTTAATTGCCTCGTCAAAGATACTAGTAAGACCAATTTTCTGATCATCATATACTTTCAAAATTGCTCCTTAGTTGAAAATAAATTTTGAGCGGTTCAATATATCAAATCATAACGTGTGTATAGTGGTAAAGTGTGACGTCATCGTTAAAAAAAATCCTTCAAAAATTCTGAAAAGCCACTAGTTAGAAGGTACTTCTATTAGAGTACTTGCAAAATTTCAAGTTGCAACAATAAAAAAACTATTTAAAGTTCACAATTCTGCCATTCAAAGTCTCTTATTTATCACTTAGTTGTAACGAGTTAGAATGGAGTGAAAGTGAAACATAAGACACTTTGTATAGGAGAATATTTCCACTTGAAAGCCCATATATCATCCGGTTTTTTTTGCTCTAATGGTCTCATATTTTCTATCTAGCAGTTCCTAATATAAAGTGGTTTTGGTGTACTGAACAAATCTGCAATTATTTTTTGTGACGTCAACACTGTCTGAAAGCTACGCGCCGCATCGAGAAAATGCTAATATAGCCGGTTGTTCCAGTTCTCTTGTGTAACACTCAGATCAGGGTCTTAAAATAACTGAGTAGAAGATGCTGTCTATACATAATACAGTAAACGGTTAGACCTTCACGTCTTCTCGGATAAGGAAGTAAAACCGTAGGACTAGTGGCCCCAATTAGCTGCAAAGCTAAATATATTGACACTTAAATAAAGTCGCTTACTAAAGTCACTTTTGCGTGGACTTCTATATTTATCTATTTTGGCTCGTAGTCGTATGCATTGTTTGGCTTTGTTGTGCTTTTCTTTTTTCTTTGTTTTCCAAGCTAAGGGCACCCTGCTTGCTTATCTTTTTGGTACCCTGCGAGCAGAGGTTTCTCATCTCTGCCTTTCCTGTCGCCGAAAGAAACCTCTGCCACGAAACGATTGCTTTTCCCGTTGAACATGTGCACTTGCAACCTCCAAAATCTTGGGAGGTAAACCACGTGATAAACCAGTTACAAACCGGTTTTACCTGGTTGATATGGCTCGGGCATGACTTTTTGGCGATCTTCGCTGGTTCTGCAAGAGCCCACAGTATCCTTCGCAGCCGTTATTTTTGTCATCGCGCAGTTTTTGTTTTGCCGACGATTGATACGAGAGGGCTTTAAACTCCGGCTTTGTCTACCTCTTATTTTGCTGAACTGCTCAGAAGACCTCGAAATTACCATTCAATAAATCTACCTTAATTTATCCTAAAGAAAGCTTTCATTTATATCCTCGAAGAAGGAAATATATTTTATGTTCTCCACTTCGCCAACAATAGGAAATCTACAATGAATTTATAATCCAGATACCGTAGCGCATGCTCAACGCGAAAAGCAATCGTTTCGTGGCAGAGGTTTCTTTCGGCGACAGGAAACTAAGGCAAAGAGATGAGAAACCTCTGCTCGCAGGGTAGCTTTTTGGAAGACATAAGGCCAACAACCGATGGAATTATGGAATCGTGTGTGGAAAAACTTTTCTCAATAAACGTAAACATGAATTTAATATGCGCTTGCTTTCCCCACACCGTCGTTACGGGCGAGTGTCAATCAAACAGAACATTTTACTTCCGGTTAAAAACTTCCTTTTGGTATTTTTCCGTCAATATTAATTTTTTTTGAAGGTAGTTTTTGGTATATGAGACACTACTACTAAAACTACATTTCTGTGCGAAAAACAACATTTCCCCATCTTTTTCGTTTTGAAGGTATCCGGTAACCTTAAAGTGCAAGTATCATGCCAAAAAAATAAAAATAAAATATTGTATTATTGTGTTCATTTCTCACAGAAAGGTATTAATCTTGCAGATTTTGTAACATTCTGGCATTTAATCCCTAATTTTGGTTACTCTTCATGTTCCTGTGACGTCATGATCATAAGATGAATCGACCGATCACTGCTACAATAAAATCCCGAAGGTTTCCATTGTGACATTACAAGATGAATCAATCCCGCAATTCGGGTAGCGTTTATTCTAGTTTAATTGCTGCTCCTGCCTACCAAAGAAAACTAAATTAGACAACTGAAGTATATCAGAAATAGAATTTGAGGCAAAACTGGGACTTCATGTTGTTTTATGGCGCTACTTGCGCTTTAATGATTTAGCGCGCAGACAACAGAATGTATATAACAAACCATAACAAGGTGTGTATAACAAACTGTACCAGGTGTGAAAAACTTTATAATATTATTATAAACAAACTCTACCTCGGTAAGGAGGTTTCTTTTCTCGTCCAGTAGACCGATCCTGCAGTAAATAGTTCGTTAGACATTAAACCAGCCGACGTCTCCCTGCACGGGGAGGATGGGTGGGCTTGTAACCTTCAGTTGGTGGAACTGCTAGGAGACATGAGGGAGAGAGTAGAAATGGCGTAACCGACTGTATTTTATACTAACAAATAATAATAGAAAATCCCAGAGGGATATTACTGGTGACTCTGAATAGCCCTGATCGCGTAACCACTACAAATACCGGCGGAAAATACATTTTAATTGCTGCTCCTGCTTCTCAAAGAAAACTAAGTGAGACAACTGAAGTATATCAGAATTTGGGGCAAAAAGAGTTCATGTTGTTTTATGGCGCTACTTGCTTAACTCATTGTACGGCAATCCCTTCATGTAGGACGACACAATTTTTTACCAAAAATACAATAGAATACAACACAATACAATTCAATACAACAATAGAACGCAACACAATGCAATACAATTTGGTAGCAATTCGTGTCGTCCTACATAAAGGGATGGCCCATTGTGTACCACTTTAGTGCTGAAGTCGCAATCAATAATTAATTTTCCTCAATTATTCATGACCGAAAATCCTGTTTTTCGTTATCATTTTCAGAAGCTTGGATATACGTTCGCTTACACTCAGAGACATCATGAAGAACTGCTGTCTGGTCCAGATGCTGGTAAGGGGTTCTCTTCCTCGGTTACACTTCACTGTTCTCAGTGTAGGTCGTATCCTATTGGACTTCACTGATAACTGAAGAATCCCATTATATTGTCTTAGGGTTGTCTTCCTTGCAGTAATTTTTACCAACTAATTTTAAAACACATGAGTTGTGTTCAGCGTGGTGGAGTAGTGTTTTTATTTACCATAAGTTACAAGTTTCCTACTAAACCTGACGCCTGTACATGTTCAGTAGCGAGTTTAATGACGGTGATGTAATCAGTCGTATCTGATCTGAAATCACCTTATACTAAAGATGTCCTAACTATGGTACATATATACCCCTCAAAAGAAACTAAACACTGAGTTTAGTACTCGATCGGTGAAATATCGGTTCCATTCCCATTCCAAGTTTGGCACATCACTTTTTATTGGAATAAGTATTTAATATAATTATTTTCAATGATAACTGGAAGTAAGCCCAGTTAAGGTGGCTCGCCTGGATTTTCCACGGACGCACCAAACCCACTTCGAACGGCTAATACTCCACTGCCAGAGCTCGGTCGGGCTAGCCACTTCACCAATTTACTAGAAATAGAATAAACTTTCTAAAAATGTAGGTTTGTTTGACATCGGTGTTACCATAGCAACACAGCGTCGACGTCATGTATTTTACATATCATCAATTTTCTCGAAATCTAGACCTAAACTTTTAAAACGACCTAGTGTCCCTTGATGTCTAAATGTAGGCCTTCAGGACTGCAAAGTTAAAAAAAAATGTATGAGAGCGTTTTCGAAAAAAATTGGGTTGAATATTTTCATTCAAAAAATAAACAATTCACCTTACTTCCTGTTTAGTCGTCGAGAACTGTGTTTGCCGGACCGATTCAAACGCTGTTTTTAGCATATTTCATACCTGTGGCATAGGACTACTTCCCATGAAAATTTAATTCCATTTGCTTTATTCGATTTCGGTTTATGGAATCAGAAGTAATGTCATAAATATGCTCGTTTTACTCAAAATAGTAACGTATTTGCTAAGGAAGCTGTAATTCGAAAACTAGTCGATAAATATTTTTTTAAATCTTTTCACCTGAAATTCAACATGTACTACCCTGGCCCTGTAAATTTCAAGAGCATTGAATCATTTTAAGGGCGCGAAATAAAAACAAAAATATTGGGAACTTTTACATTCATCCACACAAGCTCAGTCATTGCTGTAACATTTTGTTTATAGCTTGTGCCTTTCCGAAATTTCTCTTTTGTCTAGATTCTACATACTTGTGTGCTTTTGAACTAACAAGTTCATCATGTACACTTGCTACGCTTCGCTACTGCCGGAACGCTCGTGCAAATTCTGTTCTTAGTACAATGACATGCAAATTAGTTAAACCATGAAGCTTGGCAGTGCGGGATGATAATGTTGAATAAGTGTGTTTTTAGTAGACCACATTTTCTAAATATCAATTAAAAACGAGATTTTGTATTAGTGATATTATAAAACCTTTTGTAAAAAAATATTACAAGTTATATTATAACAGCGTTACAACTGGCAGCGTGACTATTGTACTAAGAACAGAATTTGCACGAGCGTTCCGGCAGTAGCGTTCCGGCAGTAGCGAAGTGTAGCATGCGTGCATGGTAAACTTGTTAGTTCAAAAGCACACAAGTATGTAGAATCTAGACAAAAGAGAAATTTCGGAAAGACACAAGCTATAAACAAACTGATACAGCTATAATGCTTGTGTGGATGAATGTAAAAGTTCCCTATGTTTTTGTTTTTATTTCGCGCCCTTAAAATGATTCAATGCTCTTGAAATTTACAGAGCCAGGGTAGCACATGTTGAATTTCAGGTGAAAAGATAAAAACATAATTTTATCGACTAGTTTTCGAATTACAGCTTCCTTAGCAAATACGTTACCATTTCGAGTAAAATGAGCATATTTATGACATTACTTCTGATTCCATAAACCGAAATCGAATCAAGCAAATGGAATTAAATTTTCATGGGAAGTAGTCCTATGCCACAGGTATGAAATATGCTAAAAACATCGCTTGAACCGGTCCGGAAAACACAGTTCTCGACGACTAAACAGGAAGTAAGGCGAATTGTTTATTTTTTGAATGAAAATATTCAACCCAATTTTTTTCGAAAACGCTCTCATACATTTTTTTTAAACTTTGCAGTCCTGAAGGCCTACATTTAGACTACAAGGGACACTAGGTCGTTTTAAAAGTTTAGGTCTATATTTCGAGAAAATTGATGATATGTAAAATACATGACGTCGACGCTGTGTTGCTATAGTAACACCGATGTCAAACAAACCTACATTTTTAGAAAGTTTATTCTATTTCTAGTAAATTGGTGAAGTGGCTAGCCCGACCGTGCTCTGACAGTGGAGTATCAGCCGTTCAAAGTGGGTATGGTGCGTCCCTGGAAAATCCAGGCTAGCCACCTTAAGTAGACAAATACAATATTACCCTGACGGCAACAACACTCTACCATATATATATCTATAACTTTTTAATTCAATGTAAACTGCTTTTAACAAATGCTCTTTCGGTAGATTTAGATTACCAAGTTTCGCAAAACTATGTACTATATTTCTTTATTTCTTATTTTAATCATCTTTTCGGGATCTTATGAGGTGTCGTTATTTTGTTGCAGGTGATAACTGTGAATTGGTTCGGTGAGACCGAAGGTTAGTTATCCCTCGCTGGTTTGTTTTTTGTTCAATAGACCCTTTCAGTTTGCCTCAGTGTTGTCTCATTTCAGACCACGTGACTTTTCCCTTGAGTAATGCGTTTTTGTTTTTCTGTATCCCCAGACAACAAACAGGCAAGCTGAAAGGGTCTAGCTATTAGCACAAATTACGAAGTTGGCCAACTGAATATTAAATATACTAATCAAAAACATTAATAATTCATGATTCAGATTCGTTCTGATTTGCATAAATGTTTGCTTCTATTTTCTCTTCTATTTTCTCGTATCGCCAAAATAATTGAAAAACGCGACTCTGTACAACTAGGATGTAGGGTACAATTGGAATGTAAACTTTCACTTGAAAATGCTCCACCAGTTTGGGGTTTTATTGTTTCTGTAGAAAATCTCTTACAGAATGTAGGTACAGGGTCTGTAGATTTTCAGTGTTTTCCTTCTTGATATTATTAGTCGTTCCTGGGAAGACCTGGGAAAGAAAGCATGAAAATAAGCGAACGGTTTTGTTTTGGATAATTTGCTTTTCAACAGACCAATCCAAGGAAGTAGCCTCTTCTAATGAAGTTGAATCCCAAGAAGTACAAAGAAATGTTAATCAATGTTTACAATACATTGCCATCTACCCCTGGTCCTCTCGTTATATACAGTAACACCTTAGAGAGAGTTAGAATTATAAATTGCTAGGGGTGTACATTACTAAGGATATTACCTGGACGAACATGTCTCCCACATTGTAAAGAAGGCTACCTTATTCTTACTAATTTTCGCGAGTACTTAATTTCGCGAAAATTCGGGAGCTGTATTGCGCGAGTATTAATTTTCGCGATTCCAGGAAAAATAGTGAACATAAGTGTATTTAATTTCGCGATTTTGCCATTGCTTTAATCTCCCAAACCCTGATCCGAGGGCTCTGTTTACTGATTACTTGCGTTTACTAGCTGAAGATAACAGTGAATCAGAGGAAGACTGCTTGTCGAAAACAAGACCAGAAATATATATTTTCAAGGACAGAAAGTGACAGTTTTAACTCAGCACAATTACCAGCAAGCCCGTGACTCACAACATTTAAAATTCATGTATTGTTTTCTTATATAATATGGTATTAAATTTCGCGTGTTTAATTATAGCGCTCAATTTTTTTTCGCGAGTATTAATTTCCCCGATTTTTTTCCAAAACGCAAAAATCGCGAAATTTAGTACTCGCGAAAATTAGTAAGAATAAGGTAATAAGCGACTCTATGCCTTGCGCACGTTAAGAAAGTGCGGTTTAGAATTGAAGTACGGCAGATGGTGCGCGTTTATTGTACTGTCATTATATATAGACCTGTTTTAGAATACGCCCCTTTCTGGGCTGTGTTGTCTGTATATCTCAGCGACACAATAGAATCAGTTCAGAAGTGCGCGTTACGTATTATCCTCCCTTGTCAGTCTTATGCCGATGCTTTGTCTGCATCGTGTCTCTCTATGCTTTATAAAAGGAGAGAAGATGATTGTGTCTGTTAATATAGTCTCTTGTACCGCGTCATACTATTCGCATCATTATAATTTGCCTGCTAGCCGCACTTCTGTAGCACCTATTCTGCCCAAAACTAGGCGCTTTGAAAATTTTCACCATTAACAGTACCAGGAACATTTAATTTAGGTTCAGTACATAGTTGTATTATAATACATTATATTTAACAATTAGTTATTCACTGAAGTCGAAGTGACTATTGGTGAATATTTACCGAGACGAAGTCGTGGTAAATATTTACCAATAGTCACTGAGACTGAAGTGAATAATTGTTTTAGTATAATTTCATCAGTGAATATCAGAAATTAAAACTAGACAATATAATAGTCTGACCTCCGAAGTTTTACAAGCGCAAGCGCGCATGACAAGTCGCCAGTGCACATTAACTCATATAAAGTAACTAAAACCCTTACGGTACCATAAAACATACCCTAACAGGTCAGGTAAACGACGAGGTTTTAGGGCGTGAATTTGTGCCTTAAGGGTAAACATGGCGAAGCCATCTTGACACGAGAGAACAATTTAGGGCACGTGGTTCGCACCTCATGGTATTTCCGCTGACCATTTTTTCTAATTTGCATTCTAGTGATAATGCATTATGCACAAAAATCACAGGGGCCGTTTGTATTTAATCTTATAGGATCACAGTGTCGCAAAATATCGCGAAGAACATGCATATTTGAATACGAAATAACGATAAACATAAATTTGTCTCACTGTTGGCTTTGTCTTCCCCGGCGCTGCTTAAACATTCCGCACAGTCTCCCTTTCTTGTCGTCCTTGTGGCTTACAACGGCAAAGCTTTGCGATTCTGGATGGTTTTGCGTTCGCTGTATACTTCATAAATAAAAGAAAACCCGTTTCGTGTTCAAATAGACATGTTTTTCGCGATATTCTGAGATGTTTTGATCCTTTCCGTTTCGGTACAGACTGCATACGTTGTGTTAGCCCCGTGTATTGTCGATGCCTGACGGCTGTCAATCAGCACATTGAATCTGACCAATCAGTGGTGATACCAGTTTCTGGTACCAGTGAAAGGTTTTTTTCATGCAGGTTAACACGCTCTCCGCTCTCCCCTCTTCCCTTCACCAGTCCCTCTCTTCTCTTGTATCCCAAGAGAGTCTGTTCACAGGCTAGGAATACTAAGATCAAGTCAAAGCTCTTGTCAGGCAATATCAGGAAAATTAGTCCAAATGGTGTTAATCCAGAAAGTACCAGATTCTGAACAATAGTGTGTTTTAACGTGACGTCATCAAAATTCTAAATCTAAAATATGAGATCTAGAAAGCTGTTCTTTTCATATAATTTAGAGATCGGTATACTGAGTTTTGTTCGAAAATTTCACGTCGATACGGTGGTTCGCTTTTGAGTTACAGGTTTTTGAATTTTGTGCCAGCCCAGCTCAGCGTGTTTTCTAAATGCAAAGAAAATTCATATATTTTGGCAAGTTTAGCATTTTAGACTTGAAAAACTTTTAAAAGTGTGATATCTAAATCGTTTTGAATAGAAAGCTAATCATGGAAAAAAATCAGCTTTATTTGTAGTAACATTGTCGGCCACCATCTTGGTGTACCAAAGGCTGACACCAACATGGCGGCCGCATACTAATTAACTAAAATTTTCAAAGATTATTTGCCCAAAAAAATAATCTTGTTGGAAAGTACTCTATTGCACCAAAATGTTCATGGTCATTTATATATTCTTGCCTGCTCTATACACAACATCTAAAATGATTGTATTTTCTGCATTTTCTGTATTCATTTTTTTGCGTGACATCAGTAAAAACATCAAATTGACCGCTCGGCCGTGCGAAATAATTATTAGGACAGACAGACAGAAAAACAACGATTGTTTATTGGCACTTTGTAAAAGACTTTTACATGAGTGGGAGTCCAATAATAGACTGAATAAAAACGAAAAGCTAGCTATCTAAAGGCAGTGCCTTTTTCCTCTTTTGGAAGCAATTTTTGTTAGGTGTTGAAATTGTGGGATGACAATTGATGAGAACATGTTTTTCATCTTCCTTTTCAATGGTACAAAAAAGTGCACCGCCTCTCGTTTTTTTAAATTAGTTTTTTGGAGGGGAGGGGATGTAAGGGCGTACACGTCTCCCCTTTTCAATCATTAAATTATGATTGCTTATTCTTAACTTAGTTAGTGAGATTCAGTGTTTTATATTATTTATTTGTAAGAGATAATCCTCTAGCACGACTTCTGTTTTAAAGGTACGGAAGGTTCTTAATTTGTTTTGGTGGCTATAGCTAGAGTTATTTCTATTGTCATTAATCAAGCTAGAGAGACATTCTTGTCTTTCCATATCTCTGGCTCTGTTGAGAAATACCTTGAGTTGAGGATTTTAGTTGCCATGGATAGACCTTTATATATTTTTTTGGGGGGGGGGGGGTGTTGGGGGTTGTGGCATTTTATTATGGATATCATTTACTTTTACGACTGAAATATTTTTTTATCACACAGTTAGATTGCAATAATTTTGTTGGCAATGCCCTCCCCCCTCCCCCTCCCTCCACCTGAAAAAATATAGTGGCCATCCCTTAGAAATTTGTTACAGAGCAACATTCACAGTTTAATGTGCAAACTACAAAGCCCGCTTTTTGGTTTCTCAAAACTGAGGTGTTTTCGTTCTACTTGCAATTTATACAATTTCTGTCTTAATTTGCCGCTCTCAATCAACTAGCCTGTGAACAGCATCATCCTCTTGACGGGGAGAAATGGGACGATTATCACCGGACTCAAGTGTTTTGAAATTAGTAATACAGTACCGCTCGAGACGTATATTCTGTTTGGATACAATATAATGTAGCTGTATTGTTTTTGTACTTAGTTCGTTCTAACGGATAGCATGTTTTTTTAATTGTTCGGTAAGCCATTATTGTGGCTCGTTTAGAGCGGTACTGTTTGGCTCTATGAAATTTGTTGCATATTGCTAGTCCCGGATGTGACGCCTGAGATGTGACGACTGAGCATTATGCACGGAGCCTCGCATTGACTCCTTTGTACGTAGGAAGTGAGGAACTCGTGTCCCCAATTAGTAGATCCCTTGTAGGGTCAGCTAGAAGACTTGACACTTTTGAATAAAGTTGTTTTGAATAAAGTTGTCTGAACAGTTTGACAAAGAGGAAGAAAACAGAAACCTTAATAATTATATGGCGATATAAAGCTATAAAAAAAACGACAAGCGACGACCGAAATGGACTGTGGTTTTTGCTGAAAGTTTTGCGTAAAAAAAAAGACTACTATTAACACTGTATTAATACATATTAATATATTGTCTACTGCGAATCGATTTTCGAATTGCACCGTAGTTTATTCGTTTCGCACAACTGGACAGTTATAACCACAATCCATTTCGGGCTGGGAATGTCGTTTGCCGTTTGTCTGGGAAACCTTTACTGAAATATATGTAGCTGCATAACAAACATTAGACAGTCTTTATAAACTGGATATTTATCTTACAGCGAGCACAAATGTTGCACTGAGAAAACCAACCAGTCAGTCAAGTACGTATAGCATAGGCAGGGCCTCTAATGCTGTAGATGGAAGTAGGAATGGAAACTACCATAGTGGTTCTTGTACCGAGACAAACTATGAGGCTAATCCATGGTGGAGGGTTGATTTACAGCAAAGCCAACTCCTCTCCAATCTGTACATTGTTAACAGGTAGGACTGGAAGGAGAACAACACCCCTTGAAATTGTTAGGTTCAACTTATCAGTCATTACGTTAGACAATTCTAAAGGCATAATAATAATAACTATGTTTAGACAGTGCCCATATCATAGTTATGTAACATAACTAATAAAGTAAAATAAAGTTTAGATAGGATATATAGTTACAACTAATTAATAACAATGATAAGTCAGTAAAAATTGATAAAAATGTATATACAATAAGAAATCTAAAAAGTAAAATGCGCTTTAAAATTGGCTAATGAGTTCGAATCTCGTATTTCGGATGGGAGGGAATTCCACTCGCCGCCGTTGACTAAGCGTCTTCCAGCCCAAAGTCTGGAGGGCTTCTGTTAAGGACGAGAAAGGGGAGGCGTCTAAAATCACTTTAGCAGCCTTGTTCTGGACTATTTGTAGACTATTCATGATGGTAACATTGTCTTTATCCCCCCATACGATATCAGCGTAATCTAAAATTGGCAATATCAGGGCTCGCCGGGGTAGTAAATGTCTAATACGTCTTAAAAGCCCAATGCGTTGATTGGCCTTTGATATAATAGTGTCAACATGATCGGACCAAGTCATGGTTTGATTAATAGTGACTCCTAAATATTGATTGTATTGGTCCGATCAAGTGTGGACACTATCTATAATAAGCGAGACACTACCACAAGACTTTAACTTGTGAGCAATTCCAATGAACGTAAAGTTCGACTTTTTTGATCTTCAGAGTCAAAAGATAAATCACTATTTATCTTCATTTCGATATCCTTGGGAGATAACGAGAGTAATATATAACAGTGTCGTCGGAGTACATGGAAACCTCACACGACTTGAGATAGTTTGGCAAACTATTGATGTAAAAAAGAAACATGAAAGGGCCGAGTATACTTCCTTGAAGCACCCCGACTGGGACGTGATTACAAGATGAATGATTGTTGTAAAAACGCAAGGAAGACTTGAAAAACTATGAACTGCCCATCGATCATATGCATGCATGGGAAGGGATTGGGCTGAGTGTCTGCATTGTTTTATATCATTTTGCTCCAAAACAGTATCTTTATTCACAGAGAAAGACAACGATAGGTACTTTCCCTATTTACTATGCTTGCTGAACCCTGAAATAGCTATATCAAAGTCCTTCTGAACATCGTTCAGACTGTAAAGTTGTTATATGCCATTTAACACGTAGCTCTCATCAGGATCAGTTATACAGGCGCGAATCCCTTCCTTTCAATAATGCACCATTCAGCAATAAATTAATGAATAAATTAAATACGCTGGGGGGTGGAACATAATATCTCAGTTGATTATCGTGATCCGTTTAGAACAGGAGGTGATACAGTAGGTACATAATATCTCTGTTGATTATCATGATCCGTTTAGAACAGGAGGTGATACAGTAGGTACATAATATCTCTGTTGATTATCGTGATCCGTTTAGAACAGGAGGTGATACAGTAGGTACATATCTCAGTTGATTATCGTGATCCGTTTAGAAAGGGGAGGTGATACAGTAGGTACATAATTAGACTTTCTCAAAGTCCTTCTTAGCCCCCCCCCCCCCCCCCCCCCCCCCCCCGCACGAAGGACTTTTCCCACTTGCAGCGCGCCAAATTTACCGGTTGATTTTTCAACCGGAGACGTGGCTTATGACGTAGTAAGATTTGCCCAATCACAAAGCGTCAATTCTTCAGGCATTGTATGTTGACGTGTCAAGTCAGTCGACCATGAATGTGGTATTTACAATTTGAGTGTACTCATATTAAAGAGTTTGTCAAAGGCGCGTAATATAAGCTCGGCGCCCTAGACTTGAAACGTGTTTTCGCTCCAAAATATAATTCCCCGATTCAATTTCCTGCAAGTGAAAAAAGTCGAACTCGCCTCTCGATCGATTCTCGCTCTCGCTTTTTGACCCAGTAATCGCTTACTGGGTGACTTGGAGCAAGTCTAGTACATAATATATCTGTTGATTATCGTGATCAGTTTAGAACAGGAGGTGATACAGTGGGTACATAATATATCTGTTGATTTAATCGTGATCAGTTTAGAACAGGAGGTGATACAGTAGGTACATAATATTAATATCTATGTTGATTATCATGAACCGTTTAGAACAGGCGATGATACAGTGGGTACATATCTCTGTTGATTATCATGATCCGTTTAGAACAGGAGTTGATACAGTTAAGGTACATAATATATCTGTTGATTATCATGATCCGTTTAGAACAGGAGGTGATACAGTAGGTACATAATATCTCAGTTGATTATCATGATCAATTTAGAACAGGAGGTGATACAGTAGGTACATAATATAATATATCTGTTGATTATCATGATCCGTTTAGAACAGGAGGTGATACAGTGGGTACATAATATATCTGTTGATTATCGTGATCCGTTTAGAACAGGCTAGGAGGTGATACAGTGGATACATAATATCTATGATGATTATCGTGATCAGTTTAGAACAGGAGGTGATACAGTAGGTACATAATATCTCTGTTGATTATCATGATCCGTTTAGAACAGGCTAGGAGGTGATACAGTGGATACATAATATCTATGTTGATTATCGTGATCCATTTAGAACAGGGGCCGTAGTACACAAGGTACATAATAGCTATATATGTTGCCGGTTTATCGTGATATTTAGAGCAGGGAAAGGTACACTAGGCACATAATTTATATCTCTGTTACTTTAACGTGGTATTTAGAGCCGACTGCTGTGGTAACAGATTGAGCAACTTTGAAGTTCGAATCGGTGACAGTCTTGCAAACAACGGCAACGACAATCCAAAATGTGGCACTTTCTACTCTGTCCCCCAGGGAAAGGGTTTGCTTATCGATTGTTTACCACCCCTCCGTGGACGGTACGTGAATGTCCGCATCCCCGGAAGTAATAGAAGATTGACATTGTGTGAAGTGGAGGTCAGGGTCTTTGATGAAGGTTTGTTGGTATTGTATACCTCTTTACTTTAAATGCTCAAACACACACTTTGTCGATCTGACAACAAAATCAACCTCGAAATTCTGTTTATGTTCTGTTGAAATTTTTAGAATAAATAGACGATTTTAAAATATTTTTTTGACTATCACAGAAACCATTTTAATGCCTAATTCTGGTAAGAATGAAAGTCCGAAGACTACAGCAACGCTGATAAACAACGTAAAATTCTAACACAAAGCATTACGGTCAGCCACGCCTAATTATAGTGCTCCCTTGGCTGACGTATTTGACTGAGTTCCGTTCACTGGGTCAGAATCGAAAGACTCGCCGGTCCCATATGTAGACTTTTTGGCTTTGTATTGTAAGCACATATATAGCTGCTTTAATTACCTTTTTTCTGAATATCTATTAGTATTAGTATACAAAACGCGTTTAGTAAGAAATGTAAATTCAAACTAGATGAAAGGAACACTGGAGAAATCTAACCATTGACAGACTTTGGAGTTAATGTGTTTAAGTAGTATTTACAGCAGAACGAGTGGCCGGTATTGTATGTATAGATTTAACAAATAAAGAAGCCTTAGCTATGTTTTATACTATCTTCAAAAACTCATGAATAATTCATGAGCATTTTGTCCAATCAGATGAAGCGAATCACTCACGTGCATGCTCCTTTATACCCGATAAAACGCAAGGGTCTTTATACAACTTTTCACTGTACGAGTGTGGCCCTAAAACTTCATGGTTGAGGCCTTTTTCCTTTGTCCAACAAAGGAAAAAGGCCTCAACCATGGCCACAGTGAAAATCGTATAAAGACCCTCCTAGTCAATCCTCATTAAACCAAGGGCTTAACCGTGAATCTTTATAAAGACCCTCACTTGTACAGTGAAAGTCCTTAAAAAGACCTTTTTATCGGGAAATATCAGTTCATGAGACTCGGGGTTGCTCAACCAACGCTCTAAGTGCAATTATGACTCGAGGAGCTCGAAGACAAAGGCCCCTTGGATTCACCTGTCATTTGAATGGACATCAAGATACCTCCTCAGATCTTCATGTCGTGTTTCATCGTATATCAAGGCACCTGACCAAAATTGGTTGACCTGATTGGCCGTTGAACCTATTAATTATTCATGAGTTTGAGTACTGCAGCAGTGTTTTATCATATTTACAAACACGAGTGCTGTGAGTTTATTGAACGGCTTCAAAAACGTTAATGTATGAGGCATATTAGACAGTCATGTTATCCAGTTTATTTTGGCGATGCGACCCTATTTCGGCCAATAAACTCGAAGCAAAAGTTTATGTAAATGAGCACCGTATCAGGATATCACATTTAAAACCGATCATTAAACAATCATTTCTTTAGTTTTTTTCCTTCGTTAATTATTAATGATTTTTGAACGGTATATACTGATCCGTGCCGGCCAGGTGAGTATCTGTAGATCACATACAATACGGTATATACTGATCCGTGCCGGCCAAGTGAGTATCTATAGATCAGATACAATACGGATACTGATCCGTGCCGGCCAGGTGAGTATCTGTAGATCAGATACAATACGTATACTGGTCCGTGCCGGCCAGGTGAGAATCTGTACATCAGATACAATACGGATACTGATCCGTGCCGGCCAGGTGAGTATCTGTACATCAGATACAATACGGATACTGGTCCGTGTCGGCCAGGCGAGTATCATTCTGTAGATCAGATACAATACGGATACTGGTCCGTGCCGGCCAGGCGAGTATCATTCTGTAGATCAGATACAATACGGATACTGGTCCGTGCCGGCCAGGCGAGTATCATTCTGTAGATCAGATACAATACGGATACTGATCCGTGCCGGCCTTGTGAGTATCTGTACATCAGATACAACACGGATACTGGTCCGTGCCGGCCAGGTGAATATCTGTACATCAGATACAATACGGATACAGATCCGTGCCGGCCAGGTTTGTATCTGTAGATCAGATACAATACGGATACTGATCCGTGCCGGCCAGGTGAATATCTGTACATCAGATACAATACGGATACAGATCCGTGCCGGCCAGGTGAGTATCTGTAGATCAGATACAATACGGATACTGATCCGTGCCGGCCAGGTATCTGTAGATCAGATGATACAATACGGATACTGATCCGTGCCGGCCAGGCGAGTATCTGTAGATCAGATATACAATACGGATGCGAATACGATGAAAAGCGTAAAAAATATAGTTTGGTGTTGTCGTTTATTTGTGTCACGGTCATGCGCATTAGAAAAAACCCTGTCCCATGCAGTGGCGATATGGTCTGCATGCATCAATACGGGAGATTTTTATCGCGTGACATTTCACTCCTGGGACTGAGGTGAGTGATCGGTTGAAGACCTCCCTCATATACAGCTATTTCAATTAACGTTGTCTGGGAGAAGGCAATATGGCATTAGGGAATTCGAATGGCATATTATGGTATTCCCAGGCCGAAATTAATTATGGTCTAACATTTACCGCATTAGTTGATACTGCAGAAAATTGCTAAGTTGCCTCGTTCGATAAATTTAAAATTCCAGCATACACACCGAAGACTTGATATGGAGGGTTATATTTATAACACAAATGGTAGTACGCTACCATTCTCGCTAAAGGTAAAGAGGCTTTTTAGAAGAAGTAAGCTTAAACACATTTAATATATAATGAACTGTTTTGTTCACGTGCGGCTACGTACTGTGCTGCAAAGTTCAAACATGCTAGCCTGGTTTACATTCAAAAATGCGGTTTGTTGTATCTAGTAAGACATCGTTTGAGGCTCCGTTGGCATCCGAATAATAAGTGCTTAGACACCTTAAAAACAAATTATATTTTGAACGTTCACAGTATAGCGTCCTCATATCGTTAATTCTAAATTGGCTGAGTGTGGACGGGTAATGAAAAAAAGGCTTCGAAAGACACCGATGAATGCATGTGTACATAATTAACTGTTGAGTGACATCACTCGAGCTGACGTTTACGAGTTTCCGTAGCCTGCGTAAACAGACTATATAGTTTCCGCCGGTTACTATGAAAATTATAAAAATGTCGAACGGCTGTGAACGTAGCCTGAATTTCAGCCGTCGAAATTCAGGCTATATAACCTACACAGGCTAAAAATTAATAAAAAAAGTAAGCTAAGTCGACTAAGTCGTCCAGGTCGTATAACTCGTAACCATACTTCATTTCGGTGTGGAAATATCCTAATGTCCTATTCCCTATCTCCCAGACAACATTAATTTAAATAGCTGTATACAGACAGAAGTATAGTGTAGGTTGGATACAGATTGACTATCAAAACATACGTTTCTGTATCAGTAATACTGACGTTGTTTTATTAATTAGTTCTGTATGCAACAAAAACTAGTGTCTGTCGAAGTATGAACTGAAAACCTAATCAGTTCTGTACTGGGGCCATTAAGGCAATCACGTGGTATCACGCGGAGCATATGATTGGGTAGCATCGTTATAAATTATTAATAACGTTTAGAAAGGAATTTTACGTAGTAGTTAAAATATGAGCGGGAGATCTGTATGGGCATTTACACGGCGAGCCATTGTAAAGCCCATACAGATCGGACGCGAATATTTTATCTTACTTGTGAAATGAATAGATAACTAAAAGCCATTGATATGCACAACATAAAATTTTAACCTTTGATTTCTCCCACCCTGCTATCGATGTGGGATGAATTAGTTTCTCACAAAAACATATCCCACATCGAAAAGACAATGTGTATGCAATAAGAGAGCAGAGCGTAGCATGCAGAAAAACAGGTCCCACATGGAATAGATGGTGTGTACATAATAAGAGAGCAGATGTACTTTGTCATTTCACCCGTCCCGGGATAGGGGTAGTCAGTGATCGGTCATGAGTCTTCCCTCACTAGCTTAGCTAGTATTCTGTACCTGATACAGAATACTACTAGAGCTATAACGGACCATGGGGTCTGTATCGCAGACCATGGTGTCTGTATCACGGACCATGGTGTCTGTATTGCGGACCATGGGGTCTTTATATCGATATACAGAACCTGATGTTTTATTAATCAGGTTTCTACGTGGGTATACAGAGGCGATCATGTGGTGTCATTCAGCACATGGGATTGGCTAGTACCCTTATGAATTATTAATGAATTTTACAAGTACTGTTTAAAACACGAACAGCAGTGTTTTATCAAGTTTAAAAATTCGAGGGAGTAGCCCGATAATTTTTAGACTTGATAAAACACGTGCTGTGAGTGTTTTAAACGGCTTCAAAAACGCTTTAAGAATGCATTGAAAGAAAGACGCACATCTCAAGGGAATGGTTACTTAATGAACCATTGAACCTTTGTATTTACAACGCCATGCAAACTATTCGAGTAATCACCGCCTGCAATTACGAATATCACAAGGGAATAACATGAATAAATTACCATACTATGTTGTTTGAAGCGGCGTTTCGCAATGCAAGAAGAACCTAGCTGCACTTGAAGGATTTGGTGTCGTGGTATACCTCGATAAAGTTCAAGACTTGGAAAACGATGTGACTGACATGACGGCAAACTCTAAATTTTTGACTCCGGCACAAAATATGTAAGTTTAATGCACATTTTTATTATTTTACGGCTTTGAGTTTGGTTTAATAATTGGAACTAAACAGTGGCTCGGTAAACAAGTAATGGTAGTTGGATAACTTCATTTTAAAATATTATTTGTGTATCTCGGTATTCTGCTGATATTAGTAAATTTACTGCAAAATGTATTATCTAGGTACCTTATGTTCCGTGTACTTTTTGCTATCTTTGGGTAGACCTTTATTAGTGAATTCTTAATTAGGATGAAACTTTATTTAAAATTTCATGTTCATTAGTATTCTTTATATAAAACGTTCATCCTAATTAGCAATTCAATGAGAAAGTTGAAACATCAATAGAAATTCCATTGTCTCCCTGGGACAGAATTCAAATCCCTCCTCGGGCCTTTTTTATCAGGTATAAAGGAGCATGCACGTGACTGATTTGCTTCATCTGATTGGACAACATGCTCATTAATTATTCATAGGTTTTTGAAAGATCTTTTACATACAGTAGTTCTTCAGTCTGTAAATGGTTCAATTTCTCTAGTGGAATTAACAATGAATAACTAGTAAGGACTGCAAAAAGCTCAATAAAGTATTACTATCGGCTAACACTATATATTCACTAGTAATGTCCTATACGGATAAGTAAACTGGATATAAATGCATGTGTTGGTGTACATCTGTAATTCCAGTGAATAGATTTTGAATGCATCAGTATCGTAATAATAATCAGATAATTTGTATTGCAGCTCCTCATGTTGGCAAAATGTACTCCTCAGTCTACAAACACGCACTCACCGGGCACACTATCCGCAGCCTGGTCAGCGGGCCCTCGGTTATGTCATGCGTAATGCATTGCAACATTGTACCAAACTGTGTCTCCTTCAATTATGAGCCTGCAACCGGAACCTGTCAGCTGAATAGCGCCAGAAAGAATGCGTTCTTCCGTGACTTTATGGCTACAAGTTCCTATCAGTATTTCGAGAGAATGGACACAGTAGAATTAGATATGGAGACCCCATATTAGTTTCCGAAGGAACATTTCATGCTAGATTCTTTTTCTTGTGGAGAAATACCGTAACAAAAGACAGCACAAACAAACGGGCTGTGTCATGGTGTTGCATATCTCAGTAGAAACAATATTTAGTTCAGTGGTTGTTAATTATAATAATAATAATAATAATAATAATATTTACATTCTTATATGACGCATTTCTAAAACCCAATGCGCCTTACATTAGTACAAATAGAAAAACCTATTTACGAAATTAATTACAAACTATTTACAAACTTATTTATTTACAAACGGCGGCTAACAGAAATGTTACTTTAACTTCGTCTTAAATGCCTGTACAGTTGATTTGATTTGTTCAGGAATAGTGTTCCAGAGTTTAGGTGCTGAGGAAAAGAGGGCTCGATCCCCATAAGTAGTGGATTTAACGAGCGGGGTTTAAGAGCAGTTTTTTGTGACTGGAGCCTACCTTACAGTGAGCTCCTATTACGTGCTCGATTGACAAGTCTGTACAACAAAAGGCTACAATACGCAATATTTTTGTTAAAGACTATATATTACTAATTGTTGCAAATTTGCTTTAATGTTAACCATGCCATACGTGCGAGAGATTCGTTCGGTTCATCATATGAAAAGCGCTGAAAATAATTGTGGGGACAGCGAATATAAAGTATCTTAGTGAAACGTAACCCGGCGTGACATGGCCTCTTCAAACAAGAAGCTACACTATAAAATTTTAAATTAAAATTCAGACCATTAAAGCAAGTAAGGAAGTTATCAGTCGTCTCCTGTACACCAAGAAAGTTGAACACCTGGAAGAAAGAAGGACGTTTATATAGCATGCTTTGCGCGGAGGGCTCATTATGCAATGGTTTCAGCCTTCGATGGCCGTCGAGATAACAGTCCCACCATTTTGTGTGCATGTTACGGTGTGTGATTTTTTTATTAATTTTTTTACACTTGTATTCTATTTTCCAAACATAATGACTGGTAAATATCATCATTCCTCTAAGAGATAGATTCATGGTTACGGTTGAGCTGTTTTTGTCAGTGTTTTTGTCATTCAAACAATCGAAAAATTGCATGTATGGCTGACTGATCTTTTGTTAATATGAGCACCTTGTCAATTCTTTGCTTTGCATTTCGCTCAATTCTCAATTAACGCATGAAGACTTTAGAACAATGAAGGCAGAAACTTAAAGTCCTGTAAATTTATAACATTTGTCTTAAGTCTCCATGCATGTTTTATCGAGCTATTGTAGGGTCGTTTAAAATAACCTGTGAAAGAAAGCGTGAAATCATATATTTTCCCCTAGTTTTTAGTTTTCATAAAATATATTATAAGCTTTCACTCAGTTGCTGTTTTATGTTCTTCTACACTGTCAGGCTCGTAGTCCTTTTCCAATCCACATTGATGGAGATGAAGAAAAGCGCGATCAACACCAATTAACGGGAAAATATATACGCCCTACAAATACCCGAGAAATGCTCACGCTAACCACAGTTAATAGAGTGGAATGGTTATGAAACCCAGCGACCTTCTTTGTTATATGTCTTTGTTAGCTTTTTTCAACCACTATCCGGCTGCACAAAACACCATAGAAATTCCAATGTGTTAATCAATCAGCCAATAGAAACGTGTGAGTTCAGTCGTTCAGGGGACGCTAATGAACTATGACCCTGCACAATATTTTGTCTTGCCCCCTTCCAACATAAATTGCAGCGTCTTTGGTAGCCCCTTTGAAGTTTGCCGGGTTTCATAACCATTCCACTCTATTAACTATGCGCTAAGTAGCTGCAAAAGAATAATCAGATGTGGTAATATAATTGACACAATGGACATATTAATCGATGTCTGACTGTCCAAAAACGGCACAACTGATTCCCTTCTATAATTTTCATAGCTTTAGTTTTCACAGACTCCAACTGTTGATCACTATAGTCGTACGGGGCCAGGACCTCGTAACCCGGAGCGTCCATCCCGCATACGTTACAGCCAGCTTAACTGCAGAATACCCTGCCACTTCAGGAATGTACGTATTAATAATTCATTTTCCGATGTTTGTATACGAAGCTTATAACCAACCATTTTAACAAACCCTAACCGTTGCTCCCGAACATAAAAGTCAGGTCATTCAATCTGACATCATAAATTACCAATTATATGTCACGTTTAGTTAAGTCAATTTCAGATAAAATGTTCAAAACAATCTAGTATACGTATAGAATGTGATGTAAAGTGGTAAGCTGTAGTGCTAAGTGTGCACGCCCTACGAGGGAAAGAGAAAATATCTCTGACCCAAGTGGGACTCGAAAGGCCCAACGACCTCCAGGTTACATGTCTGGCGCTCTACTAACTGAGCTATCAAGTCAGATTAGAGCAATCGTGGGTATTGGTGCGTTTTATGGGGTCACTGCACACTTAGCACTACAGCTTTAAAAAATACCACTTTACATCACATTCTTTACACTTACTAGTGCTACGCGGCAAACATGATTTTATATCATAACTACATATACATATATAATCGCCGTGACAAAAGCAGGGCATCTAATCAATGCTCTTGTTGGAAGTATTGGATAAATGTACCTAAACAGGAAGCCGCATTATAAAGGGCAAGCCCTTTTGCCAGCCCTTTTATAATGCGGCTTCCTGTTTACATACATTTATCCGTAAATTCACCATCCAAGACCATTATTTGTTTTGTTATTTTAAAAGTTAAGAGATTCTTGCACACTAAATTCCAGTTCGATCTGTGGTTTAGCTCCGCTGGCCGAAATAACGGAGGCTCTGGAGTTCAAATACCAGTTTTGGAGGGCTTAACCTATATTAGTAAATCATTTTATAACTTACTAGTATACCCACAGTAAATCCGAAATTAAGAAAAATTCAACCTGTTTAGGTCTTAGGCTTAGCTTTTGAGTAGTGTTCTTGTTTTTCACGTAAATACGCGTACGTATTTAAGATTAGAAACAGGGGTGATTGCATGCCTCTGTTTTCCTTTAGTTTCGGCGGGAAACTGGGGAGAAACACGTGCGATGAGCTCATCAAAAGCGCATGCGCGTGACGTTTTGCCGCGGTCCCAGCTGACTTTGATCAGACCGTACGGTTGTTCAAGTCCCGTTAACATTAAAATTTAGAGTTAGCATCCGGCTGTAATATAATTAAAGTAAGCGCATGTACTTCTGCACATTCGTAAAAAGTACTGTGCTACTCAAGAGATGGTTGAATACAATCTTTATTTCACATTCTGATTCAGTCCCGTTTACATACGGGACTGATGTTAACTAATCTACATAATTATTCAGTATAGAGATGTATCACATTTGGCGACAGCGGTTTTCGATTTAGTATGGAAAGTAACAAGTGATTGTTTTAGTGTGGCGTTACTTTGCTTAGCTTAATCTTTCTATAACGGTTGTGAAAAACGTTTTGCATGTAACTATCAGCCTAGTTCTAAACTCGAAAAACGAAACATTGGAGTTTTGGTCCGTAATGCAATAAATTTTCGTTTTAGCAAGAGTTCTCCACGACTGCGTTTACTTTTCCTCGTGATTGGTTCAACTAAATCCAATCGTGAATTACTTCAGTTCGTGATTGGCTCATTGTAGTTTTACTTGCTCCTGTGATTGGTTCTGTAATTACTTTGGTTTTGGGTTAACGACACTCAATCGCAAATCACTCTTACTATTCAAACGATCATAATGTAACGTCAGAGCACTGAATTAACAACTCACATGCATTTGTTCATTGTCTATATATTATACTCTTATTGATCATATATTAAGTCATAAAATGTTCCAAACTAAGTGCATGGAATACCAAGTGTTAATTGTGAAAAATAAAAAAAATTATGTATCAGTTTTGTTTTGTTTAAAAAACCCTATATTGAAAACTGTCAGCGATGCCATTACGTCACACAACGTGACGGCTAATAAATTAAGTTAATCAGAGTGCCTTTGTCTGAGCTATATAACTACACGGTTTAATTCACTAGTCATCTTCCAACAATATTAAACGGTTACATCGGTTGGCCAGCTATTCGTTTTACTTTAGCAGATAGGATTTCACCTGCATGAGCTGGGTTGGGCAGATAATAGTAGGTTAATAGTTGATTAAGCTATCTTCCAACCTTTAAGTCGACTTAACTATGAAACCAACTAATAATGCTACCGAGCTTCAATAGAGTTACAGACCTTTTTATATAATCTGACTAGCACACTAATCGTTAAATCTATATAAGTTTTCAAACTGTAACTTACTTTTTGTGTAACTCATTACGTTCGAGAGAAACTAGTTCATCGTACTTATTTCAGTTATTGTTCAGCTCTTTCTTCTATGTAGTTCTGAGCGGTGTAAAGCATGTGGCTGGCAGTGTATAATATCATAATATCTATGTGCTCATCGATCTCCACTTCACGCGTGTAATTCTTGACAGGAAAAATCTGATTCTCAGGCAGACCACCGAGCTTCCTACTCACTTTACCTACGACATCGCGAACTGCAATGCTGTGATAAACTTTGGTGAGGTCCTCGCGAACGTGTTCGCACAGTAAGTCAATCTTAGTGAGAATGACAAACGTATGTGTACCTAGAATGAAAAAGGAATCAAGAATTAGTTGTAAGAATCCAAAATGCCTTGTAAAATACAAACAAAAATACTTTTCATTTATAGTAGAGCTCAATCGATATAGCATTGGGGCAATTTTTAATTTCAATGATTTTCATGTCCGCCCACGTGCCCGACGACCATGAACACGCGACACCAAAACGCGCTTCGTTGGAAAAAGGGTAAATAGAACTACAACTTAACATTCCGGTATATCCTTTTTTTAATTCTCCTAATTTCTTTCAATTTCGTCTTGTTTTTCGTTTTCAACTGATATGCGATTTTCCCGTTTTTTCGCAGGATTGCGATTTTTTCAGATATCGGACCTATAATATAAGAGAAAAATGATCCTATCGAAATCCGTAATTTACTGTAACCTCATAGCGAGCTCCGCTTATAAGCCCAGGCCAAACAATCGATGTTAATAACGTTGGATTGCACGATCCAACATTGTTCGATATTTTGTGGACGATGTTGGACCAACACTGGTCAATATTTTGTCATCCCATGTTGGACGATGTTGGACCAACATTGCATGGTCACAGTTTGTCATCCCATGATGGAACCAACATTGGTCAATAGTTTGTCATCCCATGTTGGACGATGTTGGACCAACATTGGTTAATAGTTTGTCATCCCATGATGGAACCAACATTGGTCAATAGTTTGTCATTCCATGTTGGACGATGTTGGACCAATATTGCATAGTCACAGTTTGTCATCCCATGTTGGAACCAACATTGGTCAATAGTTTGTCAATCCATCAGTGTTGGACGATGTTGGACCAACATTGGTCATTATTTTGTCATCCCATGTTGGACGATGCTGGACCAAATCTGGTCAATATTTTGTCATCCCATGTTGGACCAATGTTGCATGGTCACAGTTTGTCATCCTATGTTGGAACCAACATTGGTCAATATTTTGTCATCCCATGTTGGACCAATGTTGCATGGTCACAGTTTGTCATCCTATGTTGGAACCAACATTGGTCAATATTTTGTCATCCCATGTTGGACGATGTTGGACCAATATTGCATGGTCACAGTTTGTCATCCCATGCTGGAATCAACATTGGTCAATAGTTTGTCATTCTATGTTGGACGATGTTGGACCAACATTGGTCAATATATAGTTTGTCATCCCATGTTGGACGATGCTGGACCAACATTGGTCAATAGTTTGTCATACCATGTCGGACGATGTTGGGCCAACGTTTTTGCTTGAATAAATGTTGGATGAAGATCGCTTTTGTTCGTTGAAATGTTTTTGTTGTTGTTGTTATCCAGCAATATTCGACAGTTTAACCACGGTATTGGTATTGACCTATGTATGCGCGCGTTAAACTGAATCAGTAATGAAAAATCGGCAAGTCCGTCAGTGTGCATGTAAAGAAACAAAAACAAATTGACTTGCCTCTGGATTTGAGTTGATGCATTATTTGTCGCTCCTTTTCCCAGACTACATCACTTATCCAGGTCGCATTGGATGCCTTTACCACGATTCCAACACAATGTGCTTCATCAGCCAACTCAGGGTTTTCTTTCCAACCTTCACTGCGTCGATGAACAGGATCTTGGTAAAACTGCAATCAAATTAAACTAAGTCTGGATACGACGGAAGAGCAAACAACAGTTTAAAAAGAGCTACATTGTTTATTGTCTTCATTCAATATATATGCCTTGTTTTATTATAATTATAGTCTTTATTTATACACGGTAACAATTCAGCGAGGCTGCTTTTCAAGTAGCCATGTCCTAATTACAAGTGACTAATGACAGAAATTAAATAACTATCTATATAATACTAATATTAATACTACTTCTACGAGCTAAAGGTGATACTGCTAAAATGATAAAAAGTACTGAATATTATCAGTAGTAAAAAGCTTCGTGCGTCTATTCTGTCTTGCAAAGGCGTCATCTAAACTTTGGTTGTAAATGGGATGGGCCAAATCGTCAAAATATAAACAAAAACAATTTTGTTTTAGTATAATATTGAACAACTACTTGATTAAAATTGGAGAAATTAAAATTCCTGACATTTTTCAATTTAAGTATGACTTGCCTAACGCACGGTAAAATTACCTCGCAATAGATTGTCACCTGACTTCTTGGCCCATTGCAAGCTAACCAGCTCTCTTTTGACAACCAACAGAGCGTGACTGACATCGTGATACGTAATATTGGCTTGTGCGGGTAGGAGAACGAAAGTGTTTATATGAGAAAAGTTGGCTACCCCCTTATATTTTATTACATTATTACGCCTACCCTGTGTATATAGTGGTGTTTTTTGGATTTCTTTTATCTTCCACCTAGTGGTTTAATTTAGTAATACGCTGTTACGTTATGTGTGTCGTCGGCAACTAGTCCGATTATGACGAGTCTGCGGTACGTCAGCGGTTTTCCCTATGAATACACTTATTTTTCACATACGGAGGCTTTTGACACTGTCAATACCCATGTGATACTTAAAGTATTTCAAAGTTGTAAATATGAAGAACGTCATACATTTGGAAATAGTGATTTTACGCTCCTGAGTGGGATGGGAATCATGCGTTTATTTTGCTTTCGCGCAAAAAAATTACCGGAAGTGAAATGTTCGCAGGTTTGACTGCTGACCAAATCTACCGTTTTTACAGCTATCCCACAATTAACTGAATGCTTGGATAGCCGAGTTTTCGGTGTAAAGTTTGATACCAAATATGTGAACCTTTTTGGGTAAAATCACCCCGAAATTCTCATCGATTCACGCCGGAACCGGATACAACTACAATGGATGGATAACCGTGTTGGAGTTTAATTAGTTCGATTTGTAGCAACTTTACGGCGGCACGAGAAAAGGAAATCTTAATGTATGGGTGTATAATTTTGGATTACGAACGACAACCAGTGTATGTGTATTCAGTCCGTGGAATTGAGTAATCGCTATTGGTATAGATATATGAACGTGTTAACTCGACCGCCTCACTGGTAGAGCTCAGTTGGTAGAGCACGGTCTAGACTGCGCGAGGTCGGGGGGTTCGAACCCGGACGCGTCCTTTGGCAGGTACGTTTATAAGCCGTTGGCCTTGTCTCCTTCTACTTCTAATCAGTATTTGAAGGGGACGTGAAAAGGGGACGTGAGAAGGAGATTGTCACCCGGTACAGCAGCCTGGCCACTAACCACACATTCAACATTGTAAACTGCGTGGCAGCCATTGGCGCCGTAACAGCAGTCCGAAAAAATACTGACGGGATATGTCAGTAAAATGTAAAGCGCCATGAGACTGTGGTATATGGCGCTATATAAATATGGCCTATTATTAACTTTGGGTTTAGCGTGTTTTTGCTCGTCCATAAGAAGGATTGAGTGGCGACTTTCTTCATAGTAGAGCAATTGATCTATATTTTTGCAACAATCAGATTACTTTGGCTTGTGAAGTCGTTCCATACACTCTTTGTAAGATCTGATGACATTTTAGAGTCATTTATGGTAGAAACCGCTTATGTACCGCAGGTGCAATGTCCGTGATTGTGGCCGATCATTTACTTCATTTCCTTGCGCGTTTTGGCATGTGTTTAAGTGAGTATGATACGAGGTGTACATGCTTGTCGTGGATTTCTATACTCATTCTAGCAAGTTTATTATGTCCCAGTTCTGTTAATTCTATTCCATTATTATGGATCACACCTGATTTATATCCATTTATACATGCCGTTTATAGCATGTATGCCATTCATCTTGTACGCTGGGACGTTATTTCTGCCACACCGCTCCCTCCCTCCCTCGGGTCATATTTTCCCCTATACTGTGCGACCCTCAATGATGCTCAATGATGTCAGTTTCTACCGTGAATGTTAGACTTCAAGGATATGTGTATTATTTACAACCATAGTGATTCGTAAGCTATATTTTATTGATATTGTAAATAGTTTAAATTAAAAATTAGATTAATTTTGATGATTTATATATATAGATATATATATAGATTTCTCTAACACGACCCCGCAAGCCGTTTTAGATTTTTTATTAATCGTGTATATAAATAAAGGTTATCTATATATCCCCTGGGTCACCCCTTCGCCTTTGCTTTCGCATTTATCCCTACTATTTCCCAGGGGATGGCAGCCGATTTGTACATTTCTTGACTCTGATGGAGGTCCGGATCGCAATTACTTAAAGACCCTGTGTCCGAGCCCATGGTGCTTTGCGCGCGCAAATCATTTTCGTAGACTACGAAAATCAGAAAGATCGTTGTTGTTGTTATGTGACTCTCGAATCTTTCGAAATCCATCCCTAGTTTGGGCCATCGTGTAATTATTCATAGGTATATATGCTTAACTGACGTTCTTTTATCTTAACTTTTGTATATATACTTTTTTAAATGAAACTTTAGTTCGAATATTTCTTCGAATGCGAGTAGAGGAATGCCGGAGAAAGGACCGAGACAGCGAGGCAAAGCGACTCGACAAATAATCCTTCAGCAGTCCACATTTTACTTTGTCTAGGTCTACAAGAGACCACTTGTGGTTCAAAAGGATTACTACGTGAGTTTCCCGGGGATTTGCTGCACTAAGGGACCGGCGGGCTTCGTTGGAAATACAAAGCGGCACAAAGCAACCACTTCTGGCATCAAGATCATTCGTAATTATAATTTCGCACGGCTGAGCTCCACTGCGGTGTTACAGACTTATCTGTATACGTTTTGCATTTTTATTAGCAGAGAAAGCAATGTCCTTAACCTTTTTTTTCATCCTACACTGAGTACGTCCAGAAAGTCTTGCTACCAAAACTACGATCGCGGGTCAAAGTCCAATCTGCCGAGTTCAGCTGTTACTTCGCTGTGAGTTTGACTCGAGTGCGAGTACGACATTTCATTTTGCACTCAAAATATATCATTCGCAAGGAAAGTAGAGATATTCAAATACAGCTAAGCAATACTGGAGACATGAAAACAAGGTAGCAAGAGTATGTGTTTGCTTGTAGAGTTGTGAAAAGTCGCACTCGTAAACCTAATTAGAATCTAAAGACAGAACAACTGGCTTCCTGCCGAGTCGGCTGTTAAATCATATTCGAAGCATCCGGGGGAAATTCGTGGGCTCGATTGGGTTTTTAATCCGGTAGAAATTATGAAATTCGTTATCCAAAGTGTATGTGTACTTCTTTTATGAAACTGATAAACAATCGAGAGCATTTTAGTTCGCCTAAAAGCTGGCCTTTAATTTATGCGGCCGTTGATAAACAAACTAATAAACAAACTGATGAACAATCGAGAGCATTTTAGTTCGCCTAAAAGCTGGCCTTTAATTTATGCGGCCGTTGATAAACAAACTAATCATAACATTGGCGCAAAGCACCATGGGCTCGGACACAGGGTCTTTAAGCTTATGACACACACACACTCTCTCTCTCTCTCTGCTGTATTCTCCTTCTACTCGGATTTTAATAACTTTTAAGACTGTGTAGCTCAGTGCCTTCCCATTCCTGTCCCAGTTTGGGTGCAATATAATTACCTAGTAGCGTTTATTTTTAGAAATGTTGTCACGATTTGCTATAGTTAGCCAGCTCCGCAATGCTAGCTCGACTCCGTCTTTATTTACAAGAGGATTTTATCGATGACGGCGAATCTCTGGATAGTTTCAGAGCTGGAGAAGCCACCTCTCTTGCCCTATCAGGAGGCAATTGGCGTTGGCGGACATTATGGGTCACACGCTGACGCGAGCCCTATAACGGCCTCTTATTACCTAATACTCCCGGGTTCTGCATCCTTTCAGGATTTTGTTAGTGCATTCTCTTCACTGTTTCTACTTAACTGCACAGAGTGAATCCGGTTTAGTACTTATCTTTAGTGGTAATATATCCAGATCTTGTTGAGTGTGTGCTTTGTTTTGAGTTTTTCAGTGTGGGTGTCTTCGTTGTCTTAGGGGACCCTCTTAGGCGCGTGGTTTCATCCGTATAGGCCTCGTGAGTTCCACGTTCGCTCTATCTTCCCATTCATATTTGACGAGCGTCAAAGGAACTGGTGCGAATAATATGCTATTTTATATAATAGTTACTAACGCGCTCTCTGATTGGTAAAAAAACATGTGCTTTTGAGAGTATTTATAGAGACATAGAAAGTATGAACAAAACAATCAGAGCGCGCGTTACGTGGGATATCACGTCATTTCTTCCGGATTTCATGTTTTATACAAATTAAATTGAAAATCAGGAAACACGAGTCGCCATTGGGTGCGAGACAGCATTTTCTCGAAGACTCGCCACATGGACTAATGGCGACTCGTGTTTCCTGCCTTCCTTTTCTTTTAGAGGTTGGAGGAAGAAAAGAAGTTGTTGACATTTTGGAGTTTTCGAAGGCAGTTTGGACATACTCGTTTGAAGCTAAAAGTGTTTGGTTGTTGTAAAAACACAAATGTTCGTCCTAACATGGCCAAAATAGCTGTGGATCACTCGGCGAAGACGCGTCGTGGACCCACTGACAGCTATTTTGGCCATGTTAGCACGAAAATCGTTGTCAATATTAGGACAGACATTAAAAACTAACTTCAATTCGTTAAATAAACTAGTTTATTTTAATGAAGTAATTGTTATCTGAGGGATAGGGATTTTTTCCTTTCGTATTGGTCTCTCACCTGATATTCAAATTAGTCATAGCTTTTTCTTCAGACAATGCTTATTGAAATATAATATAATAACCTTGTGTGATCACAAGAGATGTATACCTTGAAGTTGTCTGGACGTCTGCCATCAACTGCTGCCAGAATATCCGTGATTTGTATGCCTTGCAAGGTCTCCTCCTCCAAACCCATTGAATCGCAGAATCGCCAGGGAAGAGGTTCTCCTCCGGCCTCTTCTCTGATATCGTACCTATGATACTGTATACACACGAAAGACAACTATTAATTTGTTATTCCAGAAAGTACAACCAAACCGTGTGTATCTTACTCACGGGTCCGGGACTGCCTATTTCTTTCATGGCTACCCTCGCCACGGGATGTTCAGTTGTAAGTGACATGACATGCGCTGTAAAAAAGTGGTACCCAGGAAAGTGGGTAAATTGTTACATGCGCAGACAAAGTTTACTGGTCTCTCCTTTTCGGCGCCCATCGCAGGCAGCCCAACCAAGAAGCCGGCATGGGAGGTCTGCGTCTGGACTAAGTTGTATGATGCTGTGTTATGTCCTACTTATTTTGTAATATTCCTTTTATTCATACAATGTTCGTTTCCGATTAGTTCACTGAAACCGCTTATAAGCCACTCAGCGTAAACATGCTTTGGATTGAGTCAGTTTCACATTGTACAACAACCACAACATTAACAATTCAAAACAGTAGTGAGGAGTTTCCCAAACATTCTTCAAACACAAAATCCAGGGGAGAACTAATGGTCTAACCGAAAATCGGCCTACCTGGAGGGTACGGTATGGCTATTCTAGTTGACGTAAAACATAATGCAGTCCCTCTCAATTGCATACAGTTCACGACTTATCATTTGCCTTGGAAGCATAAAATGATTTTGCCTCACTAGATACAATTAATTGCATGAGTATAAAATATATCACTTTAAGCGGGTAGACTCGACCCGTTGTGCAAGGACGCGGGCTCACGCCAACATCTGGTAATCACTTCTAAATTCAAGGTAACCCATGATAAAACAGTTCTGCAATATATTACCGTCAATGTAACACTGCCTCCGGTCGCGCCAGTTATGGCAGTGGGAGCGACTCGCATGCGATACAAGCTATGAAGACTATTGATGAAACTCGATTTTCCACCTCCAACTTGTCCAGCAATGATGATGTTGAAGTTTGACAGGTTTTGACCATTCGGTGTTACTGGCCTTAGACTTGCGACCTCCTTCTTGAGTTCGTCTCGTACACTGAAAAAGAATAAAGTTCTAGAATGACATGTTTATCATTTAGGATCTTTAGCAATCTATATTGTAAATTGATGTTTACATATTCATAACAAAGTTGAACAAAAGCAACCTACCAAGCCCTGATATATCATTATCTACGATATGCCGTCTTATTCAAATATCATGGCCGCGCGGTAAGAAGTCTGGTAACAATGGTATCAGAGCGAGGCCAGTTGTCCCTAAGATCGCAAGAATGGAGTCGGTCAGAAATGTCTTAGTTTCTGTCGTATCGCACTGTTGTGTTCTTTTGCTTCTCTTCCTGTGACAAGCTGGCCTCGCTCCGATGCCTGTATGAATAAGGACTGCATGACGTGTCCAACTGATCCACCGTACCGAAAAAGATGGCGGCGGTACATTTGTCCACAATCCCTTGCGAACCTGACACAGTAAAACACACACGTAGAAATCCTCTGTTCTTTTCAATGACAGTGTATTGGCAACAACACTTGTACTGGCTTGTTTTTAAGATTTAATACCTGTCTACCGTGATTTTATAATTAATTTAAAGATTTTCGTGCGCAAAGGATTGTGGGTACAAGCCGCCATGGTTAACATAGGTGGATCATTCAAGATTGAAAATACAACGCCATCAATCAATCACCACGCCATCCACGATTGTGTTTACTTTGCCTCGTGATTGGTTCAAGTAAAACCAATCGTGAATTACTTCAGTTCGTGATTGGCTCATTGTGTTTTCACTTGCTCCCGTGATTGGTTCTGTGATTACTTTGGTTTTGTTTTTTTGCCACTCAACTGAAAACCGCTCTTTGGAAGTACGTTCCGTAAACAGCAAAATAGTGATCTAAGAATTATTGATTGTCTAAATCATAATCTTCTTTTTTTACGTACATCACACTGAGCCGTTCTGTTTATAGCTAGTGCATGCTATTCTATTTGTTTACATTCATGTATATATAAATAGATATCTTTCTTCACCCCCGCCTCGAATAGAACATGCTAACTGCTGGTTGGTAAACTTTTAGTTTAAATTTGTCTTAGTAAATATTGATAAAAAAAGTTCAATAAATATAACCGTTGAAAAACAGGATCAAAGCCATTATTTTACATAATATGTTTCTTAAATCATTTTGTTCATCTTTGAATTTTAAATCGTAAACCAATCTAGCAGATATATTCATGACGCGCTGGAGCTTATTTAGTTGGCAGTCAGGCAACCCATACAGTAGGCTGTTACAATAGTCAACACGGCTAGCCTATAAAAGCGTGAACCAGAGTTTTAGTTGCATCAGAGACAAATACTTACGAATGCGTCTTAAATTTTGCAAATGATAGAATGCTGATCCGCAGACCTTACTTGTGTGACTAGACATAGTTAAGCTGTTGTCAAACCATGCTCCAAGGTTTCTAACTACGAAAGCAGGTACAACTTTCGATGTACCAACTATCGTGTGATCAATTTACAATGATACAAGAAAAAATGCCACTCAGAGAAATAAGCTAAGGATCTACAGAAACTTTAAAGTAAACTACGAGTTTGAAGACTATCTACGCATAAAAAAAATTGAAGCATAGAACGTCTCTAACAAAGCCTAGGATAAGCAAACATGATTTAGAAATTGAAAAGACTTTGCAAATTCTGCCTGGCTAGAAAGGAGATTGAGGATGAAGCTCATTTCCTCGTAAAATGCAATAAATATAACCATTTACGAAATGCGTTTCATGCTTCAATGCAAAATGAATTTCACTCAGATAAACATAGAAAAGTGCTCCGAGGAAAGCCGGCTAAAAATAATGTTAAGCCCCAACAATAGGACAGCAGCTACAGTTGCAAAATTCATATACGAGTGCTTTATGTATAGCCACAATGGCCTCAAAGAACTCTGATTTATTCCAGGGGCACCCAACGGCCACTTTCGGCTGAATATCTGTTCGGCCGGATGCAAAACTGGTTAATTAAACTTTTCTTTTTCCGAAAACGTTGGCTAAAAGCTTCGGAATTTTCGTAAATTATGAGGGAAGAATTTTTTTTGGCTAAAATTTCGGAAAATCGGCGGAATAAAGGTAACAAGAGGCCCTGAGTGGCCTTAACTCGGGCCACCTAGAAATAGGTTAATTAATACATGGAGTTCTAGCATAGTTTTGTGTCATACATGGTTTGTGCTAGGGGAGCAGGATAATTGTTTCACTACTCATGCTCGTGATAATTTACATATAATGGAATGGATCTTTTGTAGGAATGCAATCACATGGTTGTACTAGATGGCAAACAAATCTTTATTTAACAATATACATCTATATTTAAAGGCACGTATGAGATTGGTAGTGTAATTAACAAAACCTGTTTGTAAATGCTATTTTCCACCTTCTTCCAATTCTCAACACCCAAAGGTAGTCACGGTCCCTTGAGGGAGCTTCTAATTACAAAGTTTTATTGATAATTGTGGTTTCATGAGGGTTGTTGCTGAAAGGACTGGTCAGAAATAAGCAGGGGTCAGTCAGGGGGGTCGAGATGGAGGGTCATATTTTTTTGAATCCCCAAAAATGGAGGGTCATAAATCATGGGGAACTGAAAAAGGGGTGGTTATAGAGGAGAAAGGGTCAAAATATCTCATACTCGTTGTCCAGGGAGGGTTATATATATTTTAGACTTTTTGATTTCATTCTCGATCCCCCCCCGTCCCCATTGCATCTCCCCTGCTAATTTTTGACTGCGTTGATTTCATGCATGTACACCACCTGGAAAATAACTATTTAAAGAGGGTAACACTAACTAGTATACACAGAGAAATGTGTGGCCCTCCTACCCTGCGAGCAGAGGTTTCTCATCTCCGAGTAGCATGGAACCTCTCGAGACCTCTCAAGACATGTATTCTGATTGCACCCCGATAGTACTATACTTCTACAGGAGCCCATAACTAGGAGCGTCTGTCCCACATACTAGGCCTATGTCACAGCATTTTTACAAGTTAGGTTATTTTTAGAATGGTTTTCCACTATTGTTGAGTTGCAATTATTCCTAAGGGAATCAAATGTGTAGTTCAAGAAAATATCCATACCCCCCCCCCCCCCCCCCCCCCCCCCAAAACCCGGAAGGGATTTGTTCTTTGACCCTCCTCCCCTCTGGAATTTCCAATTTTCTCCTATACAAACTCTGTAATTTTGTGGTCCCTCTGACCCCCCACCAATCTGGAACTTCTAGTCCCTTCCGTGTGGGGCAGTGGGGGGGGGGGGGGGGGGGGGGGGGGGGGGGTATGGATATTTTCTGGAACTACGCAATCACAAAAGCGTAGCATCCATGTTGTTTAGTATGACAAAAGTAGCTAATGAGGCATCTTTTGTTCCGCCATGGTGCAATCTACCAATTGGCGGGGAAAATAATCTAAAAATAGCCCAACTTGTAAAAACGCTGTGACAACTATATAGCAGGGTTTCATATAGGAGATATGGAAGCTCCTAGTTATGGGCTCCTGACTTCTATGGTTTTTATACTGCATTTTCTAAAGGTTAGGGTGTTTTAGGCCAATACTATTGCTCGTTTCGAGAAGTTCCACCGACCCCTTTCCTGCCGCCGAGAGAAACCTCTGCCCACGAAACGATTACATGCGCCACGGTATCTCGATTTCCATTGGCCGAGAAAAACGAGACGGTAAACATTGTAGTTTCATTGTAGATTTTAGATTGTCCATTTCCTATTGTTACGGCGAAGTGAAGAAAATAAAATAAATTTCCTTCTTCGAGGGTATAAATCAAAGCTTTGTTTACGATACATTACGGTAATTTCAAGGTCTTCTGTGCAGTTCAGCAAAATAATAAGAAGCCAAAGCCGGAGTTTCAAGCTCGTTCGTCTCAATCGTCGGCAAACAGACAACTGCGTGACGAGATAAATGTAGACGGCTGCGAAGGATACTGTGGGCAGTGCTATAATTTATGCTCTCCAGTTCTAGTTTTAGGACAGTTCGGTTATAGTTACGGCTTTCCACGACAAATCCTGCTAGGCCTAGATACAAATATCATGATATTTTTTTAGATATTTAGAACCTTCCATGATATTTAGAAAACAATGTGATATTTAGCAAAAAAATGGGATATTGTTGGGATATTTAGGAATTTTGTTGAGGGTCTAGGCATTTTCAGCGTAGTTTTTGGTGATTGAAACTGGTTAGCTCAATTCAGTGGCAACAGTAATCTGGATCAGCGGTTTCCCACTTAATAATGTATCCCATGATGCTTAGTGCAGTCAGTACAGAGGTCAGACTCAGAGCAAAATGGCGGATCCACCAATGGTTGTAAGCTTATTTTGTGAAAAATGCGAGTACGATAATAAAAAAGGTTGTTATATTATAATATTTATTAAAACTGTATTAACATTATCTTTGTTAGTGGGAAATTTAGAAAATTTTGCCTGATATTTAGAACTTTTTACGTCATCCGGAATGATATTTAGGCGATTTTACGTGATATTTGTATCCAGGCCTAAATCCTGCTATTCTTTTGACTAGCTCGGTTTCCTAAATGACGACCTTGGCCTTTATAAAGTCACATGATCACATACAGTTCAATTTACGGTCTATTTCAGTTTGAATTACAGTCACCATTACACTTAATAACATTTTAAGAGAAGGGAACAAATAAGATTCGTGTGCGTATTCATATAAACACATATAAATTTCAACCTCACCAGTTCAGATAATTCCGTTTGCGTTCAAAGACAAGGGTCAATCACTGTCACTTCCAGCTTTTGCGACTCTTGTCTCTTGAGTCGAAGTCTTAGAAATTATAAAAGCTCAACATTGGTTTGACTGGCTTCAAGACTATACTGGTTGTAAAATCTCAAGACAGACAAGAGTACTCCTATGGCACTTAGATGCAGCAGTACAGGCATTTTCATTCAGTTTCCGTGGATTATTCGGCCAGACTAGCAGCTGACTATGCGATTGGATCGCCACACTCCTTTCGTAAATGTGAGAATTTCCATCGAAAGCACCTAAAAGTCCTCATCGCCAGAAAAACGCGACACGGCCGATTGTGCAATATCAATTTCGGCTCAGAGGTCAGCAAGCACAGTTCATTTAAAATTACAAGCAAACTATGGGGGGAAAACGCTTAATCTCGATTTCTCACTTTCCTGAGTACGATTTAAAAAATGTCTAACCAGGATCTCAATCTACAATATGAATTAAATAGTTCTACCTACATTTCTATAATCAGCTCGTGAATTTTAGGTGTCGTTTTTTTCAAACATAAACGAGTGTTTTGCCTCAAACTATTACAGAGCTAGAGTGAGAATTGGCGAGAAAAGAGCTTACTTACTGTTTATAACTTGGATTCTGAGGTGGAATATACTGTATTTTGCAAAATGTCTATAGCAGGCCTTCTGAACGAAGGGTTCATCGTCGTCACTAAATGCCATTAGAGCAGCTGTGGATTCCTTTGCGGTTTCGTTTTTGCAGTTGAATATTTCGATCTTGGATAAACCGGCAGAATCCGCCATCTTTGTACGCTAAATCCTGTAAATTTGGCTGTCTTGAGACCATCATATCTCTGGCCACGAGCGTCTAAAACACCACGAACACATACCATTGGACAACTTGTTCTCTCCTTATGAAACTGCAGTGTATTTGTAACTGACCAGCAGTTATTCAAATGAATTGTCCCTTTTTAAAAATAGGCCCTAGCCGGACCTATAGAGAAGAGTCTGCGATACTAATTGTGGTCAGCGATATCTCCCATTCGTGCCCGTTTTGAGGCTTGAGAGACAGTAAACAACAATATTTTAGTATGGAAGGCGGCTCCAATAGCTTAAAAATAGAGGAAAAGTTTAAATAAAACTGAGAAAGGAGAAAAAGAAGCAAAAAAAAAAATGTTTCGTGTCCCGCGTAGGAGTCGAACTCCGGTCGCGGGATTTTAAGGCCGACGCTCTAACCACTTGACTATAGAGCCGACCTACTTGTAACGCCGCTGACAATTGCTAAATGTCGCTTATTTCTGGCGATGTGCTAGCCCTAGAATAGCTGAACATCTTGTTATTTCAGTCGAAGAGACCTTTGGTTTGAGCAAAAAAATCATTAAGAATGGCTCAAATCTTCGCTCCCGTTGAACTTTGCCTCTAAAAATATATTTGGGAAGTGTCCACGAGCGGTGTCGAATCTGATTGGTTGATCTTGTCACGTGTTGAGTTGTTCATCGAACAATGGCTCCTGTGTAATCTGATTGGTTAACGGCGACTTCGATCCGGGTCGACACAAAAAAGAAAAAAGAAAAAAGAAAAAGAAACACTTGCGAAACTTGACTCGGGCCCAGCCTTCGCTGGCCCGAGTAATAAATCGAATATTGTCGCCTCGGACAAATCGGTATTTTTTTAGTTGAGCTGAATTTTTCGTTGTCGCTACAATTATATCATTTGATATATATTTTTAAAATCTCCATTTTCTATACTTTTATTGTTGTTTTTCTTAATTCTTAGTTTCTAATGAGTTAGCCAGTATAATGAGTTAGGTCATGTAACAACACGTTCGTCAAAAGCGATGGAACCTAATGGGAAGAGGAGAACAAGAAATGTTGTTATTCTGCCGCGACCCTTATCATTCTGAACGCCCCCAAACACTTGTTGCCCAGTGAAGTGCACATTTATTTGGATTAATGTCTATGTACAGATGTATACGACTCCAAATAAAATTATCTATCTACCGCAAGCTAAATTAGTGTGAATCTGTCAAGTCTGATTTACCTCAATGCTCTAGTCTATTAGAATCAGTGGTTGGCACATTAATGACAATGGATGACGTGGCAGTAAGTATCGCTAAAAAATCAGATTAAAATCCGTTTTGGTCGAGCAATACATACGAAATGTTCCATCCCTTGATCCTCCTCCAGGGCTCCTTTGTTAGAGCTGCGGCGACGAGCAAGGAAAAGATAAAAACAACACAGTTCAGTTATTAATACTCACAAAGTTTAACACTCACAAAGTTTTCCATAATGTTTACAACATTGACGCTGCTGAAAGTGATCATTGAAGTCTTACTTTCCTGCACTATCGTCTGCACAGGCTGTGGATGACGATACTGCTGTGGACGATACTGCTGTGGACGATCATGCTGTGGACGATACTGCTCTGGAGACTGCTGTGGAGACTGCGGTGGAAACTGCGGTGGAGGTGGAGGTAGAATCGGTGGAGGTAGAATCGAGTCGCCGATGCCCATTTTATGCTGCCGCCTGGAGAGAATTGCGTACATTTTTATAATAGTATCTTGTTTTCAAGTCAGTTAAAAACAACTACTCAAATAATTAAAAATACTGTATATATTATATGACGTCATAATCGACTACAATGTAATAGAAATGACACCTATATTACAACAAAATCTCACACCACTGGCTTCTACAAACTATAGTACAAAATATCACAGCAACAGCTAACTAAACACATATAGCAACGATGATTACAAGAGTACATAATAATATAGCAGCTAGTGCTTGCAAGTACTACTATAAAACAAAGCAGTGAAGTATACTTAGTACATGTATCTATAATATTGAAGTTCATTTGTCTGTCTGTATGTTTCTGTCAGTGACCAGATTGTCAGAATAGAGTTGAAGCCAATAACAATTTCGATCCGATCCGTTCCGTTCCTCAGTCTCTACCCACCCACCCACCCACCATTGGCACACTCCCTCCTCGGTGTCTTCACGTAACGGTGTGACTTTACTGTCACTCCGAATCTATGGGACGGTATAATATAATAATATATTGTACAATAAGTATAACTAATAAAAGAAAAGTTGCAAAGGCCTTTCGCTCTCTTTTTCTCTTTTACATTAATTTTATTATTATTTTAGATTCGGAGTGACAGTAAAGTCATGAGGTAAAGGATTATTTTACATTTTTGGATTCCATAATTGACCAATGTCACTCCGAATCTGAAGTAATCTTAATGGAAATATTACAGCTATGGCCTAGATATTCTGGACGCATGAACTAGACATGCAACATACATTCTGATGAAATTTTCGTGAAGATTGTCGTTCCAGAAGCAAAGTAAGACTTCTTGGAAATTGATTTTAAGGCAAAAATGGCCCCCAAAACTGTGATGATCCATATCTAAATGCCAGTTTGTTTATAATTTAAGCACACTCAATACTTACTCATTTGTCTTGATATTGCACAGAAAGTGAACTCAGGTATTCCACGTCGTTTCTGTGCATCGAAACCATCCATCAAAACAACAGGGAAGATATTGGCTTTTCAAATCTGTGAGGTACAGGATAATTATATACAGATTGATCAGACCGGAAAAGTGTGCATGCGTGTGCATGTGTGTGCTTGTGTTATTACGTTCCCAAATTTAAGACTTTAAGACAGGAAACATTTCACAGAATGTTCTATTTTTTTTACAGCATAGAACTGTGTTATTAAACATGTAGAAATAAAAACATGGTGCCATTTGGAAAATTATTTCATGTCCAAAGGGCATAACTAATAAATACATATCTACGGCATGGAAACGTGGCTAAAATTCTGTGAACCGAGTGCAAAGACTGTACGAAAAGTTAGATAAAACCTTTATTTTCTGGCAAAATAATCTCACGAACTCCAACACGATAGCCTTGTGACCAAATAACATACATATGAAGCTATAGAAGTTATTATCGACTACATAACTGAGTCAATACATCGAACTACTATGACGTAGTGAACGTTTCTACTTTCGACACATCTTCGCTAAACCACAGGAAACCCAAGCTCTGTTTGTGTTTTAAATTATAAGGGTTTGTATGGGATTTTTAACGAGTATTTGGTTGTATTTGTTAAGCCAGAAATACTGAAATAAAATCAATGAAAACTTACCTGAAGTCTTTATCTGTTCTTCATTGGGCTCTGTATGCAATTTCAGCGAATTCTGTTGATAGTTTATCCCCCGACCTCTCCAGCTAAGAAAGAAGGCAAGGGAGGACACAACCGCCATTTCTCGATGCCAATCACTCGAACATTGCGCTCGAATTTGCATCCAAAATCAATGCCAACCGCAACTAGACCTCAAATAATAGCACAACAGTATCTATTCCAAGAGCCTCGTGCCGTCTAATTGCAACAATCCCCATTTCTCGAGCCTAAATCGAATACAATTTGAAACAAATCCGCCCGTTGGAATCCGTGACCAACACTTGTTGCCAACGCATAGCAACGGCAAATCGCCCCAAAGTTCACGGGCTCAGAATGATACATATACCTTATTTTGAAAGCGGTCTTCAAGCAAGCGGCTCTATGGTACAGTGGTTTAGACCCGGGAGGGGGACTCCCCATAAAAATAGACGGGGGGTGCTCGACGTGAGAAATGAAATTCACCCCTAAAAGATAGCAATATGGGCGTGGCTCACAACAATTTTACCCCTAAAAGATAGCACTCCAAAAGACAAGAAAATGGCATTAATTGGATTTATTAGAGACTATATAAAGACCTTATACCGATTCAACTTGTGGGGTCTCATGCTCGAGGATCCAGCGCTATTTTTTCTCGGCCACAAAAAATTTGGGTCTCGGAGACCCCTAAAAGATAGCAGACCTTTGGAAGACCCCTAAGAGATAGCACTGCTAACGATTTTAACCCCTAAAAGATAGGTCGAGCACCCCCGTCTATTTTTATGGGGAGTTCCCCACGGGGGTTTAGAGTGCGCGCGTTCGATCCAACGACCCGGAGTTCGAGTCCTACACCGTGCACTGTAAATATTTTTTTGTTTTACTTCTTTTTCTCCTTTCTCAGTTTTATTTAATCTTTTCCTCTATTTTAAACAATTAGAGCCGCCTTCTACCTGGAATACATTGTTGTCTTTTGGCTCTCAAGCCTCGACCAGGAGCCCATTGCCTCAACTTTAAATAACTTTTCTGGTTACTTTATTATCACAAGAGCTAGAAGGAAAGCTCGCTGCGTAGAAGAGAAAAGCTGGGATATCGGTTTCCTTTTATTCTTCGATTCGAGCCTGGTAAGTTTATAAGCAAATTAATGTATCAGTTATTTTTTTACGGGCTTTGGTTGATTCAAATATCGCAAGTAAAGTACCGTACGTTAATTTATTAAAACTGTTGTGTTCGATATTTTCACAGGACGCTCATGACCTCGATTTAGTGCGATGATGAGAAAGATATCATAACAAATTCCCTGGTTAACCTCGTAATTACATAAAATCCTGTGAAAGTATCGAACACAGTAGTTTTAATTAACGTACATGCGATCATTGAACCCGCGGATTTAAATCACTCGAAAACCCATCAAAATTTAACCGAAGGCTACTTATAAACTTACCAGGCTCGAATCGAAGAATAAAAGGAAACCGATATCCCAGCTTTTCTCTTCTACGCAGCGAGCTTTCCTTCTAGCTCTTGTGATAATAAAGTAACCAGAAAAGTTATTTAAAGTTGAGGCAATGGGCTCCTGGTCGAGACTTGAGAGCCAAAAGACAACAATGTATTCCAGGTAGAAGGCGGCTCTAATTGTTTAAAATAGAGGAAAAGATTAAATAAAACTGAGAAAGGAGAAAAAGAAGTAATTTATTTTTATTTTTACAGTGCACGGTCTAGGACTCGAACTCCGGGTCGTTGGATCGAATGCGCGCACTCTAAACCACTGTACCATAGAGCCGCTTGCTTGAAGATCGCTTTCAAAATAAGGTATATGTATCATTCTGAGCCCGTGAACTTTGGGGCGATTTGCCGTTGCTATGCGTTGGCAACAAGTGTTGGTCACGGATTCCAACGGGCGGATTTGTTTCAAATTGTGTTCGATTTAGGCTCGAGAAATGGGGATTGTTGCAATTAGACGGCACGAGGCTCTTGGAATAGATACTGTTGTGCTATTATTTGAGGTCTAGTTGCGGTTGGCATTGATTTTGGATGCAAATTCGAGCGCAATGTTCGAGTGATTGGCATCGAGAAATGGCGGTTGCGTCCTCCCTTGCCTTCTTTCTTAGCAGGAGAGGTCGAGGGATAAACTATCAACAGAATTCGCTGAAATTGCATACAGAGCCCAATGAAGAACAGATAAAGACTTCAGGTAAGTTTTCATTGATTTTATTTCAGTATTTCTGGCTTAACAAATACAACCAAATACTCGTTAAAAATCCCATACAAACCCTTATAATTTAAAACACAAACAGAGCTTGGGTTTTCTGTGGCTAAACTGTACGAACGGCTCCAAGAATAAATCCCTAATGTCGAAAATAATCGGGGGATCCGAAAGAGGATAGTCTTGTGACCAAGTGCCATTCATATGAAGCTCTAGAAGTAATTATCAAATGCAAAAGAGCGCGTACATGTAGAGCGCGAAGAGCAAACTCATATGACCGCGCTACTTATACACCGTCAAACCAAGCTACACTACGGTGTCCAAACTGCATGAAATCTCCCGTTTGAAAATTTCTGTTGAACAATACACCATAGCAGGTTATCAATCCATATGTTTCAAGGTGTACACAATATTTTCCAGTACATGAGTCAATAGAATGTACGCACTCCTCGAGTTTACGGCTGTTCGATTCTCCTGGCTCTATAAACTGAATAGACTCTCTTTATCTCTTTTATTTTTTATTTATGATTTCGCAATTTCGCAATTTCGCAATTTCGCAAAGCCGTTTCGTTTCGCAAAATACAGTAAGCCCTTCGGCACTCGTTCGTCACTGCTTCCGAAGAAAAGCCACGTTCAACTACAGGCTGCCTGTAGTCCAAATAGCACAGGCAGCCCATGAAAAAAGGCTAGGTTGGCTGCAGAAACTGTCGAATTTGAGTACTTACAAAGCGAGGAAATAAGCGATGGATCGATTGAATGAGTGCTAGAGGAATGTAAGAAAGGGTTTCTGGAGGTAAAATGCTGAAAGTTTGGATTTTCGAAGAATTACGAGGCTTCGAAGAGTCGCCACGTGGACTAATGGCGTCTCGTGTTTCCTGCCTTCTCAATATTCATATAGGGAAGAGTAACAAAATCCTAGAAGTGCCTCAAACCAGAAATAAACACATCAGTGATGAAGAGGAACAACTTCACAACACACAGGTAAGGTTTTATGACTTTATTGATCATTTTAGTACAGTTTTAGATTTTTTCTAAACATTCCCAAACATTCCCATACATGCCTTGTAAATATCATTAGCTTGGGCTGCCTGTGGTAGAACTAATTCAACTTAGTCAGATATCTTTGTGTTTGGTAAATCGCCTCGACTGAACCAGTCAAACACAAAGTTAACATGCAATGCCATGTTATAAAAAAGGTGAGGATTTCGTATTGCACCGAGTCTATCTTGTAGTATCTACAGTCTCAAAGGACTCAGTGCCATTCAGAACCAACAAAATATATCAATACAAACAATAGATAAGGAGTGGTCGATTGCAACTGATCTGCAAATCGTTCTACACATCGAATCCATGGTTATAAGCCTAGCTAGTCACCGATGATATAGAAAAACATTGCCTTGATTAAATAATTGATGTATAATAACCGTAAAGAAAACTTGTTTTCAGGCAAATATAGCGCTGAAATGAAATAAAGCGCATCGCTAGTAGAAGAGGCCAAAGACATATCACAAACATTCCCTCTGCTCCCACATTTCTGTACGACAATCTTAGCTTGTGGATCCAATCAATTTCTTACCTTAAACAAATGCTGTTCAACGGCCAACGATTAGTCTTTCCTGTGTCAACGCTATCAACGGAAACTGTGAAGCTTCTCACGGAAAAATTGCGTATTCTCTAACTTAGATATTGCTACGCAGTTGCTTTTTTCTTGTTATTTAACTGCATGCAATTCTTGGAAAAGACGGAGTCAGTCAAGCCATTCATATGCCCAACCTCGTCGCCAGGGTCTTCTCGGTCAGATCCAAGATGGCGGCTATGGCGCCATCTTGGATCTGACCGAGAAGACCCTGGGGACGAGGTTGTCATATGCCCATTGTAATGATTTTGTTGTGGTAACTTGTTGTCAACTGCGAGCCAATAAAATGTATTCGGGGAAGTATTAATTAATCAGATTAATATATTATTGGAAACGTAATTCTTAGAAACAATGTATATCAAAGGTGACCACTATTCCTGCTCAGTAGTTTTATTTGTTATGGTAATTTTCTCAGTGAACAGAGTACTGACCGTAATCTGAAAACCTGCCGTTTGCCACGGGGCTCGTAAAAGATAACAAGATGCTTTCAACATCTCCGATGATGATCGGCAACGGAATAAAACCGTACCGGCGACAAATAACGCAATTGTTAAGAAAGATCTTGATGTCATATTCCCAGATCTCTCTTCTTTATTTTTGCAGAAGTACCCAACGAAGCAAATTCCGAAAATGGTGATTCTGCTTGTTTTGATGTTAATAAACGCATGTTGCATCATATTTAGCAAAAAAGAAAGGAGCGTGGGAAAATTTTATCCGCTCTTCAGAGTCAGCTAGGGAATATTATAGAAATCAATCTTCCCAGCCAGCAGAGATGTCAACTGATGATTATATTTTGCCAGCCAGAGGTACGTTTACTGACTTTTCCCAGCCAGATTTGCAAAAACAGTAATATTTTTGCCAGAAATACATTTGGTTGCTTTTTCCCAGCCAGATTTCCCCAAAACACTAATATTTTTGCCAGAAATTCATTTTTGCCTTTTCCCAGCCAGATTTGCCAAAACATATATATTTTTTTGCAGAAAATACATTTGGCTGACTCTTCCAACACATGTATATATTTCATAGCGAGGTTCGTAAAACGCCTTTTTAACACCCAACAAGAATTACGATAAGCTATGAGAAAACGTTATAATACTATTTTTCGTCGTTTTCTGGTTTGTTAAGTAATGTCCATATTACTCAGAGGAAAATCGCCGATAAATGATAACTGGACATTTCTTTATCGAACTAACTTTAACAATACTTGGACTGTTTTTTTTAGAGTAACAGGAATATTACAATTTCATGTGGCATGTGTTCGGGGTAAGGAATGTTCATTTTTTAAGTTATGTTTTTAAATACATTTAGATGTATTTACTTTTATTTCTACGTACAATAAAAGAGAATAAAGTACAGTTGCCACGCTTCAGTACTGTACATATACTAGCAACACATTTTACTTACCTCATTTCCAGGACTAGCTTTTGGAGCATAGTGGTCTTTAAAAGGAATTTTCACACCAGGCATCAGCTCAGTAATACTGACTCAAACACAATTCTATTGTTGTAAAATAATTGTATACAAAAACTATAAAAATATGTCGCTGATTACATTGCTTGCAGAAACATTGGCTAGAAAATGCAAGTATACTGCTGTATTCAGCTTTTAATGTGTTTGTCATCATATCACTATATCCACTAGATCAAGTTACCTATTGCGCTTTTGCAGTTATGAAACTTTCTTCCATTTCCCTATTAAACCAAAATATTTTGCAGCTAAATTAAATAGATATAAAATGCATTATCGAAAATGCCGTGGTATTGTGAAAATTTATCTGATAAGGGTATTTCAGATTTTCAACCTACGTCCGTGGTGACATCACGTCAAATATGAAAAACCTTAATGTCAATCATCTATTAAGCGACATTGGAAGAAAAGTCGTAGACACCTCCTGGTCATACTGGAAGCTGTAATCAAACACTAGAAATGTCCGCAAGTAGTCTAGTTGATGTTCAGTTTATACAGATCGGCGATAATGGAAGATCAACTGCCAGGAAAGCACAATCTCTTGGTGATGTCCAATACATTCAGGTTGGTTATATATAATAGAAGAATCAAATGGCAGGAAGGCACAGTCTCTCTTTGGTGTTCAATATATATAGGAAGGCACAGTTTTCGGTGATGTTCAATATATCCAGTTTGGCTATAATAGAAGAATCAAATGGCAGGAAGGCACAGTCTCTCTTTGGTGTTCAATATATACAGGTTGGCTATAATAGAAGAATCACATGGCAGAAAGGCACAGTCTCTCTTTGGTGTTCAATATATACAGGTTGGCTATAATAGAAGAATCAAATGGCAGGAAGGCACAGTTTTCGGTGATGTTCAATATATACAGTTTGGAGAAAATAGAAGAATCCAATGCCAGGAAGGCACAATATCGCTTTGGTGTTCAACATATATAGGTTGGCTATAATAGAAGAATCAAATGGCAGGAAGGAACAGTTCTCGGTGATGTTCAATATGTACAGTTTCGCTATAATAGAAGAATCCAATGCCAGTAAGGCACAATCTCGCTTTGGTATTCAACATATATAGGTTGGCTATAATAGAAGAATCAAATGGCAGAGCATAGTGGTCTTTAAAAGGGGTTTTCACACCAGGCGTCAGCTCAGTAATACTGACTCAAACACAATTCTATTGTTGTAAAATAATTGTATACAAAAACTACGAAATTATGTCGCTTTTTACTTTTGCAATTATTGGCTTTTATATCGCCTTAAAGTTCGCGTTTGGCCGCAGCGACAAATCATCTGACAAATGAGTGATGCAGAAAAACATCTACTAAAAAAATTAACGACAGTATCAAAGACCCATAGGATAGAGGACAGGAGAAAGAGACAAGACACTAAGACTAAGCTGGCTCTGATGAGGAAAGCAACACGGCGTTAACAGCATTTTCTTGATGTAAATGGCAGAATAGTTGGTTTCTCAACTGAACTCCGATTAAGATAATCTAAGGTTTATAAGGGTAATGGTCTAGCTCGATTTGTTAAATCGTGGACTATATACTGATTTGAGACAGGAGCCTATTACCAGGAGCGTACCTATGTAATGGGTAGCGCCCACAGCACAGTAGACGATGTGGCTATTTATAGTCGCGAAGTTCTGGTATGCGATTAGGTTGTCTTTTGTTCTCTTGCGCTTTAGAGTATTTTTAGCAGTTTGAACCGTGTTAATTATAATTCTTCAGTGCATCCTGATTGGTTAAAAGTGACGGCCTTTGTTTCTTCTCGCGGGAAACACAAAGCTAAAAATAGCTACATCATCTGTTCTGCTGTTGGTCAGACCTAATCTGAGAGATGCACGCTCCTGGTAATGGGCTCCTGTTTGAGATTAAAATTATTGTTTAATGAGGAACGAGTAGTGCCTTTCTACTTGTAATCCTAGAATAAATGAATTAAGGTGACTTTGTTAACTTGTGCCTTTTGTGTCCCGTGAAAGAGGTGTAACTGAATCATCTTACCATATCATTACTCCTAAAATGATGAAAATATCTTTTTCTCGGCGGACCTCATAAGGTGGACCAAATCTTAAATTCGCCTTTGTTCCTAATATCTATTTCTCAACGTGCGCAAGTAAATATTTGCATTACAGATCCATTACCGTGTTATCGATGTGGGATCAATTCATTTCTCACACTGCTACTGCGCCGACTCACCAGACTTCGATACTCTATTTAAATTTTAAATTATTTCTAAACTTATTATTCAATTCTTTTTAAGGAACTTTTATTGACCCCAAATCTATATTAATCTTTTTAGAATTTGCTGTAGTTATTGATTTCTAAAGAAGACAACGTGATACATTTCGATAGTGATGACAAGCGGAGTCGTGATAACCAGACATCATCAGGCAGAAAAAAAGGCGTGTGTTTGTTCGAGCGATCAGATTGATCGAATAATGTCCGCCGTTCTCCGATCTGATTGGTCAAAGAAACACGAAAACTTGAAATTCATTCACTCCAGGCGTTCATTAGTAATTGGGGCCGCAGTAATTGGATATGCTGTTGCGGTCACCCTGCCACTTCTTCTATTTTTTCATCACTCGTTATTTTCATATATTGTCATTATTAGTTATGTATTGTCGTGCGAAGCTAATAAAAAAATAAAAAAGTAAATTACCCGGAGCGTCCATCTGTCATATATTAGTGATGCAGCGTTTTTCCAGACCGGTTTATTTTTAGATTTCACATCTCGTTGTTCGCTTCCATCGCAGAATGTTGTCAACAAAAGCTGCCTCGTTAGCTTCTCTTGTTTGGTCAACATCATCAATCATGTGAATTAATATTACGCAAACGCTTGTGCTTGGCTAGCGGAACCGAACTCGCAGGAAACACATTGTAAAATAACCCAGTCTATAAAAACGATGCATCGTAGACGTAGTATGGGAGATGGACGCTCCGGGTAAAATAACCCAGTCTATTAAAAACTCTGCATCGTAGACGTAGTATGGGAGATGAACGCTCCGGGTAAAATAACCCAGTCTATAAAAACGATGCATCGTAGACGTAGTATGGGAGATGGGCGCTCCGGGTAAAATAACCCAGTCTATAAAAACGATGCATCGTAGACGTAGTATGGGAGATGGACGCTCCGGGTAAAATAACCCAGTCTATTAAAAACTCTGCATCGTAGACGTAGTATGGGAGATGAACGCTCCGGGTAAAATAACCCAGTCTATTAAAAACTCTGCATCGTAGACGTAGTATGGGAGATGAACGCTCCGGGTAAAATAACCCAGTCTATAAAAACGATGCATCGTAGACGTAGTATGGGAGATGGACGCTCCGGGTAAAATAACCCAGTCTATAAAAACGATGCATCGTAGACGTAGTATGGGAGATGGACGCTCCGGGTAAAATAACCCAGTCTATTAAAAACTCTGCATCGTAGACGTAGTATGGGAGATGAACGCTCCGGGTAAAATAACCCAGTCTATAAAAACGATGCATCGTAGACGTAGTATGGGAGATGGACGCTCCGGGTAAAATAACCCAGTCTATAAAAACTCTGCATGCATCGTAGACGTAGTATGGGAGATGGACGCTCCGGGTAAAATAACCCAGTCTATAAAAACTCTGCATCGTAGACGTAGTATGGGAGATGGACGCTCCGGGAAAAATAAACCAGTCTATAAAAACTCTGCATCGTAGACGTAGTATGGGAGATGGACGCTCCGGGTAAAATAACCCAGTCTATAAAAACGATGCATCGTAGACGTAGTATGGGAGATGGACGCTCCGGGTAAAATAACCCAGTCTATAAAAACGATGCATCGTAGACGTAGTATGGGAGATGGACGCTCCGGGTAAAATAACCCAGAGTCTATAAAAACGATGCATCGTAGACGTAGTATGGGAGATGGACGCTCCGGGTAAAATAACCCAGTCTATAAAAACTCTGCATGCATCATAGACGTAGTATGGGAGATAGACGCTCCGGGTAAAATAACCCAGTCTATAAAAACTCTGCATCGTAGACGTAGTATGGGAGATGGACGCTCCGGGAAAAATAACCCAGTCTATAAAAACTCTGCATCGTAGACGTAGTATGGGAGATGGACGCTCCGGGTAAAATAACCCAGTCTATAAAAACTCTGCATCGTAGACGTAGTATGGGAGATGGACGCTCCGGGTAAAATAACCCAGTCTATAAAAACGATGCATCGTAGACGTAGTATGGGAGATGGACGCTCCGGGTAAAATGACCCAGTCTATAAAAACTCTGCATCGTAGACGTAGTATGGGAGATGGACGCTCCGGGTAAAATAACCCAGTCTATAAAAAACTCTGCATCGTAGACGTAGTATGGGAGATGGACGCTCCGGGTAAAATAACCCAGTCTATAAAAACGATGCATCATAGACGTAGTATGGGAGATGGATGCTCCGGGTAATGGGCTCCTGGACACTCTGAGTTCCCGGTTTGCACTACAACTATCAGAATCCTTTTCGAGTTATCTTTTCTTATAGAGATCTTTTAACTCCTGTGAGAATGCCAAGACAATGGTCCAAATTAGAAGAACAAAAGAATCAGCGCAAAGGATTCTGGTATAGTTAGTCAACTGATGTAACTGAGTGCAAGCTTAGCTGTGTTTCTTATCTGTCTTCTGAGGCTTACAATCCGCTTTAGACTGTAAATTACCTGCCTTTTCTCCCCCATTTGGCTAGGCACTAATACGATCTGGATGTTTTATTAAATATGAAGTTCTTAATTTCTCAACAACTTTTCTTAACGAGTTCAACGTCACAAAAACGAGCAGAAAAGCTATTCTCATTTGAGAGAAATTACGATAAATATTTCAATCCGGCTGTGCTGTCGCGTCCCGTGTACATTGAAATGGTTTCCTGTCATTTACTTTTGTACAATCATGTCAGTTGGTTCGATCCGTGAATATTTCAAGCTTCCGTTACAGTTCAGAAATATTTTTTTCGAAAGCTCAAAAACTGTCTTTTCCTCTCTCTTAACCTTGGGAAGAAAGATAACTCGATCTGCCACCAGGAAGAGTATTACACCGCTCGAGCCGCGTTGAAGAGGAAGACTAGCCTGCGTTATTTCCGGCCCGAACTGAACCCTTAAATATCCCTTAAATGACGTCATTTCAAGGATTTGTAATGATTTTTATAGCAATACTACGACCATAAATCGCCCAAACACGGTTGAACAAGATTAATTTTAAAACACTTTACTGCGCCCAAATAAATGATTTATGGCTAGGGCTAATAGGCACTTTAAATCCTCATCGAGTGATGTCGCTGTTGAATTCCTTGGCACTCTGTTAATAAGAACAAACGACAAGAATCGGTTTATGGGGTTACGGTTTAGCATCCGTGCTGGAGGTACCCTCTCGATCTCATTATTAGTTAAAGTGTTTATGAAATCAAATTTTGCATCTTTATTTTATTGCAGAATAATAAAGTTAATTATTTTCTGATTATCAAGAGTATATTTATTTTTCAGTTCCGCCTTCTGAAAGGTATCTTTTTCGCTATTCAAATTGACTACTTTATGCTAAAAACTGTCCGGGGCCTGGACCCGAATCCGCCATTACACTGACGTCACTGTGAGGACTCGCAAGTGACAATCCCTTCGTATGATCATGTAGGACGACACGCATTTCTACAAAAAAATACAATAGACTAAAGCACAATACAATTCAATACAAAAAATAGGTACTCTATGAGTACATGTGTCTACTACATAGTTTGCATTTATCCAATTCCTAATGGTGTAGAGGACAGGATACAAGTAAATGAATTGATCAGCATAAAGTTAGCCATGGAAAGCCCGCTCATGGCATGCGCGGGTATGCGCATGTTGTTTTAGTGTTGTTGCGCATAACCACAATGCACTGCTCTGGTAATACGCAAAAAAACGAAAGGGAATCACACATGCGTTTGACGAACGCATTCCCGTGAACCCAGTAGAGCCCCTTTGAAATAACTTTCTCGATTTTTTCCAAAAGAGCAGAACGCCTCGGGTACAAATGCCAAGAACTGTTATTGCACTGTAAAAAAAAAAAATCTAACGGTAAACAATAACTCATCCAAGTTCCGAAAACAGATTGTGCACTTTCACTACCTTGAAGGCATTATTTTTGCAATCGGCCAAACAATGCCATACTTTTACAATACCATACAACCCGAGTTCAGGCTGCGCAGAGCCTCTTGTTAAAATATTAAAAACATGTTCAATATGCAACAAAACATATGTGATATTTCTGATGGGGCACATATTTTAAACAGATGTAATATAATTAAACAACTTCTATGCAGTCTGCCAAGTCTATAATCTTGTAAATAGTCAGCAATAGTAATACACAGGTAAATTATGATATCAGATTTGTTTTCTTTATTGCTCCTTATACTTTCAAAATTGCTCCTGAGATGAAAATAAATTTTGAGCGGTTCAATGTATCAAATCATAAGGTGTTTATATCTATAACAAACCATAACCTAGTGGCGATGTGTGACGTATTCATTTAAAAAAATTCCTCCGAAAATTCTGAAAAACCACTAGTTAGATATAAGGTAGCCAGTGATTTTCAGACGGTACAAATAACGAGGTCGTCCGCTCATGGGAGGAAGTGAGTGGACGACCTCATACCGTCTGAAAATCAGGCTAGGCAGAAGGTACTTCTATTAGACTACTTGCAAAATTTCAAGTCCCAACAATGATTTTATGCAGAAAAAATGTAACTTAAAGTTCAACATTCTGCCATACAAAGTCTCTTATATTTTACTCAGTTGTAACCGGTTAGAACGGAGTGAAAAATAAGGCTTTGTATGGCAGAAGTTTTCCACTTGAAAGCCCATATATCATCCGATTTTAGCTCTAATTGTCTCATATTTCCTGGGAACCTCCTTTTTATCTAGCGGTTTCTAATTCTATTTTGTGACGTCATCACTTTACGACTCCATAACAAACTGTAACAAGGTGTTAAATAGCCTACATAAAACCTGTAAGGTCATACCATAATGTATATAACAAACCAAAACAAGGTGTGTATAACAAACTGTAACCAGATGTAAAAAACGTTATAATATTATAAACAAAGTATAATGTGTGAAACTGAGACCTTATCATAATTATGTAAAACCTATTATACGACGTAAAAGACTATATATAAAAACTGTAAGGTCATACAATTATAACAAACCATAACAGTAGTAACAAACTGCAATAAAGTGTTAAAGACCCTATATAAAATTTGACATAGTGTTTCTAACAAGTAAGGTTAATGTCAATGTTTGTAACTACTTTGCTCTTTTTCTGGAATGTTACTTTAACAGCAGGTAGTGCTTCTGTCAGCAAATCTTCTGATGTTTTTGAGTTCAGTTTGGCTTTGATTAAGAATTTGCTTAATTGCTTCGTCAAAGATAGTAAGACCAATTTTCTGATCATGATATACTTTCAAAATTGCTCCTTAGTTTAAAATAAATTTTGAACGGTTCAATGTATCAAATCATAAGGTGTGTATAGTAGTAAAGCGTGACGTCATCGTTTAAAAAAAATCTGAAAAGCCACTAGTTAGACAGAAGGTACTTCTATTAGACTACTTGCAAAATTTCAAGTTGTAACAGTAACAAATGTATTTAAAGACCCAGGGTCGACCATCACGCATAGCGCGCCCCACACTTCCGAGTCGCCATTTTGTGAGAGTCGAAAAGTCCAATATTTAGAGCGAAGTGAGAAATCCGTTTCCATCGCCTGTTTTCCTTCCTCTAACTTTCGAATAACGTTCAATTTTACTTTCTTTATTTATAACTTAACATTTTGACAGCTATTTTTACCAAAAAAAAATCTTTAGATCAGTATTATTTTGAGTGAACCGTCTCGCAGTCTGGTGCGAGTCAGCCAAGAATGGGAAGACCGCGTTTACCCCTAGCAATGCTCGATGCATAAGACTTGGGTCGTCTGTATTTTATTTAACTCTGGAACATAAGGAAGGACAATCGTGGCAACTAGCGTAATCGCAGAGTATCTGTTACATCTTCAAGCTCCTCAAAGAAGAATTATTCAATTCAAACCAGGGTCCAAGCCCAAGGACAAGGTGAGAAATGACTTTGAGTCAATTGTTATTGCGTAAAATCATCCATAGGCATAGTTGGGTGAAATAAGCTTACCTTGGATTATTTACAGTGAAAAGGTCCTATTTGCTCGTTTTTTATTTCAGGCATAGACGACGAAGAGCAAGACGAGGACAATAAATCGAGAGACCATTTCGACTATGAAGTCGAAGATGAACAGGAATTTGAAGGTAAAGAATGGTCGTAACAATTGATTTCAATAGCATGATGTTGAAATGTGCACCGAAAAGAATGGCATTTGAGCAAGTAAAAATATGTTATGACCTACCAAGAATATTAAAGTACAATATTTTTATTGGACAACATGCTATATTGAATTCAAGGGAAACCAATTTGCTACCACAACCTGCAATTGCAGTTATCTTTATAAGCATCCCATTTCTACTGTAAGCTTTCCAGGCTTATACTTATTCTTCCCCCTTGTAAACTAGTTTCCTCAACATTACATGCCCCCTCTATTAATGCTTTGTACTGCAGAACTTTGTCTAAAACTAAACTTTGTATTTCATGGCTACAGGTACCCCTATTTCATGAAAATTATCCTTGCTGCTGTTGATCACAACATACATCTCTTCTGCAAGCCTGTGGAGACCAAGTCTGGACACGGGAAGTTTTCAAAAAGAACCCAGAAGTACCATGCAGAAGTGAAGGAGGAGAAAATATATACATACATGTATGCCTACTTCTCCTACATGACTGCTCAAATGCTGTAAGAATGGAAACAGTTTGAGGGCAATTTCTCTCGGCAGTCTGATGAAGATAACTTCAACCCAAAGGACATTGCTCCAACAATAGACTGATTTGTGTACTGATCAAATCGAAACATTGCCTAAAATGACATTGGTATCAAGCATCTGAACAACATTTTTGGACTGGGGGATGATAATTTGAACAACCCAAACTCCAAATGCCAGGGGGAGGGAAAGATATGTTGATGTTTCAATTTCATCAGTACATTACATGTAGCTTGTACATTTGTTGTCCCAATTCAGATCATTTGACAGCTCGCTAGGGATTCAGTGCTTTGTCTTCCAATCAGAGAAATTTATACATTCCCAATTTGGATACAGAAAAACAAGAAAACATTACTGAATTAAGGGACAATATTCAGGTAACCTGAATTGGGACAACAAATTAAATGTACTAGCTAAATCGGTTGATTGGAAGTTGTCTGGGTGGTGGCAGTCTTGCAAAATACTGTTGCTGATGACTGACATTTTGATTACCCAGCTGATGGTCAGCCTTATATTATTAGAAGAGAAGTACCAAACTTTTTCAACAGAGGATGGTAAAGATTAAAGTGGATTACAAAAGCTTATTTTAGGAACTTAAAAGTAGTATTTTTCATTCACTCAAACTTTGCCAAGTATAGCTGGCATACTACTAATTATGTTGTCTTTCATCATGAGAAAGTTTATCATTAGGGGGTTGATGGAGCCCCTTGAATCAAAGATATGTTGTTTACAGGGGGACCTAAACTAGCTAGTTTCGTATAAGTTGTATCCTTAACTTTGACTACCTCAGTGACTGATTCGAAGTCAAAATGTTTGTTTGAAAACTTGATTATAAACAAGGGAAATGCCTGTTCTTTTAGTGAACAATAGCTATATCAATGTTGCAACAACCACTTTGTAAAAATCCAAGATGAAGAAAAATAAAGCTTTTTCTTGAAATTACAAGTAACGAGGTTCCTTCGATACATGTTGGCTATTAGAGGACTAATAGAATACTTGGGTAATTTTAAAATAAGTAAAAACGAGATGGCAAAGAAATATTTTCATACTTTTTTGGCAGAAATACTTGGCATAGAAGTACTTGGCTGTAAGCCAACCACTAACTATTTCCACTTAGCATACCAACTAGACGTGACCTAGTTTGGGCTCTAGACTTAAGTTTTGTTTGATTATTACTGTATTAGTTGAAGTGAGACCCTGGGTGTTTCAAGTTGCAATTAAATTGCATTTACCCATATGTCGATGAAACACAGTCTTGTCTCATACAAAGCTTTAACCAGGCTTAATTACCTTTTGATTGATGGTCAGATAAATACAATTTTTCTAACTTCCAAGGTATCACTTCATTGAAAACAGTAATGAGCTAATGAATAATAATAATTATACAGACCAATATGTCATGATTTACTAAATTCTATAATACTTCAGAGGATGAAGCACATTGGCCTCCCCCCATTCATTTTTAGGGCATCGCACATTCTCAACCCACAATGCTTTCTCAATGTTTGACCAATCAGAATTAGCTTTCCACAAAGTCAGTTGACCTTCACCTTGGCCACAAGATTGTACAACAAAAAGAAAATGGCTACCCTTAAATTGTTTAGGAATGGCAGCATGTACTTCATTCAAGATCACAAGTTAAACTAAATTATTCTTATTCCCAGGGGTGTAGGCAGGATTTTGCCAGGGGGGTCCCAACACAAATGCTGGACTGAGATGCTTGCCTCTAAGGGTATGTTATTAACAATTATTATTATTCAATAATTTACCAAAGGGGATTCCTATGCAAAATAGTTAATGAATTGCACTCATGATTCATTGGGAAAGGCTTTACTGGATGGCAAACAAACTTTAAAATGCTATTTTAAAAACCCAACCATATTATGGTTGGAGGTGGAAAACAGCATTTACAAACTGGTTTTGCTAATAAAACCAGTACTACCAATCTTGTACAAGTGCCTTTAAAATATATGAATATTTTTTGCCACCCTGTCGGTACAACCAAGTGATTGGCCCATAACACTAGTTTTGAAGGAAACTGCATGACACAATGACAATCGAGAAAGGAATGTTGGACGAGCAGGCATTGGTGGGGTGAGAATGCAGGGAAGACTAGAAACACCATCGTCTTTAAAAAATATGTTTGGTAGTGGTCTAATTGCATTTGACTACACACAGAACTACAGATAATTACACATTCTTGCTATTTATTCAAAGTGAAACATTATTTTCTAGAAGAAATGGGTGCACAAACAATGTTCCTTGATTTGTGTATTTTTTTACCACAAAACAACTACATGTACTCTGTAACAACATTCAAGTGTTCTCTAGCTTTATGCCTTCTACCCAAAAGGCATATTACATAATGGTTTTCCAGCTTTTTTGATGTCAAGCTATGTAAAAGCCATAAAAGTTATGACTGTTCCAACTGAGATTGTAATTGATGTGGCTACCTAAATAGTTTTTTTAAAATATTACTTTAATATACCATTTCCAGTAAGGAATCTGTTAATGGCAAATAACAAGTACATTAATTTTAATGTGAGCAAAGATCTGTCGATAAACCTACACAAGCCTCCTATGCAGATGCTCTTTTGGCTCGTCACATTCCTCCCAATGATTTTGGAAGCCTTACTTTGATTGGTCAGTCTCTGGGAAAGGAACGTGTTGCTCATTTCAGCAGACGTTCTTGGGAGGACTGCATAATGAGCAAAAAGAAATTGGTGTAGGTACAAGCAGTAGGCACCTATGATTGCAGCTGAGTAAAATGCTTGTACTTATGCTTATAAATTATTGTGAGTGATACTGAACCAGTGGCCAATTTGGTAAAACTTACACAGTATTTTACAAGTCTGTTCGTTGCCAGCTATGTAAAAATACATGTGTAAAAGTTTTACTGAATTGTTCCCAGGCCATGATGTATAATTGTAAGATGCAAACTAGCCTGAAAACCCATGCACTGTCGTCTGGTAGAGGATACTGGATTCAGTCATCTTGACTGAAGTAGCCTACATGTGTAGCCATTTACCCACCCTCCGTAAAGTCTGGAGGGAGCTCCCAACTGAGGGTGGGTAAGAGGCTATAACCGAACATGCAGATATGGTGTGTCTATCCTCTGCCAATCTTTCCATACCTCCACAGGGCAAATTATTTTTATGCAGCTTTCCTAAAACTTTCCATTGTGAAATTAAACTCATCTACACGTGTTGCACCTTGCTTTGATACAGACCTCTAGGATATATTTCTCTAAACACGTGTTTCTACAAGCTGTATAAGCAGTAACACAGGTTACCCTCTTGCACATTCTCCTGTTCGTCTGGCATGGGCCGATTTCCTGCAGGTGGTCCCCAGTCTTTTCCAGGTATTCCAACTAGCTGTTTGGTGAAGTCAATTAGGCTGCCTCTATTCATGCCTAACAGGTTGATCAATAGCTTGTCTTTTTTTCTCCATGTCCAGGCTTGAAACAAAGTACTAAAAAGACAACTTATTTACCTATACATGTATTTTTATTTATAGTTATTTTCATTGTTTTTGGAAGGTGTTCATTGCAAAATTGTGCATGCTATTCCGTTGAAAATGAGCAATCAAAACTTATAGATTTTCATGTGATTGTGCTACGAAATGGATCCAAGCTGGGTTGAAACAGGTATTAAATACGATTTCTGAAAATTATACGTATTTGTAATACTTTTATTTCACCCTGAGAAAATTGAACTCGTAATCGTATGGCCCCCATCTTGCACCGCTGCAGGTTGAATGTTATCGGCTCTTTCTTCGTTCTGTTAAACCGAAATATAAATAACATATCATTTGTATCATTGAGACAATGTCAAACAACATTACTGTCAGCTAATCCAAGTCAACTTACAGCTTACCTTGTTTTATCGCAACCACCTATAAGCTAGGTCGTGACACTTCACGTCGTATTTCGCGGCATTTTCAGGAACCCTTGCCTCTTCTGCTTGTACACTGACCTTTGCATGTGCATTTTACTCGGTTTTAAATCGGCTTCCGGGATGACCTGACTGAGATTAATAAATCGAGTAATGTTGTTATCCTGTTTATAAATATAGCAGTTTCACAGATACGAATCGAAGTCGAAGATCACAAACTTCCTTTAGTTCTTCGTCGATTTGAATATCCACAATTAACGAGCCATACGCATTTCTTCTCCCTTCTTGCTACACTGAACCAATAGATGAATTGGAATCCCTCGTGGAACCATTTGTTCTTTAAAAAGCTTCGTGCCAACGACTGAACGAACCACACGAAGAACAAGCTAAGAGCAGTTCAGTTAATTCGAAACAGAAGCATCGTCTTGGTGCCGATCAAAACAAAAACAGAGCCGCGCAAAGCATAATGGTCGACACTGGGTCTTTAAAGTTCACAATTCTGCCATACAAAGTCTCTTATTTATCACTTAGTTGTAACGAGTTAGAATGGAGTGAAAGTGAAACATAAGAGACTTTGTATATCATCCGTTTTTTTTTTGCTCTAATGGTCTCATATTTCTATCTAGCAGTTCCTAATAAAGTGGTTTTGGTGTACTGAACAAATTATTTTTTTGTGACGTCAACACTGTCTGTATGCCTCCATAATAAACTGTAACAAGGTGTTAAATAGCCTTCATAAAACCTGCAAGGTCACATCTACCAGATTAGGGCATGCTCTCTCTTCGAGGCTTATGTGCCCGGACAGCGGCTAGATCTTAATGTCAGCAAACAATATCTTAAGGTTACCGGATACTTTCAGGGTGCGTTTCCAGTCTAAATTATGTAGCGCCTCGAGGAAACATCGTATATAAATCATCCATGTATCATTTTAAAGCTTATAAAATTGGCTACAAGAATACATAAAAAGTTTTGAGTTCTTTGAAAATCTTGAATTTTCCGCGATCCCGTTTCTCCGATCTAGTGAGATGGTTTTTAGACGCTCCGACTCCGAATATATTTTAAAGTTTTAAAATCTGTTTGCTTTGTCGCATTTCATAGGAATCGTATTACAAAAGATGTCGGGGAATTTAAAAATTCGATTTAGTTCAAAAGTTATCATGCTCTTCGTGAAAAGGCGAGTAGATATGCGAGAAACGCCGTCAAGAGCTCTCTTTTTACAATTTCCCAATTCTCCGACATCTTTTGGCAGTTGCGATATCAATTGACATTTTGTGAAAATTTCACACAAATTGAATAAATTCCTCTTGAGTGGTAGCTTGGGAAACCAGCCGACTCTTATCGCTCCCCACTCGCGAAAGAGACGTCTGGGGAGCGAGGCAGAAAATTCCATACTGATGACGTAGCAGATTAGTTGCAATTCTCAGAAGCCGAATGCGAACAACAGAGTTCTTTTCAAGGAATATAACTACTAGTCCAGTCATTTTACGAAAAAAAGTAGCTCAACCTACCACTAATTGCAACAGAAGGTTTTTCTGCATAATATAATCTGGAATAGCGTCTAGAACAGCATACTAAAAGTCTACGTGAATCTATTTAGGGGAACATCCTCAAAATCGACTTTATTTGAAGTCTGGTGTTGGATTGACATGAAAACGAGGCTCTTAACCGGAAGTTGTATTATTATGCCTTTGAATGCCTCATAATTGTGGTAATGAGAGAGTATAACGATCTAGAAACATGAAACGGGGGGAGGGGCAGACAAAGAGGTGAAAGGGAAGGGGTGGTAGTGCCAGACAAAATGCGACCCGTTTATAAACCCACTGGTAAGATTTGTTATCTATATTTTCTGATTTCAATTGCATGATATTATGACCCTAATCATACCCTCTATAGCATATAAAAAGTCTACAGAAATCCAATGAAGGCAAAGTTCTTAAAATCAACACTAAATATGTATGTGTACAGTTTTTTTGCAACATCGTGAAAATGAGACTAAAAATAAAAACCTTTTGTGCTTTTGATATGACTTAAAATATTGTGAAAGCTGTGTTTTCTGGAGTGTGACACCTTTTCAAAACTTGTACCGCTGGCAAGTTGCATCTGCAGACTCAACTTAGCCAGTATGGTATGGTATGGCGTATAACTACACTAAGTACACTCCTGATAATTTTCGTGTTAGTAAAACTTATTAATGGACTATGATATATATTTAGCTAACTAAGTAACTTAGGATTTATATTTATATTTTTTCATATTTCGCTTTCAAACTTTTTTAGAGTGATCTTTGTATTTTGTTATTTCCAATCCTTTTTGTTACAGCCACAAGGGAGAATACGGTATTTACTGTAATTGTGCACCCTCTTTAAATAAAGTGGTATCTGTCTATCTATCTATCTATCTATCTATCTATCTATCTATCTATCTATCTATCTATCTATCTATCTATCTATCTATCTATCTATAACATGACATGTATCTAAAAATAACAAATGACACAAATATACGGCCATCTACAAAGTTAATAGGTTATGAACCAAGCCTGGTCACAATTAAAATTTTAAAACCACGGTGTGGTTAGTTTAGATTGAGAGTTAATACTTTTGACTTACGCCTAAGCTAGACAATGGCTTTTTGCAAAATTCCTAACATGCCGTGAAACATGAAACAGCGTGTAACAAACACGAATATAGGCCGCTTAGAATTTATCACAATAACATGAATGAAACATCTAACTTGCGAATCAACCGGTACAGGGCGATTATGTTAATAATAATACAATTTCTAAGCTCTTATACATTATAATTAAGTGTTCTAAGCGCTTTACAATCTAAACAATTGTCGAATGCTTAACCTATACATTGCAATTGAATAATATAGCTTATAATACTAATAACAAAGATAATAATCATAGCTAAAATTGATATAACGAGTAAAAAAAATTAACACTAATTACAAATCATAAGCAATCTTAAAAAGGTATGTTTTAAGCCTGGATTTGAAAGTATCCTCAGAAGATCTCATGTTTAGTGGAAGATCGTTCCATAACTTGGGAGCGTGCACAGAAAAAGCTTGGTGTCCATAGTTCTTTATGCAATTTAGGCGCAAAACAGACTTAGATGAACGCAGTATATTAGTCTTCTTGGTTTGTGCAATTCCAACAACTCTTATAGGTTGAACGGAGCTAAATTATGTAGGGTCTTCAGTGAGAGTAGGTAAATTAACCTTAAAAAATATCCTATATTGAATTGGTAACCAATGGAGCTTTCTGAGTGAAGGACTAATATGGTCATGTTTGCTAAACATGTATACAATAACCCGTGCAGTAGCGTTTTGTACGTATTGACGCTTTGGAATCATATGCTGTGGAAGATCATATAAGAGCGAATTACAATGATCAAGTTTTGAGCTAACAAAAGCATGAATAAGGAGGACCTTACTAGCTAGTATCGTATGATAAATATCTCCTGATTTTTGCGATATTTCTCAAGTGGTAAAATGATGATTTTGCTATAGCATTTACTTGTTTAGACATAGTCATAGTACTGTCAAATATAACTCCGATGTTCCTGGCATGGTCTGACGGATATATAGTGTCATCTCCCAAGGTAAGGGAACGTAGTGGAGTGTATGAGCGGAATTTAGAATGCAGCAAAAGAAGCTCAGTTTTATCTTTATTCAACATAAGTTTATTTAGGTGACCACTTGGGAATAGCTCGTGTCATATCCTGTAGGCATTTCCTTTAGTTATATATTTTTTGCCGGTTTTTCTTTCAGATATCATGTACCACATTTATGGGAATTAAAAGTCATCAATTTTCTTTAGTTAGGATAATTTTAATTTTAATCATAATCCCCAGGTCTAGCGAGGCCAAGGCCAGAACAATCACCAGCCGGTCTAGTTCGAGTAAAGAGAAACACAGGTTAAATTAGAATACATAAAACTCTTAAAATAATATCATAGCGAACATATTTTAACTCCTGTCATTGATAGCTTTGTACAGTATCAAAGCACTTTACGATCATGCTGGAGTGCGAGTTCTGCATGTACAAGTAGGCTTGTAGCGCTCGGTACTTGATTTAGAAAAACAATCGACAAGTAAATCGAAGCAACAAAATAATACCTTCTCAATAATCCCTAAAGAAGTACAGGAGTAAAAGAGGACATGCACAAAAGCTTGTGCTCTCAGATGTCGCATCGATCGGTGTTAATATTAAAAAGCAGCTTTAGTTGTATTATCGGCTTTTATTTGGCCTTGTTGTTCGACCTTGCGGAGTGCGAGGCTTGTAGCGATCGATACTTGACTTAGAATAAAACATTCATTAAGCTGTTTACATTTGAGATATCACGACTAGTACTCGGGTCTCAGCCACCTGAGTCTTATGTATGTAATTTAAGTGACCTGCAGCATCCCGAGCGATATTGAATCTGATTGGTTGACCCTGTCACGTGTTGAGTAATTCTGGCTACACAAAAATTAAACAATAAACGCCTGGCCTCAGTAATGAGTAGCCGTGCTTTATCAGATTTACAAACTCAAGCTGGAAGTGAGAGTTTGTAAATCTGATAAAGCACGGACACAATATACTGGCTTATCAAACATCTAGGTGAAGAGCCCTTTTTCAGTTATTTTGGAGATATGACGTAATTCAGCCGAGAAAATCAAAAAAGGTTATGAAAATCAGGAGAAAATCTGTATCAAATTTACAGATCACTTATCGCTCATTGAATTCCTTTGTTTTTTTGCTTCATGGATTATTCTAAATGAGATTTGATAATAATAAATACAGAGCAATCAATGCAAGTTTAAAGTTTAAGCACTGTGAGGGTTTAGCAATAAATTAAATATAGATAATTGAGCAAGCCATACATGTACATGTGTCTGCAAAAGCAGCTGCTGCTTTGAGCTCATATCAGCAGGTTATTATAGTGTTTGTACAATGTATACAAATATATTCAGCAGACTGCCCTACATGACTATTTTTAGGCCATAATATAAAGTTTTCTAGATATTTGAAATTTAAATAAGTTGAGTAAATTACATACTAAAACAGGACAAGGGACAGCTCTCATAAAACAAATATTGTATGTATTGTATCGCTCCAGTTGCATCCTTAAATCTTACCATGCAAGTTTGCAGTGTACACAAATTAAAGGTGGCAATTAAACTACTCTCGCGGCCACAATCCTCCACAGAATCCCAGTAAAAAGGTTGCTCTTTCTTGTGAGTACGCTTTTCCCTCAAATCCAGCCTAGCATCGGGAACAACAATGCATTTCCTTTCTTCGAAATTCGAAACACCCCGCCACGAACTCAACCGTTAAAAGCCTGCTGGGTAACCAAGCCTGCGCCCTCGAGCACCGGCTACCGGATACCCCTGATATAAGAGAGCATTGTTTTAATCTCGCCGGTGTTGCGTTCACAAATTTATAAAAAAATATCGAAATGCAATAGCCTCCTCTGTAGCCTATGTAGCAAGCGTTTTAAATGGAGGAAGGGGGGAAGAGAAAAACTCTCCTTTTTCCCTCCTCTCCTCCCCCTCCCTCAATTTTTTTTCGCTCGCTCTATTCTCGCGCGGCCAAAAAAGCGATAAAACCACAGAAACGCTAGCTACGCCAACGCATTCTCCCCGTTGAATTAAAAAATATCCTTAAATGGCAAACACGCTTGAAATAATGATAATCGTTAATCCTACGACAAATCCTAACCCGAACCACAAACCGAACCCTAACCATCGGACGAGTTCACGGGTAAACGACTGGTTCTCACTCACCTAGAGCTAGGGTTCACCGGTTAACAAGAAGAGAAGGTAAAGAGAGAGAAATATTTTAATAATAGTGTATTATCAGATCTACAAACAATCGGGCAGCCCCCTCGTGTTTGTAAATCTAATAAAACACTGCTGCAAGATTTTGAAACAGTACTACAGACACTTATCAAATTGACATAAACAGAATTGGGCTTCCTGTGGTGTCTACGCGAAGCGTGCTGTGCAGGACCGGTATCCTTAATTGTATGATCAGCATAAGGTTATATGAACCGGCGAAAGGGGTAAATTCCACTCTTGTGATTTAGTTGTTGTAACGTTCATTCCATTATAGGGATTATATTCTTTATACAGTCGTATAAAAAATATAAATACGTGTGTTGTTGGTCATGCGGTGTAAATACCTTGGTATTTTCGGCTGCTAAGGGCTCATCGACAAATCAAAACAAATTTCCTTAACGTCCTTTGGACATTATTGGCCTGGAAGTTAAGAACATATTTTTTGAACCGTCAGGAATAACTTTATTGTACAATTGTATACGAATTGGACGTGGGGAGGGGGGTGGGGGGTCATAGGTTAACGTCTTTTTCATAATTGTCGACGACCCCTAACCTGTTGTAATATTATTTTGTAAGCCTAAGTAACTTCTTCCTGCACTTTTTACATGATTTCAACAACGACATAAAGTCCATAAAGTAAGAAAGAATGTTGGTTTGGAGTCTTAGTACAAAGAAACATATGGTATACATGTGTAATTTGAACTTTCTCTTAACTCTTCAGGAATGGGGTTATCTCTGTGGCGAAGATGAGAGAGCCTGTAGCGAGTAAGGGAAGAGAAGGGGAGGGGAGGGGAAGGATTCTCCTCTTCTCGACTCCAGTGCTCTCCCTTCGCCGATAGAGACACAAGAAACCCAAATCCCTTTATAAAACTCAGGACATTTAAGTAAGGTAATACTAGATAGGAAATAAAATTGTATTGATCGCGTATCAGAAAATGTTTTTTAGAGATCGCGATAGACAAATAGTGAACAAATTGGCCTATTTAATTATGCAGTACTAATTGCTAACTGTAATGTAATTCGTAATATCCAAATTAGACCAGTAAATAAATTGTTATCTAATTGTGATTTTAAAATAGCTATCATTAATTATTCAAGGTTTAGTCCAATTAAAATATATGTCTGCAGTGTAAAATAGTCTTCTATACGTATTTCAGTATCCATACATGTACTTAGATTTCCATGCATGCATTCTCAATCTGCATGCATACACTTGAGTTTTCATGCATGCACTTTCAGTATGCATGCATGCACTTTCAGTATGCATGCATGCATTTTCAGTATGCATGCATGAACTCGAGTTTGTATGCATGCACTTGAGGTTGCATGCATGCACATTCAGATTGCATGCATGCATGCATATTTGCATGCTTTGTATGCATGCAAATCTACTGCATGCATGCGCGCATGCATGCATGTTCTTGTGCATGCATGCTGCAGGCATGCGGCATGCATGCATTTTTGGGAAGGGTAATAGTCATCCACTTATCGATATCAACCAGGCAATCCTCAATGCGATGTTTGGCAGTGACCAGTTCACCTGTATAGCATCCGCATACAAATGAAATGATAAGCGTATGATATTTCCAAGCGGAGCAGTATACATCAGGTAAAGAAGCGGCGCCAAAACAGAATATGTGGGACTCCACAACTTAGGGCATGCACACTGTAAATTGAAAAGAGCCGTTTCGGACCCAAAAATGGGACCAAAACGGTGAGTAAAATTTGGTGTTAATTTTGGGGTTGTTTTAGTTCCATTAGAATGGAGCTAAAACAGCCCCAGGTTGTGGAGCTAATTTGACCCCACCTTTTGGGCTGAATTAGACCTTTTTAAGTGCTGATTTGGAAGACACTGGGGTGAATTTGGGTTTTATGCAAGCATAAACAGCCCCAAAATAATTAGCCCCAAACAGCCCCCCCCCCCCCCCCACAAAAAAAAAAAGAGCTGTTTTACCTCAAAGAAGGGCTGTTTCGATCTTTCTTTGTAATTGGAAGCCAGAAAAGATTTCCCCGTATTTACCAGGATAAATAAATATTTATTCCAACTTATAACTCATTACAATAATAGGCGAACAGAATTTATAGATTGTAAATTCACATTTTAGTTTACATTTTAGTGCATAAAACTTTTCATGTCATAAAATACACGAAATAAATATACATGAGATAATACAAGTATATAATGTAACCTCAAGTCAACTATTAAAGCAATGCAGGGTTGACTTACTATAGCTATAACATAACAAAAATGGCACAATCAACGCTATTGACACAACTTGTGCAAGTATTTCTAACATACAAAATTATATATACCGGTACATATAAGATACATGTATACATGCTCTCAGCTCAGGCCCCAAAAACGTGATTAGCACGAATCCAAGGTAAATTACCATGGCAACAAAATTTCAAGTCTCTTACCAGAATTACCACAGGATTAATGCTAATATGCATGCTTTCTGGAAATGGACCCTGAAACATGTACATGTATGAGTACTATATATAGAAATAGATCAGCTTCAATGGGTAAAGCACTTAATATATATAGATAGCATTCATAAGTGAGGTGGCAGACACTAAAGTCTGACCAGCTCTTTCCGCAATCCCAATGCTAGCCTGCAAAAGCAGCTGCATCTTTGTGCTCACTCCGAAACCGTTTCCTCAAAGAAACGCCTGCAGAACGAGCAAAAAAATTCCATACTAGTGTTTGATGCGAATCTCGTCAAAAAAATTGATTGGTAAATCACAGATCCTTTTGTCTTCTCTGTATATTTTTTTCCCAACAAACTTTGAGTGCAAAGCAAGCATAGGGAAATATTGTCTTTGGATGTTTTTAAACATTGTGTCGAAGAGCTGGGCCATGCTTTTGGCTTTAAATCCTTCACCAACAGTCAGATCAATTTCCTATGGGAATGTTGTTGGTAAAGATGTATTTGAACTTACCGATGAGATTTGAATGTACAGGTAACTTGTACTCATTCAGATTGCTGTACCGCCACACAATTCAAGGCTAACTTCACTTTGCTATTTGAGAAGAGCTGTATCAGTTCATTACAGTAGATTTGATCGCCTGCTATACCAATCAATTATTCTTGCTACACCCTAGTTTGTATCATGGCCATAATGGTATCCATCTGAGGTTCGAGATTAATGTGTTTGACTAATGATTTGAGTTTATACTTACACATAAAGTTTGTACATACACAAGATTCAAGATATGCTTCAAACTTTCTGTGGTACCGGACAACAAACTGAATGAGACTTTCATTCAAGTCTCATCGGTAAACACAAATACATCACAACAGTTGCATTATAAGGAATTGACCTGACTGTTGGTGAGGGATTCAAAGCTAAAAGCAGGGCCTGTATAACTCTTTGACACAATGTTTAAAGACATCCAAAGACAATCTTTCCCTACACTTGCTTTGCAATTTGCACTCGAAGCTTGTTCAAAAAAATAATTTATGCACGATTGGCCAATCATCAATCCTTTTGTCTTCTATATTTTTGACCAGATTCAGGGCAAAAATACATCATCAATATGGAATTTTGTTGCTCGCCCTGTAGACATTTCTTTGGGGGAATCCGTTTCGGAGCGAGCACAAAGATGCAGCTGCTTTCGCAGGCTATGACAATGCCATCAGCAATGAGTTTTATGATTTTATATCAGTGCTTAAAAAAACATTTACTTTATGAAAAATTCCATATTACAAACACCTTACTGACCATGCTAGCCTGGGAAACCAGCCGACTCTTATCGCTGCCCCACTTGCGAAAGAGACGGTCTGGGCAGCGAGGCAGAACATTTCATACTGATGACGTAGCAGATAGCCGTTTCACAATGCATAAATTAGTTGCAATTCTAAGAAGCCGATGCGAACAACAGAGTTCTTTTCAAGGAATATAACTGCTTGTTTGCTTGGCAGTGGATGGTGGGGCATTTGCATACTTTGATTAGTCTATTGTTTTGTGTTATTCTTTTCATTATTTACTCGTTTAGAAACGACTTTGTTAACATAGAAATATATTCAAACACAACGCAATGTCCTAAAATTGCAACTAGATGGTTAATTCGAGTCGCCGATATGTATTTAAGTTGTAATATGACTCTGCTCGGTCGCAGATTTATAAAGGCGAGAGAGTGAGCAAATTGCATAGTTAGTTCATCCATGAAATGGAGCAATTACAGAATGCAGGGCCATTTTTGAAGCTCCATATATTTTTCTCATTGGCTCGGTAGTACGATGATCTTAATCCATCCACCGGTGGCTCGGTGGCTCGGAAGTCGCATTCACTTGCCTCTTTAAAGAACGAAGCATCTCCATATGAATATTCAATGTATCTTGGGGTCTATATTTTAGTGGCTCGGTAGTCGCGTTCACTTATGAATATGCAATGAAGTGATGTGTATGTTGTGGTTCAATTTGATGTTTGGTTCAAACATTTTGAACCAGTACAAAATTCAGTTGTTCAACCAGTGCCATTTTTTGAACCAGTATACAATTGGTTTTAACCAGATTTTTTTTTAACAATTTTATTTACAAGTGTAGTTTGGGGTAAGGTCAGTTATGACTCTCCATGTAAGAAAATAGCATAGTAAGTTCTACAGAAGTACTTTGGAATAGAAATACCTTTATACCTTGTTTGTGTTGTTCATCTTTTTACTGGTAACACAGTTACTTTGCGCAGTGATGTATTATAATAGGAATATAAACCCCAAACTATGCAACTAACACCCTAAATTAGTGACCATCCATTGTTGACGGTTAGGGTGTTTTTAAATGCAGGGTAAGGGTTTGGATTAGTTCTCAGGACCCTAAATCAGTGAGCACCTGTTGTTGACGGTTAGGGTGTTTTTAAAGGTAGGGGTAGGGTTTTGTATTAGCTCATATGACCATTGAAGAAGCATTATGTTTGTGTTGTTCAGTGATCTAGCCCTAAAAAGCCTAATTTAGTGACTAGCTCTAAAAACCCTAAATCAGTGAGCACCCGTTGTCGACGGTTAGGTTTTTTTTTAATGTAGGGTAGGGTTTGGATTAGCTCACATGACCATTAAAGAATCATTATTTTTGTGTTGTTCAGTAATCTAGCCCTAAAAAACCTAATTTAGTGACTAGCTCTAAAAACCCTAAATTAGTGAGCACTTGGGTTTACCGAAGTTATTTTTTTAATGTTTGGTTTATATAGGTCTTGGACGGTGACAGCATTACTAGAAGCCACAGACCAGTGGTACTACAGCATTGACAAAGGACATGTAAATGCTGTGTTATTCCTGGATCTGAAAAAAGCGTTTGACACTGTCGACCACAAAATCCTTCTTGAAAAACTTAAATTGTATGGATTAGATCAAGCCTCTTTGAACTGGTTTGACTCGTATCTTAGTAACAGGCAGCAACGATGCAGGATAAATAATGAAACATCTAGTCCCAGAACCCTCAATTGCGGCGTGCCCCAAGGAACGATCCTAGGGCCCCTTCTGTTTTTACTCTACATCAACGATCTACCCAACTGCCTATTAAAATCTTTTCCTCGGATGTACGCCGATGATACAAACCTAACAGTAACCGGCGAGAGTCCGAGAGAGATAGAAGAATGCTTAGGACTCGGCCTCCAAAATGTTAGAAATTGGCTTTGTGCAAATAGACTCACCCTAAATGCAACAAAAACTGAATTGTTGCTAGTGGGTTCCCACCAGAAATTGACAAATTTTCCGAAAGATTTTTCTTTCACCATTGATGGTAAAGTCATAGAAAGAGTTACCTCAACAAAATATCTTGGTGTACATCTAGATGAAAATTTGTCTTGGAAAACCCACATTAACAAACTCATGAAGAAAATCTCCTCAGGTCTAGGTGCACTCAGACGTATAAAGCCTTTCATACCCCCTAAAGCACTGCTAAGTGTCTATGATACTCTCATACTCCCTCATTTTGATTACTGTAGTGTTGTTTGGGAAAATCTAAATAAAGGATTTGCCGAGAATCTACAAAAGTTGCAAAACCGAGCTGCCAGAATAATAACCGGTTTACCCTTTGATACTAAGATTGATGAGCTCCTAAGTACTCTAAATTGGGACAGACTATATATTCGACGAATCAAACACAAAGCAATAATGATTTATAAGGCTTTAAATAACCTGTCTCCTGAATATTTATCCTCAAAATTTATACCACGTTCAGCCTCTACAAATTACAATCTTAGGGGCTCATCAACAAAACTAACCCTCGTACGGCCACGAACCAATTTCGGTAAAAATGCTTTTCGCTTTAGTGGGGCTAAGTTATGGAATGAACTGCCTGAGGATGTAAGGCAATCAACTAGTTTAAATAACTTCATTTTTAATCTTACGAAATCGAGTTATTTTAACCTTATGTAAATATTTCTTAGATATGACATTCCTATTTTTCTTATTCGTCCCTGCAACATGGCTTTCATGTAAAACAGTTTCATATTTTAGTGTTTTTTAAAATCTATGTATGTAACTGATGATTTTCCATGTATAAATAAAGATGTACTGCATAAGGGGTCGAATAATACAGTTTTGTCCGTGTTGTCGTCCATGTAATTTTATTTCCAAGTCCGATTTTGTTAGCAGTGCGCATGTGCGAATACAATTAAGAGACTGGAAATACTGCGTCAAACATCGAGCGCGAGAATCGAAGCGAGAGGCGAGTTCGACTTGTTTCACTTGCAGGAAATTGAATCGGGAGATTATGTTTTGGCACGAAATCACGTTTCAGGGGCGGAGCTTACATTTCGCGCCTTTCACAAACTCTTTCTGAGTACAATCAAATTGTAAATACCACATCCACGGTCGACTGACTTGACACGTCAACATACAATGCCTGAAGAATTGACGCTTTGTGATTGGGCAAATCTTAGTACGTCATAAGCCACGCCTCCGGTTGAAAAATCAACCGGTAAATTTGGCGCGCTGCAAGTGGGAAACGTCCTTCGTGCGGGGGCTAAGAACGACTTTGAGAAACTTTGAGAAAGTCTAGCGCTTCTGTGGCGCAGTGCGTTAATCAACTGGATCATCATCTACCAGGCGTTCCTCGTGATGCTGTCTTAAAGTGCAACTAACCCCTTTTGCAATTTTTATACATATGAATCTTTGAAAGGTTTTGAGTACTTCTGTGAATATTTTTTGCTTACATAGAATACTCTATGTTCTATGCTTGTTTGAAATGGTGAACATTTTACCTTTCCTGACCCATGACCGCGTAAGAAAAAGACTGGGTCGATTCTTGATCTTACGTCATCTAATTCATTCCACTTTGCAATAATTTGAATAAATATTTAGCAGCTTGTCTAAAATAACTGTTTTCTTTACTAACAACTCACAGACTGTGTATATTATCTATATATCGATGTTGTTGTGATAGAAAGGCGACATGGAGAATAATGCATTAATGAGGTGACGTAAGATCAAGAATCGACCCAGTCTTTTTCTTACGCGGTCATGGGTCAGGAAAGGTCAAATGTTCACCATTTCAAACAAGCATAGAACATAGAGTATTCTATGTAAGCCAAAAATTTATTCGCAGAAGTACTCAAAACCTTTCAAAGATTCATATGTATAAAATTTGCAAAATGGGTTAGTTGCACTTTAAGTTAAGCCCGACCGGGCGAGGTTAGTAAGTGGATGGGTGACCATCAAGGTAAGTGGGTACTGTAAGGTGTGTCAGGGGGGACAAGGTAAAAAGGGGATGGGACTTGGGAAGGGAAGGTAGAAAGTACAGGGGAGGGGAGGGTTGACAAAAAAAACATTTTGTAGGGGAGGGTTGGGTCGAATTTTTTTCTTTTTAAATCCCCCCAAAAAAACTAAACCCCTTCTTTTATGAATCCAAAAAAAATAAAAAAATCCCTTTTTAGAATCTTGAAAAAAATGAACCAGTTCAAAAAAATTGTACTGGTTCAAAAACATGGCACTGGTTCAAAAAAATTGTACTGGTTCAAATATATATATACCAGAAGTAATAATTGAACCACAACATGTATATATTCGGTGGCTCTTCAGGACATATCGAGAAATGGCCCTGTATTCTGTAATTTAGCCGAGTAGGAGCAAATATCATTATATTTACGTTTTGTAAGTATTATTAAGGACCTACCGATCAACATATCTACTTGTAGGTAAATTAGGAATTACTTTGGTCTTTGGACCATTACTAGCATTAGTCATTACTTTAAAAGTTACAAATTAAACTGTGTATAAAGGCAGTTACCGGCCAACTTACCGTCATCTTCGAACTGATAGTTTTTAGTGTTTCGTTTTCCTCCAAGTATACCAGTCCATAAATAGCCATTTAGGGTCCAAACGACTTCTTGATGAGTTATTAGCTTGGTTCCAAAACTCTTAAAACTAGCTAACCTTCTGTAAATCCATTGTAGTTGTAGCCAAATGTAGGAAAAGACGGTTCAGAAATGGAACCGTTGAAGTTCGTTCGACCGCCGAAACCTGATGTACTCATGAGCATGCGTACCTTGCCGCTGACGGATTTACAGTACTGTAGTAACCAGTCTCTACTCGTGTATCAGCAGACACGGTTGCACTGCGGACTAGATCGATTGACTATTTTCATAATACTATTTTGTACTATAGTATTATTATTTTTCATTTATTAATGCTTAAGCAATTTACATGCTAAGTTCCTCACAAAGTAGAGACTATTTAAAATAGTTCAACCGCATCTCAGAACATTTCCTGCGTGCTACAGCCCCGGGGGAGGGGGGGTACTCGCTTATATGGACTATACGGGTATGTGCCGCGGGATAGGGGATGGTTTTTGAGCTGCCGAGGTCTGGGATAGGGTATCCTTTTTACGGTTTTGATTTGGGAAAGGGTATGTTCTCGTCGCCGACAGCGACGCTGATGTCCCCAGCGACGCCGCTTGCGACGGTGGCGGGGTAGTGGTTGCTGCCAAAACCGCTGTGTGGATCCGGTTATGACCGATTTTTACTCCAAGATCCGGATTTGCGGCTTGACCTTCGCTTTTGGGCCAGAACCGGCGAAATGATATCATCCTGTAAACAAACCAATTTAAGACGCTAACATTCTTTTTGCAAGAAAAACGTTTAAAATTCTGTTTAAGATTCTATAATTCATAAAGCTGTACTCGAGATATGTTTCGGAAGTATTCCTTCTGAGGCTTGAATATCCGATTAAAATTGCAAATGACCAATATGCACCCTTTATCTCCAATTTGCTTAGGAACAAAAATATCGCATCTTTTACACATTGAAATGGCTAATGCCAGTCAATCACATTCACATTTATCATTTCTTTTGTATAGCGAGATTGCGCCATGAACGGTGAGTTCAATTAATTTATATTCCAACGACAGCATGGGAGCGAAAGGGAAAAGGCAACTTTTAATGTTAAATTTCCAATAAATCGACCTTCGAAAAGCCCAAAAGTTTTCCAATGTTAAATAATTGCTTTTTCATAAAACCCACATGTGGCCAAAGTATTTTCACCATAAAATATGAGAAAAGCTGTTTACGGAGCAAGAAATATTGACTTTAATAAAATACTAACCTTTAAAACAATCAAACCGCGGGTTCAAAATACGCAAACGAAAGCTAATAAGTTAGTACAATAGTTGGACGTACACAACTCAAGTATTTAATCGATAAAACATCTGTTCGAATATGAAAACGAAGATAAAGGACGGACCAAAAAATAGATTGAAAGTCCGTGGTTATCAAGGCAGAGGCATATTGATAACATTTTAATAGCTATTCAAGATATTTAGCATTCGAGTCGGTCGGCTATTCAATAAATATTTCTTTGGTGAGTTATTTACTCTTCAAGAGGTAAGCACAAATTTATAAGTAATACCTATCTGACCTATCGATAATATTTGAGGTCACATTTATATTTGTACGTATAAACAAGGGAAACAGAATTAGCGTTGGTTTAAAATATAAGACTATAATAGAGCTTCTTCATTAGGCATTAGCACGAGAACTGGGAACATCTAATAACTATTTACAGTTTTTATAGAACTCTGTAAACAGTCTGTAAGATGTTTGTAAGATGTGAGCATTTCTCTCGTAATTTTATAACTCTGGAAATTTCTACATTTACAGACAACTTTCAGACATTGTGTACCGTTACAAATGTCTGGATAATAGAGTTTTACATTCCTTTTTGCAATTTTTAAGACATTTCGTAAAATTCTATAAAATGACAGCTGTTTAACATGTTTGTAAAATGTCTCAAAATGTGTACATTTACAGAGTCCAACTTTTCAAGAGAAATCGACGGGACTTTAGGCACTCGGGAATCGGCTTGTTCTGAAAATTCTTCTGGCAAAATAACGAAGCATCAAAGAATAACAAATTGGAGAGCTTTTGTGGTATCGGCGTTGTAGTTATAGACACAGTTAAGTTATTCCACGAAGTATAATTATTGTTGTCCTTTAAATATCCAAACGCCCGCTTAAGGTCTCGATAAAGGTCCAAAATGGAAAAGTTTTGAAAATGCGTTTTTTCGCAAATTCTAAATCTAAAAGCGCTAATCTAGCATCACAAAAAAACTCAAACTCAAAAAAATAATTTAAAGCCTTGAAAATGCGACTTTCTGATTTCCCGCTAAAAAAGGCGCGAAAAATGATTGACAGCTGCTGTCATTCACTGGGCATGTTATTTCATTCTCGCTGATCCTGTGCTTTTCTGCGCTACTTTTCGTTCGTGAAGATTTCCTACGTTTATAATGCAATGCCCAAAAGTGTAAAAGTAGATCTTTCTTGGTGCCGTATTAAAAAAAGAATAAGAAGAAAAAACACAGCACAATTTAGTTTGTAATAATTTAGTTTGTGAGTAAATTTGGAAGCGGGTGTAAAGTTCTTAGGACAAACAATGGCTGGAGGGATTATACTCCAGTTCCAAGAAGTTAGAATAATCGGAAGACTGAAAGTCCACAAAGAATGAAGCAATAAAGTTTTTCAATCGGCCAAAAATTTAAAGAGAATTCAATGCAGGAAGCTATAAAGGTTTGCTGGTTTTGTTTCAGCGCGATAAAACATTTTAGGATTACGTAAACAGCCTACCGTGTACATGGTGTGGATCGAGCTGCGCTGCATTGGTTTTCCCTGCATGATATTAATTGTTTGCTTACTGTGGTGCCATTTTTCTGTAGTCCTAAAAGAGTGTTTCTTCTTTAAATTAAGCTGGAATCGACACTATAGCTAACTAGTTTCTGTAGAAGTATCGAGCGTCGGTGAACTGTATAGCTTCTCTGTTCTGCGGCTCGTCTGAACTTTGTAATCGGGCGAGACTGAACACAACATGAATCGCTCTGATTGGCTAATGTTAATGAGATTACCCTTGGAGGCGGGATCCTAGTCAACCGTGAAATGAATCGAAAACCTTTTATCGGGCTGTTTCTCGGCTCTTTTTTTCGGCCAAAAACAGAACTTTGTTGAAGTCCAGCCTTTTAGCGTTTTGTCCAATTTTCCTAAGTTTTTCACGAGTCGTGGAAAACAGCCGTTTCTCAAATACTATGTCGGGGAATTTTGAAATAATTTTTCGTTCAGGTTTTATGACCTGGGTTGTATCAAAATGGGATGAAAAACTACTTTGTCAACTTTGAAAAGGGATAAAATCTGTAATACGCAATATATCAAAAATGCCCGACAAAATATTTGAGTCAATTTATTTGGGATTCGAAAGGGCTAATTAAGAAAAAAATTGTTTCAAAGCCTGGAGGGCTGAACTCCTTCTGGCGGACAGAGTCATTTCGCGTAGAAATATATACAACATCTACGCTTTTAACATTTGTTCAAAACGGATTAAATATGTACTTTCTTCAATTCAAGACCTTTAAAACGGTATAAAGTACGTCTATGTGGCTTTAATTCCGACGTTGCAAGAGCGTTTTTCCGAAATGACACGTCGAACCTTTATCGAGACCTTAACTCGTGGTAAAACTATTTCGTAACCTACAACCCCTGCCATTTAAGTCGGACCTCTTCAGCAATTTCCGGCTATTTTTAACACAATCCCCCTCCCCCAGGGGGAGGGGGGACAAGCGAAGTCATAAAAAATGCCCGCCATGTATCAGAGGAGTTCGTTCAGTGTTCGGAATAGCCTTATTTTGTCGGGCGGTCCGCACTTAAATGGCGAAGGTTGTAGTCAAGCTTAGCCTGAAATACAGCCTCCTTCTCAGCCCGTTCCACGGGGAGTGGGGCCTGGAACGCGCTGAGGAGGCGGCTGTACTTCAGGTTTAGTCAAACTCAATTGACCTATATCATTATGACGTCATATCAAAACAATCTATTGTTTAAACGCTAAGGATCACGGTCGTGGGAGGGGGACAAAACAGGGACAAAACAGCAACAACACAAAGGCAATCGCTATCAAATGCATTTTGAAGAACGTAGAATAGCGGTAACAGCCACCAAATACGGTAAATATTGTGGGATAAACATTGATACAGCTGATATCTGGAAACCAGACAATTCGAAGTTAAATTTTCCTCATCAGAGCAGATTTAGTTCAAAATTCTATTGGTCAAGTCGATTCTGTCCCCCTCATAAATAAGCCGTGACGTCATAATGATACAGGTTTAGTCAAACTCAATTGATTTCCAAGTTCTTGGGAATCAAGAATTTTTGAATTTTGGGGGCGCGAGAAAGAAATAACTGCTCTTAGCACTGTTTTTCAAAAGGATATTGAGATTATCGATAACATCTATAATCCGTTGAAACATGCTTACGACCATTTAAAGATCGTTGTTCACAGATGACGACGCGCTAAAATGCCGTTTAAAACTTTTGCCCCAGTAAGAGAATTACAGTGCGCCTCTTTTCATAAATATTTGATGTTATTTTTAAGTTATATTTTATTTTTAAGTTATTTTAAGTTAGTAGTGCTTTTTTTCTTCATAGTCCGAGTACGGGGACTTTTGACTGTTTAACTTAATAAATATACCATCCAAAAACTTTGTAGACTTAGCGTTTCTATTTTCTAATTAAGATCAAAGCTCTATATTATTAATATTTTATTACACTTGCTCTGACAACAGTTATGAATAACAGAGTAAATGGGACTTGCAATTCGAAAATGTGGCGAGATCAAAGATTTTAATTAAGTTTATGCATAGCACGACGCAGCAAACTCGCGCGCTGATTGGCTAACGAAGAGTTGAATATTTTGTAGCATTTAATGGTTTGAAAAGCTGTATTCAACGATGTACAGGAAGCCCGCGCGTAAATATTTTGTTTATTACTAGGGCTGCATGTGGGTAGGCCCGAGTCGAGTTTTCTAAGTGTTCCTTCCTTCCTTTATTTTTGGTGTCGAGCAATTTCGCCGTCAACCAATCAGATTGCACTGTGCACGTGAACACACAAGTGGCCGCCATGTCATGTCTCGCGGCGACCATTTTCTCTAGCTCTGCCAATGTGAAACGAGGAGGGTGGCTTTGGTTCTGTTTCTGGTAAATAATCCACGGAAACTTAAAGAATGCTTGTATTTCTGCATCGTCTCTATGACGCGTAAAACGTATGGTTTTCACGTTGTGTTTTTGCAGACAACGGTTGAAATGTAGGCAACTGCGTGCATTCTCGCGTGTCGTCATTGTATTTTGTAATTAAGGCTATTGTTTTATGCCGTCGTCCTAGACGTTGCCGTCGTGGTTTCTTAAACTCCCTATTGTTGAAACGCTCTTCTTCTTCTGATTTTGATTTGTGGACTGTTTCAGTGTTGGATACTCAAATATACTGCATTATTATATGGCTCTGTCACTTTCTGCATTCTGATTCGTCAATAGCCGGTCAAGATATTTTCGTATTTGACCACGGTCAATATCCCTTTGTGCTCCGGACCGGCATAGAACTTCGTGTAAGAACAAGTGGTAACGTACCGACGACGCTAGTTTCAAATAGCATGACAAATAAAACCGACTGTCAAAAGATACAAAAACAGAGCGCTGAGCTACCAAAAACAAAACAAGTTCTCGGCATGACCATATCTGTGATGACGAACAGTGTGAGTTTTATTACCCTGATGAAATCTTTTTGGCAAGACAATGAAAATTAAAGTTCCTATCACCCTTTTGCAATTTTGATAACTTATGAAAGTAAAAGCCTGGGTCGAAACTGGGTAGACGTCATCTTGACGTCATATAATTAATTCGGCTTTGCAATCATTTGAAGAAGTACTTAACATGTTGACTAAAATGACTGTTTTCTTTACTAACAACTCACAGACTGTGTATATTATCTATATATCGATGTTGTTGTGATAGAAAGGCGACATGGAGAATAATGCATTAATGAGGTGACGTAAGATCAAGAATCGACCCAGTCTTTTTCTTACGCGGTCATGGGTCAGGAAAGGTCAAATGTTCACCATTTCAAACAAGCATAGAACATAGAGTATTCTATGTAAGCCAAAAATTTATTCGCAGAAGTACTCAAAACCTTTCAAAGATTCATATGTATAAAATTTGCAAAAGGGGTTAGTTGCACTTTAAGTTAAGCCCGACCGGGCGAGGTTAGTAAGTGGATGGGTGACCATCAAGGTAAGTGGGTACTGTAAGGTGTGTCAGGGGGGACAAGGTAAAAAGGGGATGGGACTTGGGAAGGGAAGGTAGAAATACAGGGGAGGGGAGGGTTGACAAAAAAACATTTTGTAGGGGAGGGTTGGGTGGAATTTTTTTTCTTTTTAAATCCCCCCCCCCCAAAAAAACTAAACCCCTTCTTTTATGAATCCAAAAAAATTAAAAAAATCCCTTTTTAGAATCTTGAAAAAATGAACCAGTTCAAAAAAATTGTACTGGTTCAAAAACATGGCACTGGTTCAAAAAAATTGTACTGGTTCAAATATATATGTACCAGAAGTAATAATTGAACCACAACATGTATATATTCGGTGGCTCTTCAGGACATATCGAGAAATGGCCCTGTATTCTGTAATTTAGCCGAGTAGGAGCAAATATCATTATATTTACGTTTTGTAAGTATTATTAAGGACCTACCGATCAACATATCTACTTGTAGGTAAATTAGGAATTACTTTGGTCTTTGGACCATTACTAGCATTAGTCATTACTTTAAAAGTTACAAATAAAACTGTGTATAAAGGCAGTTACCGGCCAACTTACCGTCATCTTCGAACTGATAGTTTTTAGTGTTTCGTTTTCCTCCAAGTATACCAGTCCATAAATAGCCATTTAGGGTCCAAACGTCTTCTTGATGAGTTATTAGCTTGGTTCCAAAACTCTTAAAACTAGCTAACCTTCTGTAAATCCATTGAAGTTGTAGCCAAATGTAGGAAAAGACGGTTCAGAAATGGAACCGTTGAAGTTCGTTCGACCGCCGAAACCTGATGTACTCATGAGCATGCGTACCTTGCCGCTGACGGATTTACAGTACTGTAGTAACCAGTCTCTACTCGTGTATCAGCAGACACGGTTGCACTGCGGACTAGATCGATTGACTATTTTCATAATACTATTTTGTACTATAGTATTATTATTTTTCATTTATTAATGCTTAAAGGGATACCCGAGTGAAAAACACATTGGGGCTCAAAAGAATCTTCAACATGTTCTTTGTTCAGAAAATGTATTAAAATTTGATCAAACGTTTTTAGTATTAAGAACGAGCACCTCAAAGTTGGCCCCGCGAAGACATGGGCGCCGCCATCTTTGTTTGCATTTACGGAAGTGACGTCACTTCGTCCCACCAGCGTATCGCGGCTACTTGTCTTTGTATGATTTTCACACGCTCGGAATTAAAGTGGATATATTTTCATCGACATTGCAGAGGAATTCTTACAGAAACCGGAATTATGATGAAGACGACATTATGAGAAAAGTTCAGAAGACTGGGAGGAGGAAGAAAAGCATTGGGAAGGCGAGAAATTATCAGACGAACAACAAGGTCTCGTAACTGCCATTTAATAACAGCAAAATAACATGGCTTAAAAGACTCGAGTGACTTCTGAATAAGTATAAGAACTACAATGTATGTGAGGTACAGTTAAGGCGTTTATCATCCTAAAAACACCTAATAAGTGAGAGAGTAGAACGCTGGTGGGACGAAGTGACGTCACTTCCGTAAATGCAAACAAAGATGGCGGGGCCCATGTCTTCGCGGGGCCAACTTTGAGGTGCTCGTTCTTAATATTAAAAACCTTTGATCAAATTTTAATACATTTTCTGAACAAAGAACATGTTGAAGATTCTTTTGAGCCCCAATGTGTTTTTCACTCGGGTATCCCTTTAAGCAATTTACATGCTAAGTTCCTCACAAAGTAGAGACTATTTAAAATAGTTCAACCGCATCTCAGAACATTTCCTGCGTGCTACAGCCCCGGGGGAGGGGGGGGGGGGGTACTCGCTTATATGGACTATACGGGTATGTGCCGCGGAATAGGGGATGGTTTTTGAGCTGCCGAGGTCTGGGATAGGGTATCCTTTTTACTGTTTTGATTTGGGAAAGGGTATGGATTTTGATATACTTGTCGTTGGCGCCATGCTTGGCGCTCTTTCGGCCACACTACAGCTTATAATTAAAATACCATATTAAAACAAAACAACGGCTTTCGTAGTGTAATTTTAATTTAAAACTGTTCGGTATCTGGGATAGGTTATATATTTTTTGCTTCAAGTCTGGGATAGGGTATATATTTTTTTGCTTCAAGTCTGGGATAAGATATGGTAAACGGCATTTTTAGGTCTGGGATACGTCAGTCTGAAAAGACTAAGGCAGTAGCTGAGTGGCCAGTTCCAGTATTCGCAGGTTATTACGCTAGGCGCTTCATCGCAACAGCGACGCCGATAACGCCGCCGACAGCGACGCTGATGTCCCCAGCGACGCCGCTTGCGACGGTGACGGGGTAGTGGTTGCTGCCAAAACCGCTGTGTGGATCCGGTTATGACCGATTTTTACTCCAAGATCCGGATTTGCGGCTTGACCTTCGCTTTTGGGCCAGAACCGGCGAAATGATATCATCCTGTAAACAAACCAATTTAAGACGCTAACATTCTTTTTGCAAGAAAAACGTTTAAAATTCTGTTTAAGATTCTATAATTCATAAAGCTGTGCTCGAGATATGTTTCGGAAGTATTCCTTCTGAGGCTTGAATATCCGATTAAAATTGCAAATGACCAATATGCACCCTTTATCTCCAATTTGCTTAGGAACAAAAATATCGCATCTTTTACACATTGAAATGGCTTGCCAGTCAATCACATTCACATTTATCATTTCTTTTGTATAGCGAGATTGCGCCATGAACGGTGAGTTCAATTAATTTATATTCCAACGACAGCATGGGAGCGAAAGGGAAAAGGCAACTTTTAATGTTAAATTTCCAATAAATCGACCTTCGAAAAGCCCAAAAGTTTTCCAATGTTAAATAATTGCTTTTTCATAAAACCCACATGTGACCAAAGTATTTTCACCATAAAATATGAGAAAAGCTGTTTACGGAGCAAGAAATATTGACTTTAATAAAATACTAACCTTTAAAACAATCAAACCGCGGGTTCAAAATACGCAAACGAAAGCTAATAAGTTAGTACAATAGTTGGACGTACACAACTCAAGTATTTAATCGATAAAACATCTGTTCTAATATGAAAACGAAGATAAAGGACGGACCAAAAATAGATTGAAAGTCCGTGGTTATCAAGGCAGAGGCATATTGATAACATTTTAATAGCTATTCAAGATATTTAGCATTCGAGTCGGTCGGCTATTCAATAAATATTTCTTTGGTGAGTTATTTACTCTTCAAGAGGTAAGCACAAATTTATAAGTAATACCTATCTGACCTATCGATAATATTTGAGGTCACATTTATATTTGTACGTATAAACAAGGGAAACAGACTGTCAAAAGATACAAAAACAGAGCGCTGAGCTACCAAAAACGAAACAAGTTCTCGGCATGACCATATCTGTGATGACGAACAGTGTGAGTTTTATTACCCTGATGAAATCTTTTTGGCAAGACAATGAAAATTAAAGTTCCTATCACCCTTTTGCAATTTTGATAACTTATGAAAGTAAAAGCCTGGGTCGAAACTGGGTAGACGTCATCTTGACGTCTATAATTAATTCGGCTTTGCAATCATTTGAAAAAGTACTTAACATGTTGACTAAAATGACTTTTTTATTTACTAACAACTCAAAAACTGTGTATATTTTCTATGCATCGATGTTGTTGCGATAAAAAGGCGCCATGGAGAATAATGCATTAATGAGATGACGTCTACCCAGGTATTGACCCTGGCTTTTTACGCGGTCATGGGTCAGGAAAGGTCACATTTACACGATTTCAAACAAGCGTAGAACATAAAGTATTCACTTTAAACCAAAACTTTCTTCACAGAGGTACTCAAAACTGTGCATATTTTCTATGCATCGATGTTGTTGCGATAAAAAGGCGCCATGGAGAATAATGCATTAATGAGATGACGTCTATCCAGGTATTGACCCTGGCTTTTTACGCGGTCATGGGTTAGGAAAGGTCACATTTACACGATTTCAAACAAGCGTAGAACATAAAGTATTCACTTTAAACCAAAACTTTCTTCACAGAGGTACTCAAAACTTTTCGGAGGTTCATAAGCTATCAAAATTTTCGATATTTACTCTTCCAATTCGGTTTCTATTGACGGCGTTTCACGACAAATCATGTTATTCTTTTGACAGTTTCAACTCGGTTTCCTAAGTCACATCGGTATATCTCGGTTTGTATTAAAGTCATATCCATGCAGTTATTCTATTGACGATTTCAACTTTTTACTCCGGCGCTGCTAGGCAGCCGCCGGAGTCTTAAAATGCAGTCTGTGTCTTTTTTTGTTGTTGTTGTTGTTGTTGTTCTATCGTCTACAGAAATAGATCAATACTAACCTTTGCCGCTAACAATGTGGGTCGGAGACGCTGTGATCGAGCGATAAAGCAGGAGGCATGCACATTAAACGTTCTGTATTTATTTAACGCTGTTTACATCACATAATAGCATTACCGTATAATTACCACTGTGGGAATGTGAAATGAGCAATGCTAAGACTTCGAGGTGCTACAGTTCTTTTAAACTACTTTTTAATCTTATGATTCTTGTAAAGGAACTGTTATAGACCTAAAACTACACCAACAACGTAATACATTCGATCTGCGCTGTCTGAACAGATCTAATGCACAATTAAAACGTGAGCGAAATACAATCTCTGCTTAAGTGTATCCAAACACTTTTGGATATAAAAGGTATCGAATTATAATCTCAGGTTAGATTTCGTCAGGCGCGCTCAGATAAGAAAGGTTAAAGCTCTCAGACATGGCGAGATGAGGAGGTATGGATTTCGCTGAGTCACTGCCGTCTGTCAATGGGTAAAATGGTCAGGTCTTATTATTAAAAGTCCAACTACACAGCTAAGGCATGTTTACGACAGAATAGCTCCGGTTACAGTCGTTTACCCAGTAAAACTGGCCCCAATAAAATCCATCTGGGGTTTGAATTTACCTGGGTAAAGCGGTTACACGAAGACAGTTGAATATGACGCCCCAGTAATTTTGTGGCTTCGTTGATCAAAACATCACGCCTCTCGAGAGCTGTCAGATCCTCGAAATTTCATTGGCTGAACTATCTGGGGTCGGCAGCGACCCCTAAGACTTATCTGGGGTTCTATCAAGGGAAAGTTTCATTGTTCTTACTTTCGTAGCTATGGAAATATACCTAGGTACGTTTTCTCCTGGGGAAATCGGTTAGACACGAAAACACGAATTTACCCAGGTAAATTTCCAATATACCTAGTAAAACTGGACTACTGTAACCGCAGGTAATAACCAAGCTAGAGAGTCTTTCTACTGGATTGAGAGAGCTTATACATACGTCTGTTAATATGGGGATAACTGAAGAAACCCTCATTGAGCTTGATAACCATGTAACAAGAACAATTCTGCCCGTAAGTTTTTTACAAATACAATCAAAAGCATTTAGTAAGTTGGTCTAAAAGCTATTTAGTACGGTTAATCGCACCGCCATAGACTGAAACGAGACTGTGGTGAAAGGTTATCCGCTCGAATAGTGAAAACCTAATAGAAAACTTAATTTGCCAGGTAACTGGAAGTCGGAAGTCAGTCTCGGCTTGCATTCACACATTTTCTCGTTAGTTCACGTTCGTCGAGACAACTAGATAAAAAAAACAAAGTCGATTTGAAAAAAACCCGGTCCGAGTTAAAGCAGAACTGAACTCTAAAATCAACCCAACGTCTATACAAAGATGTAGTCAAAGGACATAATTAAGTTCTGCTATTTAATTTTTCTGTGTTGCGCGTCTTTGAAGAGAAAATTAGTTTTCCTGTTCGATTCTCCACTGATAAATCTAGATTGTAGATAGCCCGAAAACACATAGAGTATAGAACCGTACCGGGTCACCGTACCGGCCACCGTACCGGTCACGGTACCGCATTGATAACAATAGGACAACACAGGTAACCCGAAACTACAAAGACGACACACACTGATACCACTGATAACCTGAAAGCCGATAAGCCGATAACACAATTTTTATTATTTTATTATTATTATTAATATGATTTTGTATTAATTAAATCATGAAGCGATAGTGCACTCATGTTCACTCCTGGTCTGACTCGTGTGTAGTTTTATTTCAGATCCTACTAGTATTTGGATCCTAGTGTTTTTGGGCTACCAGTGTTATCCTAGATACCCTAGCTTACCTGAAGTTGCTCGTGTTTATCCGTGTTCTACTTGCGTGGACTCGTGTTCCACTTGTGTTGACAACGTCTAAACAAAGATGTAAGTTTTGCTATTATATTTTTCTGTGTTGCGCGTGTTCGCAGAAAAAAATAGTTTTCAAGTTCGATTCTCCGCTGATAAATTTAGATTGTGTGATGGCTCAATTCAAAGCAAATTTTCCCATATCGAAGAAAACACAATGGTTCGGAATTAGGAGCCGTTAGTACAGCAAAAAAGAAAGACTTGGGCCGTCTGAGCAGAGGCTGCAAGGAAGGTTTCAGCTTTTCTCTTCATAGACGCGTAACATAGAAAAAATAAATAGCACAATTTATTTATTTCGAATACATCTTTGCATAGATATTGAATTGATTTTAGGCTTTAGTTCCTCTTTAAAGGTGCATGCAGCTTCTTGTTACTCTGGCGCTGCAACGTGATGCGACTGTGCGTGCATACTTTCGCATCTGATTGTCCTATCCAATTTGACTGATTGTGCGTGTGTACTAACAGTGATCTGGCTGTGTGCAGCTAATAACGATGTGAACACAAGTAGCGCGAAAATACAAAGAGAGGGTACCTTACTTACAACACAAGTAACCCTACACAACTTAGCCAAGCTAGAATAACACAGGAAGCCCGGAAATATAAAAATAGGGTACCGTACTGATAACACAGGTGCGGGCTCGTGCAATTTTGATACTCTTTGAAAAACCCACTCGTGCAAATTAATCCAAATTGCACTCGAAACCGTATGATTACCTATACTAACAGAACCAATTACAACCTCCTCGCTTTTCGCAGAGCTAGCTAGAGACAAGAATAGCGTCCGCAGAATTTCAATATGGCGACTGGAGAGAAATCTAATCAGCCACGATTTAACGCACGCGCAGAAATGTTGCTGCACTGAACAAAAAAATAACGGCCTGCAGAATTAGACTCGGGCGACCTGTGGTAGCCAGAGTAACAAGTGCTTATCTCGCTACTACGAAAGAGCAGTCGAATAAAGTGAAAGCTCGCAATATCAAAATGGATGCCTACACCGGAAGATATAACCTCTTAGAATTCGGAGTCAATGAAAGCATCCAGCAAGAACAGCCAGAAGATACTGTTGAAGTGTTGAAGAAAACACTAGTGAATAAGATGAAAATCCCTGAAGAAAAAGTTGAATCTTTCAAATTTGTAAGAGTTCGCAGAATGCCTAATCGAATGCAAAGCCGTGGCGCCGCAAATCAACCACGAAGGCCAATTATCTGAATTATCGCTCGATTCAGTTTTTCCAAGAGGTATTCCAGTATATTAGGAATTGAAAGGGACCACTCGGGATCAGTATTTCCGATAACTATACCCTCAAGAAATAACCTACATAAGACTATGCTGTGGCCTGTGTTCAAAGCTGCCACGAAAGCAAAGAAAGTCGCTTATTTCCAGGTAGAGAGGCTTATTATAGATGGAGCAGTATATCATGGATTGGAATTAACTGAAGACTAAATGAAAAAAAATTATCTAAATCTATATTACCAGTTTACAACTACAATTGTATGGTTGGCAACGTATTTATATAATTATTAGAGTAGTGCAGTTAGTAGAATGTTTACCAAAATTGATGGATAGTAACTTTTAGATTTTCGTTGCTTGTCTTTTAACGTTAGAGGGCTAAATATGACCAGAAAGAGGCGACAAATATTTCGCTGGTTACATCAACAATATATACAAATTGCTTTTCTCCAAGAGACAGGCCTACGGCAAACGTCGAACTAGCCATGAAGTCGAACCTATTAATTTTGAAATAGGCTCATGGATCATTCGGTACGACGTTTGCCGCAATTGAGATCGACCTATTCAATAGGTACGAGTCCGGCATGAGGTTCGAGTAGCCAAGTCGAGAATTACGACTCTGGTGCGACTTTACGGCAAACGTCGTTCTTAACACGCGCCGAACTAAATTAATAAATTATGTAAAATAATAAATAAATCATGCAAATCGTATGGATTGTGCCAAAACCGTGAAAACAACATCTTCCCCATCTCCCAAACACTGATCCCCCCTGGTGAGCATGCGCTGTACAAAGGCGATTTCGAAGCCGAAATGGCGGTCTATCGGAAGTCATTGCCGCATGACGTTCAGCCGGAAATGTGTAGTTCGTCCTTTAACGTCACAAAATACATTTGCTTTACATGCGAAATGCCCTTTTGTAATAAATGCTCAGTATTGAAGACGCGCCTGGATGGAATACTGGCAGATCTAGCTAGAAGCATTGGCTATTGCGAATGTTCCGATATAGCTCGCTTTGAAACGCTTCTACCATATGAAGTCAAACGATCCAGAATGTCGTTGAAAACTCTGGCATGATCGACTATTAACAGAGGTTTCAATGTGTGAATCGCAACCGCTAGAAACACGGCCAGTTGCAGTAACAACCATCGTTTCCTATACACGGCACCGAGTGCTGTGTAGAACGCCGTTCTTCTGCGTGTTTCTATTTTGGACAATCATTTTCCACAGAAAGGCCTTTCTTAGATTCGACCGAGCGCTGTATTTCGCCATATCACTAGCCGCGGGCGAAAAGTGAAATGCGTCAGGACACGTGTTAGTTCACGTGATTTAATTAGGCGCAAGTGAATTAAGATCGACATATGTTCGACGTTTGCTGCCACGTCGGCCCTAAATAGATCTTCTACCGAACCTATTTTTTAATAGGATCGGCGCGACTTAAGTTAGACATTTGCCGTAGGCCTTACTCCTCTCGAATGGGGCGGGAAAATGTATGCTTCATTGCCATGGAACCAAACATATTTGTGGTGTTGCAATCCTGTTTCAATCCAAATTCGATTTGTCAGTTACATCTGCCGCTATATACTGATCCAAATGGAAGATATGTTAAACTAGAACTGGAAATAGAAAAAAAACGAAATTTACAATTGTTAACTCGTATGCAACTAATAATATTTCACAACAAGTTCACTAGAGGCAATATCAAACAATAACGTAATATTAGGAGGCGATTTTAATTGCGCCATGACTCAACAAAATAAAATAGCCGGAAATGGTATTGACAATAAAAAACTTGTAATCAATGATCAACACATATGTTTTACTTGACGTTTGGAGGCAAAAACACCCGACAACGGCTGGCTACACCTGGTGCAATGCGTCGATGAAAATACATTGCCGTCTCGACTATTTTATCGTGTTAAAAAACATATATAGTCTTATTAAGAACTGTGAAGTGACTACATCCATTCATTTGGACCATTCGGCAATTCATTTCTCAATACAATCCAACACCAATCAGTCAAAACGCGGATCAGGATTTTGGAAATTTAATAACTCTTTTCTAAAAGATACCAATTACGTAACTACGGTGGCCCATAAGTGCACTTCGAATTCAAAACCTCACTCCGAATTCAAAACCTCACTCCGAATTCAAAACCTCACTCCGAATTCCAAAATCTCACTCCGAATTCAAAACCTCACTCCGAATTCTAAACCTCACTCCGAATTCAAAAATCTCACTCCGAATTCTAAAATCCCACTCCAAATTCTAAAACCTCACTTCGAATAATAAACCCTGTGGTGGCGCAGGAACTGGGCCGAGCTTTCTCGAAATGCATCACGGGATAAGAACCTGCAGTGGTCAGCGGTCTCCAAGGTCACAGTTTCAAGATGGCGGCGGCAAACTGGAGCACGGCACTATTGTGTGAAGTTTGCACTGGAACACTGTCGATTTACAACACATTTTGTTCCAACTGTGGTACTGAACTCGATGTAGAAAAACTAGCCCTGAAATACTATTTCAACGAAGGATACGAGTATGAGGTTATTCATACTTTTTACTGAAATACCACGGAATAGCGATGAGTCTGCGAACGCTCAAAGCGAGATTCAAGTCACTTGGTCTTCGGCGACGAAACTTATTAGATTCAAATGAGCAGGTAGTCAGAACAAGAATACAGGTAGAGTTAGATGGGCCTGGCTGTTTGTCGGGCTACAGGAGCATGTGGCATGCTCTACGCCGTGAGGGTTACGAGGTGTCGAGGCAAACAGTGGCGACATACTTACAAGAAATGGATCCTGAACGTTGTGAAAGAAGAAAAAGACAGAAGCTCAGGAGAAGAGTGTACACCAATCCAGGCCCGAACTACTGCTGGCATATTGACGGGTATGACAAAATCAAACCTGATGGTTTTGCGATCCATGGCTGCATTGACGGTTACAGTCGCAAGGTAATCTGGTTAACACTGGATAGAACAACCAATAATCCCGTAGTGATTGAGAGATGTTTTATGGAAGCTGTGAAGGAATACGGAGGATGTCCACAAAAGGTTAGAACTGACTGTGGTACTGAGAACGGACTTGTAGCAGCAGCGCAGTGCTATTTTATTGGCAACGATCAGGCACATATGCAAGGAAGGCGTAGAGCCATCAATCATAACAAACTGAGTCCTATTTGCCAGGTAAGATCGAAACTAGGCAAGCGCTTTATTTTAGACTCCATAAAAGCATAAAGGTGTAGTATGACTATAAAGTGGCGTAGTCAAATGAGCTCATTTGGAATTGTAATAACGATTGGAGAACACGTAAAGTAAGACTGGCTGTTTAATTCTTCTCATCAGGGGTCAAACGTTAAACAGGGTTGTTTAGTGGCCGAAAGATGAAAAATTTGACAATGTTAAATTGAAAGGCCGAAATTAAGCAGAAGTTGAATTTAGGTATTGAACAACCATATGTTTCAAACTCAAAGGCGCCATGAGTTGACCCAACATACCCGGTCTATGTTGTGTATCCATTCGTTATAAGTTAAAAGGTTATGGCGAGCGAAATAATTATCTTACCTGATTACTCTGTGGAAATGGGGGGAGTTGGGGGGGGGGGGGGGACAAAATGAGAGACACGAACAGAAGACCAAGGCTGAAGTATAAAAGACCGCACGAACATGATGTGGCTGTTTGAAATAGCCAGTGAGTTGAGAGCCAATCGATCGATCGTATATAACACGATACAAGTGCGGATGTGGAGACAGGCGACGATAGATGCTAGAAAGGAATGAAAACCCTGGCTGAGAGGCTCGATTAATAAGCGTTTAGCAGTATTCAGCTTAACCAATAAAGAATCAAAGTCATGATTAATAATGTTAACGACTAAACCGTATCAAGATAAGCGTGATAGGCATGGTATGTAATTTATGTGTATTAAACTGTATATCCCAAGCACTATTTGGATATATTATGTTTAAATGAAGTGTTTAAAATTGTTTAACAAGGATTTAGTTAAGAGGTATGATTAACATTAGGATTTGTTTAAAATAGCATATCATCACAACATATATAATTATGCATTAGGCTAGCCTATGTCTAGTTTATGTCAGTAAAGACCGCATTTAAATAGTTTAACGAGCTAGACCGTTAGGAAATATTAGATTGGTTATACATTACTGTATGATATAGCAATCGGATTTTTTGATTCATTTTCAATCTGATTCTGATAATATTCTATTTTGGCTTTCCGCAGTTTGATCGTTATCTCGTTTCTGACCGACCTGTACATTTTCCAATCGGATTCGCTATTTGTAGAAATAGCTCTTCGCTTTAATTGATCCCTTTCAAACATTTTCAATCGAATGTCCCTTGATATCCATGGAAGGCTCTTCCGCTTCCTATCTCGTTTCGTTCTCACTGGGGCATGTCTATCAAGTACTTCTAGAAAAAGTGCTTTCCAACACCCCCACTTCTCATCGGCATTTTCATTTGCATAAACCTGTTGCCATGGCTGGTAACTAAGGTCAGTCAAAAACTCTTGATCATTAAAATGTTTGAAATTTCTGTGCTGGATGTATCTTTGAGAATCATTTCCATTCAAAGTTGAATTTATTTTCCGGATTGCATAAATTATACTATGGTCGCTACTATACCAACATGAACTACACCAGAACAACTGATTTTTTCTGGGGTGTTGGTAATACAAACATCCAGCAGAGAACGCGCACTTTGTGTAATCCTAGTCGGCTTGTCAATTAACTGAGTGAGTTGAAACAATTCCAGAACATAGGACAGTGACGTTGCAGGTTGATCCATGAGATCAGGTAATAAATCACAATTTAAATCACCTATAATATACAGCTCCTTGCTTTCGTTGTCTACCAGCTCAATGAAACGTTCAATTTTAGAAATAACGTCAGGAGGCGCACTTGGAGGCCTGTATATTGTTGCAGCTACAAAAGGTCGGCTGTTTGATTTCTTAATCTCAATACAGACAGCTTCGAGCCGTTCAGGAATTAATTCAGCTTACACAGAATAAGAGATGGATCGTCTAACATAGATACAGACACCTCCACCCATACGCGAGCGATCGCGATCGACAATGTCGTAGCCGTCAATTCCGAAAAAGTAGAATCCAAACGTGTTTCATTCAGTACTAAGATATCCAAATGATTATGCTTTAGTGAGAGACGTATTTCGTCTAGATAATTAGGGAGGCTGACTACGTTTAACATATTAGCCATCCTGAAACCTTTTGTATTTGGAACAACGCTCAATTTCACATTCGATAATCCTTTACTAGCCGTGATCCATCATTTACTTAAACTTATTATTGACAACATTAACTAGATTCGACTGGAGTACTTTGCTACCCTTATAATTAAGGTGTAGACCCTTTGGATTCAGATGCATATGTACGTGTTTCATTTAAATTGTCATTACTTAAAAACGCCAGTCTATTATCGGTTACATTGTGATTGTAAAATTCTATTAGTTTTATTTACTTTCTCTATTAAACCTCCATCTCCATCCGTTCTAACTAGTAGAGCCGAGATCCCAACCTCTGTGCCTGGAGAGTCTTGTTTAATCTGAGTATCGAGGTTGAGAATAGATTGAATCAGCAATTGCTTGAGGAGATGATCATGACTTGAGGTCGTTAGTTCCGGCATGTAGAACCATCTTTTCAGGCATCCTTCGAGTGAGAGGCTTTATCAAATCCTCCATATCTTCTAGATTGGCACCAGGGAATGGCTTCACTACATAATAATGATCCCGGTCGAGATTTGCCTGATATTCCTGCCAACGACGTTCTTTTATTATAATCGAATCCCCTGCAATGACCACTGTTTTCTTTCTCCTTGAAAACGAATCATTAGGTTCTGCAATAGCAGCACTCGCCGCCGCGTTATGTTTCGTGCCGTTACTGACATTAGATGACATGGGATTGGCTGGACTTGTACTCGCCTTCTTGTTCTTTTTCTTTATGCGTTTCAGTCTCTCAGAGGTGTTTGAAATGTTTGAAGTCACCACTAGATTCGCCATTTCTGATTTCTCTCTAGAGGTGTTTACAGTTGACGCTTGACTCGTAGTTTTTGGCTGAGTATTTGGCGTAGGGTTCGGGGTGCTGACTTGGACACTAATATTTCTAGATTCATGTTTGCCCGCGTTTAGTAACTGCATACTCAGGGCTTGGACTGTTATGATGAGCGCAGAATTCTCTTGTTTGAGGCGTTCGATAGCGATCTGCATATCTCTGTATTTGCACTGTGCAGGAGCCCATTACCTAGCCTGCTATGAAGACGTATTTTTCATCAAATTAAAATTCGAAGAAAAAAGTAACGTCTGCTTACCCGAGCGCTTAATGAGTTTCCAATATGCAAGCATGACGTCAGCACGTTTGTTTTATTTTTCTGCCCAATCAAAGCAATTGTTAGAATTTTTGTGAATTGGCGCGCCATTAGTCAATGGCAAATGTATTGTCTGAATTCCTTTTAAATGTAACATACGTCACTTTCCAGGATATGGAAGGTAAAATCTGATTGGTCCATAGCACAATGAGGTGTGCATATTGGAAACTAATTAAGCGCTCGGGTAAGCAGACGTACTTTTTTCTTCGAATTTATGAGAGTGAAAAAATACGTCTGCATAGCAGGCTACCATTACCAGGAGCGTCCATCTTCCCCACTGTGTCTGAACCCCAGCACAGAGGTAGATGAGGCTATATTTAGCATTGCGTTTCGCGCGAAAAAGAACAAAGGTAAGCTATTCTTAGCCAATCAGATAGCTAACGTCACTTCTCATTATTATTCATTATCATTCTTCTCACTTTCAACGCGGGACTTCGAATTGCTGGTTTTCACTCAATCCCTAGAGATTCAAACGTTGGTGCCCCAACAAAAGAAGCTAACGAGGAATCTATTGTTTTAAGGGCACCAACATGGCGGCAACCTCTTTTCGCGGGAATTTCGAATCTAAAAATAGCCTTATCTACTCCTGTGCTGGGGACCCAACCCATAACAGAGGAACGCTCCTGGTAATGGGCTCCTGACTGTGTGACTATTATTTCACAAAATTCTCAGATAAAGAAAATAAACTTACCTTAAGAGTTTGTTGTTGTCCTGTTGTTTCTCTAGGGTCTAGAAATGGCGGTTATGGGCATTTCTCTCACTTTGGGTTTTTCTCTCACTTTGGGTTTTTCTCTCTTCTCTGTCTAAAAGAAAGGAAAGGCTGCACACTCAAATTCAAACCACGAGGCACTTGAGGCCGATTTTTCTCACGAAAACCCATCTGATAGGCCTAATTTCCTCCGTCAGGTGAAAGGTAGATAGCTTTTCTTACCCCAGAAGTTTTCAGACTTGAGAAATCATTATCCTAACTCTTCCAAATGAACTCATTTCTTTGAAAAAGCCCTCTCATTCTTCATCAGAAACTACGTGTTTGCATCAAATCGGGCATGCTGTCAAAATTCCTCTTTCCGGCAGAGGGACAGTCAATAAATTGCCAGATACGTTACTCTCTCCCCACGGGGTCTAACGTGCCGCCTATTGTATACTGAGTAGCCAATCGCGTGGCTACAATTTCAAACAAGTTGACAACGCTTGACGACGGCTAGTTCCCAAAGATCACGGGCTCACAACTTATACATTATACCTTATTTTGAAACTTGTCTACAAGTGAATCGGCTCTATGGTAAAGTGGTTTAGAGCGCGCGCCTCGAATACAACGAGTTCGATTCCACACAAGCCAGTAACATTAAAAAAAAAAAAAATCTTCTTTCACAGTTTTATTTTATCTTTTCCTCTATTTTAAGCTATTAGAGCCGCATTCCACACTAAAACTTTGTTTTGCATTGGATCTCAAGCTCCAACACGGTCATGACCTCGATTTTTATTTATATAGTTATAGTGCAATGATATAAAATCCTGTGAAAGTATCGAACACTACAGTTTTAATAGATTAACGTACTTTGCGTGCGATCATTTGAATCAATAAAAACCCGTGAAAATTAACTGATACATCAATTTGCTTAATTATAAACTCAAACAAAGTTTTAGTGTGGAAGGCGGCTCTAATAACTTAAAATAGAGGAAAAGATAAAATAAAAAAGAGAAAGGAGAAAAAGAATTAAAGAAAAATGTTACTGGCTTGTGTGGAATCGAAGTCGTTGGATTCGAGGCGCGCTCTCTAAAACACTTTACCATAGAGCCGATTCACTTGTAGACAAGTTTCAAAATAAGGTATATAATGTATAAGTTGTGAGTCCGTGATCTTTGGGAACTAGCCGTCGTCAAGCGTTGTCAACTTGTTTGAAATTGTAGCCACGCGATTGGCTACTCGGTACAATAGGCGGCACGTTAGACCCCGTGGGGAGAGAGTAACTTATCTTGCAATTTATTGACTGTCCCTCTGCCGGAAAGAGGAATTTTGACAGCATGCCCGATTTGATGCTAACACGTAGTTTCTGATGAAGAATGAGAGGGCTTTTTCAAAGAAATGGGTTCATTTGGAAGAGTTAGGATAATGATTTCTCAAGTCTGAAAACTTCTGGGGTAAGAAAAACTATCTACCTTTCACCTGACGGAGGAAATTACGCCTATCGGATGGGTTTTCGTGAGAAAAATCGGCCTCAAGTGCCTCAAGTGCTGGTTTGAATTTGAGTGTGCAGCCTTTCCTTTCTTTTAGACAGAGAAGAGAGAAAAACCCAAAGTGAGAGAAATGCCCCATAACCGCCATTTCTAGACCCAGAAAAACAACAGGACAACAACAAACTCTTAAGGTAAGTTTGTTTTCTTTATCTGGGAATTTTGTGAAATAATAGTCACACAGTGCAAATACAGACCTTGGGCTGCCTGTGATCGAACTCCAGTAGACCGATCTAATACTTGAAAGAAGCCTTGGAAACCTTTCATTTGACTGATTTGACACATCCTTTGTATACCGTGGTAAGTAATATTTGCAAATTTAGTGAAATTCATTGTCAAAGTACTTACCAAAACGAATCAATCCCGCAAATCGGGTAGCGTTTATTCTAGTTACGTTCTAATTCACTGCGTTTAAACGAACGTTAAATATTTTCCACTTCAATTCCTCGTAATAATAACAGGACAACGTTTAGATGGTTGGATATACTTGTGCATCCCAACTAATAAAGTCTCTACGGCCTAAAAGGGGCGAAACATACAATATTGCAGTAAATAGTTCGTTAGACATTAAACCAGCTGACTCCCTGCACGGAGAGAATGGGTGGGCTTGTAACCTTGGTGGAACTGTTAGGAAACATGAGGGAGAGAGTTGAAAGGGCGTAACCGACTCTACTTTATACTAACAAATAACGTAACAATAGAATATCCCAGAGGGATATACTGCATGGTGACTCTGAATATAGCCCTGATCACGTAACCATTAAACATACCGGCGGAAAATACATTTTAATTGGTGCTCCTGCCTCTCAAAGAAAACTAAGTGAGACAACTGAAGTATATCAGAATTTGGGGCAATAAGAGTTCATGTTGTTTTATGGCGCTACTTGGCTTAATGCTTAACTCATTCATAGTTAATAGAGTGGAATGGTTATGAAACCCGGCAAACTTCAAAGGGGCTAACAAAGGCGCTGCGATTTATGTTGGAAGGGGGCAAGACAAAAGATTGTGCAGGGTCATAGTTCATTAGCGTCCCCTGAACGACTGAATTCACACGTTTCTATTGGCTGATTGATTAACACATTGGAATTTCTATTGTGTTTTGTGCAGGGTAGTGGTTGAAAAAAGCTAACAAAGACATATAACTAAGAAGGTCGCTGGGTTTCATAACCATTCTACTCTATTAACTATGACTCATTGTACCACTTTAGTGCTGAAGTCGCAATCAATAATTAATTTTCCTCAATTATTCATGACCAAAAATCCTGCTTTTCGTTGTTACATTTTCAGAAGCTTGGATATACGTTCGCTTACACTCTGAGACATCATGAAGAACTGCTGTCTGGTCCAGATGCTGGTAAGGGGCTCTCTTCCTCGGTTAGACTTCACTGTTCTCAGTGTAGGTCGTATCCTATTGGACTTCACTGATAACTGAAGAATCCCATTGTTTTAGGGTTGTCTTCCTTGCCGTAATTTTTACCAACTAATTTTGAAACACACGAGTTGTGTTCAGCGTGGTGGAGTAGTGTTTTATTTACCATAAGTTACAAATAAGTTCCTACTAAACCTGACGCCGCTTAGAAGAGTCGTGTACCTGTTCAGTAGCGAGTTTATGACGGTGATTTAATCAGTCGCATCTCATCTGAAGTCACTTACTAAAGATTTCCTAACTATGGTACATATACACCCCTCAAAAGTAACTAAACACTGAGTTTAGTACTCGGTGAAATATCGGTTTCATTTCCATTCCAAATTTGGCACGTCACTTGTTATTGGAATAAGTATTTAATATAATTATTTGCAATGATAACTGGAAGCAAGCCAGTAGTAGACAAGTACAATATTACCCTGACGGCAACAATCTACCATATATATTTTTATAACTTTTTAATTCAATGTAAACTGCTTTTAACAAATGCTCTTTCGGTAGATTTAGATTACCATGTTTCGCAAAACTATGTACTCTATTTCTTTATTTCTTATTTTAATCATCTTTTCGGGATCTTATGAGGTGTCGTTATTTTGTTGCAGGTGATAACTGTGAATTGGTTCGGTGAGACCGAAGGTTAGTTATCCCTCGCTGGTTTGTTTTTTGTTCAATAGACCCTTTCAGCTTGCCTCGCTGTTGTCTCATTTTAGACCACGTGACTTTTCCCTTGAGTAATGCGTTTTTGTTTTTCTGTATCCCCAGACAACAAACAGGCAAACTGAAAGGGTCTATTAGCACGAATTACGAATTGGCCGACTGAATATTAAATATACTAATCAAATACATTAATAATTCATGGTTCAGATTCGTCATGATTTGCATACATTTTTGCTTCGATTTTCTCGACCGAAATAGGTCGTATCGCCAAAATAATTGAAAGAAACGCGACTCTGTACAACTAGGATGTAGGGTACAATTGGAATGTAAACATTCACTTGAAAATGCTCCACAAGTTTGGGGTTTTATTGTTTCTGCAGAAAATCTCTCACAGCATTTTCTGTAGATTTTCAGTGTTTTCCTTCTTGATATTATTAGTCGTTCCTGGGAAGACCTGGGAAAGAAAGCATGAAAAGAAGCGAACGGTTTTGTTTTGGATAATTTGCTTTTCAACAGACCAATCCAAGGTAGTAGCCTCTTCTAATGAAGTTCAATCTCAAGAAGTGCAAAGAAATGTTAATCAATGTTTACACTGATATTGCCATCTACCCCTGGTCCTCCCGTTGTATACAATAACACCTTAGAGAGAGTTTGTAATTATAAATTGCTAGGGGTGTACATTACTAATGATCTTATACCTGGACGAACATGTCTCCCACATTGTAAAGAAGGCTACCTTATTCTTACTAATTTTCGCGAATACTTAATTTCGCGAAATTCCGCGAGTACTAATTTTCGCGATTCCAGGAAAAAAAGTGTATTTAATTTCGCGATTTTGCCATTGCTTTAAAGTGCCCCTACGATCAAATTTTGACATATCAATGTTTTTGCATATTCATAAAGTAGAGTTCATATATTATTACCAGTTCAAATTGTTTTTCGATACAACGACAGGAAGTCTTATTTTTTTAGCTCCGAATATTGAATCTACACGTCCGCCATTACTGGAAGCCGTGCCCTTTGTTCAGCTTTAAACAAAGGTTTATTCAACGGAAATGATGTCATACACTTAACGCTCGCCTGCAGAACACAACGCCTGGAGGCATATTTCTACTAAAAACGTCTTCACGTACATAAGAAGAAAGTTATATTTATCTTTGCGAGGTTGGCTACTTTTTTATGCACGCTATTTCGCGCCACGAGGTTGTCGTGTTAAAGTGCCTATAACCCCAAAAATTATTTTTTTGGAATTGAAACTTTAAACCATTATTTAGAACTTAAGGCAAAAATAGGAGGCTAAAACTCAACAGTATTTTTTTTACGGCGTTACAAAGTTGAGAACGAGAACATGTGGCCGTCAGTTTTCAATTCCCTTTGGGAGCCTGGAGACCAGTGGCCTGTGACGTATATGTAGTCAGGCGTTCGTTCAATCCCATACAAACGTCTCTTATTTCTGCGACTCTTGCAAGCTCACCACATGATAAATATCCAATGAAATATCACCAAACTTGGTAAATTTACTAATTTCGTTGTGCTCTTTCTTGTGATGGAGTTTATTTCCTATTGATTAGACTATAATAGGACATTTTTCCTTTTTGAATTCTTTTTCTTATTCAGATTTTCCAACTCCTTTGAGAATACCAAGACAATAGTCTAAATTAAAGGAACAAAAGAAACCGTGCAAAGGATTCTGGTAGTTGTAGTAAAATGCGCCCGATTGACGTCATAATTCCAGGCCCTCACCAAGACTCGCGCTGACTTCCAACTGGAAACAGGAAGCCCAAAACGGATGTTTTCGCTAACTTTGACGCCAGTAAAATCGTCGAAGTTTAGTTTTTTCACTTTTATTTTTTCGAATTCTTTGTCAGGGCGCTATACAGAATAGACGTAAAAAATTTTTTTTTGTGGGTTATTGGCACTTTAAGTGTATGACATCACTTCCGGTGAATAAACGTTTGTTTAAAGCTGAACAAATGGCACGGCTTCCAGCAATGGCGGACAGGATTTTACCGGTAAACTCTCCTAAAATTTGTGGTTTAAGATGCCCATTTGGGATTATTTTTTACTATTTCGGATATTTCTAATACTGATTGACCTATAGACACTGAAAAAGTGGCAAATCGAAATGGTAAATTTTCGTCGTAGTGGCACTTTAAACTCCCAAACCCTGATCCGAGGGCTCTGTTTACTGATTACTTGCGTTTACTAGCTGATTTACTAGCTGAAGATAACAGTGAATCAGAGGAAGAGTGCTTGTCGAAAACAAGACCAGAAATACATATTTTCAAGGACAGAAAGTGACAGTTTTAATTCAGAACAATTACCAGCAAGCCCGTGAATCACAACATTTAAAATTCATGTATTGTTTTCTTTTATAAAATAATCCACAGAAAATACGCGCTCTGATTGGTTGAAAGCCGTGTTTCTATAACTCTAGAGAAACATGGCAAATTATGCCGGCATCGTGGCCTTGAACTCAATTTGAAACTCGGCGAAATAATTACTATGTACACTTTTCTAAAAACATTGAGCACTAAATTCAATTCGACGAAGAACCAGCTACAGTATAGTATTGTAAGAAACGACAATGTGTTGTTAGTTTAGGAACAAGCCGATGTTTTATTGAACTCAAAACAATCTCAAAGTACGAATTACAACATTCATTTCTGTGGACAAAGTTGAGTTGCTCGCAATTTGTGCGATATTAAACAATCATTTTCGCCAAAACAGTCTATTTTGGCTGACTAAGCTCAATTAAAAACTATTGTTTGGTAGATTTAAGCCGGAGAACGTTTAAAAAAAATCCTGTCTTAAATATTTCTAACATGATCTAGATGCACAAAATAGAGGTTGAAATAGAAATGGAAATCAAAAGTACAGCAAAATGTGGAGCACAAACCTGACAAAGTTAATCAACATCCAAGTGCTACAGTCTTGTACAACTACATCCAACGCCGTCCCTTTCGACTACTCTTGGTTAATTGAGGAATGCGGTACGGTTCAGTATGACTCTCTACAAGTGCCGTAGAAGATGAGAATGGCAAGGAAATCTGATCAAGCCTGAAGTGTCTGATGAAAACAACCTGCCGTCCGTTGCGACCGCATGAGGCATGACACACAGCGAATCGACGAAGAACTATTCTAGTCCTTGGAAGACAGAATGTACAAAACAACTGATGACCCGAGGGATGACTTCCATGCTTTGTATCTCTAGATTTTAAAGAGAAATCCAAAATATCTTCCTTTCTTGCAACACGTCTTGATCTCCTGCAAACTTTGTTTGGTACGAAAACCGGCGCCCGCTTGCCTTGATCCACGCCGTAAAGTCCATGAGGCAAAATGAACTGTTGAACATTACGTGCTTCCGTGTATTATCAGTCCAGTTTTAGCATTAGTCCACAGAGCTTCTTTTTCTTCATCATTCTGTGTAATTTTGGGCTCCAATTAAAAGGTTTTTCGTAGCTAGGGAACTGTTTTCAAACTCACTGAATCAGATTGACAAAACTGACTGATTTAGTCATGTGATAAGTTCATGACGTACGACTGCACGAGTTAGGAGAATTTATGTTTTGATGATCATAATAAACGCGCGATTTTCCTTTGTTGTACTTATTTTCTGTGGATTATTTTATAAAGGAAATAGAAAACATTTCCCCGTGTTTCTATAGAGTTATAGAAACACTTGTGGAAGTTTGGAAGAACTCGAAATAGCTGTGGAAACACTCGCCCTTCGGGCTCGTGTTCCCACTGCCATTTCTCGTTCTCCCAAACTCCCACTCGTGTTTCTATTTAACAAATAAAGAAGCCTTAGCCATGTTTTATATTATCATAAAACACGATGGGCATTTGAGAACATGAGAGAAATGTTAAAGCACAAGCCGAAGGCGCGTGCTTTCAACATTTCTAGAGTGTTCTCAAATGACCAGAGTGTTTTATGATAGTATAAAACATGGATTTAAGGCTTCTTTATCTGTTTTATAATATAGATTTACGCGCGCGATGAAAGGAAACCGCCAGTTGAAAACTATATAACACGGCTAACCATGTTATATACTCTGATAAAACATGGCTTCTTAGCCAATCAGAGCGCGCGTACTATCGTATCTATATTATAATTAACAAATAAAGAAGCCTTAGCCATGTTTTATACTATCATAAAACACGATGGGCATTTGAGAACATGAGAGAAATGTTAAAGCACAAGCCGAAGGCGCGTGCTTTCAACATTTCTAGAGTGTTCTCAAATGACCAGAGTGTTTTATGATAGTATAAAACATGGATTTAAGGCTTCTTTATTTGTTTTATAATATAGATTTACGCGCGCGATGAAAGGAAACCGCCAGTTGAAAACTATATAACACGGCAAACCGTGTTATATACTCTGATAAAACATGGCTTCTTACCCAATCAGAGCGCGCGTACTATCGTATCTATATTATAAAACTCTATAGAAACACGGGAAATATTTTCTATTTCTTAAATATAATATGGTATTAAATTTCGCGTGTTTAATTTTCGCGTTCAATTTTTTTCGCGAGTATTAATGTTCGCTAATTTTTTTCCAAAACGCAAAAATCGCGAAATTTAGTATTCGCGAAAATTAGTAAGAATAAGGTAATAAGCGACTCTATGCCTTGCGTACGTTAAGAAAGTGCGGCTTAGAAGTACGGCAGATGGTGCGCGTTTATTGTACTGTCATTATATATAGACCTGTTTTAGAATACGCCCCTTTCTGAGCTGTGTTGTCTGTATATCCCAGTGACACAATAGAATCAGTTCAGAAGCGCGCGTTACATTACGTATTGTCCTCCCTTGTCAGTCTTACGCCGATGTTTGTCTGCACCGTGTCTCTCTACGCTTTATCAAAGGAGAGAACGGATGCTTGTGCCTGTTAATTCAGTCTCTTGTGCCGCGTCATACTTTTCGGCTTCGTTATAATTTGCGTGTTGGCCGCACTTCTGTAGCACCTATTCTGCCGAAAACTAGGCGCTTTTAAAATTTTCACCATTAAATACCAGGAACATTTCATTTAGATAGTTGTATTATAGTTGTATTATAATACATTATATTTAACAATTATTCACTGAAGTCGAAGTGACTATTGGTATATTCACCAATATTCACTGAGACTGAAGTGAATAATTGTTTTTGTATAATTTCATCAGTGAATATCAGAGAAATTAAAACTAGACATTATAATAGTCTGACCTTTGACCCTTTAAGTTTTACAAGCGCAAGCGTGCATGAGAAGATATTTTTATGACAAACATTTCCGTAATCACATGCCGATACGGTTCATTGCACAAATCCACTCGACAAGAGACTTGCAGGGACTACAAGAATGGGATTTCTAAAGTTGGAAATACCGAAAAAACAGTCCAAATACACACTAGAATTCAAGTTGAAGCAGCAATCTTCACTTTTAAAACCTCGTACCGTGTTACAAAGAGAGGAAATGCGGCTAAAATGAGTGGAAATGGGCAAAACTCAAAATCTGCCACGGCGAGTGATTTATCGAAAGGAACCGCTTTCATGAGTTCAATTCAAAGGAAAAATTCCTGGAAACTACGAACTTGTTTTGTGGATTATAGCCATCACAGAATTAAAGACAATGGTAAATCAAGAGACACACGATTTCGGTATGAGTTAGAGCTTGAAAACACACGGAGAGCGGCGAGAGAAAAGCATAACATTAACACTATTCACTAACAGAAACTGGCTCCCTGAATGAAACTAGAACTTGTTGTTTTTCTATCAAGAACTACGAGGAAAATAACTCAGGTAAGTACACTCTTTTTGAGTCGAACCGCTCCCAATTTTTTGTAGGACAAGGTCTCGTTGTGTTATTTATTGCTCTAAGTAGACGTTATTTCCTTGTGAAAGTTTGTAATTCACGAAGACATGAGGGCTGAATAAACTCACCGACCCGAAACTCGTAAGTAAACTTTGTTTATGAAGGCTTGTGGATTAATAAAAAGCTTCAAGTTTAGCCATACTTACTTAGTTGCTTCTTTGGTGGGATTTGGAAAAGCTTTTTATTTCATATTATTTAGTTCTTCGTGAGAAACATCGGTAAATATGCGAGCGGCCATTTTGGTAAATGCTTTATATGTTATATTCACCTCCAGGCGCTCTGCAGGTGAATATAGCGACGTATGACGTAATTCTCGACCAATAAGAGCACGGGAATCTCTATATTCACTGATGAAATTATACTAATGGCTATTATGTAATATTATTGTAGTTATAGATATGTAATTGTAAATAGCTTAGTGTATATATTTGTATTACTCTTCCTTGTAATTCAGATAGCATACTGCAATAAGGAATGAATAAACTATTATTACTAGTATACCTAACAGGTAGTGAATGCTGCTCCGCTCAGTTAAGGAAGTGTATTAGAAGAGAACCTGCAGTAGCACTTTGGCAGGAAATAGATTACTGGGTGATAAAAATGCCAAGGTGTTAGGTGAATATATTTTGTAGTTCTGGGGCTTATCGGGCGACTGAATCCTGTTTAAGCTGTGGTGTGTATCTCAAAAGTTGTCCCGATTTATTTTCATTTTGTCCTGACATATCAACGATCTCCCGGTAAATCCTCTGAGTCTACCAATTCCCGACATTTTCTTAAGATTCCCGGCACAAAAAACTGCTGCTCTCCCCGGTGAAGTTTAAACACAGGAAATCAACTGTAATTGAGAATGTAATTGTAAATGCTAATTGTGTTTTGAACCGGCTGCTTGACTTTATCGAAGGTCAATAGAAGAAAATTACTTGCTGCTCACCATCTTGATAACAGGAGTTGGAAACTGATAGTTCACACAGAGTTCGCCTACACGTCTACACGTCAACAAATTCATGATTACACAAGGATCGCATACACAGAAATGCATTAAAGAACGGTTGAACGTAGTTAGCTTCCACCTCGTGTAATGTCACGTGACGATCAGATCCGTGCAAAGCATTGTGGTAAAAAAAGATAATAGAAGTGCTTCAAATGGTTCTGCTCTATCAGGAATAGCCACGAATATAGACCTAAATCAAGCTAGCTCTGACCTCTGGTTTATTTACTTCAATCTACTCCGTAGCGTGTCACGCAATAATATAACACTCCACATAAACATAACAATCATGTAGGCCGATCACGTGCCTGGTACATCCTCCTCGTTTTAAGAGAATAACAATACTCTAAAGACAAGATGACGTATGGTTGCCAATATACATAAGGAATCAGGTATAAATAAATGAGATGCACGAAGTGATATGGGTTCGTGTCCATGTAAAATGATTTACGATTATTAAATAAAACAAAACGTCTAATGTCACTCTCCGTATGTCACGCTATTTCTGGACGTAGTACGCACGTAGTCCTTTGTTGGTAACTTTGAGTATTGTGGAGTGAACATAATCTTTTAAGTAACCAGGAGCCCTCCTCGAACGCTGAGGCCGCACTGGCTCCTTTGGCTGATTGGTGTGCGCGGTAGGAGGACTGGTCTGTGAAGATGTAAGAGGCTAGTTCGTTCGCTCATGTTGTAAGGCAGGTGCGATCTGTCCTTGAAGGTCTCGCCCCGGCGAGCTTTCACCTGGCTGAGCCTGTTTCGATGTTGTCATGGCTTCCGGACTCTCCGCTGATTTCTTCATATGGTACCGGTTTCTCCGGTACACATCCCCTTCCCGTGTTTCAACGCTGTATGACCGTTCATCCAGCCTAGCCGTCACGGTTGCTTTCTTCCAGGGTTTTTTCCCAACCGAAATGGTTTTAATCGCACTACGTCGCCTTCTTCCAGCACTGGCAGGTCTTTCGCAGTACGATTGTAGAACTTAGCCTGCTGCTTTTGTCGCTTATCCAACTCCTTGATTTCCTTCTCCGGCTGCACAACTCTGGGTTGCAACAAGGTTTTTGTAGTTGGAAGAAAAGTCATCGTCCTCCTGTTCATTAGGCGCTGGGTTGGGCTCGACTCCAAACCCTGGGTTGGCGTGTTCCGGTAGTCGAGAATCGCCAGAAGGGCTCTGTTCCGGATTCAAGTGATTTGCGGAGAAGCTGCTTAGCTGTTTTCACCGCTGATTCCGCCTTGCCATTGGCCTTGCTGTTGCCCGGACTGCTCGTGTTATGTTCAAAGTCCCCATGTCTTGGCAAACTTCGCAAATTCTTCTGCACTGAATTGTGGGCCATTGTCACTGATTAAACGATCCGGGCAGCCGTATCGGGCAAAATGATTCTTAAGGTTTAAGATGACTGTCGCTGCACGGGTGTTCAGTAATCTATCTATCTCCCAGAAGTTGCTATAATAGTCCACCGTGATTAAGAACTCTTTGTTGTCAAACGTAAACAGGTTAACACCGACCTGCTCCTACGGACGGGTTGGAGTCTCGTGAGGCATCAGAGTCTCTTTCTGGGGACTTGTTTCATACGCTCGGCACGATTCACACGCTGCAACTAGCTCCTTTATTTCGGCGGACATTCCTGGCCAATCGAGCGTTTCTCTCGCTCGTCTCAGACATGACTCTGCCCCTTGGTGGGAGGAATGTAGCTTCTGCTTCATTTCTTGGCGCATGCTGCTTGGAATGACTATTCTTTGCCCTCGGAATATCATTCCGTCCTGCATCGCAAGCTCGTCCCGCACACTGAAATAAGGCGTTACAGGTGTCGGTAATTGCTTCCTTTCCTCAGGCCATACGTGCAGTATGACATCTTTCAGCAGCTGTAAGGATTCATCTTCACCGGTCGCGGACCAAATTTGTTGTAGCCGCTCACTCGAGATTGGGAGGAAGTTTGTCAGATTGACGTTCTCGAACTCAGCTCCCGACGGGTGCGTAGTCGTTGGTAGGAAGGCTCGCATGTTCTTGCATGTTCTTGCCTCGCTCGTACTGTATACTCATCATCATGCCTTGCAAGCATCGCGGAGCACAGGTAAGTTTTTTTTTTAGGATAGCTTCAAGGGGCTTGTGGTCGCTCTGAACTCTGACGTGCCGGCCAAATGTATACTGATTAAACTTCTCAAGAGAGAACACTATGGCCAGCATCTCCTTCTCGATTTGAGCATATCGCTGTTCGCGGTTTATGTGAGTGCACGACTGACGTATGCGATCGGTTTTCCGTTTTGCAACAGAGCAGCCCCAAGTCTCTTCTGGCTCGCATCGCACTGGAGTTCCAACTCGCTGTTCGGATCGTAATATCTTAAAACAGGCGCATCAGTGACAAGCCTTTTGACTTCTTCGAACGCCTCCTGCTGCTCTTCAGCCCACACGAACTCCGCATCTTTACGAGTCAGGCGACGGATTGGTTCCATGCTGTCTGCTAGTCTCGGTAGGAATTTCGCTAGATAATTCACGAATTCGTTGAGCCGCTGTACCGCCTCTACGTCTGTAGGTATCGGCATCTCTCGTACCGCTTTCGCCTTAGCAATGCATTGTGGTAAAAAAAAAATCGAGATTTGGACCCGCTTACAGACTAGTATACCTAACAGGTAGTGAATGCTGCTCCGCTCAGTTAAGCCGGAAGTGTATTAGAAGAGAACCTACAGTAGCACTTGGCAGGAAAAATATATTACTGGGTGATAAAAATGCCAAGGTGTTAGATGAATATATTTTGTAGTTTTGGGGCTATCGTGCGACTGAATCCAGCTGTTTAAGCTGTGGTGTGTATTTATTTTCATTTTGTCCCGACATATCAACGATCTCCCGGTAAATCCCCTGAGCCTATCACTTCCCAACATTTTCATAAGATTCCCGGCACAAAGAACTGCTGTTCTCCCCGTGAAGTTTAAACACCGAAAATCAACTGTAATTGAGAATGTAATTGCAAATGCTAATTGTGCTTTGAACCGGCTGCTTGACTTTATCGAAGGTCAATAGAAGAAAATTATTTGCTGCTCACCATCTTGATAACAGGAAAGATCTTGCTCTTTGGAAACTGATAGTTCACACAGAGTTCGCCTACACGTCAACAAATTCAGTCATGATTACACAAGGATCGCATACACAGAAATGCATTAAAGAACGGTTGAACGTATTAGCTCCAACAATGCAGATTCCACCTCGTGTAATGTCACGTGACGATCAGATCCGTGCAAAGCAGTGTGGTAAAAAAAGACAATAGAAGTGATGCATTGTGATAAAAAAAGAGAAATCGAGATTTGGACCTGCTTACAGATTAGAACTGCTGCCTTGCTCGCTCGCTTCAGGCTAACTCGCTGCGGCAGCAATTAGAACTATTATTATTACAGCAATTATTATTATTATTATTATAATTATAAGCAGGCTCCTTTAAAAGGAGGAGCCCATAATGAACTCCTGTTATTAGGTAATTTCCACCATCTTCTTGTAGGGGTTGCAAACATGGCGCAACATACAGTATTTGTATGGGAATCGGATGCCAAATAATTCTCATAAAATCGAATTTCTGAAATATTCACTGTCTGCAAACTTAAGATACCAGGTAAAAGATTAACTGATAGAAATTTGATGGATGTAGCTGTACTGGGAAGCGTGCAATCGTGTTTTCAGATTCCCATACATTTGTCTGTAACAACGCCTGAAATACAGCCGTCTCCTCACACGTCCTCGGCGCGGCTCAGTTCTGTAATCTATTAAATGTTCTACTGCTGTAATAACTTTTTGTATAATTATGAAAATAGTGCGAATAAAATGAATCTGAATCTGAATCTGCAGTGGTGTTTTGCATAATGCAGATTGCAGACTGCGGAATGCAAATTATTATACACGGTCAGCGGAAATACCATGAGCCGTAAACCACGTGCTAGTAAACCAAGTCGTAGTCTAGATGGCTTCGCCAGTGCACATTAACTCATATAAAGTAACTAAAACCCTTACCGTACCATAAAACATACCCTAACACGTCAGGTAAACGACGAGGTTTTAGGGCTAATTTGTGCCTTAAGGGTAAACATGGCAAAGTCATCTTGACACGAGAACAACTTTGAGTACGTGGTTCGCACCTCATGGTATTTCCGCTGACCATTTTTTCTAATTTGCATTCTAGTGATTATGCATTATGCACAACAATCACAGGGGCCGTTTGTATTTAATCTTATAGGATCACAGTGTCGCAAAATATCGCGAAGAACATGCATATTTGAATACGAAATAACGATAAACATAAATTTGCCTCACTGTTGGCTTTGTCTTCCCCAGCGCTGCTTACACACATCCCGCACAGTCTCCCTTTCTTGTCGTCCTTGTGGCTTACAACGGCAAAGCTTTGCGATTCTGGAAGGTTTTGCGTTCGCTGTATACTTCATAACTAAAAGAAAATCCGTTTCGTGTTCAAATATACATGTTTTTCGCGATAATCTGAGATGTTTTGATCCTTTCCGTTTCGGTACAGACTACATACGTTGTGTTAGCCCCGTGTATTGTCGATGCCTGACGGCTGTCAATCAGCACATTGAATCTGACCAATCAGTGGTGATACCAGTTTCTGGTATCAGTGAAATGTTTTTTCATGCAGGCCGGGTTAACACGCTCTTCCCTCTTCCCTTCCCCTCACCAGTCCCTCTCTTCTCTTCTATCCCAAGAGAGCCTGTTCACAGGCTAGGAATACTAAGATTAAGTCAAAGCTCTTGTCAGTCAATATCAGGAAAATTAGTCCAAATGGTGTTAATCCAGAAAGTACCAGATTCTGAAGAATAGTGTGTTTTCACGTGACGTCATCAAAATTCTAAATCTAAAATATGAGATCTAGAAAGCTCAGTGTTCTTTTTATATGATTTAGAGATCGGTATACTGAGTTTTGTTCGAAAATTTCATGTCGATACGATGGTTCGCTTTCGAGTTACAGGTTTTTGAATTTTGTGCCAGCCCAGCTCAGCGTGTTTTCTAAATGCAAAGAAAATTCATATATTTTGGCAAGTTTAGCATTTTAGACTTGACAAACTTTTAAAAGTGTGATATCTAAATCGTTTTGAATAGAAAGCTAATCATGGAAAAAAATCAGCTTTATTTGTAGTAACATTGTCGGCCACCATCTTGGTGTACCAAAGGCTGACACCAACATGGCGGCCGCATACTAATTAACTAAAATTTTCAAAGATTATTTCCCCCCAAAAATAATATTGTTGGAAAGTACTCTATTGCACCAACTGATGTTCGTCATTTATATATTCTTGCCTGCTCTATACACAACATCTAAAATGATTGTATTTTCTGCATTTTCTGTATTATTTTTTTTGCGTGACGTCAGTAAAAACATCAAATTGACCGCTCGGTCGTGCGAAATAATTATTAGGACAGACAGACAACGATCGTTTATTGGCACTTTGTAAAAGACTTTTACATGAGTGGGAGTCCAATAATAGAATGAATAAAAACGAAAAGCTAGCTATCTAAAGGCAGTGCCTTGTTTCTCTTTTGGAAGCAATTTTTGTCAGCAGTTAGGTGTTGAAATTGTTGGATGACAATTGGTGAGAAAATGTTTTTCATCTTCCTTTTCAATGGTACAAAAAAGGGCGCCGACTCTCTTCGTTTTTTTTTGGGGGGAGGGGGTTGTAAGGACGTACACGTCTCCCCTTTTCAATCATTAAATTATGATTGCTTATTCTTAACTTAGTGAAATTCGGCGTTTTATATTATTTATTTGTAAGAGATAATCCTCTAGCGCGACCTCTGTTTTAAAGGTACAGAAGGTTCTTAATTTGTTTTGCTGATTAGAGTTATTTCTATTGTCGTGAAACAAGCTAGAGAGGCATTCATGTCTTTCCATATCTCTGGCTCTGTTGAGAAATACCTTGAGTTGAGTTTCCATGGATAGACCTTTATATATTATTATTTTTTTTGGGGGGGGGGGGGGGGGGATTGTGGCATTTTTTATCTCACAGTTATATTCAAGTGCAATAATTTTGTTTTCGCGAGTATACAAATGGCATTTGCATGAAAAAAATTTATTCGGTTTGTTGTGCATGATATTTTTTTCTTCCCGGTCGGTCTTCTGCATGAATTGTTTTTGGCAAATATAGTGGTCCATCCCTTAGAAATTTGTTATAGTCATCATTCACAGTTTAATGTGCAAACTACAAAGCCCGCTTTTTGGTTTCTCAAAACTGAGGTGTTTTCGTTCTACTTGCATTTTATACGATTTCTGTCTTAATTTGCCGCTCTCAATCAACTAGCCTGTGAACAGTATCATCCTCTTGATGTGGAGAAATGGGACGATTATCACCGGACTCCAGAAGCCACTCAAGCATTTTGAAATGAGTAATACAGTACAGCTCGAGACGTATATTCTGTTTGGATACAATATAATGTAGCTGTATTGTTTATGTACTGCTCGTTCTAACGGATAGGATGTTTTTTAATTGTTCGGTAAGCCAATATTGTGGCTCGATTCGAGCTTACTGTTTGGCTCTTTGAAATTTGTTGCATATTGCTAGTCCAGGATGTGACGCGTCATTCTGCCCGATGGAAGACAATGCCGTGTTTGCATGTGGTTATGTACTGATAAAACGCGAACACGAATTCAAAGGAGCAAAGATTATATTTTCTTAAATTTTACTCATTTCTTTTTCATAAAAATGTGAATACTCAAGAAGTTGTGCAGGAAAGCCATTAAGAGGCTCATGTTTCCATTGACAACTCTTTCGTGGTGACATATCAGTATGCTATGTCAACACGCAGAAACTGTTTTTCAATCAGTAACATAATTAGAGAGCCGGCGCAAGCGCTTCTCCTCTCACTTCTGTGATCATGACCCGAGATCGATTCCCGATCGCACCTCCATATATGAGTTGAATCTGTTAATATTTCTCTCTTGCTCTGCCGTTTTTCCCCCTGATTCTCTGGTTTTCCATCCTCCTCAAAAACCAACCTAGCTAAATTCCAATAGTCCACTTCCGAGATATGCCTCACCTCCTACGTACAAAGGAATCAATACGAGGCTCCATGCATAATGCTCAGTCGTTCGTGACAAACTATCAAATTGCTGGAACTCGTGTCCCCAATTAGTAGATTCCTTGTAGGGTCAGCTAGAAGACTTGACACTTTTGAATAAAGTTGTTTTGGATAAAGTTGAATAAAGTTGTCTGAACAGTTTGAAAGATAGGAGGAAAACAGAAACCTTATATGGCGATATACAGCTATTAAAAAAAACGACAAGCGACGACCGAAATGGACTGTGGTTTTTGCTGAAAGTTTTGGGTAAAAAAAAGACTACTATTAACACTGTATTAATGGTCTACTGCGAATCCATTTTCGAATTGCAACGTAGTTTATTCGTTTCGCACAACTAGACAGTTATAACCACAATCCAATTACTATTTTTTGCAACCAATTACTATTTCAGTGTGATAGTTGTTTGATATTTTCTCAGTTTTTCATATTAATAATTATTTTAAGTGAGTAGTTTACTGGTGTGATTTTTGCTATTTGTCCTATTATGTTTTTTGTGTGTTGTGTGTGTGTGTGTAAATGAGTGCCCGGCCAAAAATATAAACTTCAATATGCAAGCTGACAACCTGGCATTTTTAACCTTTAGGTTATTTCGGGTTGCCAGTACCCTTGTACTTTTTAAAACAAAATAATAATTGTAGCATTCAATTTATAGGGTAATAAAAGAAGATTGTTGTTGTTGGCTGGGAATGTCGTTTGCCGTTTGTCCGGGAAACTTTTACTGAAATATATGTAGCTGTATAACAAACATTAGACAGTCTTTATAAACTGAATATTTATCTTACAGCGAGCACAAATGTTGCACTTAGAAAACCAACCAGTCAGTCAAGTACGTATAACATAGGCAGGGCCTCTAATGCTGTAGATGGAAGTAGGAATGGAAAATACTCTAGTGGTTCTTGTACCGAGACAAACAATGAGGCTAATCCATGGTGGAGGGTTGATTTACAGCAAAGCCAACTCCTCTCCAATCTGTACATTGTTAACAGGTAGGACTGGACCTTGAAATTGTTAGGTTCAACTTATCATCTCATTACGTTAGACAATTCTAAAGGCATAATAATAATAATAACATACTATGTTTAGACAGGTTGCCCATATCATAGTTATGTAACATAACTAATAAAGTAAAATAATGTTTAGATAGGATATATAGTTACAACTAATTAATAACAATTATAAGTCAGTAAAAATTGATAAAAATGTATATGCAATAAAAAATAAAATGCGCTTTAAAATTGGCTAATGAGTTCGAATCTCGTATTTCGGATGGGAGGGAATTCCACTCTCCGCCGTTGACTAAGTGTCTTCCAGCCCAAAGTCTGGAGGGCTTCTGTTGAGGACGAGAAAGGGGAGGCGTCTAAAATCACTTTAGCAGCCTTGTTCTGGATTATTTGTAGACTATTCATGATGGTAACATTGTCTTTATCCCCCCATACGATATCAGCGTAATCTAAAATTGGCAATATCAGGGCATTATATAGAGTTAAACGGGCTCGCCGGGGTAGTAAATGTCTAATACGTCTTAAAAGCCCAATGCGTTGATTGGCCTTTGATATAATAGTGTCAACATGATCGGACCAAGTCATGGTTTCATTAATAGTGACTCCTAAATATTTGATTGTATTGGTCCGATCAAGTGTGACACTATCTATAATAAGCGAGACACTACCACACTACTTTAACTTGTGAGCACTTCCAATGAACATAAAGTTCGACTTTTTTATCTTCAGAGTCAAAAGATTATCATTAAACCAATTTGCAACATTGGATAAATCACTATTATTTAGCTTCATTTCGATATCCTTGGGAGATGACGAGGAGTAATATATAACAGTGTCGTCGGCGTACATGGAAACTTCACATGACTTGAGATAGTTTGGCAAACTATTGATGTAAATAAGAATCATGAAAGGGCCGAGTATACTACCATGAAGCACCCCGACTGGGACGTGATTACAAGATGAATGATTGTTGTAAAAACGCATACAAACGAGAGGAAGACTTGAAAAACTATGAACTGCCCATCGATCATATGCATGCATGGGAAGGGATTGGGGCTGAGTGTCTGTATTGTTTTATATCATTTTGCTCCAAAACCATACAAAAGTATCTTTATTCACAGAGAAAGACAACGATAGGTACTTTCCTTATTTACTATGCTTGGTGTTTTTTGAGGTTTCGCCTTTATTTCGCCGGTTGTATTTTCAATGAAGATGCGGTTTTTCTTGCTGAACCCTGAAATAGCTATATCAAAACGCGATTGAACATCGTTCAGACTGTAAAGTTGTTATATGCCATTTAACACGTAGGTCTCATCAGGATCAGTTGCAAAGGCGCGAATCCCTTCCTTTCAATAATGCACCGTTCAGCAATAAATTAATGAATAAATTAAATACGCTGAGGGGTGGAACATAATCAGTCTCAGTTGATTATCGTGATCAGTTTAGAACAGGAGGTGATACAGTAGGTACATAATATCTCTATTGTTTATCGTGATCCGTTTAGAACAGGAGGTGATACAGTAGGTACAACTGATATCTCTGTTGATTGTCGTGATCCCTTCAGAACAGGAGGTGATACAGTAGGTACATAATATATCTGTTGATTATCGTGATCCGTTTAGAACAGGAAGTGATACAGTAGGTACATAATATATCTGTTGATTATCGTGATCCGTTTAGAACAGGAACTTCAACTTCATACTTCAACTTCAACTTTATTAATATTTATACACGGAATTCTAACAGATAAGAAAAACTGATTTACATAGAAGCCGTGTTAACTACTATTAAATATATAAAAATACAGAATTGTCAATGTAATAATAATAATATAAAAATATATATACTATACTAATAATATGATATCCTAAAATTATGAAAACTACTACATACTATTATCAATTTTAAAAACATCATTGGTCTTTTAGGACGGCGACTGTTTTGATTTTGTTTTTAAAAGAGCCTAGTGATTTAATTTCACGTAATTCTGTTGGAAGATCATTCCATGTCTTGGCGTCGTGATATAGTAGGTACATAATTAGACTTTCTCAAAGTCCTTCTTAGCCCCCCCGCACGAAGGACTTTTCCCACTTGCAGCGCGCCAAATTTACCGGTTGATTTTTCAACCGGAGGCGTGGCTTATGACGTACTAAGATTTGCCCAATCACAAAGCGTCAATTCTTCAGGCATTGTATGTTGACGTGTCAAGTCAGTCGACCATGGATGTGGTATTTACAATTTGAGTGTACTCAGAAAGAGTTTGTCAAAGGCGCGTATACGTAATATAAGCTCCGCCCTTGAAACGTGTTTTTGCTCCAAAATATAATTGCCCGATTCAACTTCCTGCAAGTGAAACAAGTCGAACTCGCCTCTCTCTTCGATTCTCGCGCTCGCTTTTTGACCCAGTAATCGCTTACTCAGTTACTAAGCGAGTTCGATTTGGAGCAAGTCTAGTACATAATATATCGTTGGTTATCATGATCAGTTTAGAACAGGAGGTGATACAGTAGGTAGATAATATATATGTTGATTATCGTGATCCGTTTAGAACAGGGGCCGTAGTACACAATGCAAGGTACATAAAAGCTATATATGTTGCCGGTTTATCGTGATATTTAGAGCAGGGAAAGATACACTAGGCACATAATGTATACCTCTGTTGTTTATCGTGATATTTAGAGACTACTGCTGTGGTGACAGATTGAGCAACTTTGAAGTTCGAATCGGTGACAGTCTTGCAAACAACGGCAACGACAATCCAAAATGTGGCACTTTCTACTCTGTCCCCCAGGGAAAGGGTTTGTCTATCGATTGTTTACCACCCCTCCGTGGACGGTACGTGAATGTCCGCATCCTAGCAAGCAATGGAATATTGACACTGTGTGAAGTGGAGGTCAGGGTCTTTGATGAAGGTTTGTTGGCATTGTTTATTATCTCTTTACTGTAAATACTCGAACGCACACTGACAACAAAATCAACCTCGAAATTATGATTATTTTCTGTTGAAATTTTTAGAATAATTAGACGATTTTAAAATATTTTTTGGACTATCACAGAATACGTTTTAATACCTAATTCTAGTAAGAATGAAAGTCCGAAGACTACAGCAAAGCTGATAAACAACGTAAAATTCTAACACAAAGCATTACGGTTAGCCACGCCTAATTCTAGTGCTCCCTTGGCTGACGTATTTGACTGAGTTCCGTTCACTGGGTGAGAAAGACACACCCCAAGACACTTTTTGGCTATGTTATTGTAAGCACATAGCTGCTTTAATTAACTTTTTTTCTGAATATCTATTAGTATTATATACAAAACTCGTTTAGTAAGAAATGTAAGTACAAACTAGATGAAAGGAACACTGGAGATATCTAACCATTGACAGACTTTGGAGTTAATGTGTGTAAGTAGTATTTACAGCAGAACGAGTGGCCGGTATTGTATGTATAGATTTAACAAATAAAGAAGCCTTAGTTATGTTTTATACTATCTTCAAAAACTCATGAATAATTCATGAGCATTTTGTCCAATCAGATGAAGCGAACACAAAGCATTACGGTTAGCCACGCCTAATTCTACTGCTCCCTTGGCTGACGTATTTGACTGAGTTCCGTTCACTGGGTGAGAAAGACACACCCCAAGACACTTTTTGGCTATGTTATTGTAAGCACATAGCTACTTTAATTAACTTTTTTCTGAATATCTATTAGTATTATATACAAAACTCGTTTAGTAAGAAATGTAAGTACAAACTAGATGAAAGGAACACTGGAGAAATCTAACCATTGACAGACTTTGGAGTTAATGTGTGTAAGTAGTATTTACAGCAGAACGAGTGGCCGGTATTGTATGTATATATTTAACAAATAAAGAAGCCTTAGCTATGTTTTATACTATCTTCAAAAACTCATGAATAATTAATAATAATAATAATAATAGTCTTTATTAACAAATATACCACATCAAACGTGCAATATTTTACAAAATATATAAAAGGAAAAAGAAGAAATATATATAAAAATATAAATCTAGTAACAGTCAATTATGTTTTCACAAAGTGAAAAGACATCTATTTATAAAAATGGATTTGAAAAATTCATGAGCATTTTGTCCAATCAGATGAAGCGAATCACTCACGTGCATGCTCCTTTATATCCGATAAAACGCCTATATAAAACTTCATGGTTGGAGCCTTTTTCCTTTGTTCAACAAAGCAAAAAGGCCTCAACCATGGCCACACTCGTACAGTGAAAATCGTATAAAGACCCTCCTAGTCAATCCTCATGAAACCAAGGGCTTAACCGTGAATCTTCATAAAGACCCTCACTTGTACAGTGAAAGTCCTTAAAAAGACCTGCACGGGAAATCTCAATTCATAAGATGAGACTCAGGGTTGCTCAACCAACAGTCTAACTGCAATGACTTCAGGAGCTCGAAGACAAAGGCCCCTTGGCTCACAGTTATTTATACATAACCGGCCTAATATGGGACCCAAATTTTCGCTCCATATTTCAACTGCGCATGTCAGTGACGCACAACGTAGCTCTAAACAAATAATTATTCGCTTTTCATCTAAATTTCTGAAAATTATTATCTTTTAGAAGTAATGTTTTTGAAGCCGTTTAATAAACTCGCAGCACGTGTTTTATCAGACTCATAAAACACTGCTGCTCCGGCGTGTTTTGTTAACACGGTACACGCAGAACGAGTTTTTAATATGACTTCAGTCGCAGACAATACCTGTATTCATAAACCACTAGGAATTATTGTTTGCTTGGTATTACGCTGCATATAATTATTAATCACAAGGCTTGTTATTGTTATTTTCTGTCATTTCAACAAACGGTTCTAATCATCGCCAACAATCACAGACATTGCGCCCGCGGTACATAAGCGGTTTCTACCATACATGACTCATATTTTACAAAGAATGCATGGAAAAACAATTTTGCAAATACAAGCGAACATAATAAATATAATCACCTTGCCGGACCAGCAGTCCAGTATACAAGCCAAAATAATCTGATTGGTGCAAAAAGTTTGATGAATTACTTGTGTTATGCTTTTCCTTTCCACTACACACTACTGCGAAGAAAGTCAAAGTTGACAAGTTTATATTTTTATATCAATATTGATTACTCAATTTGCCGGACTGGCTACACATACTAGACCTGGTTTTCGTTCGTAATCCAAAATTATACACTCGGACCATTAAGGTTTTCATTTTCCGTTCTCCCATAAAGTCGCTACAAATCGAACTAAAATGCAACACGATGCTCCATCCGTCGTAGTTGTTTTCGATGCGTGCGGAATCGATGAGAATTTCAAGGTGATTTTACCCAGAAAAATCACTCGGACGTTCACATACCTCAACTATCAAAGCATGCAGTTAATTGTGGGATAGCTGTAAAAACGGTAGATTTGGTCAGCAGTTAAACCTGCGAGCCTGCGAACATTTCACTTCCGGTAAAAAATTCGCGCGAAAACTAAAATAACCGCATGATTTCCATCTCACTCAGGAGCGTAAAATCACAATTTTTCCAAATGTCACCCTTGATCTGTCATTTCATTGGACATCAAGATTCACCTGTCATTTGAATGGACATCAAGATACCTCCTCAGATCTTCATGTTGTGTTTCATCGTGTATCAAGGCACGTGACCAAAATAGGTTGACCTGATTGGCTGTTGAACTTATTAATTATTCATGAGATCGAGAATTGCAGCAGTGTTTTATCATATTTACAAACACAAGTGCTGTGAATTTATTGAACGGCTTCAAAAACGTTGATGTATAAGTCATATTAGACATGTTATCCAGTTATTTTGGCGATACGACCTATTTCGCCCAATAAACTCAAAGCAACAGTTTATGTAAATGAGGACCATATCTATATCACATTTAAAACCACTGATTACATTTATTTATTTTGCTTTTTTCCTTCGTTAATTATTAATGATTTTTGAACGGTATATACTGATCCGTGCCGGCCAGGTGAGTATCTGTATATGTAGATCAGATACAATACGGATACTGATCCGTGCCGGCCACTGAGGTGAGTATCTGTAGATCAGATACAATACGGACGCGAATTCTCTAAATTACTTCTAAACCCTTATCTTAAACTATCTAAAATTGAACAATTGTCTGAAATTTTGATGAAAAGCGTAAAAAATAGAGTTTGGTGGTGTCACGGTCATGCGCATTAGGAAAAAAATCCGGTCCCATGCAGTGGTGATATGGTCTGCATGCATCAATACGGGAGTTTTTTTTACCGCGTGAGGTGAGTGATCGGTTGAAGACCTACCTCATATATATACAGCTATTTCAATTAACGTTGTCTGGGAGAAGGCAATATGGCATTGGGGAATTCGAATGGCGTATTAGGGTACTCCCAGGCTGAAATTAGTTATGGTCTAACATTTACTGCATTAGTAGTTGATACTGCATAAAATTGCTAAGTTGCCTCGTTCGATAAATTTAAAATGCCAGCGCACACACCGAAGACTTGATATGGAGGGTTATATTTATAACACAAATGGTAGTACGCTACCATTCTCGCTAAAGCCGGTAAAGAGGCTTTTTAGAAGAAGTAAGCTTAAACACATTTGAATATTACAAATCGTAGCGAATCAATACTGCATTATATAATGAACTGTTTTGTTCACGTGCGGCTACGTACTGTGCTGCAAAGTTCAAACATGCTAGCCTGGTTTACATTCAAAAATGCGATTTGTTGTATCTAGTAAGACATCGTTCGAGGCTCCGTTGGCGTCAATAATAAGTTCTTAGACACCTTAAAAACAAATTATATTTTGAACGTTCACAGTAGCGTCCCGATATCGTTAATTCTAAATTGGCTGAGTGTGGACGGGTAATAAAAAAAAGGCTTCGAAAGACACCGATGAATGCATGTGTAAATAATTAACTGTTGAGTGACATCACTCGAGCTGACGTTTACGAGTTTCCGTAGCCTGCGAAAACAGCCGCGCAGACTATATAGTTTCCGCCGGTTACTATGAAAATTATAAAAATGTCGAACGGCTGTGAACGTAGCCTGAATTTAAGCCGTCGAAATTCAGGCTATATAACCTACACAGGCTAAAAAATAATAAAAAAAGTAAGCTAAGTCGACTAAGTCGTCCAGGTCGTATAACTCGTAACCATACTTCATTTCGGTGTGGAAATATCCTAATGTCCTATTCCCTATCTCCCAGACAACATTAATTTAAATAGCTGTATACAGACAGAAGCAGAGTGTAGGTTGGATACAGATTGACTATCAAAACATAAGTTTCTGTATCAGTAATACTGACGTTGTTTTATTAATTAGTTCTGTATCCAACAAAAACTAGTGTCTGTCGAAGTATGAACTGAAAACCTAATCAGTTCTGTACTGGGGTATTAAGGCAATCACGTGGTATCACGCGGAGCACATGTTTAGGTAGCATCGTTTTAAATTATTAATAACGTTTAGAAAAGAATTTTACAGACCTTTTACATAGTTCTTCAGTCTGTAAATGGTTCAATTTCTCTAGTGGAATTAACAGTGAATAACTAAGGACTGCAAAAAGCTCAATAAAGTGTTACTATACTAACACTATATATTCACTAGTAATGTCCTATACGGATAATTAAACTGAATATAAATACATGTGTTGGTGTACATCTGTAATTTCAGTGAATAGATTTTGAATGCATCAATATCGTAATAATAATCAGATAATTTGTATTGCAGCTCCTCATGTTGGCAAAATGTACTCCTCAGTCTACGGACACGCACTGACCGGGCACACTATCCGCAGCCTGGTCAGCGGGCCCTCGAGCTCGGTTATGTCATGCGTAATGCATTGCAACATTGTACCAAACTGTGTCTCCTTCAATTATGAGCCTGCAACCGGAACCTGTCAGCTGAATAGCGCCAGAAGGAATGCGTTCCTGCGTGATTTTATGGCAAAACGTTCCTATCAGTATTTCGAGAGAATGGACACAGTAGAATTAGATATGGCGACCCCATATTATTAGTTTCCGAAGGAGAAATACCGTAACAAAAGACAGCACAAACACTGCACTTGGTAAAATGTAGCAGTAACTAGCTATGTGATGAGTGGGAAAGGGGCTTCCCGTCCAAAAAAACTGAGATCTTAAAATTGGAGTTCGAATGGCTCGGATAAAACATCCCTAAGCCACACTTGTAACCATCTCGCCATCGAGATGTATTAAATAGTCAGACCTCGAAGAGCGCTTAGAAGAGACTCGGGTTAATCAGTCTTCGGTAATCTCACAAGTTACTGACGTAAACGGGCTATGTCATGGTGTTGCGCATATCTCAGTAGAAACAATATTTAGTTCAGTGGTTGTTAATTATAATAATAATAATAATAATATTTACATTCTTGTATGCCGCATTTCTAAAACCCAATGCGCCTTACATTAGTAAAAATATAAAAGCCTATTTACGAAATTAATTAAAAACTATTTACAAACTTATTTAAAAACAAACGGCGGCTAACAGAAATGTTACTTTAACTTGGTCTTAAATACCTGTACGGTCTTAGTTGATTTGATTTCTTCAGGAATAGTGTTCCAGAGTTTAGGTGCTGAGGAAAAGAGGGCTCGATCCCCATAAGTAGTGGATTTAACGAGCGGGGTTTAAGAGCAGTTTTTTGTGACTGGAACCTACCTTACAGTGAGCTCCTATTACGTGCTCGATTGACAAGTCTGTACAACTAAAGTCTACAATACGCAATATTTTTGTTAAAGACTACATGTTACTAATTTTTGCACATTTGCTTTAATGTTAACCATGCCATACATGCGAGAGATTCGTCAGTTCATATGAAAAGCGCTGAAAATGACTGTGGGGACAGCGAATATAAAGTGTCTCAGTGAAACGTAACCGTGACATGGCCTCTTCAAACAAGAAGCTGCACTATAATTTTTTTAATTAAAATTCAGACCATTAAAGCAAGTAAGGAAGTTATCAGTCGTCTCCTGTACACCAAGAAAGTTGAACACCTGGAAGAAAGAAGGACGTTTATATAGCATGCTTTGCGCGGAGGGCTCATTATGCAATGGTTTCAGGCTTCGATGGCCGTCGAGATAACAGTCCCACCATTTTGTGTGCATGTTACGGTGTGTGATTTTTGTATTAGATTTTTTACACTTGTATTATATTTTCCAATCATCATGACTGGTAAATATCATCATTCCTCTAAGAGATAGATTCATGGTTACGGTTGAGCTTTTTTTGTCAGTATTTTTGTCATCCAAACAATCGAAAAATTGCATGTATGGCTGACTGATCTTTTGTTAATATGAGGGCATCTAATCAATGCTGTTGTTAGAAGTATTGGATAATAATGCGGCTTCCTGTTTACATACATTTCTCCGTAAATTCACCATCCAAGACCATTATTTGTTTTGTTAAATTAAAAGTTAAGAGATTCTTGCACGCTAAATTCCAGTGCGATCTGTGGTTTAGCTCCGCTGGCCGAAATAACGGACTGAGCTCTGGATTCAAATACCAGTTTTGGAGGGCTTAACCTATATTAGTAAATCATTTTATAACTTACTAGTATACCCACAGTAAATCCGAAATTAAGAAAAATTCAACCTGTTTAGGTCTTAGGCTTAGCTTTTGAGTAGAGTTCTTGTTTTTCACGTAAATACGCGTACGTATTTAAGATTAGAAACAGGGGTGATTGCACGCCTCTGTTTTCCTTTAGTTTCGGCGGGAAATTGGGGAGAAACACGTGCGATGAGTTCATCAAAAGCGCATGCGCGTGACGTTTTGCCGCGGTCCCAGCTGACTTTGATCAGACCGTACGGTTGTTCAAGTCCCGTTAACATTAAAATTTAGAGTTAGCATCACTGTAATATAATTAAAGTAAGCGCATGTACTTCTGCACATTCGTAAAAAGTACTGTGCTACTCAAGAGATGGTTGAGTCAGGAGCCCATTACCAGGAGCGTTCCTCTGTTATGGGTTGGGTCCCCAGCACAGAGGTAGATGAGGCTATTTTTAGATTCGAAATTCCCGCGATAAGAGGTCGCCGCCATGTTGGTGCCCTTAAACAATATATCCCTCGTTAGCTTCTTTTGTTGGGGCACCAACATTTGAATCTCTGGGGATCGAGTGAAAACCAGCAATTCGAATTCCCGCGTTGAAAGTGAGAGGAATGATAATGAGAAGTAACGTTAGCTATCTGATTGGCTAAGAATAGCCTACCTTTGTTCTTTTTCGCGCGAAATACAATGCTAAAAATAGCCTCATCTACCTCTGTGCTGGGGTACAGACACAGTGGGGAAGATGGACGCTCCTGGTAATGGGCTCCTGGTTGAGTACAATCTTTATTTCACATTCTGATCCAGTCCCGTTTACATACGGGATCTGTTAACTAATCTACATAATTATTCAGTATAGAGATGTATCACATTTGGCGACAGCGGTTTTCGATTTAGTATGGAAAGTAACAAGTGATTGTTTTAGTGTGGCGTTACTTTGCTTAGCTTAATATTTCTATAACGGTTGTGAAAAACGTTTTGCATGTAATTATCAGCCCAGTTCTAAACTCGAAAAACGAAACATTGGAGTTTTGGTCCGTAATGCAATAAATTGTCGTTTTAGCAAGAGTTCTCCACGACTGCGTTTACTTTTCCTCGTGATTGGTTCAACTAAATCCAATCGTGAATGACTTCAGTTCGTGATTGGCTCATTGTAGTTTTACTTGCTCCTGTGATTGGTTCTGTAATTACTTTGGTTTTGGGTTAACCGCGGCACTCAATCGCAAATCACTCTTACTATTCAAACGATCATAATGTAACGTCAGAGCACTGAATTAACAAGTCACATACTCTTATTGATCATATATTAAGTCATAAAATGTTCCAAAACTAAGTGGAATACTAAGTGTTAATTGTGAAAAATAAAAAAAATATGTATCAGTTTTGTTTTGTTTAAAAAACCCTATATTGAAACTTGTCAGCGATGCCATTACGTCACACAACGTGATGGCTAATAAATTAAGTTAATCAGAGTGCCTTTGTCTGAGCTATATAACTACACGGTTTAATTCACTAGTCATCTTCCAACAATATTAAACGGTTACATCGGCTGGCTAGCTATTCATTTTACTTTAGCAGATAGGATTTCACCTGCGTGAGCTGGGTTGGGCAGATAATAGTAGGTTAATAGTTGATTAAGCTATCTTCCAACCTTTAAGTCGACTTAACTATGAAACCAACTAATAATGCTACCGAGCTTCAATAGAGTTACAGACCTTTTTATATAATCTGACTTGCACACTAATCGTTAAATCTATATAAGTTTTCAAACTGTAACTTCCTTTTTGCGTAACTCGTTACGTTCGAGAGAAACTCATTCATCGTACTTAATTATTTCAGTTATTGTTTAGCTCTCTCTTCTATATAGTTCTGAGCGGTGTAAAGCATGTGGCGGGCAGCGTATAATATCAGGATATCTATGCGCTCATCGATCTCCACTTCACGCGTGTAATTCTTGACAGGAAAAATCTGATTCTCAGGCAGACCACCGAGCTTCCTACTCACTTCACTTACGACATCGCGAACTGCAATGCTGTGATAAACCTTGGCGAGGTCCTCGCGAACGTGTTCGCACAGTAAGTCATGATCAATCTTAGTGAGAATTACAAACGTATGTGTACCTAGAATGAAAAAAGAAGCAGGAATTAGTTGTAAGAATCCAAAATGCCTTGTAAAATACAAACAAAAACACTTTTCATTTATAGTAGAGCACAATCGATACAGCATGGGGGCAATTTTTAATTTCAATGATTTTCATGTCCGCCCACGTGCCCGACGACCAAGAACACGCGACACCAAAACGCGCTGGAAAAAGGGTAAATAGAACTACAACTTAACATTCCGGTATATCCTTTTTTTTTATTCTCCTAATTCCAATTCTCCTAATTTCTTTCAATTCCGCCTTGTTTTTCGTTTTCAACTGATATGCGATTTTCCCGTTTTTTCGCGGGATTGCGATTTTTTCCATTTATCGGACCTTTAATATAAGAGAAAGATGATCCTACCGAAATCCGTAATTTACTGTGAAATTGATTTCCCAACCTCACAGCGAGCTACGCTTATAAGCCCCGGCCAAACAATCGATATTTTGTCGACGATGTTGGAACCAACATTGGTCAATAGTTTGTCATCCCATGTTGGACGATGTTGGAACCAACATTGGTCAATATTTTGTCATCCCATGTTGGACGATGTTGGACCAACACTGGCCAATAGTTTTTCAACCCATGTTGGACGATGTTGGACCAACAATGCATGGTCACAGTTTGTCATCCCATGTTGGAACCAACATTGGTCAATATTTTGTCATCCCATGTTGGACGATGTTGTGCCAAGATTGGTCAATAGTTTATCATCCCATGTTGGACGATGTTGGACCAACATTGGTCAATAGTTTGGATCCCATGTTGGACGATGTTGGACCAACATTGGTCAATAGTTTGTCATCCCATGTTGGACCAACATTGATCAATAGTTTGTCATCCCATGTTGGACGATGTTGGACCAACATTGGTCAATAGTTTGTCAACCCATGTTGGACGATGTTGGACCATCATTGGTGAATAGTTTGTCATCCCATGTTGGAACCAACATTGGTCAATATTTTGTCATCCCATGTTGGACGATGTTGTGCCAAGATTGGTCAATAGTTTGTCATCCCATGTTGGACGATGTTGGACCAACACTGGCCAATAGTTTTTCAACCCATGTTGGACGATGTTGGACCAACAATGCATGGTCACAGTTTGTCATCCCATGTTGGAACCAACATTGGTCAATATTTTGTCATCCCATGTTGGACGATGTTGTGCCAAGATTGGTCAATAGTTTATCATCCCATGTTGGACGATGTTGGACCAACATTGGTCAATAGTTTGGATCCCATGTTGGACGATGTTGGACCAACATTGGTCAATAGTTTGTCATCCCATGTTGGACCAACATTGATCAATAGTTTGTCATCCCATGTTGGACGATGTTGGACCAACATTGGTCAATAGTTTGTCAACCCATGTTGGACGATGTTGGACCATCATTGGTGAATAGTTTGTCATCCCATGTTGGAACCAACATTGGTCAATATTTTGTCATCCCATGTTGGACGATGTTGTGCCAAGATTGGTCAATAGTTTATCATCCCATGTTGGACGATGTTGGACCAACATTGGTCAATAGTTTGCATCCCATGTTGGACGATGTTGGACCAACATTGGTCAATAGTTTGTCATCCCATGTTGGACCAACATTGGTCAATAGTTTGTCATCCCATGTTGGACGATGTTGGACCAACATTGGTCAATAGTTTGTCAACCCATGTTGGACGATGTTGGACCATCATTGGTGAATAGTTTGTCATCCCATGTTGGACGATGTTGGACCAACATTTTTGCTTGACCAAATGTCGGATGAAGATCGCTTTTGTTCGTTCAAATGTTTTTGTTGTTGTTACCCAGCAATATTCGACAGTTTAACCAGGGTATTGGTATCGACCTATATATGCGCGCGTTAAACTGAATACTGAAAAATCGGCAAGTCCGTCAGTGTGCATGTAATGAAACAAAAACAAATTGACTTGCCTCTGGATTTGAGTTGATGCATTATTTGTCGCTCCTTTTCCCAGACTACATTACTTATCTAGGTCGCATTGGATGCGTTTACCACGATTCCAACACAATATGCTTCATCAGCCAACTCAGGGTTTTCATTCCAACCTTCACTGCGTCGATGAACAGGATCTTGGGAAAACTGCAATCAAATTAAACTAAGTCTGGATACGACGGAAGAGCAAACAACAGTTTAAAAAGAGCTACATTTTTTATTGTCTTCATTCAATATATATGCCTTTTTTTATTATAATTATAATCTTTATTTTTACACGGTAATAATTCAGCGAGGCTGCTTTTCAAGTAGCCATGTCCTAATTACAAGTGACTAATGTCAGAAATTAAATAACTATCTATATAATACTAATATTAATACTACTTCTACGAGCTAAAGGTAATACTGCTAAAATGATAAAAAGTACTGAATATTATCAGTAGTAAAAAAGCTTCGTGCGTCTATTCTGTCTTGCAAAGGCGTCATCTAAACTTTGGTTGTAAATGGGATGGGCCAAATCGTCAAAATATAAACAAAAACAATTTTGTTTTAGTATAAGATTGAACAACTACTTGATTAAAATTGGAGAAAATTCCTGACATTTTTCAATTTAAGTATGACTTGCCTAACGCACGGTAAAATTACCTCGCAACAGATTGTCACGTGGCTTCTTGGCCCATTGCAAGCTAACCAGCTCTCTCTTGACAACCAACAGAGCGTGACTGACCCCGTGACACGTAATTATTTCAGTTATTGTTTAGCTCTCTCTTCTATATAGTTCTGAGCGGTGTAAAGCATGTGGCGGGCAGCGTATAATATCAGGATATCTATGCGCTCATCGATCTCCACTTAACGCGTGTAATTCTTGACAGGAAAAATCTGATTCTCAGGCAGACCACCGAGCTTCCTACTCACTTCACTTACGACATCGCGAACTGCAAAGCTGTGATAAACCTTGGCGAGGTCCTCGCGAACGTGTTCGCACAGTAAGTCATGATCAATCTTAGTGAGAATTACAAACGTATGTGTACCTAGAATGAAAAAAGAAGCAGGAATTAGTTGTAAGAATCCAAAATGCCTTGTAAAATACAAACAAAAACACTTTTCATTTATAGTAGAGCACAATCGATACAGCATGGGGGCAATTTTTAATTTCAATGATTTTCATGTCCGCCCACGTGGCCGACGACCAAGAACACGCGACACCAAAACGCGCTGGAAAAAGGGTAAATAGAACTACAACTTAACATTCCGGTATATCCTTTTTTTTTATTCTCCTAATTCCAATTCTCCTAATTTCTTTCAATTCCGCCTTGTTTTTCGTTTTCAACTGATATGCGATTTTCCCGTTTTTTCGCGGGAATGCGATTTTTTCCATTTATCGGACCTATAATTAATATAAGAGAAAGATGATCCTATCGAAATCTGTAATTTACTGTGAAATTGATTTCCCAACCTCATAGCGAGCTCCGCTTATAAGCCCCGGCCAAACAATCGATATTTTGTCGACGATGTTGGAACCAACATTGGTCAATACTTTGTCATCCCATGTTGGACGATGTTGGACCAACATTGCATGGTCACAGTTTGTCATCCCATGTTGAACCAACATTGGTCAATATTTTGTCATCCCATGTTGGACGATGTTGGACCAACATTGCATGGTCACAGTTTGTCATCCCATGTTGGAACCAACATTGGTCAATACTTTGTCATCCCATGTTGGACGATGTTGGAACCAACATTGGTCAATACTTTGTCATCCCATGTTGGACGATGTTGGAACCAAGTGAACATTGGTCAATATTTTGTTATCCCATGTTGGACGATGTTGGAACCAACATTGGTCAATACTTTGTCATCCCATGTTGGACGATGTTGGAACCAACATTGGTCAATACTTTGTCATCCCATATTGGACGATGTTGGAACCAACATTGGTCAATATTTTGTCATCCCATGTTGGACGATGTTGGAACCAACATTGGTCAATATTTTTTCATCCCATGTTGGACGATGTTGGACCAACAGTGGTCAATACTTTGTCATCCCACGTTGGACCAACATTGGTCAATATTTTGTCATCCCATGTTGGACGATGTTGGACCAACATTTTTGCTTGACCAAATGTCGGATGAAGATCGCTTTTGTCCAATTTTTTTTGTTTTTGTTATCCAGCAACAATCGACAGTTTAACCAGGGTATTGGTATCGACCTATGTATGCGCGCGTTAAACTGAATACTGAAAAATCGGCAAGTCCGTCAGTGTGCATGTAAAGAAACAAATTAAAGAAATTGACTTGCCTCTGGATTTGAGTTGATGCATTATTTGTCGCTCCTTTTCCCAGACTACATCACTTATCCAGGTCGCATTGGATGCCTTTACCACGATTCCAACACAATGTGCTTCATCAGCCAACTCAGGGTTTACTTTCCAACCTTCACTGCGTCGATGAACAGGATCTTGGGAAAACTGCAATCAAATTAAACTAAGTCTGGATACGACGGAAGAGCAAACAACAGTTTAAAAATAGCTATATTTTTTATTGTCTTCATTCAATATATATGCCTTTTTTTATTATAATTATAATCTTTATTTATACACGGTAATAATTCAGCGAGGCTGCTTTTCAAGTAGCCATGTCCTAATTACAAGTGACTAATGTCAGAAATTAAATAACTTTCTATATAATACTAATATTAATACTACTTCTACGAGCTAAAGTTAATACTGCTAAAATGATAAAAAGTACTGAATATTATCAGTAGTAAAAAGCTTCGTGCGTCTATTCTGTCTTGCAAAGGCGTCATCTAAACTTTGGTTGTAAATGGGATGGGCCAAATCGTCAAAATATAAACAAAAACAATTTTGTTTTAGTATAAGATTGAACAACTACTTGATTAAAATTGGAGAAAATTCCTGACATTTTTCAATTTAAGTATGACTTGCCTAACGCACGGTAAAATTACCTCGCAACAGATTGTCACGTGACATCTTGGCCCATTGCAAGCTAACCAGCTCTCTCTTGACAACCAACAGAGCGTGACTATTAGTGAACATTTGCATAACAGATCCATTACCGTGTTATCGATGTGGGATGAATCCATTTCTCACACGGCTACTGCACCGACGCACCAGACTTCGATACTCAAAAATGTTGATATTCTTTCTAAACTTATTATTCAATTCTTTTTAAGAAAGTTTTATTGACTCCAAAAATACATTAATATTTTTAGAATTTGCTGTAGTTATTGCTTTCTAAAGAGGACAACGTGATGCATTTCGATAGTGATGACAAGCGGAGTCGTGATAACCAGACATCATCAGGCAGAAAAAAAGGCGTGTGTTTGTTCGAGCGATCAGATTGATCGAATAATGTCCGCCGTTCTCCGATCTGATTGGTCAAAAAAACTCGAAATCTTGAAATTCATTCACTCCAGGTGTCTATTAGTAATTGGGCCCGCAGTAATTGGCTATGCTGTTGCGATCACCCTGCCACTTTTTCAATTTTTTCATCACTCGTTATTTTCATATATTATCATTTATTTATTAGTTATGTATTGTCGTGCGAAGCTAATAAAAAAATAAAAAGTAAATTACCCGGAGCGTCCATCTGTCATATATTAGTGATGCAGCGTTTTTCCAGACCGGATTATTTTTAGATTTCACATCTCGTTGTTCGCTTCCATCGCAGAATGTTGTCAACAAAAGCTGCCTCGTTAGCTTCTCTTGTTTGGTCAACGTCATCAATCATGTGAATTAATATTACGCAAACGCCTGTGATTGGCTAGCGGGAACCGAACTCGCAGGAAACACATTGTAAAAATAACCCATGCAGTCTATAAAAACTCTGCATCGTAGACGTAGTATGGGAGATGGACGCTCCAGGTTAAATAACCCAGTCTATAAAAACTCTGCATCGTAGACGTAGTATGGGAGATGGACGCTCCGGGTAAAATAACCCAGTCTATAAAAACTCTGCATCGTAGACGTAGTATGGGAGATGGACGATCCGGGTAAAATAACCCAGTCTATAAAAACTCTGCATCGTAGACGTAGTATGGGAGATGGACGCTCCAGGTTAAATAACCCAGTCTATAAAAACTCTGCATCGTAGACGTAGTATGGGAGATGGACGCTCCGGGTAAAATAACCCAGTCTATAAAAACTCTGCATCGTAGACGTAGTAGGGGAGATGGACGCTCCGGGTAAAATAACCCAGTCTATAAAAACTCTGCATCGTAGACGTAGTATGGGAGATGGACGATCCGGGTAAAATAACCCAGTCTATAAAAACTCTGCATCGTAGACGTAGTATGGGAGATGGACGCTCCAGGTTAAATAACCCAGTCTATAAAAACTCTGCATCGTAGACGTAGTATGGGAGATGGACGCTCCGGGTAAAATAACCCAGTCTATAAAAACTCTGCATCGTAGACGTAGTAGGGGAGATGGACGCTCCGGGTAAAATAACCCAGTCTATAAAAACTCTGCATCGTAGACCTAGTATGGGAGATGGACGCTCCGGGTAAAATAACCCAGTCTATAAAAACTCTGCATCGTAGACGTAGTATGGGAGATGGTTTTGGAACGGCTTCAAAGATGTCGATGTATAGAGTCATGGAATTCAGTTATTTTGGCGATACGACCTATTTCGAGCAAAAGTTTCATATGTAAATGAGACCGTATCAAACACTCATTATACAGTCATTTCTTGTATTTTTTCCTCATGAATTGTTCAATAAATAATTTAATACATATCGTATGTCATACGCAGCACAATTAGGGTGGAAGTTGGAGAAGTTCCGCGAATTTATCCTGTTGCTGGCTTTCACTTGACGTCATAGCCGCCATGTTGGTGCCCTTAAACAATAGATTCCTCGTTAGCTTCTTTTGTTGGGGCACCAACATGGCCGCCATGCCTTTGTCATTTCAATCTCTGGGGATTGAGTGAAAACCAGCAATAAGCCCTAGCCGGTTAAGTCAAACTGGAAAACAAAATGATCAACATATGAAAAATAATAATTGTAGTCCGCCAATTTCGTTTATTAAGGAATCAAATTTAATGACGTCATTTAAGGGATAACATACATATAGTTCCTTTGGCTCTGTTTTTATGTCTGCTCCACTTATTAAAAGATCATTTTCTAAGATTGTAAGTATCGAAGGTCTGACACCTGAAAAACAACTGTATATTAATGAAGAAATTCAATATTATGACTCAATTCATGTTTAACTCATTTGCATAACGTCCCTTAAATGACGTCATTTCAAGGATTTGTACTGCTTTTTAGAGCAATACTACGACCATAAATCACCCAAACACGTTTGAACATGATTAATTTTAAAACACTTTGCTGCACCCAAATCAATGATTTATGGCTAGGGCTAATATGCACTTTAAATCCTCGTCAAGTGATGTCGCTGTTGGATTCCTTGGCCCTTTGTTAACAAGAACAAACGACAAGAATCGGAGCATCCGTGCTGAAGGTACCCTCTCGATCTCATTATTACATGTTAGTTAAAGTATTTATGAAATCAAATTTTGCATCTCTATTTTATTTCAGAATAATAAAGTTCATTCTTTTCTGATTATCAAGAATATATTTATGTTTCAGTTCCGCCTCGGAAAGGTCTCTTTTTCGCCATTCAAATTGACTACTTTATGCTAAAAACTGTCCGGGGCCTGGAACCGAATCCGCCATTACACTGACGTCACTGTGAGGACTCGCAAGTGACAATCCCTTCGTATGATCATGTAGGACGACACGCATTTCTACAAAAAAATATAATAGAATAAAGCACAATACAATTCAATACAAAAAATAGGTATTCTATGAGTACATGTGTCTACTACATAGTTTACATTTATTCAATTCCTAACGGGTGTATAGAACAGGATACAAGTAAATGAATTGATCAGCATAAAATTAGCCATGGAAAGCCCGCTCATTGCATATTGGTATGCGCGGGTATGCGCATGTTGTTTTAGTGTTATTGCGCATAACCACAATGCACTGCTCTGGTATTTCGCACAAAAACGAAAGGAAATCACACATGCGTTTGACGAACGCATTCTCGAGAACCCAGTGGAGCCCCTATGTTGTTTATCGTGATATTTAGAGCAGGGAAAGGTACACTAGGCACATAATTAATATCTCTGTTGTTTATCGTGATATTTAGAGCAGGGAAATGTACACTAGGCACATAATTAATATCTCTGTTGTTTATCGTGATATTTAGAACAGGGAAAGGTACACTAGGCACATAATTAATATCTCTGTTGTTTATCGTGATATTTAGAGCAGGGAAAGGTACACTAGGCACATAATTAATATCTCTGTTGTTTATCGTGATATTTAGAACAGGGAAAGGTACACTAGGCACATACATTGTAATTTATATCTCTGTTGTTTCAGTCGTGATATTTAGAGCAGGGAAAGGTACACTAGGAACATAATTAATATCTCTGTTGTTTATCGTGATATTTAGAACAGGGAAAGGTACACTAGGCACATAATTTATATCTCTGTTGTTTATCGTGATATTTAGAGCAGGGAAAGGTACACTAGGCACATAATTTATATCTCTGGTGTTTATCGTGATATTTAGAGCCGACTGCTGTGGTGACAGATTGAGCAACTTTGAAGTTCGAATCGGTGACAGTCTTGCAAACAACGGCAACGACAATCCAAAGTGTGGCACTTTCTACTCTGTCCCCCAGGGAAAGGGTTTGTCTATCGATTGTTTACCACCCCTCCGTGGACGGTACGTGAATGTTCGTATTCCAGGAAGCAATAGGATATTGACACTGTGTGAAGTGGAGGTTAGGGTCTTTGATGAAGGTTTGTTGGCATTGTTTATCTCTTTACTGTAAATGCTCAAACGCACACTGTGTCGAACTGACAACGAAATCAATCTCGAAATTATATTCCTGTGTTGAAATAGTTGGAGTTCTTGGACTATCACATAAAACATGTTTAGGTCTTTCCCTCCCTTGATAAATACGTACTGCATTTGACTGAACTCTGTTCACTGAGCAAGCAGGAAATACACACCATATGTAGACATTTTCGCTGTGTATTATAGCACATATAGCGCCTATGCCAGGCACGCCGGCTCACAGCTTCAGTTGTAACTCGGTCTTTATCAAGTGAGCATCTCACTGGTTAGCTCAGTTGGTAGAGCACGGTCTGCAGTGCGGGAGGTCCGGGGTTCGAATCCCAGCCGCGTCCTTGGGCAGGGACGTATATGTAGATGGCCTTGTCTCCTTCCTCTTCTAATCTATAAGAGGGGGACGTGAAAGAACCTGTTGTGTTATTTCTGGAAAGAGTAGGGGATTGTCTCCCAACACAACAGCCATGCAGGTATTCTGTCCCGACACAACAGCCAGGTATTCTGAGGTACTAACAATCACTCATGATTGTAAACTGCACGGCAGCACATTGCACCACAATAGCAGTCCGTATCACAAAAATAACCTTGTGAAGCGCTTTGAATATATTCATATAGAATTTGCCCAAAATAAATGAAAACCTTTACCTTTATCTCTGACTTTTGTTATCGCGCGAAATTCAATCAAACACTTGAATATTGAATGTCTAAAATAACACTAAAGAGTTTGTAAACGCTTTAAATTAACAAATTGAATTTAGTTTTTTATGTGTCTGTCCTAATATTGACAATGATTTTCGTCATAACATGGTCAAAATAGCTGTGGATCCAAGAGGCGTCCTCGCCGAAAATCATTGTCAATATTAGGACAGACACATAAAAAACTAACTTCAATTTGTTTTTTACAACAACAAAACACTTTTAGCTTCAAACGAGTGTGTACAAACTACCTTTCGAGTCGAAAAGTCCAAAACGTATAAACACGTCTTTCTGCTTTCCCGAACTCTATAAAAATACATAATCTACTCTAAACTGTTTGTTTCTACTTAAGAACGTTATGTAAATATCCTGAATAAGAGATTTTAATCACGAACTAGAAGATTATGTATTTAATTCAAGACAATTTCTCAGTTCTAGTTCTAAAAGATCGGTAGAACTTGTCACAAAGTCGATCACAAATTAGCCGAAAATGCTTTGTTCGACTCGAGAGAAAGCTCAAATTTTGACAAATGGCACCACAGAAGGAAGTTTGACTCACCGATTAACTTTTCCCAGTGATGAAATGCTTTTAAAATCCTCATTTTCTTGATTTTTGGAACAGATGTGTACACTACCTGAATTCACAAATCTCTGCAAAGCCCGCTTCGAAAGCCGGCCGCGCGTCTGTTAAAATATTGCATATGGAAATTAGCCAATCAGATTGCGAGAAAATTGGCGGTTGTTGTAAAAAACTCTATTGACAGGTATAATACATCTTTTTTGTTTTTCTTTCCAAATTAAGGATAATGTATAAAACTTTAATTTATAGCTTTTTAGTAGAGTTTCAGATATTGATTAATTATTTTAAAATAAAATTAGTGTGTCTGGTTTAGGAGGCCAATGTGCTGTCATGGCAACCGATTAATAATCAATTCAATAACAAAAATCATATTTGAAGGGAAAACTGCAGTCATGTGACAGTCACGTGACCCTTCCTCGTGTGAACGTTAAACTACAAATGGGTCAATAAGGCTAATCTCTTTAAGAACCGTTTTGGTTTTAAAATATTGGGAACTTGCAGATATAAATCTGCCCTCTCACCATGGCTTTTATCAGAAGTCCATAACCAGAAGTGTCCATCTCCCACTATAGGGTTTGGCCCATCAGTTTACAGAGTAGTCTATTTATAGAAAGCTTTTCCCGCCATCTCGCAGCCAATCATATTCTTCGAAAATTTATCAGCAGTACCTGATTGGCTAATACGGCGATTTCCTTTGTTTGTAATATTGTACAGTTAATTATATATGCGACAAGATTTTGGCGGACAAGCCGAGCGAATGCTATACTTGCTAGTAGTGTAGAAACTTATTGATAATCAGCTATTTTTCATTTATAACAGGCATGCAAGAACTGGTGAGCACCACATGTTCAGGAAAGACCATTATAAACCAGAACATGTTGTTCCTTTGTAACCTTTTATTTTCCCGTTTCAGACTTCGTGTTTACAGCACTTGTGTGATGTATACAGAACGAAGCTAAGTTTGTCTTTTGGTTCATAAACACAGATTTTTGTAGTGATATTTGGCATAAATACAGCAAGTGATAAATATCACATACAAATCATGCTATTTTTGTTTATAATATGACCTAAGAAATGTACTGAAAAAGACAATAACATGTTCTCTCAAGAGTAATTAAGTGCACCGAATTTGTTTACTTTGAGTTTGAGCTCAAGAGTCAAGTGAACATTTGAAAATCCTGTAAGTAATTTGCGTTTGGCAGATAAAAGAACAGCCCGGCAAATCTCCAAGCAAGGCTTAATAATCGACTGGAACTGAAAGAAAATAGCTATAAACTGTGAAAAAAAGTCAATTTCTGGTACACTTAACACTAGCAAGAAGCGAAGTTTGATTTCAGGCAGTTCATCAAGCACAATAAAACAATGAAACAGTTGTCACTTTTCTGTTTTATTAAGACACTAACTGTTGTAGTGAACGCAACTATCACAGCTGGAAATGAAATTCTAGTTCTTAAAATTAGTACAAACAAGGGTTTTTTCTTCAGACAACCAGTGAACAAGATTATTAGAAGATTTGAATCAAATGCCTCATGGCAACGGGTCATATGCGACCGAGTTTCCAAGGCCGATTTCAATGGATTAAAAGCAAAACAATTAAATAAACAATTAAAAGTAAACTTGGCTTACTTTCAATGATTTAATTTTGTCCTTGTATAATGTCAGTTGTTCCTGGCCAGATGAATGTGAATTTTCGGTTCCGTTTTCATTCATTGTCATAATTCAAACTTTTATACTCGTCGCTAGTCAACACTTGAAGACTTGAAAATCGCTTTTAACTTTCTCAAATCACCCCAAGATCCATTAGCAGAGGCACAGACGATCAGTCTATACATTTCGTTTCATTACAATTCCAATATCTTCAATTTTAGTCGTCAAAAGCCCGACATTTGCCACCGTACTTAGCTTTGTAGTTTGTAGCACCGCTTGGCGAACTGTATGTACTGAGCTTCAAACCGGGGGGCACTGCTTGCATAATAAAGGGGAGGTATGTGAGGTATCGTCTTCAGAGCCCGACCCAGTTTGCAAAATAAAATGTAATGAAGGTGTTTTTATTAACCAGAATTTCCAATAAAATGTATGAAAATCAACCCGAATTTATAGTTGATTTGCTCCAAAACAAGACTTAGTTTGCCAAATTGGGCTCAAACCTTTATCCGGTACCGCCGCACATCTCATTTACGTCGTGTACATGAGTGCCCCCCCGGAGCCATGACTCTCGAATCTGACCCAATGTCCGCCATTGATTTCCCCCCGCGAAATTTGAGATTAGCATTTCTAAAAATAGACTACTCTGTAAACTGATGGGCCGCTACCCCAATACCAGATGGACACTTCTGGTTATGGACTTCTGCTTTTATTTATTGGTAAGGAGAAAACCGCTGATAAATAAATCTAGTACGAGGTCACGTGACCTGTTTTGCTCAATATCTCTTTATGGATAAACAGATGTTCTACTGTAAGGGCAGATTATTAAAGACAGGAAAACGCTGTGTAGGCCTTGGCGTGACAAGAATACTAATTAGCTCATTCGCAATTGAAATTTTATACAAAACCAAAGTCAGTATAGAGGTCACGTGACACCTCATTTGTATAATTGTGGTCCTCAAAATATCGAAGTGGACAAGTTATGTAAGTCTGCATAATATGGTGTAGTTGGCAATTAAGGCAGAGTGTTGAAATTGCGGCTATTTTATTCTATTTATTTATAACCCCCAAAAAGATAACACGGCTGCTGCTTGTTCTATTTTGTTTTGCAAACGGGAACCCTGAGTTTCTTTTGGCCTCTTGTATTGCAATGATGAATGATATAACCATGTACTTTAGACCACGGCACTCTGGGTAATGAGTGAGAATTGAACAACAAACACCTGTAATTAAAGTGAATAGATTTTGAATGCATCAATATCGTAATAATAATCAGATAATTTGTATTGCAGCTCCTCATGTTGGCAAAATGTACTCCTCAGTCTACGGACACGCACTCACCGGGCACACTATCCGCAGCCTGGTCAGCGGGCCCTCGGTTATGTCATGCGTAATATAATAATAATAATATATATATTTATATAGCGCATTCTCCATTGCATGCCCGAATGCGCTTTACATTGTTGTAAAAATAAAATAAAAATAAAAATCTAATGTACAATATCTAGGATAAATCTAGGGAACTCATTTACAGCTGAAACAACTTGTATGTAAAACACTTGTATGTATTAATAAAATGCTAATTTGAATAAATGTGTCTTTAGCTTATATTTAAAAGTCTGAATAGAGTCACTTCTCCTAATATCTACTGGAAGACTGTTCCATAATCTTGGCGCGCAAACAGAAAACGCCCTAGCACCATAAGATGTCAGACGGTGAGCCGGTTGCTGAAGCAGCAGCTTCTCAGCCGACCTTAGAGCGCGTGCCGGAACATATAGCTCTAGCAAGTCACTTAAGTAAGCAGGTGCAACACCATTAACTATCTTATATGTATAAAGTAAAATCTTGAAAGTTATGCGCTGCTCCACTGGGAGCCAGTGCAATTCATAAAGCAGAGGTGTGATATGATCACACTTGCGTGACATCATTATTAGCCTTGCAGCAGAATTAAGCACGTATTGTAAACGTTGTATGAGATGACCTGGCAGACCATACAATAATCCATTACAGTTATCAATTCTAGATATAACAAAAGCATTAATCAACGTCTTAATAGAGTCAAAACTTAGGAAACGTCTGATCTTGGCAATGTTCCTAATATGATAGAAGGAGATCTTACAGACCTCCTTAATGTGACTCTCAAGATTCATAGTACTATCAAATGTAACACCAATGTTCTTCGCTGAGCAGGAGGGAACGACAGGAAGTAATGCATTGCAACATTGTACCAAACTGTGTCTCCTTCAATTATGAGCCTGCAACCGGAACCTGTCAGCTGAATAGCGCCAGAAAGAATGCGTTCCTGCGTGATTTTATGGCTAAACGTTCCTATCAGTATTTCGAGATAATGGACACAGTAGAATTAGATATGGCGACGCCATATTAGTGTTCGCAGGAACAGTTCGTGAGGAAAAATGTAACAAGACGTTACTGATATACACTAATGTTTCTGAGCACTTGGTAAAGACGACATGCGGTAGCAGTAACTAGCTATGTACCGAGTAAAGAAAGCAGCTATCCATGTTTATATCGACTTTATTGAATCGCTTGGATAAAAAATGTCCAAGCCACAATTATCTAACTGCGCCTCTCTGACACAATCTCGACGAGAATCAGTCTACGGTAATCTCACAAGTTACCGACGTAAGACTGATGCATTTATCAGTACATGCATTCACTATCCAGGATATATTGTTCCTTTTGATATATTATTTAAGACTTAAACAGGAAGTTCGGTATAAAAGGGCCATGGTCAGGCCCCGGGGGGCGTACTCCCTTATATGGGCTATACGGGTATGAGCCGCGGGAAGGGTATGGTTTTTGAGCTGCCGAGGTCTGGGATAAAGTATCCTTTTTACGGTTTAGGTCTGGGAAAGGGGTATGGATTTTGATCTACTTGTCGTTGACGCCATGCTTAGCGCTCTATCGACCACACTACAGCTTAAAATACCATATTGAAACAAAACAACGGTTTTCGTAGTGTAATTTAATTAAAACCTGTTCGGTATCTGGACTCTTTCGTAAACATCACAAGATCACGTCTGGGATAGGATATAGAGTTTTTGCTTCAAGTCTGGGATAGGGGTCAGGGTTTTGAGGTCCCCGCGGCACAACCCTACCCAAAAATCTTCAGGCTATTGACATCTGCAGTTGTCACTCAGCCTTTATGGAGTGAATATCTCTGTGCATGATGCTCTGTTTGAGTGCTTCCCTACTGATTGCTTATATCGCACGAAATTCAAATCAAACAGATAAATGTTACATGGTTCGGAAACAGGCCTAAACTACAATTGACAGCCATAAATCTTCCCTCTATTAAATACGTTGTCTTGTTTAATTTTCAACGCTTGCTTCACTGCTCTGTAGAGTCAATTTCAAATTTACTAAGTAACCCTTTTATACCGGAATTTCCTGTTAAATAGATTGTAGCACCACTTTATTGAAAGGGCTATGTCATGGTACTGCGCATGTATCGAGTAATCGCTCGTTTGATGGCTGTTAATTGGATACAAACAGTTAAACTTCCCTCCCTCAATGCTTGATTGAAAGGATTTTCAATATTTTCCCTGGAGACTGTTTATATACACTGTTTGTTAATCATTTTTGCTTTGATTTTAAGCATCCCACATGGCCGAGAGGGTCGTTAGTTCATATCAAAATCGGTGGAAATAGCTCTTTCCGGCCCGGAAAAACGAATGTAATGTCTTACCGTGACACAGCCCCTTTAATTAAAGTAAGCGCGTGTTTATTCAGTATATTCAGCACTTTTGTAAAAAAGAACCGTGTTACTCAAGAGAGAGTAGTACATGTAGGACAAACGACATTACTATGGCGGGTTGTACACCTATTACAATACAGGTTATTACAGAGAGAGTAGTACATGTAGGACAAACGACATTACTATGGCGGGTTGTACACCTATTACAATACAGGTTATTACAGAGAGAGTAGTACATGTAGGACAAACGACATTCCCACACCGAAATGGATTGTTGTTGCATGTTGCCGAAAGTCTGGAAAATTGTTTTCTTTGAGGGAGGGGAGAAAGGGGGGGATACCGTAATACGATTAGGCACATTTTGAATTGTAAGCTACAAACTCTTGCTTACATATGATATATTCAGCACACATTTAGCATTCCATTGCCTAAACAATCTCGGTATAAGTGATTTGTAGTGATCATTCTGTGTATTCTTATTCCGGAATACTTTCAATCGCGCCACAATCCATTTTGCTCTATAGAAATGTTCTTAGTCATTTGCCGTTTGTCACGCTCTCTCTCCGTGACGGCCTTAAAAAAACGACGTTCCCAGACCGAAATGTATTGTGGTTATAAATGTCCAGCTGTGCGAAAGGAATATACCACAGTGTAATAAGAAAATCCATTCGAAGGAACCATTAATATAAGTTTTTGACCCAAAAACAAATTAATTCACTAGACTTTCAACAATCCATTTCGGTCTGCGGATGTCGCTTGTTGTTTGTCCGGCCCGGCAGAACCTAGCTGTTTTGAAATATGTGTATTAATTCATCTCACGCAAACTAAATATTACGATACAGCTATTTAAAAAACGCTGTCTTGGATGTTGTATTGTGCATTTTTAAGACCAGCTCCAGCTGATATGCCAAAAATAAGTGTTAAGAAATAATGAATTCCTCATATTGTTATTGAGCTGAATAATTACAGCACACATGCGGACTTGCCTAAACGAACACGACATTTAAATCTCATTTTTACGGCAAAAAAAGACGGCACGGCATCCCATATCTCGGCACGGTACCGCTTTTACTCGTGCCGACACCTCTCGACACCTCTAAAATGTAGAGTACCAGTGCTTTACTAAACAAGGGACTGCTTTGTGTACGCGTTCAAAGTTAGGGGTACCGTGCCGCAATTTTATAGACACCGTGCCGAGCCGTCTTTTTTACGCGTGTAAATGGATTCCAATCGCTGTCTTGGTACAGGCAATGCAACATGTGTGCACGACGCGACCTTTCTTGAAATACCTGTATGTGAATTTTGTTTGAGGAAATATAAATTCTACTAGTAAGAATGGCTCATCTGTTTCTTAGTTACAAAGTTTGCCACCGCTACTTTTTCTCTAGTGTTGCTACTGTCTCAGTCTGTTCAATGTAGTTCTGAGCGGTGTAAAGGATGTGGCGGGCAGCGTACAATATCAGGATATCTATACGCTCATCGATCTCCACTTCCTCAGTGTAATTCTTGACAGGAAAAATCTGGTTCTCGGGAAGACCATTGAGTTTCTTACTCACATTTCTTACGACATCCCGAACTGCAACGCTGTGATAAACCTTGGTGAGGTCTTTGTTAACGTGTTCGCACAGTTTGTCAATGTTGGTGAGAATGACAAACGTATGTTTACCTGAAGGAGAAAAAAGACGGGTGACGTGTGTATTGGAGATAATGATGTAAAATTCACTGAACAAGGCGATTTATATACTGATGTTTTTTTTATATAAGAAGGTCACCTCTGGCATTGAGTTTATGCATTATTTGTTGCTCCTTTTCCCAGATTGCATCACTTATGACGGTCACCATGGACGCGTTGATCACGATGCCGACACAGTGAGCTTCATCTGCCAATGTAGGGTTCGTCTTCAGACCTAAAGTACGATCATGAACATGTTCGTGGCGAAACTGCAATAATCAAATAAAGTTAATCAGCTGGCTGTCACGGAAGACTACAATCACGCGGCAACATTTTCAAAACAGCTATGATTTGCCAGTCTATTGAATGTGGGATTCTAAAAGCCCTTTCACAGTTAGTTTAGCTTGTATAAGGTAAGTCGACCTATTATCGGACACTGGTATATCAACTAAAGTCGATTGAGGTATGCTACTGAGCTAACAGCCGTGAAAAGCGAGTAGCAGCGGACAGTTTACCTTGACATGACTCATATAACGAAGAGGGCTATTGCCACTGTTTTTCTTCCTTCGTGATCTTTAGTAGTTGTTGAATTATACTTTATTCAACTAAACACTTGGTTGCCAGGCCTTTACACGTGGCCAACACATGTTACTATACATGAATACACAACACCTCCCTTACCCTGGGTGTGAAGCAATGGTAGACCTTACTTGTGTTACTGAACAATAAAACTGTATCTACTGACAAGTCCACCTGCACAAACAATATAGGGCATTAAAAACACAATTAGGTGTGTGCGTGAAATGGGAAAGTTCCAGCTATAAATTGAGTTTGTCTGGTGCCTTTACGACTCTTCCTGACCTAGTGGTAATGGTAGAACGCAGAAAAACTTGAAAATCACGAGCCGAGCCAACTTTACTAGTTGGCAAATCGACCTGAAGTGGTGGCACATCAGCCCAAGATGGGGTTTCTACCTTGGGGGAATCTGGCAACTTCACTAGCTCTGCTAGTCCTACGGTGTGTAAATAACAAATGACCTGGGAGCTCCTTCAGCCTGTCCCTCAACCGTTCCGGTTGTCATGTTATCCTTGATGAACACTGTGTCACACGGATTCAAAGAAACTGGAGTGGAGACAGCATGACGCAAATCAAAATCAAACTTCATGTCTGCCTTATACTCCTTCTCTTTACTCCTGAAAGGTAGTGCAAACATGGGCTTAAGATGTTATTAACCTGCACTAACGTAGTTCTGATATTCTTACCCATAGAAAGTTGAGCTGGGGTATATCCATTATGAATAGGTGTTGACCTGTATGCCATGAGGCCTAGATATGGATCCTCATTTTTCTGCAAGATAGCTTTAAGAGTCTGAACTTGCCCCATTGGACTGAGGATACCTGGGGGACGAAGTTACATGATCAAAACCATATCTTATACTAAACTGCCTGAATTTCTCGTTCACAAAATTTGGCCCATTATCACTTCTGAAAACTTCTGGAATTCCATACCTAGCAAACATGGACTTGCAATGTGATATGAGGTCTGTAGCCTTGACATCCTTGCCCAGATATGCCATCTAAATGTACCTACTATAGTAGTCAACAAAAACAAGGAAATAATTTTCTCTGAAATTTTTGATATCTGCACCCACAACCTGCCATGGGTATTCTGGAATACTGGAAGGCATCAATGGCTCAGGTTTGTCGTGACTAAGCTTTAGACACTTATGGCAAGATTTGACAAGACCCTCAATTTCCTTAGACAGCCCTGGCCATCAAACACACTGTCTGGCCCTATCTCTGCACTTAACAATGCCTAAATTCCCCTCATGAATCCTTTCCAATACTTCCAATCTCAAACTACTAGGAATGTATATTCTATTACCTTTGAGAAGGAGGCCATCATGTATGAAAAATTCACCTGCAAACTGGTGATAGGTAATCATAGAATCCTCAATTCCTTCCACACGTTTAGGCCACCCACGCTGAGTGTGCTCTACCAGCTTGACACACACAGCATCTGCCTGCTGTGCCTTCCGAATTGTATCCATTCGGCTCTCAAGAGGCTGGAATATTATCAAGAAGTGCATTAACATAAATGTCACATTCATCTTGTAGAGACTGATCTCCAATATCTGCCAGCGGTGCACGTGATAGTGCATCGGCAGTGTACAGTTCCTTTCCTGGAACATGCACTACTGAATACCGGAACCTCATCAACCTCATTCTGAATCTGGTTATACGAGGAGGTAGATCATCTAAAGCCTTCTTACCAAACAAAGAGACCAAAGGCTTATGGTCGGTTTCTATGCAGAAATCGTTGCCTAAAAGAAAGTCTGAAAACCTTTCGCATGCCCACGTGCTCGCCAAAGCATCTTTTTCCACCTGTGCATACCTCCGTTCTGTATCTGACAGAGATCTACTAGCATACAATACTGGTCTATACCTCCCCTCCCCCGGATCCTTCTGCAGTAATTATAAAACTGCCCCTAGACCGTAAGAGCTTGCATCTGCAGTGACCTTGGTCACATGACCTGGGTGGTACATCTTCAGCACTGGTGGGGAACTTATAGTACCTGCTTTAGATCGTCAAAAGCCTTCTGTTGGGGATTTTCCCAAATCCAGACATTATTAGTCTTACTCAACAAAGACCTAAGAGGATATGTTAGTGAAGAAATTTGGTCAGAAAACTTACCAAGCTGGTTAACTATACCAAGAAATTGCCTCAGTTCAGAAACGTTTGTGGGTGGAGCCATCTTTACCAATGCATGAATCTTACTTTCATCTGGCCTAATGCCTTGAGCATGTAGACGGTGGCCCACAAATACCACTGACGGCTTGAGAAATTCGCATTTCCGGCTCTGCATTTAAGGTTAAATACCAGCATCTTGCAATCTATGTAGTACTGGAAAAAGCTTCTGATCATGAGTGGCTATATCTTCAGAATCTAGCAACATATCGTCAATGTGACAGTTGACCTGTAGTCCATCTAATATGCGATGCATTTGCTCCTGGAATACCTCTGGTCCACTTGAAATCCCAAATGGCAACTTTCTGAAACAAAATCTACCGAAAGGAGTTAGAAATGTGGTTAGAAGCTGAGACTCCCTGGCTAACTTTATCTTATAAAACCCACTATAAATGGCATCCAGTTTGGTGAATACCTTAGCATTCTTCAGTTTGGCCAATGTTGCATCAACCGTAGGTAACTGACACCTAGGTCGTACAACATGCTTGTTGATATTTGCGAGGTCCACACAAACCCTAACATCTCCTGACTTCTTAGGAACCACTACAATTCCGCTGCACCAAGGTGACACCTCGTTAGGATCCAACCTACGAATCACCTGGTCATTTACCATTTTCTCTAGAGCAGCCTCAACCTTCGCCAGTAAAGGAATGTCTACCCTTCTGAGAGCACATATACGGCAAATAGTTGGGAATTTTCTTCAAGAGTAATCCCGGTCTGTATTCATCACCCTTGACCTCCCCTAAACCTGTAAAAAGCTTGGGAAACTCCCTCGTAATACGTGTTTTGTATGCATATCACTACTCACACTACCCGTGAAACTGATGATTTTTTAACCCTTAATAGCTGGCTTCCCCAGTAAAACTTTACCATCACTCTCTGAAACATATATTCGTCCAGTACATGTATGCTTTGCTGACTTAAGCTCACAGCTAACCACACCTAACAACTTCAAAGGTTCAGCATTTGCAGCTAACAAGATTTTGTCTGGCCGATCTAGATTAAAGTTTGGCTTAAACTTCCTGTATAAAGTTTCCGGAGTGACAGTGACATCTGCACCCGTGTCAACTTTAAACATGACCTTTAAACCCAAAATTCCAAGTTCAATCTACCACTCCATTGAATCTAGATCTACCTGACCCTTATCAATACTAATAGACCCTAGACATTCAGTTTCTGTAGGATCTACATGTCTCTTAGACAAAGGACAATCTTCCTTAAAGTTACCAGTTTCTTTGCACTTGAAGCACTTAATTGTAGCCTGAAGCTGGGCTTTGTTTCTTAGCAATCTGTGATTTACCTTTACCATTAGACTGTTCATTAAATGTTTTGTAGAATTGCTCCTGGGACTTCCTCTTGTCAAACTTGTTACCCTTGCTGGGACCTCTACTGACATAATCCACCCTGCTAGCGATCTCCTCTTGTTGTAAGGCTGCTGATTGTTTCTTGACTAAGTTCGAGGTGCGAACTCTGCCCAACGCCTTCTTGAGTGTCAGTTCAGAGTCCATCTGAAGCTTTTGAGACATGCTCAGATCTCTGATACCCACTACTATGCGATCTCTCAGCATTTCTTCCTTCAACTCGCCGTAATTGCAGTTTTCAACGAGCCTGTACAATCCGTGACGAACGTATCCACGTTCTCATCCGGGTTCTGACGTCTTCTGTTAAATTTGGCGCACTCGAAGATGATATTTCGCTTTACCACGATATAATCGTTCAACTTTTCCGTTACAACTGAGTATTTCTTCTCTTTTTCCAGCTTTAGACTGGTCAGAACATCTTCAATGATACCTCCAACACAATATATTAATGTGTTGACTTTTCGTTCGTCTTCTTCTTCCCCTACCATTCCGGCTGCCGTAGCATAACGTTCGAACCTTTGAAGCCACTTTTCCCAAAGCTCTGGCTCATCAAAATTGAACTTTTCCGGTAGCGGAATGGCAAACGTACCTGCCATACTGAGCTCCGTATGTCAATGAACGATAAAAACAGTCTGTTTAGGCAAAAACACGGCTAAACTTTACCGACTGTCACCATGTTGGATTATACTGACTTAATTATTCAACTAAACACTTGGTCGCGCCTGGCCTTTACACGTGGCCAACACATGTTACTATACATGAATACACAATAGTAGTTGTGACTAAGTTTGCATAACCTCAGGTTCCTTTCGAATGTCACTATTCTCCCTGAAAATCGACTGAAGAAATCAGTTGTTGACAAACATGTAAAACGTACTTCGTGTATAAGGGTGGCCGCCTGCAGGGATTAAAGCGTTGTTGTTGCATTGTTCCATTTAGTTGTTTTATAGCCGTTCTACTGTGTGTCATCGTGTGCCTCGAGCTTTTGCATTCTTATAATAAGTAAACCGTTTCTTTGCGATAACTTATATTTCCTTTGCCTTTGTCACTATAATACTCTGGGCAAAACTGAGGAATATTTCGGCCAAGTTTGTCATAATACACTTAATTCTAAACGTCCAAAGCCGCTTTTATACATATAGCTGGAAAACAGGCAAGTTAATTTACAAGCACTATAAAAATCTAACGATCTAAGCAATAACTAAATTATTAAAAACTTTCCTTAAATAAATATGCTTTGAACTTAGCTTTGAAGACTCCTACTGAGGGACATAACGTAATAGTATAAGTGGCAACAAACTCCACAGTACGTTTTGGCGCAATAACAGAAAAAAGCCCTTTCTCCATAGCTCTTTATATTTTTTAATTGAATGTAGGAACCTTCAGAAGGAACTTATTGGCATATTTCATCCGCTGTGAGAATTTACTCTTGGCAGCAGAAAATCGCCACAGGATGCTATAAAGTATATTCATGCGATAAACGTTTTCTGGTGGAGTTGTGCTGTTTTATTAAAACAATTTTTTTTGGGGGGGGGAGGGGACCGCAAGGCTACTGCAATGAACAGTCTCCGCACGAGGAAGGATCGGAACGGCATTTCTGCAACAGATAAACAGAAAGTCTCCTTATTTCATTGAATTTTGAGAGTCAAGAAAAAGACGATAGGGTTAACATCTATATAAAGTGTACAGTCTCAGATTGGCTTGAAAACCTTAGTTTGTGTGTCTCCTCTATAGGGAGATATTTATTTGTTTACATGCGTGCCTGAGAATAAGGGCTTGCCTACCAAAAGGTAAATTCGAGCACTGATTGGCGAACAGGCGAGCATCCTATTTTTAAACGGCGAGCACGGGCAATTTTATTTTATCACAGCTGAGAACAACCAAGAATACGTTCTGTTTGATAATATGTTGACTCAGTTACCTTACGTAACTATATAAGAGTATTTTAAGAGGTTTTTTTGTAATTGTCGCGTAGTATTTCAAAAAGGCGCCAAAAATCTAGCCCTGCATGCAGACCAATTTGATTTCCAATTTTCGCTTTGGAAAAACACTAATTACTATTTTATTAATCACAAACGAACACAAATAACATAAAATCTTGACTAAGAACTGTTTTAGCGTGGTACACAGTCAGTTCTTTGCTTTTCTTTGTAAATTTAGTCAGCCGTTGAACCGCCTGAAGTGCTACTAATATAACCTACGATATAGATAGATAATTAATTAGTAGCCTCGGGATGCTTTTAAAAGTGTTGACGTAATATACTTACACTGGCTATATTAGTATACCAATACAATATTATATCAATACAATATTATATCAATAAATCAATACAACATAACCGTCTGTACATGTAGAATAGGAATATCGTTTTGTGACTACAAGGGATCTATTCATTAATACCTCCCAACCGTCAGGAAGTTTGCCATCCACTGCTGCAAGAATATCTGTGATTTGGATTCCATTGGTGTCTACCTTTTCCCAACCCATTGAATCGCAGAACCGCCAGGGAAGAGGTTCTCCTCCGGGCCTTTCTGTAATGTCGTATATGCGATACTAAAATCCAGAAGGGCAAAACAAAATGATTATTTGGGAAAGATGTTCACAATTGCTAAATAATTAAATAAGCACTGACAGTGTAATTAAACTTGAACTTTTACTTGCATTGTTCTCTCTCGTGGAATAGAAGAGATTGTTGGCTATAAAACTTACTTAATGGCACGTAATTAGGTGCGCGTAATAAAAGAGACTTACTTTCAAAGTGAAGCTGTGCGCGGCGTAGCCAGTAAATGCGGTGGGGGCGACTCTCTTGCGATACACGTTACAAAGACTATTGATGAAACTCGATTTGCCGCCTCCAATTTGTCCAGTAAGAATAATGTTAAAGTACGGCGTGGATTCTACTTGTGTAATCGATTTTACTGGTCTTAGGCATGCGACCTCCGTTTTGAGTTCATCTCGCACACTGGAAAACAGAATATATAAGAGATAATATCACAATATATAAGAGAATATATCAGAATATATAAGAGAAATATATCAGAATATATAAGAGAATATATCAGAATATATAAGAGCAGTGTGACATGTTCATCATTCAGTGTCATGAGCAGCTTGTTTTAACAAAGCATGTTCAGTGCAATATGTATAGTCAGCGTAGCGGCGCAAAAGGAAGAGGGGAGGAGGAGGGGGACGAAAAGAAGGGGAGGGGCAGGGGAGAGTAGGGAGCGCCTTGCGCACTCAGAGGACGGTAAATTCCTATTAGCTGACGTCAATCCACATAATAGCTGAAATAGACTGATTCACATTTCAACATATGGCGAATAATGTTTCTGATGCCAAAAAAGCAATCGACATTCGCTCGGGTGTTTTTTTTTGGACATCAGAAATTGTTTTAACCGTACTTTTCGTGCAGCCAAACAGGAGTTGAAAAAAATTGCGTTATAAGCCTTATTCAAACTCCGCAAAGAAATAGGAGATCAATTTAGAACAGATATAAAGCTAACTCTCAAACTTTTCAACTCCTTAATACAGCCAATTCTACTATACGGGTGAGAAGTATGGGAGGTTGAGTCCAACAAACTGTTGGCACACTGTTAAGGATAAATCGTGTATTGAAGCCATCCAGCGGAGGAGTGCAAGGTTTGTTACGAACGACTATCACCGTACCAGCAGTGTTTCCAACATGATCGACACTCTTAAGTGGGACAGCCTCGAAACACGTAGATCGCTTACTGACCCTACGATGTTCTACAAGATTCACTCAGGCATATAGTGAACCTTAAATTCCCTCCCGAGATGGTGATATCAGATCCTAGAACCAGATATTGTAATCCTGAGAACTTTCGCCACCTACAGTCATCTGTAAATGCATTTAGACATTCGTTCTACGTCCGTACTATACCGCTCTGGAACTCTCTCCCCGCTGCTGCTGTAACTGCCACCACTCTGTCCGCGTTTCAAGCCCAAGCTCGTGCCTCCCTCTGAGTCACTTAACTTTATTAGTTGTAATATTTGATTATTTATTTCTAATTTAATTTTCTGTCACTTGACAATTAACTTAGTGAATTAACTTAGTAGTTTTTAGAACTGGCCACCGGCACAGACCGCTGTACCAGCCTCCTGCCGGGGGCTCTCAATACCGCAACACCGCAAAAAAATCAAGCCTCTTAAATAATCCTGCAAGTTGGTACACAAAAATAAGTGAGATAGTCCTCTAGCTCGCCGGAATTTGGAAATATCTTAGTCTCCTCAAACACTATCGCCGATACCACATCATATATAGAGTTCCAAAATTGGCACAGTGGTATTTACAATGATACAAGAAAAAAATGCCAATCAGAGAAATAAGCTAAGGACCTACAGAACTATCAACGCATAAAAAAAATTGAAGCATACTAGAACGGCTCTAACAAAGCTTAGGATAAGCAATCATGATTTAGAAATTGAAAGACTTTGCAAATTCTGCCTGCCTAGAAAGGAGATTGAGGATGAAGCTTATTTCCTCGTAAAATGCAATAAATATAAGTAATAAACTATAATTTACGAAATGCGTTACATGCTTCAATGCAAAATGAACTTCAGATAAACATAGAAAAGTGCTTCGAGGAAAGCCGGCTAAAAATAATGTTAAGCCCCAACAATAGGACAGCAGCTACAGTTGCAAAATTCATATGCGAGTGCTTTATGTATAGAGACAATGGCCTAAAAGAACTCTGATTTATTCTGCCGCGACCCTTATCACTCTGAACGCCCCCAAACACTTGTAGCCCAGTGAAGTACACATTTATTTCGATTAATGTACAGATGTATACGACTCCAAATAAAACTATCTATCTATCTATATACTATATCTACCACAGGCTAAATATGTGTGAATCTGTCAAGTCTGATTTACTTCAATGCTCTACTGAGTCTATTACAATCAGTGGATATAAGAACAATAACGCAAAACAATGGTGTTAAGACTGCCGCTACTATTCTTAACCAGATACAAGGAAAGCAGGCATAGTTTTAATTATTTATAGCGATACTATTAAAATTGTTATGCTAATGTCCAACCATGATTTCAACCTGAGGGCGCTTTGTGTAAGGAACCAATGGATCTCTGGTTGGCACATTAATGACAATGGATGACGTACAGTAAGCTATCGCTAGTCTCCCCGGGCTAGTCAGAGTCTTAGTCTTAAAAAAAATCAGATTAAAATCGTTTTTTTGGTCGAGCAATACATACGAAATGTTCCATGCCTTGATCCTCCTCCAGGGCTCCTTTGTTAGATCTGCGGCGACGAGCAAGGAAAAGATAAAAACAACACAGTTAAGTTATCAATACTCACAAACTTAAGTTTAACATTCACAAAGTTTTCCATAATGTGTACAACATTGACGCTGATGAAAGTGATCATTGGAGTCTTACTTTCTTGCACAGGCGGTGGTGGAGGTGCAGACGAGTAGCCGATTCCCATTTTATGCTGCCGCCTAGAGAGAATTGTGTCTTGTTTTCAGGTCAGTTAAAAACAATTACTCAACTAATTAAAAATACTGTATATATATTATATGACGTCATAATCGACTACAATGTAATAGCAATGACACCTACATTACAACAAAATCTCACACTACTGGCTTCTACAAACTATAGTACAAAATATCACAGCAACAGCTAACTAAACACAGATAGCAACGATTATAACAAGAGTACATAGTACTATAGCAGCTAGTGTTTGCAAGTACTACTATAAAACAAAACAGTAAAGTATACTTACATGTATCTACATGTATCTATACTATTGAAGTTCATTTGTCTGTCTGTATGTTTCTGTCAGTGACGAGATTGGCAGAATAGAGTTTCAAGCCAAAAACAATTTCGATCCGATCCGTTCCGTTCCTCAGTCTCTACCCAACTACCCAACGACCATTGGCACACTTCCTCCTCGGTTGCTTCACCCAATGGTGTTACCCTAACTCTGTGCTTTCTCGTTCATTTTATGTATGACCAAACTCTATTTATTCCCCATTATTTGTCAGGCTACAGTCATTGTTTTGCTGGCTCTAGGAGGCTGGAGATATAATTGCAATGGCTTCTACTTTAAATTTCCTAACAGCTCTTCTCACTCTCCTAAATTTAGGCCAGTCTTTCTCTTAAGACTATTTGAATGTAACGTTCTCACCTTAAATGTATTTCCATTTTGGCTGGTCATCATTAATAAAACGTGGGTGTCACTGAAATAATCTCTAACTACACGTGCTTATGACACAAGGAATGTCCTAGGTTTATTTTAAACACGAAAAAAAGATTCCACAGATTTACATTAATTTTTAACCGTCGTAAACAAGCAAAAACTCTGCTAAGCAGTTGGAAAGTCTCTTCGTCAAAATAAACCAGCTTCATAGCAGGAACTATTTAATGTAGAAAAACTTCATATGGAAGAAAAACAAGTTTCCAGATTTTAGGACTTCGCACCCAGTAAAATAAAAAGATCCTAATCCGCCGGATTCTTGAATCCGAAAATGGATTTTGCATTTCTTTATCAGGGAATAATTCTGAATCCATTGAAAAATTCACTGATCCGAGCATGATTCGACAAAAGTGTACATGTGGCAAGCGGTCTTCGTCTTGAGAATAGCACATCCAACCATGTGGCTGGTTTGTCTTTCATCATCACTCGAGAGATAAATTGCCAGAAAGTTATCCTCGAAAAACAAAACCCAGCTTGCCGCCATGTTCGCGCGAACTGCATATTGCAGTTCTCGTGGCACAACAATGGCTGCAGATCTGCCAAAAGGGATCTTTATCAATGAGAGTCTAATAGACCATTTTCTTGAGTATGCGCACGCAACAGGCTTGACGGGCCGGTAAATACTTCACGTGGGAATCACGTAGTGGTTTCCTATAACCCTCCCTATTGTTTCAACCAATACTAAATCCAAGCTGCCTACATGAAGTATTTCTTGGCGGGCCGTGAGTTTTGTTAGCTTTCGTTAGACTCGTTCTGATGCGACAGCCTTTGTTATTTAAATTATCGGCTACTGTTAAAAAATTGGCGGCTATTGTTCAAAAAGCGATTTGGCGGGCCAATATTGCGTGCGCATACCTGAGAAAATGGTCTATTAGTATATTCGAAGTTCAAGAAATCATCTAGTAAACTATATATGGAGCTCATGCAAGTATTTCATTTATGAAAGATCTCTGGCATCACCCTATATATTTGTTTTAAAATATAATTAGCCATTCAAGCGTTTAGATTTTGATCCGTTCATGAAGTTGGACCATTACAGAAATCCTTCTTTGGACACTCGCACGCGTTGGAAGCCTATCTATCTAGGCCAAAACCTGTCCACAACGTTTAAAGACGCATTTCTGATGGATCACGGGAAACAAAATAGGCGTAAGTTGTTTTCATGACGTATGAGCGTGATCTCCTTTAGCACGAGTACAATATAATGACAACACTCTTGAGAATGTGTCTGTCATGGAATAATAATAATAATGAACTTTAAAAGGTAAATAGTGCCGACGATAGAGTACATACATATATTATCCTGTGCTTTTCAATAGACGCAGATTGCACTGTGTTTTATTTAATGAAATTCGGCACAACCTCACAGGTTATTTCCTGGTAAAAATAGTACTAATTATTCTAATATAATTGCTTAGAACCATAGAAACGTTAATATTTAGAGCTCGTATAACTAATTCAACTTAGTCAGATATCTTTGTGTTTGGTAAATCACCTCGACTGAACCAGTCAAAGACAAAGTTAACATGCAATGCTATGTTATAAAAAAGGTGAGGATTTAGTATTGCACCGAGTCTATCTTGTAGTATCTACAGTCTCTAAGGACTGCTATCGAGAACCAACAAAAAATATGAATACAAACAATAGATAAGGAGTGGTCGATTGCAACTGATCTGCAAACGATAGTCGGAGCAGTCACTACATTCCTAATCCATGGTTATAAGCCTAGCTAGTCACCGATGATATAGAAAAGCATTGCCTTGATTAAATAATGTGTCTATAATAACCGTAAAGAAAACTTGTTTTCAGGCAAATATAGCGCTGAAATAAAATAAAGCTAGTAGAAGAAGCATCACAAACATTCCCTCTGCTCCCACCTTTCTGTACGACAATCTTAGCTTGTGGATCCAATCAATTTCTTACCTTAAACAAATGCTGTTAAACGGCCAACGATTAGTCTTTCCTGTGTCAACGCTATCAACGGAAACTGTGAAGCTTATCACGGAAAAATTGCGTATTCTTTAACTTAGATATTGTTACGCAGTTGCTTTATTTCAGTTGGAATTTAACTGCATGCAATTCTTGGAAAAGCCGGAGTCAGTCAGTTGGGGCTGATCAAGCCATTCATATGTCCATTGTAATGATTTTGTTGTGGTAACTTGTTGTCAACTGCGAGCCAATAAAATGTATTCGGGGAAGTATTAATTATTCAGATTAATATATTATTGGAAACGTAATTCTTAGAAACAATGTATATCAAAGGTGACCACTATTCCTGCTCAGTAGTTTTATTTGTTATGGTAATTTTCTCAGGGAACAGCTGAGTATCGCAATCTGAAAACCTGCCGTTTGTCACGGGGCTCGTAAGAGATAACAAGATGCTTTCAACATCTCCGATGATGATCGGCAACGGAACAAAACCGTACCGGCGACAAATAACGCAATTGTTAACAAACTCTTGATGTCATATTCGCAGCTGTCTCTTCTTTATTCTTGTGGTATTGCCGGTTCCTTGTCGCTTTTTACTATTGCAATTCTTGGCTTTTATATCGCCTTAAAGTTCGCGTTTGGCTGCAGCGACAAATCATCTGACAAATGAGTGATGCAGAAAAACATCTACTAGAAAATTTAACGACAGTATCAAAGACCCAAGGAAAGAGGACAGGAGAAAGAGACAAGACACTAAGACTAAGCTGGCTCTGATGAGGAAAGCAACACGGCCTTTTCTTGATGTAAATGGCAGAATAGTTGGTTTCTAACTCTGAAGTCCGATTAAGATAATCTAACCCTTACAAAAATTGACACTATCTGAATACTATCTGAATACTAGTTACACCCGATATCTGAAAACTAACTTATCTTTAGTTAAATACTATCCGACATATTTATCTGCATACTATCTAATTAATAAGTAAGAGCTATCTGAAAACTATCTAATTGGAACCATTCGGATAGTCTATCTACATGCTATCCGTAGTTAAGATAGATAAGGAGTGGTCGATTGCAACTGATCTGCAAACGATAGTCGGAGCAGTCACTACATTCCTAATCCATGGTTATAAGCCTAGCTAGTCACCGATGATATAGAAAAGCATTGCCTTGATTAAATAATGTGTCTATAATAACCGTAAAGAAAACTTGTTTTCAGGCAAATATAGCGCTGAAATAAAATAAAGCTAGTAGAAGAAGCATCACAAACATTCCCTCTGCTCCCACCTTTCTGTACGACAATCTTAGCTTGTGGATCCAATCAATTTCTTACCTTAAACAAATGCTGTTAAACGGCCAACGATTAGTCTTTCCTGTGTCAACGCTATCAACGGAAACTGTGAAGCTTATCACGGAAAAATTGCGTATTCTTTAACTTAGATATTGTTACGCAGTTGCTTTATTTCAGTTGGAATTTAACTGCATGCAATTCTTGGAAAAGCCGGAGTCAGTCAGTTGGGGCTGATCAAGCCATTCATATGTCCATTGTAATGATTTTGTTGTGGTAACTTGTTGTCAACTGCGAGCCAATAAAATGTATTCGGGGAAGTATTAATTATTCAGATTAATATATTATTGGAAACGTAATTCTTAGAAACAATGTATATCAAAGGTGACCACTATTCCTGCTCAGTAGTTTTATTTGTTATGGTAATTTTCTCAGGGAACAGCTGAGTATCGCAATCTGAAAACCTGCCGTTTGTCACGGGGCTCGTAAGAGATAACAAGATGCTTTCAACATCTCCGATGATGATCGGCAACGGAACAAAACCGTACCGGCGACAAATAACGCAATTGTTAACAAACTCTTGATGTCATATTCGCAGCTGTCTCTTCTTTATTCTTGTGGTATTGCCGGTTCCTTGTCGCTTTTTACTATTGCAATTCTTGGCTTTTATATCGCCTTAAAGTTCGCGTTTGGCTGCAGCGACAAATCATCTGACAAATGAGTGATGCAGAAAAACATCCACTAGAAAATTTAACGACAGTATCAAAGACCCAAGGAAAGAGGACAGGAGAAAGAGACAAGACACTAAGACTAAGCTGGCTCTGATGAGGAAAGCAACACGGCCTTTTCTTGATGTAAATGGCAGAATAGTTGGTTTCTAACTCTGAAGTCCGATTAAGATAATCTAATAAGGTTTATAAGTGTAATGGTCTAGCTCGATTTGATAAATCGTGGACTATATACTGATTTGAGATTAAAATTATTGTTTAATGAGGAACGAGTAGTGCCTTTCTACTTGTAATCCTAGAATAAATGAACTTAGATTCGACTTTGTTCCTAATATATATTTTTCAACGTGTGCAAGTGAATATTTGCATAACAGATCCATTACCGTGTTATCGATGTGGGATGAATCCATTTCTCACACGGCTACTGCGCCGACGCACCAGACTTCGATACTCAATAAATTTTATATTCTTTCTAAACTTATTATTCAAATATTTTTAAGAAACTTTTATTGACTCAAAAAATACATTAAATTTTTAGAATTTGCTGTGGTTATTGCTTTCTAAAGAGGCCTAGGACAACGTGATATATTTTGATAGTGATGACAAGCGGAGTCGTGATAACCAGACATCATCAGGCAGAAAAAAGGCGTGTGTTTGTTCGAGCGATCAGATTGGTCGAATAATGTCCGCCGTTCTCCGATTTGATTGGTCAAAAAAACTCGAAATCTTGAAATTCATTCACTCCAGGTGCCATTAGTAATTGGGCCCGCAGTAATTGGCTATGCTGTTGCGGTCACCCTGCCACTTTTACTATTTTTTCATCACTCGTTATTTTCATATATTGTCATTATTAGTTATGTATTGTCGTGGCGAAGCTAATAAAAAAATAAATTAAATTAATTACCCGGAGCGTCCATCTGTCATACTGTTCGTGATGCAGCGTTTTTCCAGACCGGTTTATTTTTAGATTTCATGATCACATCTCGTTATTCGCTTCCATCGCAGAATGTTGTCAACAAAAGCTACCTCGTTAGCTTCTCTTGTTTGGTCAACATCATCAATCATGTGAATTAATATTACGCAAACGCTTGTGATTGGCTAGCGGTCTATAAAAACTCAGACACAGACGTAGTATGGGAGATGGACGCTGCATCGTAGACGTAGTATGGGAGATGGACGCTGCATCATAGACGTAGTATGGGAGATGGACGCTGCATCATAGACGTAGTATGGGAGATGGACGCTGCATCATAGACGTAGTATGGGAGATGGACGCTGCATCACAGACGTAGTATGGGAGATGGACGCTGCATCGTAGACGTAGTATGGGAGATGGACGCTGCATCGTAGACGTAGTATGGGAGATGGACGCTGCATCGTAGACGTAGTATGGGAGATGGACGCTGCATCGTAGACGTAGTATGGGAGATGGACGCTGCATCGTAGACGTAATATGGGAGATAGACGCTCCGGGTAATGGGCTCCTGTCCACTCTGAGTTCCCGGTTTGCACTACAACTATCAGAATCCTTTTCGAGTTATCTTTTCTTATAGAGATCTTTTAACTCCTGTGAGAATACCAAGACAATGGTCCAAATTAGAAGAATAAAAGAATCAGAGCAAAGAATTCTGGTATAGTTAGTCAACTGATGTAACTGAGTGCAAGCTTAACTGTGTTTCTTATCTCTCTAAGGTTTAAAATCCGCTTCAGACTGTAAATTACCTGCCTTTTCTCTTCCATTTGGCTAGGCACTAATACGATCTGGATGTTTTATTAGATATGAAGTTCTTAATTTCTCAACAACTTTTCTTAAAGACTTCAACGTCACAAAAATGAGCAGAAAAGCTGTTCGCACTTGAGAGAAATTACAGTAAATATTTCAATCCGGCTGTGCTGTCGCGTCCCGTGTACATTGAAATGGATTCCTGTCATTCGATTCACTTTTGTACAATCATATACCGCATTTTCTCAGTGGTTTGGTTTGGTACAGTTGGTTCGATCCGTGAATATTTCAAGCTTGCGTTCCAGTTCAGAAATATTTCTTCGAAAGCTCAAAAACTGTCTTTTCCTCTCTCTTAACCTTGGGAAGAAAGATAACTCGATCTGCCACCAGGAAGAGTATTACACCGCTCGAGCCGAGTTGAACAGGAAGACTAGCCTGCGTCACATCCGGCCCGAACTGAACCCTTCAGTTCGAATGTGACGCAGGCTAGTCGAAGACGGGCTCAAATTCATGAAACGCCGTGGATCATCAAGCCACTGGGAAGAAACATTGTCAGCGTTTGGAATTGGATCCGGTGATGAAGTTCGATCGATTGGCTATTCAATATTTTTTTCTGCATGGAAAGGCGCAAGTTTTTGGAACGGCTTCAAAGACATCGATGTATGAGTCATGGAATTCAGTTATTTTGGCGATACGACCTATTTCGAGCAAAACTTTCATATTTAAATGAGGACCGTATCAAACACTCATTAAACATTCATTTCTTGTATTTTTTCCTCATGAATTTTTCAATAAATAATTTAATACATATCGTATGTCATACGCAGCACAATTAGGGTGGAAGTTAGAGAAGTTCCGCGAATCTATCGTGTTGCTGGCTTTCACTTGACGTCATAGCCGCCATGTTGGTACCCTTAAACAATATATTCCTAGTTAGCTTCTTACATGCCCGCCATGCCCTTTGTCATTTGAATATCTGGGGATTGAGTGAAAACCAGTAATAAGCCCTAGCCGGTTAATTCAAACTGGAAAACAAAATGATCGACATAGGAAAAATAATAATTGTAGTCTGCCAATTTCGTTTATTAAGGAATCAAATTTCAATGACGTCATTTAAGGGTAACATACATATAGTTCCTTTGGCTCTGTTTTTGTCTGCTCTACTTATTAAAAGATCATTCTCTAAGATTGTAAGTATCGAATGTCTGACACCTGAAAAACAACTGTATATTAATGAAGAAATTCAATGTTATGACTCAATTTATGTTTAACTCATTTGCATAACGTCCCTTAAATGACGTCATTTCAAGGATTTGTAATGCTCTTTTTAGCAATACTACGACCATAAATCGCCCAAACACGGTTGAACAAGATTTATTTTAAAACACTTTACTGCGCCCAAATCAATGATTTATGGCTAGGGATAATAGGCACTTTAAATCCTCGTCGAGTGATGTCGCTGTTGGATTCCTTGGCCCTTTGTTAATAAGAACAAACGACAAGAATCGGTTTATGGGGTTACGGTTTAGCATCCGTGCTGAAGGTACCCTCTCGATCTCATTATTACATGTTATTTAAAGTGTTTATGAAATCAAATTTTGCATCTTTATTTTATTGCAGCGGGCTTATTCTTTTCCGAGCATCGTTGAGGGGGGGGGGGGGGGGGGGCTTAATAGAAGGGCGGCTTATTAGAGAGGGGGGGGGGCTTGTGTCAATGGAAGAGCCAATATTCAGTAGAGACCAGTGTAAAATTCCCTTTTATTATCCACAAGGTACTGAGACACAAGGCGAGAAAACTAAAACATCTGACATTAACCGCCAAGGAGCGAAAGTCCAAGAATAAAATATTGTTGAAATAGTATGGTACCTTCATAAGGTTTAATTATATTCAAGAATGGAGTGACGAAACTACTGCGATAATACTGATTTTGAGGGGTGGGGAGATATAAAAGAGAGGGGGGACTTAATTAATTTTGTCTTCATAGAGGGGGCGGCTTATTACAAGAAGGGGGCTTAAAAGAGAGACGGGGCTAAATAGAGGATTTACGGTATCACGAGTATATTAATTGTTCAGTTCCGCCTTCGGAAAGGTCTCTTTTTCGCCATTCAAATTGACTACTTTATGCTAAAAACTGTCCGGGGCCTGGAACCGAATCCGACATTACACTGATGTCACTGTGAGGACTCGCAAGTGACAGTCCCTTCGTATGATCATGTAGGACGACACGCATTTCTACAAAAAAATATAATAGAATAACGCACAATACAATTCAATACAAAAAATAGGTACTCTATGAGTACATGTGTCTACTACATAGTTTACATTTATTCAATTCCTAACGGGTGTATAGAACAGGATACAAGTAAATGAATTGATCAGCATAAAGTAAGCCATGGAAAGCCCGCTCATTGCATATTGGTATGCGCGGGTATGCGCATGTTGTTTTAGTGTTGTTGCGCATAACCAGAATGCACTGCTCTGGTAATACGCAAAAAAAACGAAACGGAATCACACATGCGTTCGACGAACGCATTCTCGCGAACCCAGTAGAGCCCCAAGTTACGAAAACAGATTGTGCACTTTCACTACCTTGAAGGCATTATTTTTGCAATCGGCCAAACAATGCCATACTTTTACAATACCATACAACCCGAGTTCAATGTTCAATATGCAACAAAACATATGTGATATTTCTGATGGGGCACATATTTTAATGAGATGTAATATAATTAAACAACTTCTATGCAGGCTGCCAAGTCTATACTCTTGTAAATAGTCAGCAATAGTAATACACAGGTAAATTATGATATCAGATTTTTTTTCTTTATTGCTCCGTTATACTTTCAAAATTGCTCCTGAGATGAAAATAAATTTTTGAGCGGTTCAATGTATCAAATCATAAGGTGTTTATATCTATAGCAAACCATAGCCTAGTGGTGATGTGTGACGTAATCATCTTTAAAAAAATCCTCCAAAAATTCTGAAAAGCCTCTAGTTAGACATAAGGTAGCCAGTGATTTTCAGACGGTACAAATAACGAGGTCGTCCGCTCATGGAAGGAAGTGAGTGGACGACCTCATACCGTCTGAAAATCAGGCTAGACAGAAGGTACTTCTATTAGACTACTTGCAAAAGTCCCAACAATGATTTAATGCAACAAAAATGTAACTTAAAGTTCAAAATTCTGCCATACAAAGTCTCTTATATTTTACTCAGTTGTAACCGGTAAGAACGGAGTAAAACAATTGGCTTTGTATGGCAGAAGTTTTCCACTTGAAAGCCCATATATCATCCGATTTTAGCTCTAATTGTCTCATATTTCCTGGGAACCTCCTTTTTATCTAGCAGTTTCTAATTATATTTTGTGACTTCATCACTTTACGACTCCATAACAAACTGTAACAAGGTGTTAAATAGCCTACATAAAACCTGTAAGGTCATACATAATGTATATAACAAACTAAAACAAGGTGTTTGGCTTTGTTGTGCTTTTCTTTTTTCTTTGTTTTCCAAGCTAAGGGCACCCTGCTTGCTTATCTTTTTGGTACCCTGCGAGCAGAGGTTTCTCATCTCTGCCTTTCCTGTCGCCGAAAGAAACCTCTGCCACGAAACGATTGCTTTTCCCGTTGAACATGTGCACTTGCAACCTCCAAAATCTTGGGAGGTAAACCACGTGATAAACCAGTTACAAACCGGTTTTACCTGGTTGATATGGCTCGGGCATGACTTTTTGGCGATCTTCGCTGGTTCTGCAAGAGCCCACAGTATCCTTCGCAGCCGTTATTTTTGTCATCGCGCAGTTTTTGTTTTGCCGACGATTGATACGAGAGGGCTTTAAACTCCGGCTTTGTCTACCTCTTATTTTGCTGAACTGCTCAGAAGACCTCGAAATTACCATTCAATAAATCTACCTTAATTTATCCTAAAGAAAGCTTTCATTTATATCCTCGAAGAAGGAAATATATTTTATGTTCTCCACTTCGCCAAGAATAGGAAATCTACAATGAATTTATAATCCAGATACCGTAGCGCATGCTCAACGCGAAAAGCAATCGTTTCGTGGCAGAGGTTTCTTTCGGCGACAGGAAACTAAGGCAAAGAGATGAGAAACCTCTGCTCGCAGGGTAGCTTTTTGGAAGACATAAGGCCAACAACCGATGGAATTATGGAATCGTGTGTGGAAAAACTTTTCTCAATAAACGTAAACATGAATTTAATATGCGCTTGCTTTCCCCACACCGTCGTTATGGGCGAGTGTCAATCAAACAGAACATTTTACTTCCGGTTAAAAACTTCCTTTTGGTATTTTTCCGTCAATATTAATTTTTTTGAAGGTAGTTTTTGGTATATGAGACACTACTACTAAAACTACATTTCTGTGCGAAAAACAACATTTCCCCATCTTTTTCGTTTTGAATGTATCCGGTAACCTTAAAGTGCAAGTATCATGCCAAAAAAATAAAAATAAAATATTGTATTATTGTGTTCATTTCTCACAGAAAGGTATTAATCTTGCAGATTTTGTAACATTCTGACATTTAATCCCTAATTTTGGTTACTCTTCATGTTCCTGTGACGTCATGATCATAAGATGAATCGACCGGTCACTGCTACAATAAAATCCCGAAGGTTTCCATTGTGACATTACAAGATGAATCAATCCCGCAATTCGGGTAGCGTTTATTCTAGTTTAATTGCTGCTCCTGCCTACCAAAGAAAACTAAATTAGACAACTGAAGTATATCAGAAATAGAATTTGAGGCTAAACTGGGACTTCATGTTGTTTTATGGCGCTACTTGCGCTTTAATGTTTTAGCGCGCAGACACATACAGAATGTATATAAGAAACCATAACAAGGTGTGTATAACAAACTGTAACCAGGTGTGAAAAACCTGGTTACAGTGAAAAACCTCGGTAGGGAGGTTTCTTTTCTCGTCCAGTAGACCGATCCTGCAGTAAATAGTTCGTTAGACATTAAACCAGCTGACTCCCTGCACGGGGAGGATGGGTGGGCTTGTAACCTTGGTGGAACTGCTCGGAGACATGAGGGAGAGAGTAGAAATGGCGTAACCGACTCTACTTTATACTAACAAATAATAATAGAAAATCCCAGAGGGATATACTGGTGACTCTGAATAGCCCTGATCGCGTAACCACTACAAATACCGGCGGAAAAGACATTTTAATTGCTGCTCCTGCCTCTCAAAGAAAATAAGTGAGACAACTGAAGTATATCAGAATTTGTGGCAAAAAGAGTTCATGTTGTTTTATGGCGCTACTTGCTTAACTCATTGTACGGCAATCCCTTCATGTAGGACGACACAAATTTTTACCAAAAATACAATAGAATACAACACAATACAATTCAATACAACAATAGAACGCAACACAATACAATACAATTTGGTAGCAATTCGTGTCGTCCTACATGAAGGGATGGCCCATTGTGTACCACTTTAGTGCTGAAGTCGCAATCAATAATTAATTTTCCTCAATTATTCATGACCGAAAATCCTGTTTTTCGTTATCATTTTCAGATTGAAGCTTGGATATACGTTCGCTTACACTCAGAGACATCATGAAGAACTGTTGTCTGGTCCAGATGCTGGTAAGGGGTTCTCTTCCTCGGTTAGACTTCACTGTTCTCAGTGTAGGTCGTATCCTATTGGACTTCACTGATAACTGAATAATCCCATTGTCTTAGGGTTGTCTTCCTTGCAGAAATTTTTACCAACTAATTTTAAAACACATGACTTGTGTTCAGCGTGGTGGAGTAGTGTTTTTATTTACCATAAGTTACAAGTTTCCTACTAAACCTGACGCCTGTACATGTTCAGTAGCGAGTTTAATGACGGTGATGTAATCGGTCGCATCTGATCTGAAATCACTTTATACTAAAGATGTCCTAACTATGGTACATATATATATACCCCTCAAAAGTAACTAAACACTGAAGTCCTTTAGTACTCGATCGGTGAAATATCGGTTCCATTTCCATTCCAAGTTTGGCACGTCACTTGTTATTGGAATAAGTATTTAATATAATTATTTTCAATTATAACTGGATGTAAGCCCAGTTAAGTAGACAAATACAATATTACCCTGACGGCAACACTCTACCATATATATTTTTATAACTTGTTAATTCAATGTAAACTGCTTTTAACAAATGCTCTTTCGGTTGATCTAGATTACCAAGTTTCGCAATACTATGTACTCTTATTTCTTTATTTCTTATTTTAATCATCTTTTAGGGATCTTATGAGGATGTCGTTATTTTGTTGCAGGTGATAACTGTGAATTGGTTCGGTGAGACCGAAGGTTAGTTATCCCTCGTTGGTTTGTTTTTGTTCAATAGACCCTTTCAGCTTGCCGGCTCCGTTTTGTCTCATTTCAGACCACGTGACTTTCCCATTGAGTAATGCGTTTTGTTTTTCTGTATCCCCAGACAACAAACAGGCAAGCTGAAAGGGTCTAGCTATTAGCACGAATTACGAAGTTGGCCGACTGAATATTAAATATACTAATCAAAGACATTAATAATTCATGGTTCAGATTCGTCCTGATTTGCATAAATGTTTGCTTCGATTTTCTCGGGCGAAATAGGTCGTATCGCCAAAATAATTGAAAAACGCGACTCTGTACAACTAGGATACAATTGGAATGTAAACTTTCACTTGAAAATGCTCCACGAGTTTGGGGTTTTATTGTTTCTGCAGAAAATCTCTTACAGCATGTAAGTACAGGGTCTGTAGATTTTCAGTGTTTTCCTTCTTGATATTATTAGTCGTTCCTGGGAAGACCTGGGAAAGAAAGCATGAAAATAAGCGAACGCGGGTTTTGTTTCGGATAATTTGCTTTTCAACAGACCAATCCAAGGTAGTAGCCTCTTCTAATGAAGTTGAATCCCAAGAAGTGCAAAGAAATGTTAATCAATGTTTACAATACATTGCCATCTACCCCTGGTTCTCTCGTTATATACAGTAACACCTTAGAGAGAGTTAGTAATTATAAATTGCTAGGGGTGTACATTCCAAAGATCTTACCTGGACGAACATGTCTCCCACATTGTAAAGAAGGCTACCTTATTCTTACTAATTTTCGCGAGTACTTAATTTCGCGAAAATTCGGGAGCTGTATTGCGCGAGTATTAATTTTCGCGATTCCAGGGAAAAAAGTGAACATAAGTGTATTTAATTTCGCGATTTTGCCATTGCTTTAATCCCCCAAACCCTGATCCGAGGGCTCTGTTTACTGATTACTTTACTAGCTGATTTACTAACTGAAGATACTGAGTGAATCAGAGGAAGACTGCTTGTCGAAAACAAGACCAGAGCTATATATTTTCAAGGACAGAAAGTGTCAGTTTTAATTCAGCACAATTATCAGCAAGCCCGTGACTTACAACATTTAAAATTCATGTATTGTTTTCTTATATAATATGGTATTAAATTTCGCGTGTTTAATTTTCGCGATATATTTTTTTCGCGAGTATTAATTTTCGCGAATTTTTTCCAAAACGCAAAAATCGCGAAATTTAATACTGGCGAAAATTAGTAAGAATAAGGTAATAGGCGACTCTATGCCTTGCACACGTTAAGAAAGTGCGGTTTAGAATTGAAGTACGGCACGCAGATGGTGCGCATTTATTGTACTGTCATTATATATAGACCTGTTTTAGAATACGCCCGTTTCTGGGTTGTGTTGTCTCAAGAGACCATCACCTAAGAGAACCGATCCCCCATACTAGCCTCTCTCCCCATGATAGTCTGCGGCGATTTATTTTTAGCTTGCATAAATTAGTTGGACTATTTTTATCATTCTATCCGATTGATTGTGGGTGTCACGTGTCCGAATGGCCCGGCGGGCGGCGAGAGCAGAAGAATGCATTCAGTGTTTTACCATTCACAATTTTCTACTTTCACGACAGTTACTCTACAGATTCATATTGATTACGGTGTTGCAAAAGCATGTCCGATTATTTTCGATATTATAGGTTCTATTTCTAATTTCTTTAGCGAATTGTAAGCGTCTGTTTACGATAATTCCAAACTCAGTCAGTCAGTGTTTCAGATTAACTGGATTTATAATTAAGCAAAATTGTGGTCAAAAGTCGATGCGTGCTTGCTTGCTATAAACTGAACGTTCCTACAATTATTATGTAGTTTTGATATGAAATCATGTTTGCCGCGTAGCACTAGTAGGTGTAAAGAATGTGATGTAAAGTGGTATGCTGTAGTGCTATGTGTGCACGCCCTACGAGGGAAAGAGAACAAATCTCTGACCCAAGTGGGACTCGAATCCAACGACCTCCAGGTTGCAGGTCTGGCGCTCTACCAACTGAGCTATCAAGTCAGATGAGAGCAATCGTGGGTATTGGTGCATTTTTATGAGGTCACGGCGATTATATATGAATATGTAGTTATGATATGAAATCATGTTTGCCGCGTAGCACTAGTAGGTGTAAAGAATGTGATGTAAAGTGGTATGCTGTAGTGCTATGTGTGCACGCCCTACGAGGGAAAGAGAAAAAATCTCTGACCCAAGTGGGACTCGAACCCAACTCATATATAATCGCCGTGACCCCATAAAACGCACCAATACCCACGATTGCTCTCATCTGACTTGATAGCTCAGTTGGTAGAGCGCCAGACATGCAACCTGGAGGGCGTTGAGTTCGAGTCCCACTTGGGTTGTGGCATTTTATTATGGATATCATTTATTTTTACGACTGAATTTTTTTTTTATCACACAGTTAGATTGCAATAATTTTGTTTTCGCGAGTATACAAATGGCATTTGAATGAAAACATTTTCTTCGGTATGTTATGCATGAATTTGTTTTCTTCCCGGTCGGTCTTCTGCATGAATTGGTTTTGGCAATACCCCCCCCCCCCCCCCCCTCCACCTGAACAATATAGTGGTCCATCCCTTAGAAATTTGTTACAGGGCAACATTCACAGTTTAATGTGCACACTACAAAGCCCGCTTTTTGGTTCCTCAAAACTGAGGTGTTTTGGTTCTACTTGCATTTTATACGATTTCTGTCTTAATTTATAACTTAATTTGCCGCTCTCAATCAACTAGCCTGTGAACAGCATCATCAGTTTTGAAATGAGTAATACAGTACCGCTCGAGACGTATATTCTGTTTGGATACAATATAATGTAGCTGTATTGTTTTTATACTGCTCGTTCTAACTGATAGGATGTTTTTTAATTCTCTCTTTTCACCTGGCGGCCATCTTGGATTGAAAGCGAGGCTGACCTGGCATGAAATCCAAGATGGCCGCCACGCGTAGCGGACCAGCCTCTCAACCTCATTCTCAGAACAGTAGTACTATCTAAGAATATTTAATTATTTGGACAAAATCTCTTAAAGAGCTGCCCAAGGTTGCAATGGAAGATGTTGAACATTTTATACATGCAGAAAAGGCCCCAAAAAGTGGACTCACGAAAGGGTATAAGTTATTTTGCGAGGGCTTCATTGATGACTACGAAGGTAAGATTGACTTGACATCATAATTCCATAAACCTTGATTTATTACTGACAACAATGTACATACAATATTTTAAAAGTTATTTACTTTCTCTTTTCAGTGGCGAATTGTCAAAATAAGGATGTTCTTATCAGGGCTAAATGATATAACTGATCATTACGAAAAAATGAGGAACCCCATAGGTTCTCTGTAAGTACAAATGTAAGACCGGTACTAGACGGCAGCAGAGCTTATTATAATAAAACTATGTCAATAAAGAAAACAAATTGTTTGGTTGACTTTTTATTTTATATTTTTTAGCTGTGCTTGACCTGGATTACTTCTGGAGAGAGTGGTGTCAAACCATATAGGCATATGTGTACATGTAAAGCAGGGCAAGGCATTTGCAACCACAAGGTTACCCTCTTCTATCAAACTGCGCATTACAGCCTGCTTAACTGTGGTACAGTACCAGAAGTGTTGTCTAAAACATCTCGCCCACAGGAATGGAGCAAACGCAGGGCACAAGGAGATAGACCTGAAAAACTGGATACCATTATAACCAGAAAACTAGTGCTCAAGGAACCTCCAATAAACTTTAAGAAAAAAAGATCTTTGAATGGGGTTCATTCTACTTTATATAACCTGTTGAAAAACATTTTCCCCCAGTTGAGTTCATAGAAAGCTTTCAAGAGAAAGTCTTGAAATGTTTTCCAGATACCCAGTTTAGTAAACTGTTTGAGTCTTCCAAGTTAAGTGATTCTAGCTTTGTTAACTGCAACTTTGGTGCTGTTCCCAAAGGGTGTTTGCTGTCCTACCAACAACCATTCTTACGTGCCAAGACCAAAATAGAATGTGTCCCATTATCATCTGCATTACCAGAACTTCCTGCAGCTGATCTCTCTCCTATTTATGCCTGTGCCATGCCTGTGGGACAGGCACATGAGATTGAAAAAGAAACACATGAACAATCAAACAACCCAGCTTGGCACAAGCTAAGAAGAAATAGGTTGACTGCTTCCAAGTTCAAAAGAGTTGCTGTTCGAAGGGATAATTTTGAGAAATTAAATGAGCAATTAAGGAAGAAGATTCGACAGACTGCAGCTATGAAGTATGGGCTAGAACATGATAATAATAATAATAATAAAAACATTTATATAGCGCTATATTCACGAATTGTTCATAGCACTTTATCATACACTACTATATTAAGAACCTAAAATATTAAATAAAATAGTTAATGTCAAGTAAATTAAAGTCAATACAAATATATATCTACATATAGATAGATAACTAATGATCGATACTAATATGCTTCCTTGAACAAGTAAGTCTTCAATTTAGATTTGAATAAATTAACTGAGATGCTCTGCCTAATATCCAGAGGTAACTTATTCCAGAGCTTAGGGCCCGCGACCGAAAGGGCCCGATCTCCATAGGTTTTAAGCTTTGCAGTAGGTTCAACAAGCAAATTATGCGATGTGGATCTAAGAAGACGCGGTGATATCCTATACCTAAATAATTCACTAATATAACAAGGTGCAAAGCCGTTTAGTGCTTTATAAACTAGCAGATGCATTTTAAAAGTAATGCGAAATCGTACAGGAAGCCAGTGCAGATTGATCAGCTTAGGTTAAGGTTACTATGCGCGCCGCAGAGTTCTGAACTAGTTGGAGTCTATCTAACAAGTACTTGGGAAGGCCATACAACAAAGAATTACAATTATCTAATTTAGAACTAATGAAAGCATGAATAAGTATTTCAGCCGTTTCCTGAGACAGGTATTTCCTAATCTTGGAGATATTCCACAAGTGATAGTAGCATGATTTATATATTTTCTTAACATGTTCATCTAAAGAAGCACTCTGGTCAACAATGACTCCAAGGTTCCTAGCCGATTTCGTAGGAAAGATCTTCTCGTCACAAACTTGAATGAATTCCAGTGAAGGCCTAGGTCTATATCTAGAGCTAATGAGTATTAGTTCAGTCTTATCTTGATTCAGTTTAAGACCATTGACAGTCATCCAGTAATCAATGTCTCTGACACATTCCTCGACACGTGACTTAGCCAGCGATAATTCGACAGAGCAATCAGCTTTAAAAGATAAGTACAGTTGTGTATCATCTGCATATAAGTGATATTGCACATCATGCTGCTTGATAATATCGGTGAGAGAAGATGTATACGACAGATACAACAGGGGCCCCAACACAGACCCTTGCGGCACTCCACGTGCTAGATGACAATAAGAAGACATGAGTGGGATGCAGCACAGAAGTATTCTGAAGTTTATTCTGTCCTCAAAACCTTTATTAAAATTAACTCAACTCGACTGTTTGCATTTCGCTGCTCTCGCTAAACTCCCTCTGTTTGTGAACTCCTCTAGCGTGTCTTTCTTAATTCACGTGATAGCCAAAACGTCCTGATGGGGGTGGGATAGAAACACTACATCTCTTCCCCCTTTGGAAAGTGAAATAACTATGTGATAACAACTCGTATAGATATAGGACTAACAAAATTTAGATCCTAAAAGTTTCGTGTGTGCGAAGCAAGTTCATGTTTCATAGTCTTGCAAACGAACTGGGGGTCTTCGAGGACGCCGGGGCCGATCCAGCAAATTAGGCCCTATCACCTCATTCTGTTCATATTCTTGTGGGGGCATGTTGTCGTTCGAGTCATCTTCATCGCTCTCGGCATTGTTTCGTACCTTCTTGAAGATTGAGCTATTCCTCGTGATCGAGTGACCGTCCCGGTTGGCAGTAATCATGCTTCCTTTTACTTCCTTGACTTGTCGAGGTCGGATGTCGAACCTAGTGGTGAGCTTATTTGCCTTTGTCTGCTTTGCCAGCACGCTGTCTCCGACTTTAAAGGTGCTGGGCTGAGCGTGTCTCCGTGTGTCAGCATATGTCTTCATTCTGTCCTTTGCTTCGGAATCTTTTGCCAGTGCCTTGTTGCGCACCGCTTGAGCGTCGATGCTGCGCTCTAGATGAGGTAGTCGTCCCCGTATCACTCTCCCGTAGAGTAGTTCAGCTGGCGCTACGCCTGTTGTTGTGTGCGGTGTGCATCTGTAGTTGAGAAGAAATTTGTGAAGCTCACGCTTCCAGTTCTTTCCTTCAGCGTGGGATGTGCGTATCGCTTTCATCAACGGTTTCATGAAACTTTCAGCCTCTTCATTTCCTTGCGGCCACAGCGGTGTCGTTTTGTTGTGCTTGATTCCGTTTTCTTTCATGTAGTTGTCAATCTAATTGCTACTGTAGGGTGGACCGTTGTCTGTGGTTATGGTGTTAGGAATCCCATGCGTAGCAAAGATTCTATCCAGTTTGGGAATGACTGCTCCTGCAGTCGTGGTGCTCATCACTTCTACTTCGGGAAATCTTGAGTGCTGATCAATTACAACTAATAGCATTTCTCCAGTAGGTAGAGGGCCAAGAAAATCCATGTTGAGAGACTGCCATGGATGCTTAGGCATTTCCGTCATTTTTAGAGGTTCTGGGTGCTTTGGTGGTCCGACTGCCTGGCAAGGGAAGCATTTTGAAACTTTGTCTTCAACAGTTGCGTTTATGCCTGGGAACCAGATCTTCTCACGAACTAGTGCCTTCGATTTGACCACACCCTGGTGCCCTTCATGAGCGATTTCTACTACCCTGTTTCGTAGTATTGCTGGCATTATTAATCTTGTCCCTCTAAGTACAAGGCCTGAGGCTGTGACTGTGAGTTCTTGTCGAATCTTCGAATACGCTCTTAGTTCGACAACGTTGGCATCCGTTGGCACCCAATCCGGGGTCTTGAGTGACTGCCATCTTCCACTTTGTATTAAGCCTTTTAGAACATGTAGTGTTGGATCTTTGTCCGACGCCTCTTGTACTTCTTGCAACGTCATAGCCTTTGGGATTGCATTGCCGGCCACAAAATTAACATACTCTTCTGCAGTGCTGCGCTTGTGTGGCATGCCCGATGTTGGATGTCTGGAAAGGTAGTCAGCGGGGTTGCCTTCACCCGATCGGTATGTTGCTGTAATGTCGTACTGCTGAAGCCTTAGTTGCCATCTCTCTATCCTTGCGGGGGGTCTCGATTTGGGATTCTTGAAGATCATCTCCAGTGGCTTATGGTCAGTTTTCAGGTTGAAGGTGTCACCGTAGAGATAGAGGTGGAACTTTTCACATCCCCAGACTATGGCGAGTGCTTCCTTTTCGGTTTGGCTGTAGCGCTGTTCTACGTCTGTGAGGGCTCGGCTTGCATAGGCTACGATGTGTATCTCTTCGTCGCCACTGCTGCCAGTACTTTTTTGCGCAAGTACGGCTCCGAGTCCCACTGGACTTGCGTCGACAGTGAGCTCGGTGGGCTTGGTTGGATCATAGTATTACATTACAGTTTCGCTAGTGAGTCTTGCTTTCAGCTCGTTCAGTGCGTTTTGACATTCCGATGTCCAGTTGAAGGGTGTGTTTTGGCGTGTGAGTTGTCGTAGAGGTTCAGTGATTGTTGCATAGTCCGTTATGAACCGGGAGACGTAATTGGTTAGGCCAAGCAGGCTTCTCATCTCCGCAGAATTTTGTGGGGCGTCGACTTCTTGTATTTCTTTGACTTTGTGGGGATCGGCTGAGATTCCAGCTGCTGAGAATGTGTAGCCGTAGAAGTCTAAGTGTGCTTTGTCATAGACACACTTGTTCGGATTGAGTGTTAGACCTTTCTCCCTCAGTCGTTGGAACGTGGCTTTAAGTGCTTCATCATGTTCAGTCTGTGTCTTACTGAACACAAGAATGTCGTCGCTGATGTTCTTTGCTCCCTGGATTCCTTGTAGGACCTTCTGGATTTCATGTTGAAATACCTCCGCTGCTGAGGTTAGACCAAAGAGGAGTCGTGTGTACTGTTTTAACCCCTTGTGTGTGGAGAAGGTGGTGATGTATCTGCTTTCAGGTGCGAGGGGAATTTGAAGATACCCTTGACGAAGATCCAGCTTGCTAAAATGACAAGCGCCATTGAGGTCGAGTATCAGCTCGTCGATGGTTGGTGTGGGATGTCTTTCTCTTTTTACTGCTAAGTTTGGTAAGCGCATGTCAATGCAGCACCGAACTTCGTCTGGATTCTTTGGCTTGGGGAAACATACCATAGGCGAGACCCATGGTGTGGGTCCGGTCGGCTCCTCAATGATTCCTGCTTTTTCCAGTTTATCGAGTTCTTGTTCTACTTTTTGACGGATGTGGAATGGTATGCGTCTATGGGACTGTACAGTAGGTTGAACTTCTTTGTCAATGTGGATATGTATGCCTTCTGACTTCAGCTTTCCAATCCCTTGGAATATGTCTTCATATTCCTCTACCAGCTTGGTGATGAACGTTGACTTTGTCTCTTGATGCTCATGGTCAATTGTGTTGACAGCAACGTTGACTTTTAGGAGCCCTAAATCTTTGGCTGTTGTGCAGTTGAGCAGTGAGCCATGATTGCCATCAATGATGAAGAAAGTCGCAGGTGATATCTTATCCTTTACCTCGACCGTTGTATCTAACTTGCCTAGTACCGGAAGCGGTTCTTTGTTTCCATAGGCATATAGTCGGATTTTTGACTTCTTGAGCTTTGCTTCATTATGTTGTCCGACTATCTGATTGTAATGGTCTTTGTTGAGAACATTTACGGATGCACCAGTATCAATTAGTACCGGGATGGCTACGTTACCGATTTTCACTTCGAGTTCTGGTTTGCTGTGAATTGTTGACAGTCTCTTGGGTGACAGTGTAGAGATATTCTTCATCGGATGATGAATTGTCATCTTGGAGGGCATTAATGCGGCATTCCGAGTTTCCCGTTCGGGGTGACAGAGTTGATTCACGGTTTGGGTTTCCTGATCTGCAGACAGCTGCGAAGTGATTTAATTTGTTGCACTTGTCACACGTTTTTCCTCGGGCTGGACATGGCTGCTCTTCACTGTGTGGCCATTGTCTACCGCAGTGATAACAGGCGCTAGTTTGAGCTTGTCTGCGGCGAGTCCCGTTTTGTGGTCTATTTTCCGCTTTACGACCTCCATCGTAATTAACTCTCGGTAGTTGATGCCGTCCACTATTCTTGTTTCCTAATGCATTTACCGATCCACGCTGATCAATTCTTCCATCTTGTTGAAGTTCCATCGCGGCCGCCTGTCTGTTTGACGCTTCGTCCATGCGACCTCGAGTTAGAAGGTCATTCAAGGTCATGCTTGAATCTCCAAGTGCTTTTCGGCAAAGGCGAGATGATAAACATCCTTGAATGACTTGGGCTTTAATTTTTCTTTCCTGGTCGATAAAATCACAGTGGATTGCAAGTTGGCGTAGTTTAGTTACATATTGATCAAGGGTTTCGCTTACCTCTTGGCGAGTTTGCCTGAATTTGTACGTCTCGAAGTCGACATTTTGCTTCGGTGCAAAGTAGTCGGTTAGCGTTTTGATTGCTAGGTCATAATCCTTCGCTTCCCCAGTCTCGCTCAGGGTTTGGAAGATGTCGTGTACTGATTCACCAGCATAGTGTAGAAGCATGGCCCTTTTCCGTTTTGGGCTCTCGATATTTACGGCCACAACATAATTCTGAAATCTCTGAATCCATTTCTTCCATCTTGTTGGCGCCGAAGTCACGTCAGAATGTGGATCAAACGGCGGTAATGAAGGTAATCCGTATTGTTCAGCCATGGTGGAAGTTCCTTTTATCCTCGTCGCCAGTTATTCTGTCCTCAAAACCTTTATTAAAATTAACTCAACTCGACTGTTTGCATTTCGCTGCTCTCGCTAAACTCCCTCTGTTTGTGAACTCCTCTAGCGTGTCTTTCTTAATTCACGTGATAACCAAAACGTCCTGATGGGGGTGGAGTAGATACACTACAAAGTTGAAGGCAACAATGTGTACAGGGTTGGCTTTGTTGTGAATCCTGGTTGCCCATACCTTGGAGCTTCCCCAGATTTTCTTATTTATGACCCAACTGAAGAAGAGGATACTTTTGGTTTTCTTGAGGTCAATTGCCCTCAATGTGATACATGTAGTGAAGCAAAGTGCCTTAAGATGCTACATGGTGATTTGCAGCTTGAAAAATCCCACGAGTATTTTTACCAGGTTCAAGGGCAGATGGGAATAGGAGGTCTGAAGTGGTGTGATTTTATGGTCTTTTGCCGTAAAGACTGGCACATTGAAAGAGTAAGATTTGATCATGATTTTTTTCCACAGTATGCACTGCTCACTGGCAAAGTTTTATTTCAGCTACTTTCTTCCACTTAATGTAAATTACAAAGCTCCTGCTATCCAAAGTTTACCCCAAAAAGTAGCGTTTCCTGATTTTTTACTTTGTTACAGGTGTATTATCAACTCTTATATTTTACATGAGGTGTTCTAAACTTTTAGACAGCCAGCTAGTCTTAATAGCTTCATCTTAGCAGTACTCAACACTAACTTTTTGATCGGGCGGAGTTACTAGTTTGGAATTGGCTAGCGAGACTCAAAAAGAGACAGTCAAGAATGTTGAATATCCTTCTTTCTTTATAAGTGTATATATTTTATTATTACATGGCAAGCCACTCTCAATGTCAAATCGAGTGTTTTGATTGGCTGGTGCTCGGTCGGGATTTTGCCGTACGGACCGTTACCATGATAACGGTCACAAATTCGCATATTTTGGTCTAAGTTCGGGAAATTGAAAACTCAAATCGAACCGGGTAAAACAGAGATAACTATGCACTTAGTGATGCAGTTTAACAGCACAAACATCGTAATAATACCGTTTTTAAAAGAGAGAAAGCCGGTCCATCAAACACTTTGATCTGTAAATATAATTACAAAGCTTTAACCTCCAAAACGAACTTGACCATTTGTTGTCAAACATTATCATTGATGTACGCAAAGTCAACCAGAAAAGGACAGGAAAGAACTAGTTGAAATACAATGCCATCCAAAGGTCTAGTGCTACAGAGACAAGATACAATTGTCCTACTGATTAGGTTCTACAGAAGCTTCAGAAGTCACCGTCTAGCAGAGTTCAATGTACGTATACGGAAGAACCATATTCTCTGGCCGTCAACTACAAGCGAGTCCCAACATGAAGTCTCCACTCGGTATAGAAACGAAATTAGAACATATATAGCTAAGTAATGTATCAGGTAATGCAGGAATCAAACACGCCAGCAGCGAAATAACTGAATAATCCGACTCAATAAAGATAAACCTGCTAACGCTGATCCTGAAAGCTTCGTGGCTCTGTTGAGTGTTGACACGAGAACTCGATCCGTCCAGTGGAAGTAACGAGTAAAACTACAAGACAACAACTCTGCTAGCGACTATCACCAGAGCCAGAAGTCACAGTCCATATTTCAACAAGTTTACTCCTCTGCAGCCGGCTTTCTTTCGGCTTAAGAAATTTGTCTTGAATGTTAGCATCCATCCAGTTTACAAATTACAATCCCTCACTATAAACCAGGGTAGTTCTGATTCCATAGCCGTGAACCAGTTTTGCCGATCAGTAGCAAATATCAGAGATTTTCAGGTCCAGATTTTCCACTGATGTCCTCCCAGTCAAAGTTGTCCAGGATACAAACAAACAGCATAGAACTGTCATCGCCGAAAGTGATCCGACGATCGCATGGCACTTGACTTGAGCGAACGGTTTGTTTTTCGAGTTGATTTAGTGGAAATATGTTCTTTTCTGATAGCTTTTTCTACGAATTCCACCTTTCATGCACTTTAAATTAGCAAAGTTTTCTAATTCTGAATTGATTCTGACATCTGACATTGTATTTCCATTCATCTTTTGTATTGATTTACGGAGAGCTGTCAAATAGATCCCGGAATAAATTCTGAACGGCTTCCACTTTGGTATGTAAATGTATGCAAATTAGGTATATCACGTTGTGTTACGGGGCGCGAGTCACGCGAGTCACCTATTTTCTCATTCTTCGTTTATCACAAAGTGCCATATAATAAACAACTTATTAACCTCGCTCACTCGGTCTTTACGGGAAAATATCAGGCCTCGGTCTTTTATGTACGGACCTCGCTATCGCTCGGTCCGTACTGTCAAGACCTCGGTCTGATATTTTCCCGTAAAGACCTCGCTCTCGGTTAATAAGAAGTTAATATTAACGTTGAAAGGCACAGAATTTAGCAAATTTCCTCTGGTTTTCCGTGGTGTGGACTCTTATTTACCACGATTTACGTCATCACATGGTCAAAATTTGTTGTGGACTCACGAGGCGGAGCCAAGTGAGTCCACAACAAATTTTGACCATGTGATGACGTAAATCGTGGTAAATAAGAGTCCACACCACGGAAAACCAGAGGAAATTTGTTTTTTACAACAATATTAGAAAACATACAAGGAAGTTTCGTTACAAAGCGTGACAGCTTTGAAAGAGCCAGCGTTGTCTATAACTTTCTCGCGTCAGCGCCGTTGTCTGGACTCTCATTTACCACCGTACTTCAACCAATCAGATCGCGAGATTACCGGCAGTTGTGGTAAAAATAATTATTATATTTTAAAATTGGTTGTATATCAAGCTTGCTTACATAATGCATCTTTCTATGCAAAAAGAACTTCAGAAGGACGTTTTTGGCCAAGATTGTAAGCTTTCATCTTAAATTGTCTCTACCAAGAAAACAAAAACCTCAAGTAGCCCAGAGGCTCAGCATATTATTCGTTAGAATGCGACTTCAAACGTTAATTACTATAGTCCCAGACTAGAAGACTACTGTTAGCGTTGACCACTGTTGAGAATTGAAAATCAGATAATACTGTTAAATGCATTTTTAATTTACAATGTATGGCAGTTATAATATACATGTACATGATCTAGAAACTAAAAAAGATGTCCTCTGAAATTAGTTAAAAGGCAACATACTGCCCATATTTGGTTGACTGAGGAAGCAACTACAATAGGCAAAATGCTGTCAAAAACATGATACTCTTTGACTCGACGGATAGCACGCTCAACATGAATTCTTAATTTAGCTATCCTTTGAGTTGTCTGCACATCCTCTCTTGAAAACTGAACCTTTTTCCTAAGAAAAGGGGGGATATTTATTAATGTGCACTTTTTGGGTGTAAGGAGATCTTCAATTGTGAACCCCTTGTCTGCCATGACTCCATCATTTTCCTCAAGTAAATCAAGAATACCACAACGTACAGTGATATCTCTGTCACTTATGGAGCCTGTGTAATAATAATAATGGCCATATTCAGTATATAGCGCCAATTATCAACCACAGTTTCATGGCGCTTTACATCTGATTATTGACATATCCCTTCAGTGAATTATTTCGGACTGCTTTACGGCGCGAATGGCTGCCACGCAGTTTACAATGTTGAGTGTGTGGTTCAGTATAGTGCAATGGCCAGGCTGCTGTACCGGGTGACAATCCCCTGCTCTTTTTCGAGTAGTATACAACAGGTTCTTTCACGTCCCCTTCAAATACTGATTAGAAGTAGGAGACAAGGCCAACGGCTTATAAACGTCCCTGCCCAAGGACGCGGCTAACCAGTGAGGCGGTACGAGAGGAAGAGACAAATGACACTGCCCCAGTTGGTGTAATTCTCACTAGAGACTTAACGGTGGTAAGCACTCTTGTAGTGGGAATAGAACTCTGAATGTAGAAGGAGGGATTTGCGAGTTTGAATCTTTAACTCGGTACAGTCTATTATCACTCTCACATTTGGAAACAGCTCCTTAAAAGAATCTGGCATGGTTTTTTGAATGTATTCCCTGGTTGTCCAGATGGGTAAACACCCAAACATGAAATACAAGAAATTTGCCTATGAAATTACTATCCTAGAAACAGATGATATGGATATTTGAAACCTCTCTGCAAGATCTTGGTCAAAGAAACCTACTTTAACTTTACATAAAAACAGAAAAAGTTGATCTTCAATGCACATGCAAACATTGATTTCTAAGAGTTTTATTAACTGGGATTGCTCTGTCTTTTCCTTTTTGAGATGCTGCCCATGACCTCATGTTTTCAGCATTTGGTCTTATAAAAGAACTAAAAATTCCTTTAAAAGTTGATAACTTTTAAACCCTGTATAAAAACGTATCATCTCGTCGTTACTAGAATAACGAGCCAATCCAAACCTCTCAAAAATTTTTTGGAAGTTCCTGTGTCAGCCTTTCAATTTCTGCCCTGGCTTTCTCTAACTGGACTTCTACTGATTCAGTGTCAGGTTCCACAGAATAATCATGTTCGGAGGAAGGGAGAGCTGGTGAGGCGTCCTCTGGTACTTTATCAGTTTCACTCCTATCGGAAGTGTTACTGATAATTCTTTCCTTTGGCGGCGGTCGAGGGCTTTTTGTGGCTTCCTTCGTATTCCAAGAAAATACTGGTGGAACAGCATCGGCTTTAAGTAACGCTTTGCCCATCAAAGTTCTTCTATAATCAGACGGTAAGAAGTGGGCAGAACACACCAGGGCGTTTTTGGTAATCTGCAGAATATCTAAGAAACATTCTATTAGGAAATTTTAATAACACGTACAACCTTTCCATGAAAAAGTACAGTGGCTCGTGTCACAGGCAGATAAACTATTTCAGTATTTGTAATCGTTAATAAGAGTCGATTAAATTATGCCTGAATGCCAAGGAAAGGTTTTCTAAATACCTTAAAATATTTTTCTGGATCTCTTCTGATTTTAATTATCCACTTTCTGCGTCTATTGGTATCCACGGAGAACTGGTGGAACATTATATCGACCATGTATCTTAGGTCATTCGTGCACTTGGGAACACAGCAGTGCGCCATCTTGGATTTCATGCCAGGTCAGCTTCGCTTTGAATCCAAGATGGCCGCCGGCTGAAAAGAGAGAATTGTTCGGTAAGCCAATATTGTGGCTCGTTTCGAGCGGTACTGTTTGGCACTATGAAATGTGTTGCATATTGCTAGTCCCGAATGTGACGCGTCATTCTGCCTAATGGGAAACAATGCCGTGTTTGCATGTGGTTATGTATAAAACGCGAACACGAATTCAAAGGAGCGAAGATGAGATTTTCTTTAATTTGACTCATTTCTTTTTCATAAAAATGTGAACCGGCTCAAGAAGTTGTGCAGGAAAGCCCATTAAGAGGCTCATGTTTCCATTGACAACTCTTTCGTGGTGACATCAGTACGCTATGTCAACACGCAGAAACTGTTTTTCAATCAGTAACATAATTAGAGAGCCGCCGCAAGCGCTTCTCCTCTCACTTCTGTGACCCGAGATCGATTCCCGATCGCACCTCCATATATGAGTTGAATCTGTTGCTATTTCTCCCTTGCTCTGACGTTTTTCCCCCTGATTCTCTGGTTTTCCATCCTCCTCAAAAACCAACCTAAATTCCAATAGCCCACTTCCGAGATATGCCTCACTTCCTACGTACAAAGGAATCAATACGAGGCTCTGTGCATAATCCTCAATCGTTCGTGACAAACTATCAAAGTGCTGTAGTCTTGTCACAAACGACTGAGCATTATGCACGGAGCCTCGTATTGACTCCTTTGTACGTAGCAAGTGAGGAACTCGTGTCCCCAATTAGTAGATCCCTTGTAGGGTCAGCTAGAAGACTTGACACTTTTGAATAAAGTTGTTTTGAATAAATTAAAAAGTTGAATAAAGTTGTCTTAAGAGTTTGAAAGAGAGGAGTAAAACAGAAACCTTATTAATTATATGGCGATAAACAGCTATTTAAAAAAAAACGACAAGCGACGACCGAAATGTTAAAGAAGACTACTATTAATGGTCTACTGCGAATCGATTTTCGAATTGCACCGTAGTTTATCCGTTTCGCACAACTGGACAGATATAACCACAATCCATTTCGGGCTGGGAATGTCGTTTGCCGTTTGTCCGGGAAACCTTTACTGAAATATATGTAGCTGTATAACAAACATTAGACAGTCTTTATAAACTGAATATTTATCTTACAGCGAGCACAAATGTTGCACTGAGAAAACCAACCAGTCAGTCAAGTAGGTATAACATACAATTAGGCAGGGCCTCTAATGCTGTAGATGGAAGTAGGAATGGAAACTACCATAGTGGTTCTTGTACCGAGACAAACACTGAGACTAATCCATGGTGGAGGGTTGATTTACAGCAAAGCCAACTCCTCTCCAATCTGTACATCGTTAACAGGTAGGACTGGAACGAGAACAACACCCCTTGAAAGTGTTAGGTTCAACTTATCATCTCATTACGTTAGACAATTCTAAAGGCATAATAATAATAACTATGTTTAGACAGAGTGCCCATATCATAGTTATGTAACATAACTAATAAAGTAAAATAAAGTTTAGATAGGATATATAGTTACAACTAATTAATAACAATGATAAGTCAGTAAAAATTGATAAAAATGTATATACAATAAGAAATCTAAAAAGTATAATGCGCTTTAAAATTGGCTAATGAGTTCGAATCTCGTATTTCGGATGGGAGGGAATTCCACTCGCCGCCGTTGACTAAGCGTCTTCCAGTCCAACGTCTGTAGGGCTTCTGTTAAGGACGAGAAAGGGGAGGCGTCTAAAATCACTTTAACAGCCTTGTTCTGGACTATTTGTAGACTATTCATGATGGTAACATTGTCTTTATCCCCCCATACGATATCAGCGTAATCTAAAATTGGCAATATCAGGGCATTATATAGAGTTAAACGGGCTCGCCGGGGTAGTAAATGTCTAATACGTCTTAAAAGCCCAATGCGTTGATTGGCCTTTGATATAATAGTGTCAACATGATCGGACCAAGTCATGGTTTGATTAATAGTGACTCCTAAATATTTGATTGTATTGGTCCGATCAAGTGTGACACTATCTATAATAAGCGAGACACTACCACAAGACTTTAACTTGTGAGCACTTCCAATGAACATAAAGTTCGACTTTTTGATATTCAGAGTCAAAAGATAAATCACTATTTATCTTCATTTCGATATCCTTGGGAGATGACGAGGAGTAATATATAACAGTGTCGTCGGAGTACATGGAAACTTCACACGACTTGAGATAGTTTGGCAAACTATTGATGTAAATAAGAAACATCAAAGGGCCGAGTATACTTCCTTGAAGCACCCCGACTGGGACGTGATTACAAGATGAATAATTGTTGTAAAAACGCAAGCCGAAGACTTGAAAAACTATGAACTGCCTATCGATCATATGCATGCATGGGAAGGGATTGGGGCTGAGTGTCTGCATTGTTTTATATCATTTTGCTCCAAAACCATACAACAGTATCTTTATTCACAGAGAAAGACAACGATAGGTACTTTCCTTATTTACTATGCTTGGTGTTTCTTTAGGTTTCGCCTTTAGTTCGCCGGTTGTATTTTCAATGAAGACGCGTTTTTCTTGCTGAACCCTGAAATAGCTATATCAAAACGCGATTGAACATCGTTCAGACTGTAAAGTTGTTATATGCCATTTAACACGTAGCTCTCATCAGGATCAGTTGCACAGGCGCGAATCCCTTCCTTTCAATAATGCACCATTCAGCAATAAATTAATGAATAAATTAAATACGCTGGGGGGTGGAACATAATATCTCAGTTGATTATCGTGATCCGCTTAGAACAGGAGGTGATACAGTAGGTACTAATATCTCAGTTGATTATCGTGATCAATTTAGAACAGGAGGTGATACAGTAGGTACATAATATAATATCTCTGTTGATTATCATGATCCGTTTAGAACAGGAGGTGATACAGTGGGTACATAATATATCTGTTGATTATCGTGATCCGTTTAGAACAGGCTAGGAGGTGATACAGTGGATACATAATATCTATGTTGATTATCGTGATCAGTTTAGAACAGTAGGTGATACAGTAGGTACATAATATCTCTGTTGATTATCATGATCCGTTTAGAACAGGCTAGGAGGTGATACAGTGGATACATAATATCTATGTTGATTATCGTGATCCATATAGAACAGGGGCCGTAGTACACAAGGTACATAATTGCCAGTATATGTTGCCGGTTTATCGTGATATTTAGAGCAGGGAAAGGTACACTAGGCACATAATTTATATCTCTGTTACTTTAACGTGGTATTTAGAGCCGACTGCTGTGGTAACAGATTGAGCAACTTTGAAGTTCGAATCGGTGACAGTCTTGCAAACAACGGCAACGACAATCCAAAATGTGGCACTTTCTACTCTGTCCCCCAGGGAAAGGGTTTGCTTATCGATTGTTTACCACCCCTCCGCGGACGGTACGTGAATGTCCGCATCCCTGGAAGGAATAGAAGATTGACATTGTGTGAAGTGGAGGTCAGGGTCTTTGATGAAGGTTTGTTGGTTACTTTAAATGCTCAAACACACACTGTGTCGATCTGACAACAAAATCAACCTCGAAATTCTGTTTATTTTCTGTTGAAATTTTTAGAATAAATAGACGATTTTAAAATATTTTTTGGACTATCACAGAAAACATTTTAATGCCTAATTCTGGTAAGAATGAAAGTCCGAAGACTACAGCAACGCTGATAAACAACGTAAAATTCTAACACAAAGCATTACGGTCAGCCACGCCTAATTATAGTGCTCCCTAATGGCTGACGTATTTGACTGAGTTCCGTTCACTGGGTCAGAATCGAAAGACTCGCCGGTCCCATATGTAGACTTTTTGGCTTTGTATTGTAAGCACATATATAGCTGCTTTAATTACCTTTTTTCTGAATATCTATTAGTATATTAGTATACAAAACGCGTTTAGTAAGAAATGTAAATTCAAACTAGATGAAAGGAACACTGGAAAAATCTAACCATTGACAGACTTTGGAGTTAATGTGTTTAAGTAGTATTTACAGCAGAACGAGTGGCCGGTATTGTATGTTTAGCTTTAACAAATAAAGAAGCCTTGGCTATGTTTTATACTATCTTCAAAAACTCATGAATAATTCATGAGCATTTTGTCTAATCAGATGAAGCGAATCATTCACGTGCATGCTCCTTTATATCCGATAAAACGCAAGGGTCTTTATACAACTTTTCACTGTACGAGTGTGGCCCTAAAACTTCATGGTTGAGGCCTTTTTCATTTGTCCAACAAAGGAAAAAGGCCTCAACCATGGCCACAGTGAAAATCGTATAAAGACCCTCCTAGTCAATCCTCATGAAACCAAGGGCTTAACCGTGAATCTTTATAAAGACCCTCACTTGTACAGTGAAAGTCCTTAAAAATACCTTTTTATCGGGAAATCTCAGTTCATAAGATGAGACTCGGGGTTGCTCAACCAACGCTCTAAGTGCAATTATGACTCGAGGAGCTCGAAGACAAAGGCCCCTTGGATTCACCTGTCATTTGAATGGACATCAAGATACCTCCTCAGATTTTCATGTTGTGTTTCATCGTGTATCAAGGCACCTGACCAAAATTGGTTGACCTGATTGGCCGTTGAACCTATTAATTATTCATGAGTGTGAGTACTGCAGTAGTGTTTTATCATATTTACAAACACGAGTGCTGTGAGTTTATTGAACGGCTTCAAAAACGTTAATGTATGAGGCATATTAGACAGTCATGTTATCCAGTTATTTTGGCGATGCAACCTATTTCGGCCAATAAACTCGAAGCAAAAGTTTATGTAAATGAGCACCGTATCAGTATATCACATTTAAAACCGATCATTAAACAATCATTTCTTTAGTTTTTTTTCTTCGTTAATTATTAATGATTTTTGAACGGTGTATACTGATCCGTGCCGGCCAGGTGAGTATCTGTACATCACATACAATACGGTATATACTGATCCGTGCCGGCCAGGTGAGTATCTATAGATCAGATACAATACGGATACTGATACGTGCCGGCCAGGTGAGTATCTGTACATCAGATACAATACGGATACTGGTCCGTGCCGGCCAGGTGAGTATCTGTAGATCAGATACAATATGGATACTGATCCGTGCCGGCCAGGTGAGTATCTGTAGATCAGATACAATATGGATACTGTTCCGTGCCGGCCAGGTGAGTATCTGTAGATCAGATACAATATGGATACTGTTCCGTGCCGGCCAGGTGAGTATCTGTACATCAAATACAATACGGATACTGATCCGTGCCGGCCAGGTGAGTATCTGTACATCAGATACAATACGATACTGATACGTGCCGGCCAGGTGAGTATCTGTACATCAGATACAATACGGATACTGATCCGTGCGGCCAGGTGAGTTTCTGTACATCAGATACAATACGGATACTGATCCGCGCCGGCCAGGTGAGTATCTGTACATCAGATACAATACGGATACTGATCCGTGCCGCCAGGTGAGTATCTGTACATCAGATACAATACGGATACTGATCCGTGCCGGCCAGGTGAGTATCTGTACATCAGATACAATACGGATACTGGTCCGTGCCGCCAGGTGAGTATCTGTAGATCAGATAGAATACGGATACTGATCCGTGCCGGCCAGGTGAGTATCTGTACATCAGATACAACACGGATACTGATCCGTGCCGGCCAGGTGAGTATATGTACATCAGATACAATACGGATACTGGTCCGTGCCGGCCAGGTGAGTATCTGTAGATCAGATACAATACGGATACTGATCCGTGCCGGCCAGGTGAGTATCTGTAGATCAGATACAATACGGATGCGAATTCGATGAAAAGCGTAAAAAATATATTTTGGTGTTGTCGTTTATTTGTGTCACGGTCATGCGCATTAGAAAAAAAACGGTCCCATGCAGTGGTGATATGGTCTGCATGCATCAATACGGGATTTTTTTACCGCGTGACATTTCACTCCTGGGACTGAGGTGAGTGATCGGTTGAAGACCTCCCTCATATACAGCTATTTCAATTAACGTTGTCTAGTTGAAGGCAATATGGCAGTTAGGGAATTCGAATGGCATATTATGGTATTCCCAGGCCGCATTTAATTATGGTCTAACATTTACCGCATTAGTTGATACTGCAGAAAATTGCTAAGTTGCCTCGTTCGATAAATTTAAAATGCCAGCGTACACACCGAAGACTTGATATGGAGGGTTATATTTATAACACAAATGGTAGTACGCTACCATTCTCCCTAAAGGTAAAGAGGCTTTTTGGAAGAAGTAAGCTTAAACACATTTAATATATAATGAACTGTTTTGTTCACGTGCGGCTACGTACTGTGCTGCAAAGTTCAAACATGCTAGCCTGGTTTACATTCACAAATGCGATTTGTTGTATCTAGTAAGACATCGTTTGAGGCTCCGTTGGCATCAATAATAAGTTCTTAGACACCTTAAAAACAAATAATATTTTGAACGTTCACAGTAGCGTCCTCATATCGTTAATTCTAAATTGGCTGAGTGTGGACGGGTAATGAAAAAAAGGCTTCGAAAGACACCGATGAATGCATGTGTAAATAATTAACTGTTGAGTGACATCACTCGAGCTGACGTTTACGAGTTTCCGTAGCCTGCGAAAACAGCCGCGCAGACTATATAGTTTCCGCCTGTTACTTTGAAAATTATAAAAATGTCGAACGGCTGTGAACGTAGCCTGAATTTAAGCCGTCGAAATTCAGGCTAATAACGGTACACAGGCTAAAAATTAATAAAACAAAGTAAGCTAAGTCGACTAAGTCATCCAGGTCGTATAACTCGTAACCATATATACTTCATTTCGGTGTGGAAATATCCTAATGTCCTATTCCCTATCTCCCAGACAACATTAATTTAAATAGCTGTATTCAGACAGAAGTAGAGTGAAGGTTGGATACAGATTGACTATCAAAACATACGTTTCTGTATCAGTAATACTGACGTTGTTTTATTAATTAGTTCTGTATCCAACAAAAACTAGTGTCTGTCGAAGTATGAACTGAAAACCTAATCAGTTCTGTACTGGTGTATTAAGGCAATCACTTGATATCACGCGGAGCACATGATTGGGTAGCATCGTTATAAATAATTAATAACGTTTAGAAAGGAATTTTACGTACTGTTTAAAACACGAACAGCAGTGTTTTATCAAGTTTAAAAATTCGAGGGAGTAACCCGAGAATTTTTAGACTTGATAAAACACGTTCTGTGAGTGTTTTAAACGGCTTCAAAAACGCTTTAAGAATGCATTGAAACTGAAAGACGCACATCTCAAGGGAATGGTTACTTAATGAACCATTGAACCTTTGTATTCACAACGCCATGCAAAATATTCGTGTAATCACCGGCCGCCTGCAATTACGAATATCTCAAGGGAATAACATGAAGAAATTACCATATTATGTTGTTTGAAGCGGCGTTCCGCAATGCAAGAAGAACCTAGCTGCACTTGAAGGATTTGGTGTCGTGGTATACCTCAATAAAGTTCAAGACTTGGAAAACGATGTTACTGACATGACGGCAAACTCTAAAGTTTTGACTCCGGCACAAAATATGTAAGTTTAATGCACATTTTTATTATTTTACGGCTTTGAGTTTGGTTTAATAATTGGAACTAAACAGTGGCTCGGTAAACAAGTAATGGTAGTTGGATAACTTCATTTAAAAAATATTATTTGTGTATCTCGGTAGTCTGCTGATATTAGTAAATTTTGTGCAAAATGTATTATCTAGGTACCTTATGTTCCGTGTACTTTTTGCTATCTTTGGGTCTTTATTAGTGAATTCTTAATTAGGATGAAACTTTATTTAAAATTTCATGTCAATTATTATTCTTTATATAAAACGTTCATCCTAATTAGCAATTCAATGAGAAAGCTGAAACATCAATATAAATTCCATTGTCTCCCTGGGACAGAATTCAAATCCCTCCTCGGGCCTTTTTTATCAGGTATAAAGGAGCATGCACGTGACTGATTTGCTTCATCTGATTGGACAACATGCTCATTAATTATTCATAAGTTTTTTAAAGGCCTTTTACATACAGTAGTTCTTCAGTCTGTAAATGGTTCAATTACTCTAGTGGAATTAACAGTGAATAACTAGTAAGGACTGCAAAAAGCTCAATAAAGTGTTACTATACTAACACTATATATTCACTAGTAATGTCCTATACGGATAAGTAAACTGGATATAAATACATGTGTTGGTGTACATCTGTAATTCCAGTGAATAGATTTTGAATGCATCAGTATCGTAATAATAATCAGATAATTTGTATTGCAGCTCCTCATGTTGGCAAAATGTACTCCTCAGTCTACGGACATGCACTCACCGGGCACACTATTCGCAGCCTGGTCAGCGGGCCCTCGGTTATGTCATGCGTAATGCATTGCAACATTGTACCAAACTGTGTCTCCTTCAATTATGAGCCTGCAACCGGAACCTGTCAGCTGAATAGCGCCAGAAAGAATGCGTTCTTCCGTGACTTTATGGCTACAAGTTCCTATCAGTATTTCGAGAGAATGGACACAGTAGAATTAGATATGGAGACCCCATATTAGTTTCCGAAGGAACATTTCATGCTAGATTCTTTTTCTTGTGGAGAAATACCGTAACAAAAGACAGCAGAACCAAACGGTGTGTGTCATGGTGTTGCATATCTCAGTAGAAACAATATTTAGTTCAGTGGTTGTTAATTATAATAATAATAATAATAATAATATTTACATTCTTATATGACGCATTTCTAAAACCCAATGCGCCTTACATTAGTACAAATAGAAAAACCTATTTACGAAATTAATTACAAACTATTTACAAACTTATTTATTTACAAACGGCAGCTAACAGAAATGTTACTTTAACTTGGTCTTAAATGCCTGTACAGTTGATTTGATTTGTTCAGGAATAGTGTTCCAGAGTTTAGGTGCCGAGGAAAAGAGGGCTCGATCCCCATAAGTAGTGGATTTAACGAGCGGGGTTTAAGAGCAGTTTTTTTGTGACTGGAGCCTACCTTACAGTGAGCTCCTATTACGTGCTCGATTGACAAGTCTGTAGAACAAAAGGCTACAATACGCAATATTTTTGTTAAAGACTATATGTTACTAATTTTTGCAAATTTGCTTTAATGTTAACCATGCCATACGTGCGAGAGATTCGTTCGGTTCATATGAAAAGCGCTGAAAATGACTGTGGGGACAGCGAACATAAAGTATATTAGTGAAACGTAACCGTGACATGGCCTCTTCAAACAAGAAGCTGCACTATAAAATTTTAAATTAAAATTCAGACCATTAAAGCAAGTAAGGAAGTTATCAGTCGTCTCCTGTACACCAAGAAAGTTGAACACCTGGAAGAAAGCTAAGAAGGACGTTTATATATAGCATGCTTTGCGCGGAGGGCTCATTATGCAATGGTTTCAGGCTTCGATGGCCGTCGAGATAACAGTCCCACCATTTTGTGTGCATGTTACGGTGTGTGATTTTTGTATTAGATTTTCTATACTTGTATTCTATTTTCCAAATATAATGACTGGTAAATATCATCATTCCTCTAAGAGACAGATTCATGGTTACGGTTGAGCTGTTTTTGTCAGTGTTTTTGTCATTCAAACAATCGAAAAATTGCATGTATGGGTGACTGATCTTTTGTTAATATTAGCACCTTGTCAATTCTTTGCTTTGCATTTCGCTCAATTCTCAATTAACGCATGAAGACTTTAGAACAATGAAGGCAGAAACTTAAAGTCCTGTAAATTTATAACATTTGTCTTAAGTCTCCATGCATGTTTTATCGAGCTATTGTAGGTCGTTTAAAATAACCTGTGAAAGAAAGCGTGAAATCTTATAGTTTCCCCTAGTTTTTAGTTTTCATAAAATATATTATAAGCTTTCACTCAGTTGCTGTTTTATGTTCTTCTACAGGCTCGTAGTCCTTTTCCAATCCACATTGATGGAGATGAAGAAAAGCGCGATCAACACCAATTAACGAGCAAATATATACGCCCTACAAATACCCGAGAAATGCTCACGCTAACCATAGCGCTAACTAGCTGCAAAAGAATAATCAGATGTGGTAATATAATTGACACAATGGACATATTAAACGATGTCTGACTGTCCAAAAACGGCACAACTGATTCCCTTCTATAATTTTCATAGCTTTAGTTTTCACAGACTTAATCATCACGTGACCTTCAACTGTTGATCACTAGTCGTACGAGACCAGGACCTCGTAACCCGGAGCGTCCATCCCGCATACGTTACAGCCGGCTTAACTGCAGAATACCCTGCCACTTCAGGAATGTACGTATTAATAATTCATTTTCCGATGTTTTTATACAAAGCTTATAACCAACCATTTTAACAAACCCTAACCGTTGCTCCCGAACATAAAAGTCAGATCATTCAACCTGACATCATAAATTAGCAATTATAGGTCACGTTTATAGTTAAGTCAATTTTAGATAAAATGTTCAAAACAATCTAGTATACGTATAGAATGTGATGTAAAGTGGTAAGCTGTAGTGCTAAGTGTGCACGCCCTACGAGGGAAAGAGAAAAAATATCTGACCCAAGTGGGACTCAAACCCAACGACCTCCAGGTTACATGTCTGGCGCTCTACCAACTGAGCTATCAAGTCAGATGAGAGCAATCGTGGGTATTGGTGCGTTTTATGGGGTCACGGCACACTGAGCACTAACAGCTTTAAAAATACCACTTTACATCACATTCTTTACACTAACTAGTGCTACGCGGCAAACATGATTTTATATCATAACTACATATACATATATAATCGCCGTGACAAAAGCAGGGCATCTAATCAATGCTGTTGTTGGAAGTATTGGATAAATGTACCTAAACAGGAAGCCGCATTATAAAGGGCAAGCCCTTTTGCCAGCCCTTTTATAATGCGGCTTCCTGTTTACATACATTTATCCGTAAATTCACCATCCAAGACCATTATTTGTTTTGTTAATTTAAAAGTTAAGAGATTCTTGCACCCTAAATTCCAGTTCGATCTGTGGTTTAGCTCCGCTGGCCGAAATAACGGAGGCTCTGGAGTTCAAATACCAGTTTTGGAGGGCTTAACCTATTAATATTAGTAAATCATTTTATAACTTACTAGTATATACCCACAGTAAATCCGATATTAAGAACAATTCAACCTGTTTAGGTCTTAGGCTTAGCTTTTGAGTAGTGTTCTTGTTTTTCACGTAAATACGCGTACGTATTTAAGATTAGAAACAGGGGTGATTGCATGCCTCAGTTTCCCGCCGAAACTAAAGGAAAACAGGGGAGAAACACATGCGATGAGCTCATCAAAAGCGCATGCGCGTGACGTTTTGCCGCGGTCCCGGCTGACTTTGATCAGACCGTACGGTTGTTCAAGTCCCGTTAACATTAAGTTAACAGTTAGCATCACTGTAATTAAAGTAAGCGCATGTACTTCTGCACATTCGTAAAAAGTACTGTGCTACTCAAGAGATGGTTGATCGAATACAATCTTTATTTCACATTCTGATTCAGTCCGGGACTGATGTTAACTAATCTACATAATTATTCAGTATAGAGATGTATCACATTTGGCGACAGCGGTTTTCGATTTAGTATGGAAAGTAACAAGTGATTGTTTTAGTGTGGCGTTACTTTGCTTAGCTTAATATTTCTATAACGGTTGTGAAAAACGTTTTGCATGTAATTATCAGCCTAGTTCTAAACTCGAAAAACGAAACATTGGAGTTTTGGTCCGTAATGCAATAAATTGTCGTTTTAGCAAGAGTTATCCACGACTGCGTTTACTTTTACTCGTTATTGGTTCAACCGAAATCCAATCGTGAATTACTTCAGTTCGTGATTGGCTCATTGTAGTTTTACTTACTCCTGTGATTGGTTCTGTGATTACTTTGGTTTTGGGTTAACCGCGACACTCAATCGAAAATCACTCTTACTATTCAAACGATCATAATGTAACGTCAGAGCACTGAATTAACAAGTCACATACATTTGTTCATTGTCTATATATTATACTCTTATTGATCATATATTAAGTCATAAAATGTTCCAAAACTAAGTGCATGGAATACCAAGTGTTAATTGTGAAAAATAAAAAAAATACGTATCAGTTTTGTTTTGTTTAAAAAACCCTATATTGAAGCCTGTCAGCGATACCATTACGTCACACAACATGACGGCTTATAAATTAAGTTAATCAGAGTGTCTTTGTCTGAGCTATATAACTACACGGTTTAATTCACTAGTCATCTTCCAACAATATTAAACGGTTACATCGGTTGGCTAGCTATTCGTTTTACTTTAGCAGATAGGATTTCACCTGCATGAGCAGGGTTGGGCAGATAATAGTAGGTTAATAGTTTATTAAGCTATCTTCCAACCTTTAAGTCGACTTAACTATGAAACCAACTAATAATGCTACCGAGCTTCAATAGAGTTACAGACCTTTTTATATATAATCTGACTTGCACACTAATCGTTAAATCTATATAAGTTTTCAAACTGTAACTTCCTTTTTGCGTAACTCGTTACGTTCGAGAGAAACTCATTCATCAGTCGTACTTAATTATTTCAGTTATTGTTTAGCTCTCTCTTCTATATAGTTCTGAGCGGTGTAAAGCATGTGGTGGGCAGCGTATAATATCAGGATATATATGCGCTCATCGATCTCCACTTCACGCGTGTAATTCTTGACAGGAAAAATCTGATTCTCAGGCAGACCACCGAGCTTCCTACTCACTTTACTTACGACATCGCGAACTGCAATGCTGTGATAAACCTTGGCGAGGTCCTCGCGAACGTGTTCGCACAGTAAGTCAATCTTAGTGAGAATTACAAACGTATGTGTACCTAGAATGAAAAGGAAGCAGGAATTAGTTGTAAGAATCCAAAATGCCTTGTAAATACAAACAATTGGTCAATATTTTGTCATCCCATGTTGGACGATGTTGGAACCAACATTGGTCAATATTTTGTCATCCCATGTTGGACGATGTTGGACCAACACTGGTCAATAGTTTGTCAACCCATGTTGGACGATGTTGGACCAACATTGCATGGTCACAGTTTGTCATCCCATGTTGGAACCAACATTGGTCAATACTTTGTCATCCCATGTTGGACGATGTTGGAACCAACATTGGTCAATATTTTGTCATCCCATGTTGGACGATGTTGGACCAACACTGGCCAATAGTTTGTCATCCCATGTTGGACGATGTTGGAACCAACATTGGTCAATACTCTGTCATCCCATATTGGACGATGTTGGAACCAACATTGGTCAATATTTTGTCATCCCATGTTGGACGATGTTAGAACCAACATTGGTCAATAGTTTGTCATCCCATGTTGGACGATGTTGGACCAACAGTGGTCAATAGTTTGTCATCCCATGTTGGACGATGTTGAACCAACATTGGTCAATAGTTTGTCATCCCATGTTGGACGATGTTGAACCAACATTGGTCAATAGTTTGTCATCCCATGTTGCACGATGTTGGACCAACATTGGTCAATAGTTTGTCATCCCATGTTGGACGATGTTGGACCAACATTTTTGCTTGACCAAATGTCGGATGAAGATCGCTTTTGTTCGTTCAAATTTTGTTGTTGTTGTTATCCAGCAATATTCGATACTTTAACCAGGGTATTGGTATCGACCTATGTATGCGCGCGTTAAACTGAATACTGAAAAATCGGCAAGTTCGTCAGTGTGCATGTAAAGAAACACAAACAAATTGACTTGCCTCTGGATTTGAGTTGATGCATTATTTGTCGCTCCTTTTCCCAGACGACATCACTTATCCAGGTTGCATTGGATTCGTTTACCACGATTCGATGAACAGGATCTTGGGAAAACTGCAATCAAATTAAACTAAGTCTGGATACGACGGAAGAGCAAACGACAGTTTAAAAATAGCTATATTTTTTATTGTCTTCATTCAATATATATGCCTTTTTTTATTATAATTATAATCTTTATTTATACATGGTAATAATTCAGCGAGGCTGCTTTTCAAGTAGCCATGTCCTAATTACAAGTGACTAATGTCAGAAATTAAATAACTATCTATATAATACTAATATCAATAGTACTTCTACGAGCTAAAGGTAATACTGCTAAAATGATAAAAAGTACTGAATATTATCAGTAGTAAAAAGCTTCGTGCGTCTATTCTGTCTTGCAAAGGCGTCATCTAAACTTTGGTTGTAAATGGGATGGGCCAAATCGTCAAAATATAGACAAAAACAATTTTGTTTTAGTATAAGATTGAACAACTACTTGATTAAAATTGGAGAAAATTCCTGACATTTTTCAATTTAAGTATGACTTGCCTAACGCACGGTAAAATTACCTCGCAACAGATTGTCACGTGACTTCTTGGCCCATTGCAAGCTAACCAGCTCTCTCTTGACAACCAACAGAGCGTGACTGACATGGTGACACGTAATATTGGCTTGTGCATGCTCTGTGTGTCCCGAGTTGGGCCGGGTAGGAGAACGAAAGTGTTTATATGAGAAAAGTTGGCTACCCCCTTATTTTTTATTACACTATTACGACTACCCTGCGTATATAGTGGTGTTTTTTGGATTTCTTTTATCTTCCACCTACAGTGGTTTAATTTAGTAATATGCTATTACGTTATGCGTGTCGTCGGCGACTAGTCCGGTCATGACAAGTCTGCGGTACGTCAGCGGTTTTCCCTATGAATACACTTATTTTTCACATACGGAGGCTTTTAACACTGTCAATCAGTCATGTGATACTTAAAATATTTCAAAGTTGTAAATATGAAGAACGTCATACATTTGGAAATATAGTGATTTTACGCTCCTGAGTGGGATGGGAATAATGCGGTTATTTTGCTTTCGCGCAAAAAAATTACCGGAAGTGAAATGTTCGCAGGTTTAACTGCTGACCAAATCTACCGTTTTTACAGCTATCCCACAATTAACTGAATGCTTGGATAGCCGAGATTTTGGTGTAAAGTTTGATACCAAATATGTGAACCTTTTTGGGTAAAATCACCCCGAAATTCTCATCGATTCACGCCGGAACCGGATACAACTACGATGGATGGAGCACCGTGTTGGAGTTTAATTAGTTCGATTTGTAGCGACTTTACGGCGGCACGAGAAAAGGAAATATTAATGTCTGGGTGTATAATTTTGGATTACGAACGACAACGAGTGTATGTGTATCCAGTCCGTGGAATTGAGTAATCGCTATTGGTATAGATAAATGAACGTGTCAACTCGACCGCCTCACTGGTTAGCTCAGTTGCTAGAGCACGGTCTAGACTGCGGGAGGTCGGGGGGATCGAATCCGGCCGCGTCCTTTGGCAGGTACGTTTATAAGCCGTTGGCCTTGTCTCCTTCTACTTCTAATCAGTATTTGAAGGGGACGTGAAAAGGGGACGTGAAAAGGGGACGTGAAAAGGGGACGTGAGAAGGGGATTGTCACCCGGTACAGCAGCCTGGCCACTAACCACACACTCAACATTGTAAACTGCGTGGCAGCCATTGGCGCCGTAACAGCAGTCCGAAAAAATACTGACGGGATATGTCAGTAAAATGTAAAGCGCCATGAGACTGTGGTATATGGCGCTATATAAATATGGCCTATTATTAACTTTGGGTTTAGCGTGTTTTTGCTCGTCCATAAGAAGGATTGAGTGGCGACTTTCTTCGTAGTAGAGCAATTGATCTATATTTTGCAACAATCAGATTACTTTGGCTTGTGAAGTCGTTCCATACATTCTTTGTAAGATCTGATGACATTTTAGAGTCATTTATGGTAGAAACCGCTTACTCCAAAAATGACGAAAAGACCTGTTCTCGGCGGACCATATAAGGGGGGCCGAAGTTAAATTCGCCTTCGTTCTGAAATATATATATATGAATATTAGTGAATATTTGCATAACAGATCCATTACCGTGTTATCGATGTGGGATGAATCCATTTCTCACACGGCTACTGCGCCGACGCACCAGACTTCGATACTCAAAAATGTTATATTCTTTCTAAACATATTATTCAATTCTTTTTAAGAAAGTTTTATTGACTCCAAAAATACATTAATATTTTTAGAATTTTCTGTAGTTATTGCTTCCTAAAGAGGACAACGTGATGCATTTCGTTAGTGATGACAAGCGGAATCGTGATAACCAGACATCATCAGGCAGAAAAAAGGCGTGTGTTTGTTCGAGCGATCAGATTGATCGAATAATGTCCGCCGTTCTCCGATCTGATTGGTCAAAAAAACTCGAAATCTTGAAATTCATTCACTCCAGGTGTCTATTAGTAATTGGGCCCGCAGTAATTGGCTATGCTGTTGCGATCACCCTGCCACTTTTTCAATTTTTCATCACTCGTTATTTTCATATATTATCATTATTAGTTATGTATTGTCGTGCGAAGCTAATAAAAAAATAAAAAAGTAAATTAATTAGCCGGAGCGTCCATCTGTCATATATTCGTGATGCAGCGTTTTTCCAGACCGGATTATTTTTATATTTCACATCTCGTTGTTCGCTTCCATCGCAGAATGTTGTCAACAAAAGCTGCCTCGTTAGCTTCTCTTGTTTGGTCAACATCATCAATCATGTGAATTAATATTACGCAAACGCTTGTGATTGGCTAGCGGAACCGAACTCGCGGGAAACACATTTTAAAAATAACCCGGTCTATAAAAACTCTGCATCGTAGACGTAGTATGGGAGATGGACGCTCCGGGTAAAATAACCCAGTCTATAAAAACTCTGCATCGTAGACGTAGTATGGGAGATGGACGCTCCGGGTAAAATAACCCAGCCTATAAAAACTCTGCATCGTAGACGTAGTATGGGAGATGGACGCTCCGGGTAAAATAACCCATTCTATAAAAACTCTGCATCGTAGACGTAGTATGGGAGATGGACGCTCCGGGTAAAATAACCCAGTCTATAAAAACTCTGCATCGTAGACGTAGTATGGGAGATGGACGCTCCGGGTAAAATAACCCAGTCTATAAAAACTCTGCATCGTAGACGTAGTATGGGAGATGGACGCTCCGGGTAAAATAACCCAGTCTATAAAAAACTCTGCATCGTAGACGTAGTATGGGAGATGGACGCTCCTGGTAAAATAACCCAGTCTATCAAAACTCTGCATCGTAGACGTAGTATGGGAGATGGACGCTCCTGGTAAAATAACCCAGTCTATAAAAACTCTGCATCGTAGACGTAGTATGGGAGATGGACGCTCCGGGTAAAATAACCCAGTCTATAAAAACTCTGCATCGTAGACGTAGTATGGGAGATGGACGCTCCGGGTAAAATAACCCAGTCTATAAAAACTCTGGATCGTAGACGTAGTATGGGAGATGGACGCTCCGGGTAATGGGCTCCTGGACACTCTGAGTTCCCGGTTTGCACTACAACTATCAGAATCCTTTTCGAGTTATCTTTTCTTATAGAGATCTTTTAACTCCTGTGAGAATGCCAAGACAATGGTCCAAATTAGAAGAACAAAATAATCAGCGCAAAGGATTCTGGTATAGTTAGTCAACTGATGTAACTGAGTGCAAGCTTAGCTGTGTTTCTTATCTGTCTTCTGAGGCTTACAATCCGCTTTAGACTGTAAATTACCTGCCTTTTCTCCCCCATTTGGCTAGGCACTAATACGATCTGGATGTTTTATTAAATATGAAGTTCTTAATTTCTCAACAACTTTTCTTAACGAGTTCAACGTCACAAAAACGAGCAGAAAAGCTGTTCTCATTTGAGAGAAATTACGATAAATATTTCAATCCAGCTGTGCTGTCGCGTCCCGTGTACATTGAAATGGTTTCCTGTCATTTACTTTTGTACAATCATGTCAGTTGGTTCGATCCGTGAATATTTCAAGCTTCCGTTACAGTTCAGAAATATTTTTTCGAAAGCTCAAAAACTGTCTTTTCCTCTCTCTTAACCTTGGGAAGAAAGAGAACTCGATCTGCCACCAGGAAGAGTATTACACCGCTCGAGCCGAGTTGAAGAGGAAGCCTAGCCTGCGTTACATCCGGCCCGAACTGAACCCTTAAATATCCCTTAAATGACGTCATTTCAAGGATTTGTAATGATTTTTATAGCAATACTACGACCATAAATCGCCCAAACACTGTTGAACAAGATTAATTTTAAAACACTTTACTGCGCCCAAATAAATGATTTATGGCTAGGGCTAATAGGCACTTTAAATCCTCATCGAGTGATGTCGCTGTTGAATTCCTTGGCACTTTGTTAATAAGAACAAACGACAAGAATCGGTTTATGGGGTTACGGTTTAGCATCCGTGCTGGAGGTACCCTCTCGATCTCATTATTAGTTAAAGTGTTTATGAAATCAAATTTTGCATCTTTATTTTATTGCAGAATAATAAAGTTAATTATTTTCTGATTATCAAGAGTATATTTATTTTTCAGTTCCGCCTTCTGAAAGGTATCTTTTTCGCTATTCAAATTGACTACTTTATGCTAAAAACTGTCCGGGGCCTGGAACCGAATCCGCCATTACACTGACGTCACTGTGAGGACTCGCAAGTGACAATCCCTTCGTATGATCATGTAGGACGACACGCATTTCTACAAAAAAATACGATAGAATAAAGCACAATACAATTCAATACAAAAAATAGGTACTCTATGAGTACATGTGTCTATTAAATAGTTTGCATTTATCCAATTCCTAATGGTGTAGAGGACAGGATACAAGTAAATGAATTGATCAGCATAAAGTTAGCCATGGAAAGCCCGCTCATGGCATGCGCGGGTATGCGCATGTTGTTTTAGTGTTGTTGCGCATAACCACAATGCACTGCTCTGGTAATACGCAAAAAAACGAAAGGGAATCACACATGCGTTTGACGAACGCATTCCCGTGAACCCAGTAGAGCCCCTTTGAAATAACTTGCTCGATTTTTTCCAAAAGAGCAGAACGCCTCGGGTACAAATGCCAAGAACTGTTATTGCACTGTAAAAAAAAATCTAACGGTAAAACAATAACTCATCCAAGTTCCGAAAACAGATTGTGCACTTTCACTACCTTGAAGGCATTATTTTTGCAATCGGCCAAACAATGCCACATGGGGCACATATTTTAAACAGATGTAATATAATTAAACAACTTCTATGCAGTCTGCCAAGTCTATAATCTTGTAAATAGTCAGCAATAGTAATACACAGGTAAATTATGATATCAGATTTGTTTTCTTTATTGCTCCTTATACTTTCAAAATTGCTCCTGAGATGAAAATAATTTTTGAGCGGTTCAATGTATCAAATCATAAGGTGTTTATATCTATAACAAACCATAACCTAGTGGCGATGTGTGACGTAATCATTTAAAAAAAATCCTCCGAAAATTCTGAAAAGCCACTAGTTAGACATAAGGTAGCCAGTGATTTTCAGACGGTACAAATAACGAGGTCGTCCGCTCATGGGAGGAAGTGAGTGGACGACCTCATACCGTCTGAAAATCAGGCTAGGCAGAAGGTACTTCTATTAGACTACTTGCAAAATTTCAAGTCCCAACAATGATTTTATGCAGAAAAAATGTAACTTAAAGTTCAAAATTCTGCCATACAAAGTCTCTTATATTTTACTCAGTTGTAACCGGTTAGAACGGAGTGAAAAATAAGGCTTTGTATGGCAGAAGTTTTCCACTTGAAAGCCCATATATCATCCGATGTTAGCTCTAATTGTCTCATATTTCCTGGGAACCTCCTTTTTATCTAGCAGTTTCTAATTCTATTTTGTGACTTCATCACTTTACGACTCCATAACAAACTGTAACAAGGTGTTAAATAGCCTAAATAAAACATGTAAGGTCATACATAATGTATATAACAAACCAAAACAAGGTGTGTATAACAAACTGTAACCAGGTGTGAAAAACGTTATAATATTATAAACAAAGTATAATGTGTGAAACTGAGATCAAGACCTTATAATAATTATGTAAAACCTATTATACGACGTAAAAGACTATATATAAAAACTGTAAGGTCATACAATTATAACAAACCATAACAGTAGTAACAAACTGCAATAAAGTGTTAAAGACCCTATATAAAATTTGACATAGTGTTTCTAACAAGTAAGGTTAATGTCAATGTTTGTAACTACTTTGCTCTTTTTCTGGAATGTTACTTTAACAGCAGGTGGTAAAGTTAAAAGTGCTTCTGTCAGCAAATCTTCTGATGTTTTTGAGTTCAGTTTGGCTTTGATTAAAAATTTGCTTAATTGCTTCGTCAAAGATAGTAAGACCAATTTTCTGATCATGATATACTTTCAAAATTGCTCCTTAGTTTAAAATAAATTTTGAGCGGTTCAATGTATCAAATCATAAGGTGTGTATAGTAGTAAAGTGTGACGTCATCGTTTAAAAAAATCCTTCAAAAATTCTGAAAAGCCACTAGTTAGACAGAAGGTACTTCTATTAGACTACTTGCAAAATTTCAAGTTGCGACAATAACAAATGTATTTAAAGTTCACAATTCTGCCATACAAAGTCTCTTATTTATCACTTAGTTGTAATGAGTTAGAATGGAGTGAAAGTGAAACATAAGAGACTTTGTATGGGAGAATTTTTCCACTTAAAAGCCCATATATCATCCGGTTTTTTTTTGCTCTAATGGTCTCATATTTCTATCTAGCAGTTCCTAATAAAGTGGTTTTGGTGTACTGAACAAATTATTTTTTTGTGACGTCAACACTGTCTGTATGCCTCCATAACAAACTGTAACAAGGTGTTAAATAGCCTTCATAAAACCTGCAAGGTCACATCTACCAGATTAGGGCATGCTCTCTCTTCGAGGCTTATGTGCCCGGACAGCGGCTAGATCTGAATGTCAGCAAACAAGATCTTAAGGTTACCGGATACCTTCAGGGTGCGTTTCCAGTCTAAATTATGTAGCGCCTCGAAAAAACATCGTATATAAATCATCCATGTATCATTTTAAAGCTTATAAAATTGGCTACAAGAATACTTTAAAAGTTTTGAGTTCTTTGAAAATCTCGAATTTTCCGCGATCCCGTTTCTCCGATCTAGTGAGATGGTTTTCAGACGCTCCGACTCCGAAAATATTTTTAAGTTTCAAAATCTGTTTGCTTTGTCGCATTTCATAGGAATCGTATTACAAAAGATGTCGGGGAATTTCAAAATTCGATTTAGTTCAAAAGTTATCATGCTCTTCGTGAAAAGGCGAGTAGATATGCGAGAAACGCCGTCAAGAGCTCTCTTTTTAGAATTTCCCAATTCTCCGACACTCATTTGCAGTTGCGATATCAATTGACATTTTGTGAAAATTTCACACAAATTGAATAAATTCCTTTTGAGTGGTAGCCTGGGAAACCAGCCGACTCTTATCGCTCAGCTCCCCACTCGCGAAAGAGACGTCTGGGGAGCGAGACAGAAAATTCCATACTGATGACGTAGCAGATTAGTTGCAATTCTCAGAAGCCGAATGCGAAGAACAGAGTTCTTTTCAAGGAATATAACTACTAGTCCAGTCATTTTACGAAAAAAAGTAGGTCATCCTACCACTAATTGCAATAGAAGGTTTTTCTGCATAATATAATCTGGAATAGCGTCTAGAACAACATACTAAAAGTCTACGTGAATCTATTTAGGGGAACATCCTCAAAATCGACTTTATTTGAAGTCTAGTGTTGGATTGACATGAAAACGAGGCTCTTAACCGGAAGTTGTATTATTATGCCTTTGAATCCCTCATAATTGTGTTAATGAGAGAGTATAACGATAAACCCACTGGTAAGATTTGTTATCTATATTTTCTGATTTCAATTGCATGATTTTATAACCCTAATCATACCCTCTATAGCATATAAAAAGTCTACAGAAATCCAATGAAGGCAAAGTGCTTAAAATCAACACTAATTATGTATGTGTACAGTTTTTTTCAACATCATGAAAATGAGACTAAAAATAAAAACCTTTTGTGCTTTTGATGACTTAAAATATTGTGAAAGCTGTGTTTTCTGGAGTGTGACACCTTTTCAAAACTTGTACCGCTGGCAAGTTGCATCTGCAGACTCAACTTAGCCAGTATGGTATGGTATGGCGTATAAGTACACTAAGTACACTCCTGGTAATTTTCGTGTTTGTAAAACTTATGAATGGACTATGATATATATTTAGCTAACTAATTAAATTAGGATTTATATTTATATTTTTTCATATTTCGCTTTCAAACCTTTTTAGAGTGATCTTTGTATTTTGTGATTTCCAATCCTTTTCAGTTAAGGCCACAAGGGAGAATACGGTATTGACTGTAATTGTGCACCCTCTTTAAATAAAGTGTTATCTATCAATCTATCTATCTATCTATCTATCTATCTATAACATGACATGTATCTAAAAATAACAAATGACACAAATATACGGCCATCTACAAAGTCAATAGGTTATGAACCAAGCCTGGTCACAATTAAAATTTTAAAACCACGGCGTGGTTAGTTTAGATTGAGAGTTAATACTTTTGACTTACACCTAAGCTAGACAATGGCTAACATGCCGTGAAACATGAAACAGCGTGTAACAAACACGAATATAGGCCGCTTAGAATTTATCACAATAACATGAATGAAACATCTAACTTGAGAATCAACCGGTACTGCATGGCGATTATGTTAATAATAATAATACAATTTCTAAGCTCTTATACATTATAATTAAAGGGATACCCGAGTGAAAATTAACACACATTGGGGCTCAAAAGAATCTTCAACATGTTCTTTGTTCAGAAAATGTATTAAAATTTGATCAAAGGTTTTTAGTATTAAGAACGAGCACCTCAAAGTTGGCCCCACGAAGACATGGGCGCCGCCATCTTTGTTGCCATTTACGGAAGTGACGTCACTTCGTCCCACCAGCGTTCTACTCTCTCACTTATTAGGTGTTTTTAGGATGATAAACGCCTTAACTGTACCTCACATACATTGTAGTTCTTATACTTATTCAGAAGTCACTCGAGTCTTTTAAGCCACGTTGTTTTGCTGTTATTAAATGGCAGTTACGAGACCTTGTTGTTCGTCTGATAATTTCTCGCCTTCCCAATGCTTTTCTTCCTCCTCCCAGTCTTCTGAACTTTTCTCATAATGTCGTCTTCATCATAATTCCGGTTTCTGTAAGAATTCCTCTGCAATCTCGATGAAAATATATCCACTTTAATTCCGAGCGTGTGAAAATCATACAAAGACAAGTAGCCGCGATACGCTGGTGGGACGAAGTGACGTCACTTCCGTAAATGGAAACAAAGATGGCGGCGCCCATGTCTTCGCGGGGCCAACTTTGAGGTGCTCGTTCTTAATACTAAAAACGTTTGATCAAATTTTAATACATTTTCTGAACAAAGAACATGTTGAAGATTCTTTTGAAGCCCAATGTGTTTTTCACTCGGGTATCCCTTTAAGTGTTCTAAGCGCTTTACAATCTAAACAATTGTCGAATGCTTAACCTATACATTGCAATAGAATAATTATATAGCTTATAATACTAATAACAAAGATAATAATCAGAGCTAAAATTGATATAACGAGTTAAACAAATTAACACTAATTACAAATCATAAGCAACCTTAAAAAGGTATGTTTTAAGCCTGGATTTGAAAGTATTAACATTCTCAGAAGATCTCGTGCTTAGTGGAAGATCGTTCCATAACTTGGAGGCGTGCACAGAAAAAGCTTGGTGTCCATAGTTCTTTAATTTATAAGATACGCAATTTAGGCGCAAAACAGACTTAGATGAACGCAGTAGTCTTCTTGGTTTGTGCAATTCCAACAACTCTTATAGGTTGAACGGAGCTAAATTATGTAGGGTGTTCAGTGAGAGTACTAAGTAAATTAACCTTAAAAATTATCCTATATTGAATTGGTAACCAATGGAGCTTTCTGAGTGAAGGACTAATATGGTCATGTTTGCCTAAACATGTATACAATAACCCGTGCAGTAGCGTTTTGTACGTATTGACTCTTTGGAATCATATGCTGCGGAAGATCATATATATATAAGAGCGAATTACTATGATCAAGTTTTGAGCTAACAAAAGCATGAATAAGGAGGACCTTACTAGCTAGTATCGTATGATAAATATCTCCTGATTTTTGCGATATTTCTCAAGTGGTAAAATGCTGATTTTGCTATAGCATTTACTTGTTTAGACATGGTCATAGTACTGTCAAATATAACTCCGATGTTCCTGGCATGGTCTGACGGATATATAGTGTCATCTCCCAAGGTAAGGGAACGTAGTGGAGTGTATGAGCGGAATTTAGAATGCAGCAAAAGAAGCTCAGTTTTATCTTTATTCAACATAAGTTTATTAATAGTCATCCACTTATCGATATCAACCAGGCAATCCTCAATGCGATGTTTGGCAGTGACCAGTTCACCTGTATATCATCCGCATACAAATGAAATGATAAGCGTATGATATTTCCTAGACTTTCTCAAAGTCCTTCTTAGCCCCCCGTACGAAGGACTTTTCCCACTTGCAGCGCGCCAAATTTACCGGTTGATTTTTCAACCGGAGGCGTGGCTTATGACGTACTAAGGTTTGCCCAATCACAAAGCGTCAATTCTTCAGGCATTGTATGTTGACGTGTCAAGTTAGTCGACCGTGAATGTGGTATTTACAATTTGATTGTACTCAGAAAGAGATTGTCAAAGGCGCGAAATGTAAGCTCCGCCCTAGCCTCCGATGGAGACGTCTTGTGTCTGCGAACTCAAGTTAAGCCGGTTTTTTTGTTCAGCCAATCAGAGAGGAGCTCTCATTTTCCGGGAGGTCATTAAAATGCACAGCTCGTCGATATGAATAGATTCCCTACAAGTCGCTGAACTGAGTATTCTTGCCACCAAAGCAGAGTTTTTTTTTGTGGCAACGGGAATGACGTGAAGATCTTTCTTTTAGAGATATTCGGAAGCTTCAAAATCCATAGCCAAAGTCCACATTTTATGCACTGAAATATTTTTTTTTTACCACTTGGTAACCTCTGAGCGTTTTGAAGTTATTTTCTGTTGTCTAGGCGGCTAGCACGTGCTGCACGTGCAAAAATGGAAGTCGAAATAATCAGCCAATCAAATGTTTGTGTTCCCACGGTCCACGAAGTAATTAATTAATGTTTGGGCTATGGGAAAACCCTAACTAGCAAATTGATTGATCAAAATAAACAATCCGTAAGTCACGGAACACAAAATGTGGCTCGAGTTCGCAGACATTAGTGTGGGAGGGAGAGAAACGAACCACACAAGACGTCTGCATCGGAGGCTAGCTCCGCCCCTGAAATGTGTTTTCGCGCCAAAACATAATCCCCGATTCAATTTCCTGCAAGTGAAACAAGTCGAACTCGCCTCTCGCTTCGATTCTCGCACTCGCTTTTTGACCCAGTAATTGCTTACCAAGTGACTCAGCGAGTTCGACTTGGAGCAAGTCTAGATATTTCCAAGCGGAGCAGTATACATCAGGTAAAGAAGCGGCGCCAAAAGAGAATATGTGGGACTCCACAACTTAGGGCATGCACACTGTAAATTGAAAAGAGCCGTTTCGGACCCAAAAATGGGGCCAAAACGGTGAGTAAAATTTGGTGTTAATTTTGGGGCTGTTTTAGTCCCATTAGAATGGAGCTAAAACAGCCCCAGGTTGTGGAGCTAATTTGACCCCACCTTTTGGGCTGAATTAGACCTTTTTAAGTGCTGATTTGGAAGACACTGGGGTGAATTTGGGTTTTATGCAAGCATAAACAACCCCAAAATAATTAGCCCCCAAACAGCCCCCCACCCCCCCCCCCCCCCCAAAAAAGAGCCGTTTTAGCTCAAAGAAGGGCTGTTTTGATCTTTCTTTGTAATTTGGAAGCCAGAAAAGATTTCCCCGTATTTCCCAGGATAAATAAATATTTCTTCCAACTTATAACTCATTACAATAATAGGCGAACAGAATTTCTAGATTGTAAATTCACATTTTAGTTTACATTTTAGTGCATAAAACTTTTCATGTCATAAAATACACGAAATAAATATACATGAGATAATACAAGTATAATGTAACCTCAAGTCAACTATTAAAGCAATGCAGGGTTGACTTACTATAGCTATAACATAACAATAATGGCACAATCAACGCTATTGACACAACTTGTGCAAGTATTTCTAACATACAAAATTATATATACCTGTACATATAAGATATATACATGTACATGCTCTCAGCTCAGCCTTTTCGCCTTTTCACGAAGAGCATGATAACTTTTGAACTAAATCGAATTTTGAAATTCCCCGACATCTTTTTGTAATACGATTCCTATGAAATGCGACAAAGCAAACAGATTTTAAAACTTTAAAATATTTTCGGAGTCGGAGCGTCTAAAAACCATCTCACTATCTAGATCGGAGAAGTCTCTTACCAGAATTACCACAGGATTAAATTAGTGCTAATCTGCATGCTTTCTGGAAATGGACCCTGAAACATGTACATGTATGAGTATACTATATATATATAAATAGATCAGCTTCAACGGTTAAAGCACTTAATTGCGTTCGACGAAGGAGAACGCATACTAATCTTGCAGTGGACTCCCTGTGGTCATGTGTGGGCTACCTGTGCTTCCCCAGGCTAAAGAAATCGAGATTCGTGTCCGTCCGTCCGTCCTCTTGTTTGTACTTTTTAGAATAAAGTATCTCGGCCGGGGAACTGGTAACCACACGTACACGATGCGAGCGGCCATTTTGGTGAATTCCAGCATGGCTTTTGTTTTGTTTCGCGATCGGTTAGTGAACTTGCCTTATTTCGACAATCCAATGCAATGATGTTTTCAAAGGTTCGCAAGTACAATTGAGCAAAGCCTGAGGAAAGTGTGTAGTACATCTGGAGGACCTTCAACATTCAACTCGGCCATAATTAACACTACATTTACTGATTTAGATAGAGAGTTAATCTATACCGACACTTTGATATGCCAAGGAACTGGAATATCAACACAGTACAAGGTGAGGGAAATTTAAAGTATTGACTTCATTGCTGTGTTCAATTAATCTACACTGAATTTCTAACGGACCTGAAACAAAGGGCTACCAACATTGACCATAAATTATTCTGGAACTTACAATGGCGCTCAATATTCTGCAGCCAACCTTGTTCTCACTTGAAAAATACCCGGGAAACATAATGTGAATGATCTGAAAGACTGAATCGAAGGAACTGCATGGGCTGCACTTTATACACATCCATATATATAGTTTATGTTCTAGGAACTGGAATTCAGTTTATACACAACTGAAAAGTAATATTTATTTATACGTACTTTATATGAATCCCTTTATTTATCCTGTAATAATATACTGTATTTTATATATCCTGTAATTAGCTTTACAGCTAAATACTTTTGACACTCAAATAAAGTTCATGTACAATGTATGCATGTATGTATGTAAATGTAATATGTAGCTATAGCCTGGGTTGATTTGTGTTCTACACTCACAGCAAAATGTGCTACTAATTCTCAAATCAATGCCACAACCATATAAAACACACATGTATACATATAGCCCCATAAGCATCTCATCCAATGATTTAATGTTACACAAAGATAATTACAGTTTTATACCCAGATGCATCCCCTTGTATATTAACATATAAGTCAAGACATCAAAATTTTCACAATAGTTAAAAAACAAGCACTTTTGATCAGGATTGTCTACACCATCCACATCGTTGAAGCAATTTTACAGCTTTTCAGACTGTTGCCACAGTCTCTTTCAAGCACTTTTGATCAGGATTATGTACACCGTCCACATCATTGCAGCAATTTTACAGCTTTTCAGACTGTTACCACAGTCTCTTTCAAAAAATATGGCGAACGCACTTTGATAATCTATGATTACTACTAGTATATATAGATATAGCATTCATAAGTGAGGTGGCAGACACTAAAGTCTGACTAGCTCTTTCAATCCCAATGCTAGCCTGCAAAAGCAGCTGCATCTTTGTGCTCACTCCGAAACCGTTTCCTCAAAGAAACGCCTGCAGAACGAGCAACAAAATTCCATACTGGTGTTTGATGTGAATCTCGTCAAAAAATTTGATTGGTAAATCACAGATCCTTTTGTCTTCTGTGTATATTTTTTTTCCAACAAACTTTGAGTGCAAAGCAAGTATAGGGAAATATTGTCTTTGGATGTTTTTAAACATTGTGTGGAAGAGCTGGGCCATGCGTTTGGCTTTAAATCCTTGACCAACAGTCAGATCAATTTCCTATGGGAATGTTGTTGTGATGGTAAAGATGTATTTGAACTTACCGATGAGATTTGAATGTTTACAGGTAACTTGTACTCATTCAGTTTGCTGTACCGCCACACAATTCAAGGCTAACTTCACTTTGCTATTTGAGAAGAGCTGTAACAGTTCATTACAGTAGATTTGATCGCCTGCTATACCAATCAATTATTCTTGCTACACCCTAGTTTGTATCATGGCCATAATGGTATCCATCTGAGGTTCGAGATTCATGTGTTTGACTAATGATTTGAGTTTCTACTTACACATAAAGTTTGTACATACACAAGATTCAAGATATGCTTCAAACTTTCTGTGGTACCGGACAACAAACTGAATGAGACTTTCATTCAAGTCTCATCGGTAAACACAAATACATCACAACAGTTGCATTATAAGGAATTGAGCTGACTGTTGGTGAGGGATTCAAAGCTAAAAGCAGGGCCTGTATAACTCTTTGACACAATGTAGTGATGTAGTGGTGGAAGATAATGATATCTCTATTTCACACAGATTACCGCCAACAAAAAAGGTGAAAGTCTGACAGGCTCATAGTAAAGTTTGTTCGGCGCGACAAAAGAGACGAATTGTACCAGAAGAGGTCAGAGCTGGTAGGAAAATCTACAGCAGGGCTACCTGCATCCATTAAAGCTCAACTAGGGAAAAGTATCCCCAAAGCTTCTAAGATATATATAAACGAATCGCTCACCGCATATCGAAAGAAGCTTTTCAGTACGATCCGGGAGTTCAAGACCGAAAACAACTTCAAGTTCCTATGGACCAAAAACGGAATCATACACTTGAGAGAAACGGAGACGACAACAATCTGTCGCTTTACAACTGAAGAGCAATTTAAAGGGTTCCTGGACTCAAAAAAGTAGTGACTCTATGCCAGATAAGTTTAACAAACTATTTATTCCCTTATTTATATACTAGATCACTGCAAATTTCAACACGACGACAATGACCGAAAAGCACGTTAGTTTTTTGTCGTATTTGCCATTCTATAATTTATCTGATTCTGAATTCAGATCGGCAATAGGAGTATGGGACTATAATGATATATGTTCTAGAATAGATACTGATCTTTACAATATACTACCGAACCCAGATAAATTCGACAAATTGGACTCTGATTTAATGTTGCTTTCACCAAGTTCTAATTATTATTCAATCATGGAAGTGAATAAATTAAATAATCCGACCTCATCAATTCAAAAGAAAACGTTTACCTTATATCATTGCAATGTACGTATATCTTACCAAAAAATCTTACTATGTTAAATGACCTCTTATATTCCTTAGATAATAAACCTGATGTTTTAGCCATATCAGAAACTAAGCTAAATAGTAAAACCATAGAAAATATTGACTTGCCTCACTATAATTTTTTCCACACTGATTCGGAAACTGCTGCAGGTGGTGCAGGACTTTATATTACTAAATACTTACAGACTATTCATAGACCTGATTTGAAATTCACAATGCCATTAGTGGAGTCCTGTTGGGCTGAAATTATTTCTGGCAACAATAAATCTAACACAATTATTGGATGCATATACAGACATCCCACAGCAAATGTTTCAGACTTTATATCACAACTAGAAAATATAATTAAACATCTAAATGAGAAAAACATCAGGTATATATCACAGAAGATATTAATATTGATTTTTTGAAATATAATGACCACCCAAAAACTGAGGAATACTTAGACATGTTACACTGTAATAGCTTCTTACCACTCATAACCAAACCTACCAGACTCACTGATCACTCATCTACCCTAATTGATCACATATATACTAACACACCTATACACAACACTATATCTGGAATTGCCTTGGTTGACATATCTGACCACTTACCAGTATTTTGCATCTGTCATACTTATTCAGCACACAGAAAAAGAGAAAAGGTGTATTTCAGGGACTACAGTAAATTCCAGAAAGATGAATATTTAGCTGATATTCAATCAATTGACTGGACTAATATCTATAATCACTCCACAGGATATTCACGAAATAACTTCAAACTGTATATATAGATGCAATTAAACAAGTCGTAAACAGGCATGCACCCCTCAAACAAGCCTCACTTAATAAAATGAAACAACTCGCCAAACCATGGATCTCAAAAGGCCCTGCTAACATCCATTAAAATTAAACAGAAAATGTATCGCACTCACTTTCTAACTAAGGAACCATCAAAAGTGAACAGCTATAAAAAGTACTCAAACATCCTCAATCATTTAAAAAGCAAAGCCAAATATGATTACTACAACCAGCATTTTCATCTTTACAAAGACAATATTAAAGAAACCTGGAAACTAATAAGTACATTAATCAAACGTAAATCAAAATCAAATTCAAACATTCATCCAACAAAGATAATACGTAATAATAAAACCTATACTCAACAAGCTGAAATAGCAGAACTGCGGCAATTTAATCAACACTTCATAGACGTAGGCCCAAGTCTAGCCAGCTTAATTGAAAATCCTAATAACCAAGATCCAATAATATATATAAAAAACACTCCAGCAAATAGTTTTTACTTAACTCCTGTAACTGAGGACTATGTAACTCAACTTTTTTCTGAATTAAAAGAAAAAAAATCATCGCTAGACATCCCCAATAAACTAATTAAGATTGCATGTGGAACACTTTCTATCCCATTTACTTTCATCTATAACCAATCTATTTCTTTGGGTGTAGTTCCTGATATACTTAAAATATCTAGAGTGACCCCAGTCTACAAAACTGGCCTCGCAACTGATTTAAATAACTACAGGCCAATTGCAATTTTATCACCCTTCAGCAAGATACTTGAAAAAATTGTTTTTAACCAGCTTTATTCATTTTTAGAAAAACATAATATACTCTTTAAATATCAATTTGGATTCAGAAAGGATTATTCTACTGAGCAAGCTATATTAGAAATAACAGACCATCTTAAAACATCTATTGACAAAAATATGATTACATGTGGCCTCTTCCTAGACTTTTCAAAAGCTTTTGATACCGTGAACCATGATATCTTACTTAAGAAACTATCCAAATATGGAATACGTGGCAAACCCCTAGAATGGTTTCAGAGCTACTTAACAAACAGAATGCAATATGTGAAAATTGAAAACACCATCTCAACCCAACGTAACATTATCTGTGGAATACCTCATGGATCAACACTTGGCCCTTTACTATTTCTTTTATACCTAAACGACATATCTAATTCTTCAACAAAGTTATCCTTTCGCATTTTTGCCGATGATGCAAATATATTTTATACTTGTAAAGACACCAAAGAGCTTGAAAGAACAATGAATACTGAATTGAGTAAAGTTTTTGACTATTGTACTGCTAATAAACTCTCTGTAAACATGAAAAAAAATATTTATATGATAATCACTTCCCCGCAAAAGAAAACAATTAAAATAAACTTACATAATATAGAAAGAAAAAAACAACATTAAATATCTAGGGATTTACATAGATGAACATCTTAACTGGAAAAGCCAAATAGCACATGTAAATAGTAAAATAGCCAAAAATTTAGGAATACTATACAAATTACGCTATTACTTAGCCTTAAACATGTTGACGCAACTTTACTACACCCTCATATATCCCTATCTGAACTATGGGTCAATGAGCTGGGGAAACACATATACCACTAATTTAGAAAAAATATACACTAAACAAAATAAATGTGTCCGTAGCATTTTTTTTGCCAATAACAAAGAATCAGCTAATCCATATTTTAAAATTCTTAACATTTTCAAATTTGAAAACATACTTAAACTAAAAATTTGTACATTTGCACATAAGCTTCTTCGTAATCCATCTGATACGCCATCTGTGTTCCATGATTTCCTAACTCCAGTTACCAAGATACACAATTACAACACAAGATATGCTGCCAAAAATAATCTTTATTGCCAAAATGTAAGAACAAACATGGGAAAATTTACATTTAAATATACAGCCTGTAAAATATGGGAATCCGTCCCCTATGAGCTTAAGCAAACAACAAACACGAAACAATTCAAGAAACTATATAAATCCTACCTTCTCAAACTCCAGAGTCCCTCCTAATCCTAATCTTTAAAAACAATAACACATCATATAAGCTATTTCCATATAAATTTCTCCTTTATCGTATTTCCTCTCTTTCTCTCTTTTTTTTCTTTTTTTTTTTTCTTTACTTGTGTGTGATTTTTTCTTCTTCTTTAACCAAACTTAAGTTCAACTCGCCATTGTACAACATTATCTCTACTCACTAATATCAGCTATTACCATACTATAACATATAAGCCTAAATTTAATTAAAACAGTAAATAACTCGAAAGCCTCCAGGCTACTTTGTCCACTGTGCACTGTCACTCACATCTCATACTCTAATTTACCTTATCTATTATATATATACGTTTTAGTTAATCATATTTCCCTTATTGTAATTCAAAAAGAAAAATAGCGTGAAATAAAACTTGAACTTGAACTTGAAAACTTGAACTTGTTTAAAGACATCCAAAGACAGTCTTTCCCTACACTTGCTTTGCAATTTGCATTCGAAGCTTGTTCAAAAAATAATTTATGCACGATTGGCCAATCATCAATCCTTTTGTCTTCTATATTTTTGACCAGATTCATCAATATGGAATTTTGTTGCTCGCTCTGCAGACATTTCTTTGGGGGAATCCGTTTCGGAGCGAGCACAAAGATGCAGCTGCTTTCGCAGGCTATGACAATGCCAACAGCAATGAGTTTTATGATTTTATATCAGTGCTTCAAAAAACATTTACTTTATGAAAAATGCCATATTACAAACACCTTACTGACCATGCTAGCCTGGGAAACCAGCCGACTCTTATCGCTGCCCCACTTGCGAAAGAGACGTCTGGGCAGCGAGGCAGAAAAATTCATACTGATGACGTGGCAGAAGCCGTTACACAATGCATAAATTAGTTGCAATTCTAAGAAGCCGATGCGAACAACAGAGAGTTCTTTTCAAGGAATATAACTACTGAGGCTGCTTGTTTGCTTTGCAGTGGATGGTGGGGCATTTGCATACTTTGATTAGTCTATGGTTTTGTGTTATTCTTTTCATTATTTACTCGTTTAGAAACGACCTTGTTAACATAGAAATATACTCAAACACAACGCAATGTCCTAAAATTGCAACTAGATGGTTAATTCGAGTCGCCGATGTTTATTTAAGTTGTAATATGAATGTGCTCGATCGCAGATTTATAAAGGCGAGAGAGTGAGCAAATTGCATAGTTAGTTCATCCATGAAATGGAGCAATTACAGAATGCAGGGCCATTTTTGAAGCTCCATATATTTTTCTCATTGGCTCGGTAGTACGATGATCTTCATCCATCCACCGGTGGCTCGGTGGCTCGGAAGTCGCATTCACTTGCCTCTTTAAAGAACGAAGCATCGGCTCCATATGAATATTCAATGTATCTTGGGGTCTATATTTTAGTGGCTCGGTAGTCGCGTTCACTTATGAATATGCAATGAAGTGATGTGTATGTTGTGGTTCAATTTGATGTTTGGTTCAAAAATTTTGAACCAGTACAAAATTGTTGAACCATGCAGTGCCTTTTTCTTGAACCAGTACAATTGTTTTGAACCATTTTTTTTTTTTACCAATTTTATTTACAAGTGTAGTTTGGGGTAAGGTTTATGATAGGCTCTCTATATAAGAAAATAGCATAGTAAGTTCTACAGAAGTACTTTGGAATAGAAATACCTTTATACCTTGTTTGTGTTGTTCATCTTTTATTTTATGTACTGGTAGCACAGTTACTTTGCGCAGTGATGTATTTTAATAGGAATATAAACCCAAACTATGCAACTAACACCCTAAATTAGTGACCATCCATTGTAGTCAGTCAGAACATGAGTTGGTCAGAACACGTGGATAGAGTCAGTAATAAAGTCAATCAACGTCTTGGCATCATCCGCCGGGTAAAGCATTTGCTGCCCTTGCATGCGCGGCTAACTCTCTATAAATCTCTTGTCCTTCCCTTACTTGACTATGCCGATATCGTCTGGGGAGATAAGAATAATACCGTCCTCATGGATCACCTTCAAGTTCTTCAGAATAATGCTGCTCGACTAATGCTCGACTTTCCCTCAAGCTCTTCTGCATCTCAAGTACTCGAACTATTAAACTGGAAACCACTGTACCTTCGACGGCGCTATCATCGCTGTATTACTATCTTCAAATGCTTAAATAGCATGGTGGACTTCAACTTTAAATTAAAGAAGAATCACGACTTTCATACATATAATACACGCCGTCAGCACAATCTACATTTGCCATTCGCACGTAGGAATTGGGGACAACAGAAGTTTACCTACCATTCACTATTAGACTGGAACTCTTTAGACTCTGAAGTTATACAATCAACTACATTATCAATTTTTAAATCTTACTGGCACATAACTTAATTTCATAATAATCCTTGTTCTATTTCTATTTTATTTCAACCATTTATCTTTTCTGTTTTCCATATATTAGTGAAATATATATTTTTAATACAGGACCTCCCTGAAAATCACAAATTGTGAGTGGAGCTTTCCTGTCAAAATATTATTATTATTATTATTATTATAGGGTGTTTTTAAATGCAGGGTAAGGGTTTTGATTAGTTCTCAGGACCATTAAAGAAGCATTATATGTGACTTAGCCCTAATTTAGTGAGCACCTGTTGTTGACGGTTAGGGTGGTTTTTAAATGTAGGGTAGGGTTTGGATTAGCTCATATGACCATTGAAGAAGCATTATGCCAGTTGTGTTGTTCAGTTATCTAGCCCTAAAAAGCCTAATTTAGTGACTAGCTCTAAAAACCCTAAATCAGTGAGCACCCGTTGTCGACGGCTAGGGTTTTTTTTTATGTAGGGTAGGGTTTGGATTAGCTCACATAACCATTAAAGAATCATTATTTTTATGTTGTCGCCGCCGCCACCACCAAATAAACAAAAATGGGTCCCTAGATTCTAAATTGGGGGGGGGGGGGGGGGGGGGGGGGTTGTCGCCCCACATCCACCACTGGTAATTCGGTGAAAACCCAAAACGCACTAGACTTTGTACGGGTCCAAATAAATAAATTATGTGTTGAATGTTGTTGTTGGTAAAAAATGAGTCCCTAGACGAATTGTGTAGGGGGGGAGGGTTACCTGCCACCAACGTGTGTGTGTGGAGGGGGGTATCACCCGGGACCCACCAACCTTTTGAAAAAAATGTGTCCCTATCGAGTACCATTGTTTTGACCTCCTCCCTTACTGCGTCAAACATCGAGCGTGAGAATCGAAGCGAGAGGCGAGTTCGACTTGTTTCACTTGCAGGAAATTGAATCGGGAGATTATGTTTTGGCACGAAATCACGTTTCAGGGGCGGAGCTTACATTTCGCGCCAGGCGTTCCTCGTGATGCTGTCTCAAGTTAAGCCCGAACGGGCGAGGTTAGTAAGTGGATGGGTGACCATCAAGGTAAGTGGGTACCGTAATATGTGTCAGGGGGGACAAGGTAAAAAGGGGATGGGACTTGGGAAGGGAAGGTAGAAAGTACAGGGGAGGGCAGGGTTGACAAAAAAACATTTTGTAGGGGAGGGTTGGGTGGATTTTTTTTTTTTTTAAATCCCCCCCCAAAAAAACTAAACCTTTTTTTTTATGAATCCCAAAAAATAAAAATAAAAACTTTTTAGAATCTTGAAAAAATGAACCAGTTCAAAAAAATTGTACTGGTTCAAAAACATGGCACTGATTCTAAAAAAATGTACTGGTTCAAATATATATGTACCAGAGTCCAGAGGTAATAATTGAACCACAACATGTATATATTCGGTGGCTCTTCAGGACATATCGAGAAATGGCCCTGTATTCTGTAATTTAGCCGAGTAGGAGCAAATATCATTATATTTACGTTTCGTAAGTATTATTAAGGGACCTACCGATCAACATATCTACTTGTAGGTAAATTAGGAATTACTTTGGTCTTTGGACCATTACTAGCATTAGTCATTACTTTAAAAGTTACAAATAAAACTGTGTATAAAGGCAGTTACCGGCCAACTTACCGTCATCTTCGAACTAATAGTTTTTAGTGTTTCGTTTTCCTCCAAGCATACCAGTCCATTGGGAAAGTGTATGGATTTTGACATACTTGTCATTGGCGCCATGCTTAGCGCTCTTTCGGCCACACTACAGCTTATAATTAAAATACCATATTAAAACAAAACAACGGCTTTCGTAGTGTAATTTTAATTTAAAACTGTTCGGTATCTGGGATAGGGTATAGATTTTTTGCTTCAAGTCTGGGATAAGATATGGTAAACGGCATTTTTAGGTCTGGGATCACGGTGGACATAAATGACCCCAAAATCGCCAGGGTTGGTTTATTTGTCTATATCTTCAAGACTTTCAACAGTACCATAATGATTTTTTTTATGGAGAGGTTTAGAGCGCTAAACAAAATAAAATGTTGTGTTTTGTGTTAACGCGAACATCTTAATGACGTCACAATGACGTCATTTATCCATTTATAATAGGTTTCTCCATATTTTCAAGTAGCCGTAAGATACTAAAATGTTAAATTTTTCAATTCTCCACTTGTTGGGAACAAAGTAATCGAAAACCCTATTTCGATTGATTAAGAGGGAGAAAAGTTATTTAATTTTGAATTTTCGTAATTTTCCCGCCATATTTTGGCGGGAAATAAACACCATAAAACCATTTATGAAACATATTTCTTCAAATAACTTTTGGAGTCTTAAATATTATTATTTATAATATAAATTATGGGATCATCCTAAGAACGTGCAATTTGATTGGATGCTCAGCGTGCTTGATTTTGTTATAAATGCACGCTCAAGAAAAAATCAAGCACGCCAAGAATCCAATCAAAACAAAACGTATCGGTGATTGTTTTTCGCGAGTTTACATAGCTAACGGCGATACTTTCATAGACTGGGAAGAAAACATGTCCGACTTTGAGTTGTTAAGGTGTGTTGAAGCAGAGGAAAATAAAATTCGCTTCCCAAAACTAAAAGAAAGTGATCGGCGAGAGAATTTAGCATCGGCTTCGTACTCTAATGCGACCACAAAATGGGATGCTAAAACGTTTGAAGTTGAGAAAAGCAATGCCTACATTCTAATACAGTGTTACTCATTGAGAGCTTGATATAAAAAATGATTGTAATTAAGAAAAATGTGGTTTTTCTAACACAGTAACAGCCTGGTGAGAGAAAAGTGACAACACAACAACAAGACATGAGTCATGACTCACCAATAACTCGACGATACCTGTAATAAGCCTGCTTTATGCTGAAACCTGAACAGTGAATTGCGAAGAATACAATGGGATTTCTCTGGTTCCATGTAGAAATTCGTTTGAGAGGTACCTGAATGTCCCTGAATGAACAACGGGCGATAAAACTTGCAGAGAACCCAGAACTGGCAGAATTTCAAGAGTAGATATCATTCATGTGTATATCGGCCATGCCAACGAAGAGAGCCTCGAAAGCTACGCAACACGGCCATCAGAGCAGCAGTTACAACAATGTTCCTTAATTGGGATAAAGAAAATATCCTTCTTCAGACCACAGAATCAGTAATCAGTGTCAACTATGCAGTTGTTGTAGAAAATAGTCGGCAATCCTCAACTCACGTGTCCAACTCTACTGCCGCTAATTCGCTAACACTTTCTCTATGAATGCTTTTCCATCAGGCATTTTCAACGGCTTGCACTATCACAATGTGCATATAAACCTCTCCTGTGCTGACCAGAAATTGTAAAACGAAAGCACTTCGTTTCCTGCACCAGTTTTGACCAGATGACAATATTACAACCCATTTCATTTGCCGGCTCTTGCAGTTTCTGTCTTTCACTTTTATCGTTTGACACGTTCTATTCTTAGCAGATTACTTCATCCAATAAGAAACGAGCTTTCAGATCGTCAATGTCAAGCTGTCACAATTGAACGAATCAGCGACGAAAAAAGTTGTAAACAAGTCAAGTACATTAAAATGGGGTTTTCGCTGTCGTGAGTTTGCTTTTCCAGGTTAGATGTTTACGCGGGTTCTAAAGATAGCTTTATTTCCTTCGTCTACATTGAAGTTTATATTATAAAACAAATAAAAGATGGTTCTCCTTGTTATATAACAAAATAATGCACTTTCGAGGTCTTGAAAAGCTGCTAAATGCACTCGCGTTCCGCTCGTGCATCCGCAGTTTTTCAAGACCTCGAGCGTGCATTATTTTGTTATATAACAAGGAGAACCATCTTTTATTTGTTAAATGACAATCTAGAAACTTTAAGAAGACCTTAGTACCTAAAATCGTATGTTTTTTGAATTGTAATTTTTAATGGATAAATGCTTTCAAGGTTACATTGAAAAAACGTAAACGTCACTATGACGTCATGAGTATTTGGAAACGCCCTCTAAATATAGGCGAGTGAGCATTGTATCTATATTTTTTTACCAATGCACTTCTAAGGCACTAAGTAGTTGTAATATCGAGTTTTTGTTTTTCTTTTACAACGGAAAGTCCCATTTATGTAAAACACATTACGTCACAGATATGACGTCATGAAAATATTAAATCCTTAATAACTTCGGGAATATTTATCATAGAGACTTCAAAATTGTGCCAAATAAAAACGCATCGCCATATCTTCGTTATAGCGTACTTTACTTTAAACGACTATTTAAAAAGGAATTTGACCAAAAAAGGAGCTTACTCTTATGACGTCACGGTAATGTCATTATCTAAAACTAATTTAACCAGAACCTTAAATTTTACTTGCATAGTAAACTGTGAAAATTTTATTCAATTTCAGAGAGAATTTAGGAAATAGTGCCATTTTATCTAATTTTGGTCACGCTCAACCCTGGCGATTTCGGGGTCATTTATGCCCACCGTGGATAGGGTCAGTCTGAAAAGACTAAGGCAGTAGCTGAGTGGCCAGTTCCAGTCTTCGCAGGTTATTACGCTAGGCGCTTCATCGCAACAGCGACGCCGATACCGCCGCCGACAGCGACGCTGATGTCCCCAGCGACGCCGCTTGCGACGGTGGCGGGGTAGCGGTTGCTGCCAAAACCGCTGTGTGGATCCGGTTAAGACCGATTTTTACTCCAAGATCCGGATTTGCGGCTTGACCTTCGCTTTTGGGCCAGAACCGGCGAAATGATATCATCCTGTAAACAAACCAATTTAAGACGCTAACATTCTTTTTGCAAAAACTGAAAAACGTTTAAAATTCTGTTTAAGATTCTATAATTCATAAAGCTGTACTCGAGATATGTTTCGGAAGTATCCTTCTGAGGCTTGAATATCCGATTAAAATTGCAAATAACCAACATGCACCCTTTATCTCCAATTTGCTTAGGAACAAAAATATCGCATCTTTTACACATTGAAATGGCTTGCCAGTCAATCACATTCACATTTATCATTTCTTTTGTATAGCGAGATTGCGCCATGAACGGTGAGTGCAATTAATTTATATTCCAACGACAGCATGGGAGCGAAAGGGAAAAGGCAACTTTTAATGTTAAATTTCCAATAAATCGACCTTCGAAAAGCTCAAAAGTTTTCCAATGTTAAATAATTGCTTTTTCATAAAACCCACATGTGGCCCAAGTATTTTCACCATAAAATATGAGAAAAGCTGTTTACGGAGCAAGAAATATTGACTTTAATAAAATACTAACCTTTAAAACAATCAAACCGCGGGTTCAAAATACGCAAACGAAAGCTAATAAGTTAGTACAATAGCTGGAACGTACACAATTCAAGTATTTAATCGATAAAACATCTGTTCCAATATGAAAACGAAGATAAAGGACGGACCAAAAAATAGATTGAAAGTCCGTGGTTATCAAGGCAGAGGCATATTGATAACATTTTTATAGCTATTCAAGATATTTAGCATTCGAGTCGGCCAGTACTTAAGTGAAGTTCGGCTATTCAATAAATATTTCTTTGGTGAGTTATTTACTCTTCAAGAGGTAAGCACAAATTTATAACTAATACCTATCTGACCTATCGATAATATTTGAGGTCACATTTATATTTGTACGTATAAACAAGGGAAACAGAATTAGCGTTGGTTTAAAATATAAGACTATAATAGAGCTTCTTCATTAGGCATTAGCACGAGAACTGGGGACATCTAACTATTTACAGTTTTTATAGAACTCTGTAAACAGTCTGTAAGATGTTAGTAAGATGTGAGCATTTCTCTCGTAATTTTATAACTCTGGAAATTTCTACATTTACAGACAACTTTCAGACATTGTGTACCGTTACAAATGTCTGGATAATCGAGTTTTACATGCCTTTTTGCAATTTTTAAGACATTTCGTAAAATTCTATAAAATGACAGCTGTTTAACATGTTTGTAAAATGTCTCAAAATGTGTACATTTACAGAGTCCAACTTTTCAAGAGAAATCGACGGGACTTTAGGCACTCGGGAATCGGCTTGTTCTGAAAATTCTTCTGGCAAAATAACGAAGCATCAAAGAATAAAGGCTGGTTTTCACTAGCGACGGAAGCGACGGAAGCAGAAACGGAAGCGTAAGCGTAAGCATAAGAAACTAATGTTCTTGTGAAAATCAATACGACGGAAGCATAAGCATAAGACTCGTTCAGAAGCGAAAACCTCGCTTGCATGCTATATTTACATTGCAAAGGCCTGAGAATGAGTATTCTGATTGGCTAAATTCATCTGCTTCTGCTTCTGCTTACGTTTGACTAGTTTTCACTGGAACGGAAGCGACGGAAGCAGAAGCGGAGACGTAAGAAGAAGGAAACCTTCCGTTCCTTACGCTTATGCTTCCGTCGAGCTTACGCTTCCGCTTACGTCTCCGTTTCTTGATTTTCACTAGAACGTAAGGCTCCTTACGCTTACGCTTACGCTTCCGTTTCTGCTTCCGTCGCTAGTGAAAACCAGCCTTAACAAATTGGAGAGCTTTTTGTGGTATCGGCGTTGTAGTTAGACACAGTCATTTTAAGTTAGTAGTGCTTTTTTTTCTTCATAGTCCGTGTACGGGGACTTTTGACTGTTTAACTTAATAAATATACCATCCAATAACTTTGTAGACTTAGCGTTTCTATTTTCTAATTAAGATCAAAGCTCTATATTATTAATATTTTATTACACTTGCTCTGACAACAGTTATGAATAACAGAGTAAATGGGACTTGCAATTCGAAAATGTGGCGAGATCAAAGATTTTAATTAAGTTTATGCATAGCACGACGCAGCAAACTCGCGCGCTGATTGGCTAACGAAGGGTTGAATATTTTGTGCCATTTAATGGTTTGAAAAGCTGTATTCAACGATGTACAGGAAGCCCGCGCGTAAATATTTTGTTTATTACTCGGGCTGCATGTGGGTAGGCCCGAGTCGAGTTTTCCAAGTGTTCCTTCCTTCCTTTATTTTTGGTGTCGAGCAATTTCGCCGTCAACCAATCAGATTGCACTGTGCACGTGAACACACAAGTGGCCGCCGTGTCATGACTCGCGGCGACCATTTTCTCTAGCTCTGCCAATGTGAAACGAGGAGGGTGGCTTTGGTTCTGTTTCTGTTAAATAATCCACGGAAACTTAAAGAATGCTTGTATTTCTGCATCATCTCTATGACGCGTAAAACGTATGGTTTTCACGTTGTGTTTTTGCAGACAACGGTTGAAATGTAGGCAACTACGTGTCGTCATTGTATTTTGTAATTAAGGCTAAAAGTATTGTTTTATGCCGTCGTCCTAGACGTTGCCGTCGTGGTTTCTTAAACTGCCTATTGTTGAAACGCTCTTCTTCTTCTGATTTGTGGACTGTTTCAGTGTTGGATACTCAAATATACTGCATTATTATATGGCTCTGTCACTTCCTGCATTCTGATTCGTCAATAGCCGGTCAAGATATTTTCGTATTTGACCACGGTCAATGTCCCTTTGTGCTCCGGACCGGCACAGAACTTCGTGTAAGAACAAGTGGATAATGTACCGACGACGCTAGTTTCAAATGGGCTACCGAGAACAAATCCACAAAAATTAAGCATGACAAATAAAACCGACTGTCAAAAGATACAAAAACAGAGCGCTGAGCTACCAAAAACAAAACATAAGTTCTCGGGATGACCATATCTGTGATGACGAACAGTGTGAGTTTTATTACCCTGATGAAATCTTTTTGGCAAGACAATGAAAATTAAAGTTCCTATCACCTTTTGCAATTTTGATAACTTATGAAAGTAAAAGCCTGGGTCGAAACTGGGTAGACGTCATCTTGACGTCATATAATTAATTCGGCTTTGCAATTATTTGAAGAAATACTTAACATGTTGACTAAAATGACTTTTTTCTTTACTAACAACTCAAAAACTGTGTATATTTTCTATGCATCGATGTTGTTGTGATAAAAAGGCGCCATGGAGAATAATGCATTAATGAGTTGACGTCTACCCAGGTATTGACCCAGGCTTTTTATGCGGTCATGGGTCAGGAAAGGTCACATTTACACGATTTCAAACAAGCGTAGAACATAAAGTATTCACTTTAAACCAAAAGCTATCAAAATTGCAAAAGTTAGGCTTGCATATATTGCCTAAAGACAAACTCGGTGCACCTGAGGTCAGGGATATTCAGGGATTTGTAGGGATATTTGGCATAAATACCGCTCATAGTTCAAAATTGTTCGTGCATGTTATTTATGCCAAATATCACTACAAATCATGCTATTCCCTATTTTACATAAGTTTTTCGATATTTACTCTTCCAATTCGGTTTCTATTTACGGCGTTTCACGACAAATCATGTTATTCTTTTGACAGTTTCAACTCGGTTTCCTAAGTCACATCGGTATATCTCGGTATTAAAGTCATATCCATGCAGTTATTCTATTGACGATTTCAACTTTTTACTCCGGCGCTGCTAGGCAGCCGCCGGAGTCTTAAAATGCAGTCTGTGTATTTTTGTTTTGTTTTTTTGTTCTATCGTCTACAGAAATTGATCAATACTAACCTTTGCCGCTAACAATGTGGGTCGGAGACGCTGTGATCGAGCGATAAAGCAGGAGGCATGCACATTAAACGTTGTTTACATCACATGATATCATTACCGTATAATAGCGCTGCGCCGCCGGGCTAAATATAGATTAGCCGACCTTTCACAAGCATTTCGCGCGACAATCTAATCAAAATTTCAAGCATGTAACGCGGGCTCATTTTGTGAAGTAATTTATGCGTGCGCTATTATTTGATAATTTATTTGCGTGGTCAAAGCCGCGTTGCCGGCCGGTTTGTAGTTATATATCGAGTTTTTCTTTACGAAATAAAGGTAAAATATGTAATCTGTCAAACATTAAGTTGCTCTAGGTTCATACATTTAACAACGTTTCCTGTCGAGGAGCTTTACTTGAAAAAGGAGCGCCTTGGCGATGTTTAGTTGTTTCGATCGCTCGGAAATAATCTTAGACTTCAGTCATTTTGTCGATTATCTCGGTCAGTTTTGGTGCAAGGAGAAGTGTACGGGAAGAGATGGCTACGGAACGCAGGTTGAGGAGATGGATCATCTTGCAATTGTTACCAGTATGTCGGCAGCAGTTGAAGTAGTCGTCATTTATACCTCCAGAAAAAGTGGTGATTTTTAGTCGTCTTGATGTATTTGTAGATCTGGTACAGTGGTAATGTTATAAAACATGCACAGCATTATATATCTTGATTGTGTTGGGAAAGAAATGGTAAATATTCTTACCCTGACTCTTCATACTTTGTCTAAAGATACTCTTGGAGAAACATATCACAAACTGTTACACAAAAGCAATGAAAGGTTTGGAGTAGTTGTGTTTTTGGAAAAGAGAAATGATTTTATGAAAGCCTCAAAAATATTTCATTCAAAAGGTTCCATGAAAATTAATTGTAACTAAATTTTTGAGAATAACTGATATTAAAGAAGTTATTTCAAAGACAGATGTAGCTATAAAATTTAACCGACTTCGAAAGAACTTCAGTTTAAATAACAAGGGTGCTTCTACTGATATATCCCAAATAACAGTCATCAACATTTGAGTTTACTAATTTGTGGTGACAAAGTCATTTACACCAACAAAACTTCTCCTACAGTTTAATAATACAAAGGAACTTTTGAAGGACTTCTTGTCCTAGCTATAATTAAACTTCCATGCCCCACTCCCTAGCCAGCAACTGCTAATATAAGCAAAATTAGTACAAGAAAGCCTTCAAGACCTGTAGAAATAAAACCAAAAACTACCTTAAATGCATCTAGATTCAAACAATAAAATTCAAAGACTTTTGTGCAAGTATTGCAAACAGATCTTGAGACCAACAACACAATGGAATCAACTGAATATTTTTGTTGTCAGCAAATGCTGTTTTAGTGGAGACTATAGCCCGGATACTTGGTCTCACTTGGCTATCAGATGTGCCTTAAGGTATACCTCATGGCTCATGCTCCTCTAATTATTCAAAAATATCAAAATAAGAATGTACCTGAACAAAAGCTTGAAACTCTAATTGCAAGAATCCAGCTCTATTCCACCTCTTTTTCTTGTTAGAGATAAATGAGATGCAGACTTTGATTAGCCATTATAGTTGTTTCAAGGCTTATTAAACTTAAGTGTTTTTTAATCCTGTTCACAGGGTCACATAGCTCTAATGGCCTAGGTCTAAATAATTGAATGCAGTTGGTGTATATATGCCACCATTCAAGAAAAAGAAGCTCAGATGTCACTATAAACTGCTCAATAGCAGTACATGTAGCTTCACAGTAATCCCAGTGCCAAATCTGAAGAAAACAGAGGAAATGTTCCAAATACAGCAACTTAAGTCATCTTTTTAAGTGTAAACAAGCCAATGCTTCCTTTAAAAATATGTTTATTGCTTAAAGAATAGCAAAATTTAAAAATACATACAAAGACTGTACTACTGATGTTAAAGTGATTTTCATAAACCTGTGAAACAATTATTGCTTGTTAACATCTAATAGTCAAATATACACAAAAGAAAACAATAGAATTAGCATTTAATTGCACTAGATATTCTAGTATCTGTTTCACAGGTTTATGAAAATCACTCTATAATACTCAGATATTGTTAAGAATACTCAATACTCGGATAAAACAATTATAGCTGAATTTTGATTGAATCTTTTCATTTTCATATCAACATACATGATATGTGCATGTAGCTTATTTTTATCATTACAATTTGTTTTATTGCCCAAGAGCATGCAGGTGTACAAATTGTGTTTCATGCTGCGAAATCTACCCTCCGATCAGAGGTTTCTCATCTCTTTGCCTGTCCCGTCCGCCGAAAGAAAGGGAAAGGACAGCAAAGGCAAAGAGATGTGAAACCTCTGCTCGCAGGGTAAGCGAAATCATATCATAAAAAATTTGGCTGGCGGTATTTTTTTTGTAAACTGGCACGCCAAATAGTAAGAATTTGTTGTTTAGCTTTCAACAAAATTAATGAATGAGACAGACAAAATAAATAATCAAACTATAAACACTAAAAATCACAATCAGTGCAGCTACCAAAATTAAGTAATATTTACAATGTCGACAATGTCTGTGGCATAAATCGCGCGTGTAAAACTCATAAACACAAGCAAATGATAATTTGAATACTACAGAATTTAAAAGAAACTAACATGATATGGAGAGGGCCTCATACCTGTTCAGAAATGATGAAATATTCTGGTGTTAGCCATCAGCAACGACAATCCGACTACAACAATGTTGCCCAGTGTGTAAAGTAAAATATATTTTTACATATGTTAAAATGGTTCTCCTTACAGTTTTCCTTCCACAAAGCCACAATATAGTGACATTTATAGTACAATGCTAAAGTTGTTAATAACAAAATTCGGTCGAATTAAATTCCAGTGTGAAGCAGTCTCTAAAGAACGTTACCAAAACTGAATAGCTTTCAGTTTTGTCTCGCAACTCTTCCTCAAGCTATCCATCGTATTGCCTATGAAATCGAAACACTTTCTAGCCAGAACTTCGACTTGGATACTCCGTTGTATTGAAAACGCCTGAAAATGAAGTACCTTTCATCACAGAAGTTTTAATCCAGAAAAAAGGTTATCTTCTCCATCAGATCAGAAAAGAGTCCCAACTTCATCTGATTCCTCTGAAGAATGGTGAGAGAATGCGAAATTCTGACAGTGGTTCTTCTTGTAGTTTAGTTGTTATTCAAAAGTCAAAATATCCCGTGTTAGTTCATGTTAATTTCGACGTTAACCTTCGTGACAACTTTTCGTTGCAAATAACCAACTCAGTTAAGGCTATGAAGATCCGATAAATGTGGCTAAAGTAGGTTGAAAGTGTCGGATACAAACTTCGCCAGTGACAGTTAACTTTCTCCTCCTTTTGATCGCCCACATGCGACGAACACAATCCAGACGTCGTCACGAACGCTCTGCGAACAATTATATCCGCTGGGGGTGGTGATGGAATCGAATATCTAATGCGCATACCTATACACTAGACATAACTTCCAAAGGCCAGATTTATGGCGGGCTCACATTGAAGATTAGTTTGTGAAGGAACCATGCTAGCGAATTGCTCGTGCTTTGGACCCCCCGCATGACTCGGACAAACACACGCGGCTGTTTACAGTATTTCAGTGACTTTGAGAGTCGTGTTAGGACATGATTCATAGGTTTTTCGATCAAAAAAAGAAGAAATACCTGAAATAAGATTCCCAGTCATATCAGTAATGGTAACTACCAAGAACTGTTGCTGGGGGATATATAAGAGTTACTCTAGATGTATCCTCTCAGAGATGGAAGCATCGATTGGTAACCGCTAGCAGAGTTTCTCATCTTTTCTCAGTGCTTTTCCGTTCCAAAACTCAGTGAGAAATGTCAGCGTTGGATAAATGTTTGTACAGGAGACTTCAAAAACACAGAATAATAACGAGACAAGTGCATTGAAATGCAAGGGGGAGTTTGTCTGAATTATACACACTGTAAAATGAAAAGAGCCAAAACGGCCCCAAAAGTCGAAACGGCCCCAAAATCACGAGGGCCAATTTGGCCCCAATGGGGCCATTTTAAAACTTGGCAGGCCGAAACAGCCGTAGAGGGTGCTGATTTGGTCCCTGTAAAATTCTGAAATGGTACCATCAAAAGCTGAAATTGTACCATCAAAATCCATTTTGGTACCATCAAAAGCTGAAATGGTTTCATCAAATGCTAAAATGGTTCCATCGAAAGCCGGTTTGCTTTATTCATATCAAACCAGCTCTGGTAATAATCAAATTAGGTAATCACCTGATTTATTATAATTTATTATAATACATTTATGAAACTGTTTAGACAACTTTTTTTGTTATGGGAAAATTTGTGTACAGAAGATTCTTCTTATACATTTACATAAATAAACTTTATTTTTCAATGCATATCTGGAATGAAACCTGCACATTCTCCCATTTAAAAGCATTTATGTGTTATATATATTATAGAAATGCAGGTCAAATTTGTTCACTAAAAACTGATCAATATCATACTTTGGACAAACATATTTGGAGATATTGTCACCAATACTATGAAAGATATGCAATGGTCTAAATGATATCAATTCTGATTGCCTTGCAACTATTGTATTAGCATGACCCGACGTCCTAACTTTGTACGAGTGAGTGTGGCTTTCATAATTTAAAGTTGTAATGGGCTAAAGGACCAAGAACACTTCACTATCACTTTTGGTAGTGAATTTTCGATTGATGAAGTTCAGCAGTGGCTGAAACACCACAAGTTTTGTCAAGAGACTTTGGAACGCTTAAGTAAGTCGATGAAGAATGTTTGTTGTCTTGATTTCCAACACGTTTTGCTCTCAACCGTAAACTTGAATTGTATATTGTCGCTTTCTTCTTTTCGCAGTAACCGATAGTTTAGATGGAGAAGACTTGTTGGTTCTCAGTAAGGACCAGGAGGAACTGAGATTCTACTTTCCGAGGATGAAAGAGAGAATGCTGTTTAAAAAGCTCCTTATCGCAGGAGAAGAGGTAAACACAAGTAAATAATACGGCCTCGTGTGAAATCTCGCGCCAAATTCAGATTCTCCCGGCTCAGAAATTTGGCCAGCGGGTTAGTCAACCGAGCATGCGCCCGAAAGCGAATTTAAGCGCGCAACAGTAACGTCTTCAGATAACGTTTTACCAACGGCTTTAGTCGATGTAGTCGAGATATCTAGCTTTTGCTAACCTATATGTTCAGCTTCGAGATTTAAAACAACAAGTAACAGCTTTTTCTGGTTATGGTAAGTGCTTTTGTTCTGATTTTGTTGTTCTTTTGTTGTATATTTCAGGGTTTATCGTTGCCCAGAGAGTCGTCGATCTCGGCCGATGTTGAATCCTTCCACACCACTACCAGTACTAGCAATGCTTCATCTATAGCTAGTCTCGGTGATCCAGCAGCCTGTTCCACTCTTATTGAAGATCAAGAAGCAAACAAAGATGTCGAAGAGATAGTTAACGTAGTAAGTTTTCTTTATATATAAATAACACACCCCTAGTTGATGATCTTTGAGTCAGACCCGGGAGTCAAGACTGAAGAGTAATACTTTTTTTGAAATACTCTCACTTCTATATATATAAATAACCACATTTGACCAACGATATTTTGCTATGGCAGAAGAGGTGATAAATCTTTCCTGCAATTATGCTTAATAAGTATATGCACTGTGAGCAGAAACAAGTGATTTATCTTAAATTATACTCCAAGTGTCACTCAATTCATTAATGAATCAACAGCTCCCCAACACTGGTCACAGTCTCAGGTTTGAACATATTTGTAAATTGTTGATAGAATACAACAGTGGTGAACACGGTGAATGTACTTTATTTATCAGAATGTTGAGAGAGACTCACCAGATGTTTCTAGTGGCAACCATAATCATGAGTCTATGGCATCAGTTAGCCTGGCAATTAAATGCCTCCCAATAATATAACTTTGCTAATACTGCAATGTTACTTTAATTATCCATGCTTGCATTTACATCAGGATTTTTTATTTCTTTGTCACAGGATACAGGAGATTGGCTCTTCAAGTTTGAGCTGCCTTCGCGAGTAAGTGATAATCATAATGTTGCTACAACAGTATCAAGTTGTTTCGCCACCATGTATACCTCGCCACCACAAAGAGTTTAGTCGCCACCATATAAGGTTGCCTCGTTCTATAAAGTGAACTCTATATGGTGGCAAGTTTTCTTGGTGGCGAAACAACTGTAACTCACTACAACCCGTTCCCTGAGAACATAAAAGTGTAAAACGCTTTACAATCTTCAGCACAAAACAAACACAATATGCATGCATGCCGACTACTCAATCCACTGTGGTGCAGATATATATATATTTTTTTTTAGGCCTAGCAGTTTATTATATAATATTGCAGTTTGTTTCTGCATAATTAAACACAGATACTTAGTTACTCAATTGATTGTGGTGCAAAATTAATTTGTTTTTTTGACCTGGTAACATAAAATATATGGTAGGCATTAGTTTTGAAAGTACCACATGATCTAAATATCAATGTTTTATTAACATTGAATTGTATTTTAGTTTTCAGTATCTGTCGAGAATGGCCTACAGGATGGTGTGCTATCCCCTAACCAAGTGAATGAACTTGTTAGAGATATCTGTGTACAGATGAACCGCTTTACAAGCAATAACCACAAGTCGTTTAGAGTTCATGTGGCCAAGATGGTAATCTCCAAGTACCCTTGTTTAGAGGATAAATCTCCAACAGGTGCTTCTAAATGGGTATGTACACACAACAACATGACTACCAAGTTGCACAATATTTTCTATCTTTGTAGCACCTCAACACGGCTACCCTTCAATGGGGAGTTCCAAAATCGAAGATTGTAGCTGTTACCACTAATAAATTTAACCTATAATCAGTTGTGGATACTAAATATATATGCATTACCCTGGGCCGTTATATAGATGCTTGCTCCAAAATGTTTGTTTTGGTACATTTATAATATTACAGTAGTTTCAATACTTTTTGGGCGGCAAGCTATCCATTCGAAAAATCCATGCTCAACTTGTTTACCGGTAGTGGTGTTTTGTTGTATACACCAATTTAAGTTATTTGAATTTTTATGTCAATTTTTACATGCTATCTGCTTTTGCTGATTGTTTGGGTGACTCACCTTGAAACTCTCAGTAGAAAATATATGCTTGTTGATATTTTGTTTTGTTTCTGTGTCAATTTAGTAACATATAGTTTCACTCTAAATTCACTTTTGGTACATGCTATCTGCTTTCTCTGATTGTTTGGACGGCGCACCTTTAAACTCTCAATAGAAAAAAGATGTGTGTAAATATTAATTTCTTTTTTTGTTTCTGTGCGTCAATTTCATTCTAAACTCATCTTTGGTATATGCTATCTGCTTTCTCTGATTGTTTGGACGGCGCACCTTTAAACTCTCAATAGAAAAAAGATGTGTGTAAATATTAATTTCTTTTTTTGTTTCTGTGCGTCAATTTCATTCTAAACTCATCTTTGGTATATGCTATCTGCTTTCTCTGATTGTTTGGGCGGCGTGCCTTTAAACTCAATAGAAAAAAGATGTGTGTAAATATTAATTTCTTTTTTTGTTTCTGTGCGTCAATTTCATTCTAAACTCATCTTTGGTATATGCTATCTGCTTTCTCTGATTGTTTGGACGGCGCACCTTTAAACTCTCAATAGAAAAAAGATGTGTGTAAATATTAATTTCTTTTTTTGCTTCTGTGCGTCAATTTCATTCTAAACTCATCTTTGGTATATGCTATCTGCTTTCTCTGATTGTTTGGGCGGCGTGCCTTTAAACTCAATAGAAAAAAGATGTGTGTAAATATTAATTTCTTTTTTTGTTTCTGTGCGTCAATTTCATTCTAAACTCATCTTTGGTATATGCTATCTGCTTTCTCTGATTGTTTGGGCGGCGTGCCTTTAAACTCAATAGAAAAAAGATGTGTGTAAATATTAATTTCTTTTTTTGTTTCTGTGCGTCAATTTCATTCTAAACTCATCTTTGGTATATGCTATCTGCTTTCTCTGATTGTTTGGACGGCGCACCTTTAAACTCTCAATAGAAAAAGATGTGTGTAAATATTAATTTCTTTTTTTGTTTCTGTGCGTCAATTTCATTCTAAACTCATCTTTGGTATATGCTATCTGCTTTCTCTGATTGTTTGGGCGGCGCACCTTTAAACTCTCAATAGAAAAAAGATGTGTGTAAATATTAATTTCTTTTTTTGTTTCTGTGCGTCAATTTCATTCTAAACTCATCTTTGGTACATGCTATCTGCTTTCTCTGATTGTTTGGACGGCGCACCTTTAAACTCTCAATAGAAAAAAGATGTGTGTAAATATTAATTTCTTTTTTTGTTTCTGTGCGTCAATTTCATTCTAAACTCATCTTTGGTATATGCTATCTGCTTTCTCTGATTGTTTGGGCGGCGCACCTTTAAACTCTCAATAGAAAAAAGATGTGTGTAAATATTAATTTCTTTTTTTGTTTCTGTGCGTCAATTTCATTCTAAACTCATCTTTGGTATATTAATGAGCAGTGTGCAAAAAATAAACACAGACTAACAAAACAATAATTCACTGTGATAATATTATTCTGATACAATTTTGACCAGAACGGGCCTCCATAATGTTCACACTCTGACTGTGACCTAGCTATAAATGATGTAAAGGCAAGGTTATATGACCTCTGTTGTACCCCACCACTTCGACACCAATAAATTTCGGCCTAATCCTACACTAACCCACAACTTAAAACAATACGATGCCAAATGGGTAAAACACAGTAAAAACCACAGAGCTCATGTCATGATGTAGCCTTGCCTTTACATCATTTATAGCTACGTCACAGTCAGAGTGTGAACATGGCTATAGAGCTCTAGCTGAACGCTTACTTTGTAAGTAATTAGTTTCCAAGTACAAAGTTTAGACTATCATATTATTCAAAGTGGGTGGAGTTAATAAGCATCACCATCATAGATCTAGACAAACATTTTATAGTTCATTTCCTGTAAAGATGAACATTCAAAGAGGCACTTTTTACTTTAGTTGAAGAGTTATAATTTAAGCACCCTGATTTCTAAATTAAGCATTTCTGTAACATTTTGATGGCTGAGAGAGTAATATGTCAAATGTGCAGTGTTGATAGTGAGCATCTGCAATTGAATATTTATACAGTAGAACCCTGATAACTCGAACTCTGAAAGGAGATGAAAATGAGTTCGAGTTAGCGGGGAGTACAAGTAAGCGGGGTATTAATGTACAGTAAATGTAATAGAATTGACCTATATCATTATGACGTCAAATCAAAACAATCTATTGTTTAAACGCTAAGGATCACGGTCGTGGGAGGGGGACAAAACGGCAACAACACAAAGGAAATAGCTATCAAATGCATTTTGTAGAACGTAGAATGGCGGTAACAGCCACCAAATATGGTAAATATTGTGGGATAAACATTGATACGGCTGATATCTGGAAACCAGACAATTCGAAGTTAATTTTTTCTCAGCAGAGCAGATTTAGTTCAAAATTCTATTGTTCAAGTCGATTCTGTCCCCCTCATAAACAAGCCGTGACGTCATAATGATATAGGGTAATTCAAATCCAACAGTAATATAGGACTTGGTTCGAGTTAGCGGGGTATTTCAAGTTATCTGAGTTCAAGTTATAGGGGTTCTACTGTAGTAATACATGTACAAAACAATAATTGTACGGTTTGCATGTGTACAGTCGATCAAACTGTATTACATGAACATTCAATTGCAGATTCTCACTATCAACACTGCACATTTGAGATATTACTCTCTCAAAACCATATCAAAATGTTACAGAAATGCTTAATTTAGAAATCAGGGTGCTTAAATTATAACTCTTCAACTAAAGTAAAACGTGCCTCTTTGAATGTTCATCTTTACAGGAAAAGAATAATATATTAGTCTTAACTTTTATAGTTTCGATATATTGGTTTATTGCCAAATCAAAGTTTAAAAGCTTTTGTTTACTGTTTGAGTAATTCATTATGCCCTGCCCTAATTTATTGGTGTTTTATTTATTATATGTTTTTGTTATTATTTCAGAGAGATAGTGATGTGGACAAAGAAGTGAAGAAGTTCACTCAGCCACAAATTGTCGTCGTTGGGGGTTCAACATATGACAGTGACCTTTTCCACATTGTTGTGGAAGAGACCATCATGTGTACAATCCAGGAGGAGAAGATGGTGGACTGTATTATTGGTCTGTTAGCCTGCTTCTATACATTTAACATAGTTTACAATGAAAGTAAAGCGATCCTTGCCTTTCTCGAACAGAGCCTCTTGGGCGTTAGTAGAGCACAGACAAGAGCGTCTGTGACAGCATTTTTCAATGCTTTGGCGTAGGGGTCTTCCTTGCCGAACGAGTGCATTTGAGTCAATTTCACGCTGGAAACTAATCCAAACTTTTCTTTTGTTGTACATATTTTGTATTTAGAATGTAATAAAATTGTATATACTTTTAGAAATGTGTGCTTTTTTGTGTACTACTAAAATTATTGTAAGCTCTGAAGTGGCCCTCCTGTAGGAGCCAAATCGGCTATTTTGAGGGGCCGTTTACGATGGAGCCGTTTTTATTTGATAGCCAATTCGGCCCCTCCAAAATTTAAAACGGCCCCATTAAAATTCAAAACGACCTCATGAAAACCCAAAACGGCCTAATTCTGCTCCAATTTAGCCCTTCAAGTGGTTCCAATTCAGCCACAAAATTGGGGTCATTTCAGCCCAAAAAGTGGTACCAAAACAGTACCCAGTAAATGGGGCCAAAACGGCCCTCTCAATGGGTGCCATCCTGTACTCGCCGAAACGGCCCCATTTTTGGGTTCGTTTTGGCTCTTTTCATTTTACAGTGCACTACCCGCCAGTAAACATAGCGAGAAGGAATTACAGTTCAACCATAGTTTACTTGAATTTATGGATTTGAAGTAAAGTTTTGAAGCGAACTGACTCATGTTCGTCATCTACAATGGTTTGATTTATTTTACGAACACAAATGAAGTTTTAAAATTATTTTCGAAATGTCGCACGGAATGGGTATCTTTCAGGTAATTTGAAAACTCGACAAATGCAAAACATAATATAATAGCTTGAAAGAGCACACCAACATATAAAGCAAGACTGCTTAATTTTAGGGTAATTTGTTTTTTCTTACAAAGCTATAAATTTGCAAACAAAAATATCATTTGTACAGAGAAATATTACAGAGAAAATATAATTCCGGGCACATTTGTCTGTGAAGCTTTGTCGAACCATAAATGATTAGCTCGTACTTTTGTTAGTCTATTCAAAATCTTGCACAGTTGGTATCTATTTTCCACCCATTACATTAGCTTTGGTCTCCGATGAATTTAATTTTAAAGAATTTCAAATATTAAGTTACTTGCTGGCTACAATATATAGTCAATATTCGCATTCGCCGATGAATCTCTTACGGAAAACCTGACTTTTCAAAGTTTAGGTGAAGTCTTACAACGATATTCAATGGGAAAAGATAAGTTTGGGATTCAGTTAGAGCTTGACTATATATATTAAACGTGGTTTACGGCAACGAATAGGCCAGTCCAAGATAATTTCCACTGACCACTCTAGGAGTTGTAGGAGCCGGGGAAACATGGCGCGAAATACAATGTTTGTATGGGAATCCGATGCCACGATTGCACGCTTCCCAGTACAACTACATCCCTCACATTTTGATCAGTTAATCTCTTACCTGGTATCTTAAGTTTGCAGACAGTGAATATTTCCGAAATTCGATTTGACGGAAATTATTTGGCATCGGATTCCCATACAAACACTGTATTTCACGCCATCTTTGCACCCCCACTCCCCAGACTCGAAACTCGCTTGATAAGATCGCCGTTTGTCGCTTTGTTTCAATCCTCTGTATTTTAGCCAACGTTTAAGCTGTTCGACAGTACAATCATCAGGTTTTCTTTCGAAATATATTGCAGGAAAGCCGTCATTTCTGGTAGAATAGTCAGACGACGAACTGAAGTGCTGGTCAATTCTTGTAAGTTCTAACGTGAAAAGTGGTAAATTTGTCTGAGTCTTGGCGGGGGGTCTACATTTTGTGACGTCATCTGTGCGCAACGCTATTGACCTATATCACTATGACGTCATATCAAAACAATCTATTGTTTAAACGCTAAGGATCACGGTCGTGGGAGGGGGACAAAACAGGGACAAAACAGCAACAACACAAAGGAAATCGCTATCAAATGCATTTTGAAGAACGTAGAATAGCGCTAACAGCCACCAAATACGGTAAATATTGTGGGATAAACATTGATACAGCCGATATCTGGAAACCAGACAATTCGAAGTTAAATTTTCCTCAGCAGAGCAGATTTAGTTCAAAATTCTATTGTTCAAGTCGATTCTGTCCCCCTCATAAACAAGCCGTGACGTCATAATGATATAGGGTAATTACCACTGTGGGAATGTGAAATGAGCAATGCTAAGACTTCGAGGCGCTACAGTTCTTTTAAACTACTTTTTAATCTTATGATTCTTGTAAAGGAACTGTTATAGACCTAAAACTACACCAACAACGTAATACATTCGATCTGCGCTGTCTGAACAGATCTAATGCACAATTAAAACGTGAGCGAAATACAATCTCAGCTTAAGTGTATCCAAACACATTTGGATATAAAAGGTATCGAATTATAATCTCAGGTTAGATTTCGTCAGGCGAGCTCAGATAAGAAAGGTTAAATCTCTCAGACATGGCGAGACGAGGAGGTATGCATTTCGCTGAGTCACTACCGTCTGTCAATGGGTAAAATGGTCAGGTCTTATTATTAAAAGTCGAACTACACAGCTAAGGCATGTTTACGACAGAATAGCTGCGGTTACAGTCGTTTACCCAGTAAAACTGGCCCCAATAAAATCCATCTGGGGTTTGAATTTACCTGGGTAAAGCGGTTACACGAAGACAGTTGAATATCACGCACCAGTAACTTTGTGGCTTTGTTGATCAAAACATCACGCCTCTCGAGAGCTGTCAGATCCTCGAAATTTCATTGGCTGAACTATCTGGGGTGGGCAGCGAACCCTAAGACTTATCTGGGGTTCTATCAAGGGAAAGTTTCATTGTTCTTACTTTCGTAACAATGGAAATATACCTAGGTACGTTTTCTCCTGGGGAAATCGGTTAGACACGAAAACACGAATTTACCCAGGTAAATTTCCAATATACCTAGTAAAACTGGTCTACTGTAACCGCAGGTAATAACCAAGCTAGAGAGTCTTTCTACTGGATTGAGATAGCTTATACATACGTCTGTTAATATGGGCATAACTGAAGAAACCCTCATTGAGCTTGATAACCATGTAACAAGAACAATTATTCTGCCCGTAAGTTTTTTACAAATACAAGCAAAAGCATTTAGTAAGTTGGTCTAAAAGCTATTTAGTACGGTTAATCGCACCGCCATAGACTGGTACGAGACTGTGGTGAAAGGTTATCCGCTCGAATAGTGAAAACCTAATAGAAAACTTAATTTTCCAGGTAACTGGAAGTCGGAAGTCAGTCTCGGCTTGCATTCACACATTTTCTCGTTAGTTCACGTTCGTCGGGACAACTAGATAAAAAAAACAATGATTCAGCTTTCGAACAATTTCAAAGTCGATTTGAAAAAAACCCGGTCCGAGTTAAAGCAGAACTGAACTCTAAAATCAACCCAACGTCTATACAAAGATGTAGTCAAAGGACTCAATTAAGTTCTGCTATTTAATTTTTCTGTGTTGCGCGTTTTTGAAGAGAAAATTAGTTTTCCTGTTCGATTCTCCACTGATAAATCTAGATTGTAGATAGCCCGAAAACACATAGAGTATAGAACCGTACCGGTCACCGTACCGCATTGATAACAATAGGACAACACAGGTAACCCGAAACTACAAAGACGACACACACTGATACCACAGATAACCTGAAAGCCGATAATCCGATAACACAATTTTTATTATTTTATTATTATTATTAATACGATTTTGTATTAATTAAATCATGAAGCGATAGTGGACTCATGTTCACTCCTGGTCTGACTCGTGTGTAGTTATATTTCAGTATTTGGATCCTAGTATTTTTGGGCTACCAGTGCTCACCTGAAGTTGCTCGTGTTTATCCGTGTTCTACTTGCGTGGACTCGTGTTCCACTTGTGTTCACAACGTCTAAACAAAGATGTAAGTTTTGCTAATATATTTTTCTGTGTTGCGCGTGTTTGCAGAAAAAAATAGTTTTCAAGTTCGATTCTTCGCTGATAAATTTAGATTGTGTGATGGCTCAATTCAAAGCAAATTTTCCCATATCGAAGAAAACACAATGGTTCGGAATTAGGAGCCCTTAGTCCAGCAAAAAAGAAAGACTTGAGCCGTCTGAGCAGAGGTTGCAAGGAAGGTTTCAGCTTAACGCGTAACATAGAAAAAATAAATAGCACAATTTATTTATTTCGAATACATCTTTGCATAGATATTGAATTGATTTTAGGCTTTTGTTCCTCTTAAAAGGTGCATGCAGCTTCTTGTTACTCTGGCGCTGCTACGTGATGCGACTGTGCGTGCATACTTTCGCATCTGATTGTCCTATCCAATTTGACTGATTGTGCGTGTGTACTAACAGTGATCTGGCTGTGTGCAGCTAATAACGATGTGAACACAAGTAGCCCGAAAATACAAAGAGAGGGTACCTTACTTACAACAAAAGTAACCCTACACAACTTAGCCAAGCTAGAATAACACAGGAAGCCCGGAAATATAAAAATAGGGTACCGCACTGATAACACAGGTGCGGGCTCGTGCAATTTTGATACTCTTTGAAAAACCCACTCGTGCAAATTAATCCCAAATTGCACTCGAAACCGTATGTTTACCTATACTAACAGAACCAATTACAACCTCCTCGCTTTTCGCAGAGCTAGCTAGAGACAAGAATAGCGTCCGCAGAATTTCAATATGGCGACTGGAGAGAAATCTAAGCAGCCACGATTTAACGCACGCGCAGAAATGTTGCTGCACTGAACAAAAAAATAACGGCCTGCAGAATTAGACTCGGGCGACCTGTGGTAGCCAGAGTAACAAGTGCTTATCTCGCTACTACAAAAGAGCAGTCGAATAAAGTGAAAGCTCGCAATATCAAAATGGATGCCTACACCGGAAGAAATAACCTCTTAGAATTCGGAGTCAATGAAAGCATCCAGCAAGAACAGCCAGAAGATACTGTTGAAGTGTTGAAGAAAACACTAGTGAAAAAGATGAAAATCCCTGAAGAAAAAGTTGAATCCTTCAAATTTGTTAGAGTTCACAGAATGCCTAATCGAATGCAAAGCCGTGGCGCCGCAAATCAACCATGAAGGCCAATTATCTGAATTATCGCTCGATTCAGTTTTTCCAAGTGGTATTCCAGTATATTAGGAATTGAAAGGGACCACTCGGGATCAGTATTTCCGATAACTATACCCTCAAGAAATAACCTACATAAGACTATGCTGTGGCCTGTGTTCAAAGCTGCCACGAAAGCAAAGAAAGTCGCTTATTTCCAGGTAGAGAGGCTTATTATAGATGGAGCAGTATATCATGGATTGGAAACTGAAGACTAAATGAAAAAAACTTCAGTGTCTAAATCTATATTACCAGTTTACAACTACAATTGTATGGCTGGCAACGTATTTATATAATTATTAGAGTAGTGCAGTTAGTAGAATGTTTACCAAAATTGATGGATAGTAACTTTTAGATTTTCGTTGCTTGTCTTTTAACGTTAGAGGGCTAAATATGACCAGAAAGAGGCGACAAATATTTCTCTGGTTACATCAACAATATATACAAATTGCTTTTCTCCAAGAGACAGGCCTACGGCAAACGTCGAACTAGCCATTAATTTTGAAATACGCTCATGGATAGTACGACGTTTGCCGCAATTGAGATCGACCTATTCAATAGGTACGAGTCCGGCATGAGGTTCGAGTAGCCAAGTCGGGAATTACGACTCTGGTGCGACTTTACAGCAAACGTCGTTCTTAACACGCGCCGAACTAAATTCATAAATTATGTAAAATAATAAATAAATCATGCAAATCGTATGGATTGTGCCAAAACCGTGAAAACAACATCTTCCCCATCTCCCAAACACTGATCCCCCCTGGTGAGCAATTGCGCTGTACAAAGGCGATTTCGAAGCCGAAATGGCGGTCTATCGGAAGTCATTGCCGCATGACGTTCAGCCGGAAATGTGTAGTTCGTCCTTTAACGTCACAAAATACATTTGCTTTAAATGCGAAATGCCCTTTTGTAATAAATGCTCAGTATTGAAGATGCGCCTGGATGGAATGCCGGCAGAAGCATTGGCTATTACGAATGTTCCGATATAGCTCGCTTTGAAAAGCTTCTACCATATGAAGTCAAACGATCCAGAATGTCGTTGAAAACTCTGGCATGATCGACTATTAACAGAGGTTTCAATGTGTGAATCGCAACCGCTAGAAACACGGCCACTTGCAGTAACAACCATCGTTTCCTATACACGGCACCGAGTGCTGTGTAGAACGCCGTTCTTCTGCATGTTTCTATTTTGGACAATCATTTTCCACAGAAAGTCGACCGAGCGCTGTATTTCGCCATATCACTAGCCGCGGGCGAAAAGTGAAATGCGTCAGGACACGTGTTAGTTCCCGTGATTTAATTAGGCACAAGTGCATTAAGATCGACATATGTTCGACGTTTGCTGCCACGTCGGCCCTAAGTAGATCGTCTACCGAACCTATTTTTTAATAGGATCGGCGCGACTTAAGTTCGACATTTGCCGTAGGCTTTACTCCTCTCGAATGGGGCGGGAAAATGTATGCTTCATTGCCATGGAACCAAACATATTTGTGGTGTTGCAATCCTGTTTCAATCCAAATTCGATTTGTCAGTTACATCTGCCGCTACTGATCCAAATGGAAGATATGTTAAACTAGAACTGGAAATAGAAAAAAAAACGAAATTTACAATTGTTAACTCGTATGCAACTAATAATATTTCACAACAAGTTCACTAGAGGCAATATCAAACAATAACGTAATATTAGGAGGCGATTTAAATTGCGCCAAGACTCAACAAAATAAAATAGCCGGAAATGGTATTGACAATAAGAAAACTTGTAATCAATGATCAACAAACATGTTTTACTTGACGTTTGGAGGCAAACACACACGACAACGGCTGGCTACACCTGGTGCAATGCGTCGATGAAAATACAATGCCGTCTTGAGTATTTTATCGTGTCAAAAACATATATAGTCTTATTAAGAACTGTGAAGTGACTACATCCATTCATTTGGACCATTCGGCAATTCATTTCTCAATACAATCCAACACCAATCAGTCAAAACGCGGATCAGGATTTTGGAAATTTAATAACTCTTTTCTAAAAGATACCAATTACGTAACTACGTTGGCCCATAAGTGCACTTCGAATTCAAAACCTCACTCCGAATTCAAAACCTCACTCCGAATTCCAAAATCTCACTCCGAATTCAAAAATCTCACTCCGAATTCCAAAATCTCACTCCGAATTCAAAACCTCCAAAATCTCACTCCAAATTCTAAAACCTCACTCCGAATTCTAAAATCTCACTCCGAATTCTAAAACCTCACTCCGAATTCTAAATTCTCACTCCGAATTCTAAAATCTCACTCCAAATTCTAAAACCTCACTTCGAATAATAAACCCTGTGGTGGCGCAGGAACTGGGCCGAGCTTTCTCGAAATGCATCACGGGATAAGAACCTGCAGTGGTCAGCGGTCTCCAAGGTCACAGTTTCAAGATGGCGGCGGCAAACTGGAGCACGCCACTAGTGTGTGAAGTTTGCACTGGAACACTGTCGATTTACAACAAATTTTGTTCCAACTGTGGTACTGAACTCGATGTAGAAAAGCTAGCCCTGAAATACTATTTCAACGAAGGATACGAGTATGAGGTTATTCTGTGCTTTTTACTGAAATACCACGGAATAGCGATGCATGAGTCTGCGAACCCTCAAAGCGAGATTCAAGTCACTTGGTCTTCGGCGACGAAACTTATTAGATTCAAATGAGCAGGTAGTCAGAACAAGAATACAGGTAGAGCTAGATGGGCCTGGCTGTTTGTCGGGCTACAGGAGCATGTGGCATGCTCTACGCCGCGAGGGTTACGAGGTGTCGAGGCAAACAGTGGCGACATACTTACAAGAAATGGATCCTGAAGGCTGTGAAAGAAGAAAAAGGAGGAAGCTCAAGAGAAGAGTGTACACCAATCCAGGCCCGAACTACTGCTGGCATATTGACGGGTATGACAAAATCAAACCTGATGGTTTTGCGATCCATGGTGCATTGACGGTTACAGCCGCAAGGTAATCTGGTTAACACTGGATAGAACAAACAATAATCCCGTAGTGATTGGGGGATATTTTATGGAAGCTGTGAAGGAAAACGGAGGAGGTCCACAAAAGGTCAGAACTGACTGTGGTACTGAGAACGGACTTGTAGCAGCAGCGCAGTGCTATTTTATTGGCAACGATCAGGCAAACTTCTTGGTGGATCAACTTTTTCAAGGACTTACTAGCCCAACAAGTCTTTACTACTGGTGATGAACTGCAGATGGAGTGCTTGTGGTTCTGTTTTTCTGGACTGATTCTTCTGGGAAGACAGGGAGCCTGAAATGTATAAAAAAACACACATGAACTAATACACAAATTTAAAGTTGAAACGTTATATTGTAGTTATTTAAAAACTGAATATTGCTGAAAAAAGATAATTCTGCACGAGATAAAACGCCTAAAACTGTAGAAGTTTGCAGTGCCGTTGCTTCTCGTTGCTTTTTTACATATAATTTCGCCAAAACGTCTACGCATGCTCGCTAGCACTCAACCGCTGAGTTTGTATGCGGCGCATAAGAGCGCGAAAACATATCACGTGGTTTCACTCCAAGAAAGCACATGGTTCAATGAACTACTGTAGCTCAGCCTTTTCCTTTTCATCTTCGATAATCTTGCCTGCTTAAAGAGGCGTCGGTCTTTAAAAAGTGTCGTCCTCAAAACGTCCTGCAAGATCTTCGCCGTCGAAGAAATCTTTGTCTGTGAAAGTTGAAATTTAAGCATCCAGTCAGCCAGAGTCCTCTACGGTTAGCGCAATATCAGTTTGAGATAATTTTACTTACTTGCAATTCTTTCGATGGTGTCAGGCTGGAAATTATTTTCCTCCAGCCAATTCTTGACCTGTTCGCTAGAGAAGGTTCGGTCGATACTGACTGATTCGATGGCACTTAGGGCGGAATGACTCAGCTTACCGCTGTTTGAACAGTGTCCTCTACGCGGGGAAATCAGCGAAGAAACGAGGCAAAATGAATGCCGGGCTTGTGATTTATACCCAAGAGTAAATTACAGTCACGAGTCTTTCCGAGAAATCAATAGAATTAAAAGAAGCTAACGTATGTAATATCTGAATACCCTGCACCGGACCAGCAATTCATGATCCTTCATGAATTTTGAGGGGGGGGGGGGGGGGGGGGGGGGGGTGTGGAGACAACACTGAGCTATTTAGGGGAAAATAGTTAACAAGTACATGCTTTTGCAACACCCCCACGATGAAATTAAATTATACCTCTACCCACATACTAGTTTAATAGTTGGGAGGAATGCGTGACGATACAAACGAGGCTGCGGCATTGCCGCCTTAGTCATGCCTTTTAAGTCAGTGTAATATGTGCACGCCGGGTGCCGTTATGGTGACTTTTGCACTTCTTTTCAATCATTACCAACGAGTCTCTATCACTCTACGAATGTCCCATTTAATAATGTGCCGAAGCAAACGCAGTAAACTTGGTGTTTGAATTGCAAGTTTGGATTTCCCTATATATAGCTAGTGTTTGTAACACCCAGTTTAAACAAAAAATATAATACAAATCTCATATGTATTGCTTAGCTTGATCATTTACATCAAATTTCACATGTTAAACTGCATCTTTATATTTAGTTAGGGTCATAATTGCAATGAAAAATGCAAGGGGTGAATTTAATTACTGGGGAGCCTGTTTTGGGAATAGGAGGTTGTTTTGAATATAATTGAGAGGACTGAATGTTACATTATAGGGCTGAAACAGCCCAATTGTACAATTTGACCCTTTACTGTGTTGAAATGACTAAACCAGGGCTGTTTTGGAAAAAAGGGGGCTGTTTTAAATATTGAGAGGGCTGAATGTTACATAGGGCTGAAACAGCCCTTGTGCATGAACAATTTGACCCTGTACGGTGTTGAAATGACTAAACCAGGGCTGGGGGGGGGGGGGGGGGGGGCAAAATGAGAGAGGGGGGGGGGGGTCAAAATGAGAGACACGAACAGAAGACCAAGGCTGAAGTATAAATAGCCAGTGAGTTGAGAGTCAATCGATCGATCGTATATAACACGATACAAGTGCGGATGTGGAGACAGGCGACGATAGATGATAGAAAGGAATGAAAACCCTGGCTGAGAGGCTCGATTAATAAGCGTTTAGCAGTATTCAGCTTAACAAATAAAGAATCAAAGTCATCATGATTAATAATGTTAACGACTAAACCGTATCAATATAAGCGTGATAGGCATGGTATATGTACGTAATTTATGTGTATTAAACTTTATATCCCAAGCACTATTTGGATATATTATGTTTAAATGAAGTGTTTAAAATTGTTTAACAAGGATTTAGTTAAGACGTATGATTAACATTAGGATTTGTTTAAAATAGCATATCATCACAACATAAATTATGCATTAGGCTAGCCTATGTCTAGTTTATGTCAGTAAATACCGCATTTAAATAGTTTAACGAGCTAGACCGTTAGGAAATATTAGATTGGTTATACATTACTGTATGATATAGTAATCGGATTTTAAGCATAATGTTGGTTAACGAAACATGTTCAAATATTGGTTTATGTATGGAGTATGCAGTAGCCCAGTAGTCCAAATAATAAATTATTGTTTAAAAGAACGGTTAAAATTTAGATACAAGGTTTTGAGACTTTCTGTTAATAACATAATTTACCTGTATAAGCCTGTATATCCAATGCACTGTTTGAAAAAGTTATGTTTAACTGTAGTGTCAACAATTTTAACAACAAGGATGTTTAGAGTCAGTTAAAAAGTTTGACACGGACTAGTTTTAAATTAAGTATCATATTATAATTATAGTGTTATGTATTTTATTCATTGCGTCTTAAAGTTCTTATATTTTACGTTTGTACTCAGGGCTAGCTGTCGACCAGTTTAGTTGTACTTAGCCATTTCCAGGGTTGTTTAAATGAGAAAATGATATTGTTTTGTTTAGGTTTTAAAAGGAAACATAATGTGTAGTACTTTATGTTTTAGTTTGAGATTCATATATGTATAGTATTGACAATGGAAGACTAACAGAACAAGGACTGAGTTTAGAGTGCCTCAATGTGTTAAATGGTATAAAGTGTAAGGTCTTTCTACGAGCTAAATACTCGACAGAGCGTGAACCAGCACATATACAGCCTTCGCAAAGCCCCGCACTACCATATAGCTAGTACATATGGTTTTAATCCAGTATGGTAGATAACACATTTTACCAGTGGGTTTATACACGGGTAGCACTTTGTCCTGCACTACCATCCCCTCCCCTTCCCCTTTTATTGTCTGCCGACACCCCTGCCCCCTCTCCCCGCTTCAATATTTCTAGATCGTTATACTCATTTCCATTTCCACAATTCTAGAAGATTTCAGGCAATTACGAGGCATTCAAAAGCATAATAATACAACTTCCGGTTCAGAGCCTCGTTTTCATGTCAATCCAACACTGGACTTCAAATAAAGCCGATTTTGAGGATGTTCCCCTAAATAGACTCATGTAGACTTTTAGTATGTTGTTCTAGACGCTATTTCAGATTATATTATATATTATGCAGAAAAACCTTCTGTTGCAATTTGTGGTAGGTCTATCAGTAAAATGACTGGACTATACCGAGGCTGCTCGTTTGCTTGGCAGTGGATCACCGTCATGAACAACCATGAAATTCAAGCCTATATATTTAGCGTGTGTTGGTAGCTCGTTTGCTTCGTTCTTTCAGCGGTTCGGCCCGGTCAAGAGAATTTGTCCTACGACTGTCAAAACATAATAGTTGTTTATAATTTCAAAACCTACACACAGCACCGCAGGCCACTTTTCAAGCCAGCTCTTTTGCCAGGTCAGTAGCCGAAGAGGTTATAGCTACAGAATGATGCGGTGATGTTCAGGTATACTACCGAGGCTTCCCGTTTGCTTGGGTGAACGGCCATCATGTTCGTGATTCATAGCGCACTTACATGTAATTATGTTTATTCATAGCCCAGATTCACTGTCTGAACGATTTATCCGGCAACAACAACTCATCCAGTGTTCTGTGATAGCTCAGTGTGTGTAGGTTTACTGATATGAAATTATAAACAACTATGACAGTACATTTTTTATCACTTAGGGAAGCGTCACATATTGATAACGCCCAGCGAAGTTTCTTTTTCAACCCCCCCCCCCCCCCACCCCCCCTAAGAAACGTCAGCGATATATCGATTTTTTTTTAAAAGTCATACCCTACCTATTTCCATTCATGTCCGTCTTTTTATCCCAACTTGTCACAACCTCTGGGTCCCATTTGGTGGGAATGGACTCTGGGTCCCATTTGGTGGGAATGGACCGTTGAATTCATCGTGAAACCTTTGAATTCAATTCACTGCTATCTATGTCGGTGAGTTCTCAAAAACTTAGCCGGCTGTAGTGGGACAACCGCATACCTGCCAACCTCCGGAGTTCTAAAATCTGGAGAATGTTGGTTGAGGCTATGTTATGACGTAATGATTTCCGAATTTTTCTGAAGATACCCCGATTGTGTTCCGAAGACTTTCCGAAAACTCTCGGAAAAATTAGTTACAAGCCTCGCGATCGATCGAGTCACTCGGTGCTTTTCGCGCATTCGCTAGCGTGCGAAATGAACACAAACGCAACTCGGAGTAAAATTGCTTGTTTTTTCAAGGGCACCCAACGAAGTTTTCGTTTAAATAACTGTTCGGGAGAATAAGTTAGCCTAAAACTTTCGGATTTGAAAAAAATGTCCCTAGAAAATTGTTTTCTGAAATACTGGCTAGAAAATTTGTTTTCAATCCCTAGAAAATTATAGAAGAAAAGAGACTAAAAGGTTTCCCCTAAAATATTCGTCTGGTCAATAGAGTCAGAACGATCCAAAAGAACCCCTAAAAAATTCGTACCTCCACAAAACTTTGCAACGTGAAGTTACTTGGGCTAAAAAATTCTTGTTTATGTTCTAGACTACTAACAAATTCGTTGGCCGGGAATATTTTGCCATAGTATTTTCGGTTGACGCGATTTCCACCTAGAAAATCCGAACAGCTAATAGCTTTCTAGAATACGTCAAAAGACATAGTAGGCGCCTTAAAATGGCTAAATGAGCCGCAGACAACTGGTTTCAAACGAATTTCAAAAAGTATTCGTTGGGTTCCCTTGTTTTTTAACCCTCGAGCCTGAAAAACGGCGAACTCAATCCATAAAATGGCTAAAAACCGGGAGATTTGAGGCCCTATCCGGGAGACTGGAAGATGAGGTCCAAAATCTGGAGGCTCCCGCATAAACCGGGAGAGTTGGCAGGTATGCAACCGCAATCTGCCATTTCTCTTCAGGAGTCTTTATATCGCCGCAGAGATATGTGAGGTGATGTTTCTGAAAACTATCGATTTTTCCACGGAGAAACGTCACAGGTCAAAACCCCCCACCCCCAAACTTCGCTGGACGTTTCTCGTGGAAAAATCGATACGTCACGCTTCCCTTATTGTAAATGTTTTGACAGTACGACATTTCGCTTTAATAGCCGCTGAAAGAACTCAGTATGCAAAGGAGCCAACAACAGCACCGCCACACGCTAAATAGGCTAACCTTGCATTTCATGGTTGTTCGTGGCGTAGATCCACTGCCAAGCAAACGAGCAGCCTCGGTAGTTATATTCCTTGAAAATAATTTTGTTGTTCCCGAATTGCAACTAATTTATGCATCGTGAAACGGCTATCTGATACGTCATCAGTATGGAATTTTCTGCCTCGCTCCCCAGACGTCTCTTTCGCGAGTGGGGAGCGATACGAGTCGGCTGGTTTCCCAGCCGGCTACTTGAGTGGGAGGTTTTTTAAAACTCTTTTTTTGGTTGAAAATCGAAAGCGTAGAAATTAGCACTTCAAAATCTGGACGTTACTAAAGCCGGGAATGGAGAGTGGGGAATGGGGAATGGGGAATGGGGAATGGGGAATGGGGAATGGGATATGGGATATGGGGAATGGGGAATGGGGAATGAAGGAATGGGGAATGAAGGAATGAAGGAATGAAGGAATGAAGGAATGAAGGAATGAAGGAATGAAGGAATGAAGGAATGAAGGAATGAAGGAATGAAGGAATGAAGGAATGAAGGAATGAAGGAATGAAGGAATGAAGGAATGAAGGAATGAAGGAATGAAGGAATGAAGGAATGAAGGAATGAAGGAATGAAGGAATGAAGGAATGAAGGAATGAAGGAATGAAGGAATGAAGGAATGAAGGAATGAAGGAATGAAGGAATGAAGGAATGAAGGAATGAAGGAATGAAGGAATGAAGGAATGAAGGAATGAAGGAATGAAGGAATGAAGAAATGAAGGAATGAAGGAATGAAGGAATGAAGGAATGAAGGAATGAAGGAATGAAGGAATGAAGGAATGGGGGATTGGGGCGATCGGTCAGCGGTGATACCATTTAAAAGTGTCATGGCGGCTGATATTTTTTTGTTTTTTTGAGGAACATGTAAAAATCTGCCAAAATCCATTGCAGCGGCTCGTAATCAACACAACAATGCAAGGAAAAGAGAACAGAGATAATCAGTAAGCATTGCTTTCAGTATTTGGATCCATATTCAGCTTATGACTTGGTAGTATAGTCGCTATAATAATAATACCTCACACGGGACAGAAACCACTGAACTCTGGAAATAACAAATTTATTCAAACTTATTCACTGTCCAGTTTATAAATGTCAAATATACTAAATAATTTATTGATAATGTTACGTATGCTTAGATCAATTATGTCTTCATCTGTGTCAAGGATCGGAACTCAATAAAATGTAATAACTTTCCAAGTACATAAAACCAAATTACAAACTTCCTGCTTTGAACTGTCTGCTGGTTCATGTGAAACTAACACAAGTTAAAAACAATATTGTGTGTTATAGTAGACTCAACAAAATACCTGATTTCTGATTGATGATATTTCAAAGAAGTGCATGCGCAAATTTGATCAGCTCAGTGTCATGAATGTGAGAATGTGCATGCTTCTTGGTTTCTGTCCTTGGCAAACTTGATTTTCTTCATATTTTGTTGAATGTACCATAAACAAAAAATCACATAAAAATTGCAATCTGCCAGCAACTGTGTGCTGGTTAATATCAACCAAAACAAGCTATTAAACTCGACAATATTAAGAGTTGCCATTTTTTGAGCCACTGAAATTTCTGTAAAGGTTATGGTACAAACACAGCACAATTTGTAACAATGATTTAGTGCAACCTTGTCATCAGAGTGTAGATAGAGTTCAGTGCTTCATAAACAATTGGAGGAAGGTTTGATGGAATGTTCACCTTGGGAAATGGGTCATTTGGGAAGTTATTTCTCACACATTGTGGAAACATATGGTAGTACCTATTAGACTTCCTCCCCAGGCGCCAGGTTTTGGATTGCCTTGTGCTTTATCACATGGTTATTGCTCTCGGAGCTGTGTGTGTAAAATTTCTGAGGTGGGCACCCAAGTCCAGCAGTAGTTCTTACACGTCTGCTTAGCATAGCTGCTTTGAACATTGGTACACTTTTATCAAACCAGGTTACAAATTTAATGTAGGGGACACTCTTTCCCAGTCCTGCCTAACAGACATATAGAGGGTATCAAACACTTCTGGGCAATCAGCATCAACCATCCCTTCATGGTAGACTCCATCCCCTGTGTTATATCCAAAGATGTGATTAACAATGTTATTTCTGGCATTCATGTCAATCATCTTAAGGTGGTCTTTGACATTATTCCGAAAATGACTCATGCACCTCAGTTTTATTGATGATTGAAATCCCTCTGACAATGTCTGCTCCAGTGGTTTCTCGCCATCAGTTCCAAATGATCTCAAGCTCTCCTTTAAGCCTGGGCAATTCTTCTGCATGCAGTAAACAAAGTCATTGTAGACATCTTTGGTCAGATTCTGGCTGATTAGCATTGGTCCAATACAAATGGGATGTTCGCCACTCCGTTTCGATTCCAGAAGGAGGTCTTGATATGTTGTTGGGGTAACACTAAACCTATAATAATAATAATGATGGTTTATTCAACAGTGTTTCCACAAGTGGCTCTTCACCTATTAAAGACTATCTAAGATATAAAAATATAAAGATTTTAAAACTATATAAACTACTGTATAAAAGTATATAGATATGTGTGATACTCCCCCCTCCCCCCCCCCCCCCCCCCCCTTCCCCTCCCCCCGTGTGCTAGAGTACCAGAAATAAGGGGTTCGAGTGGGTCTGGATGCTTCTTATGAATGAGTTTTGTGGTTCACTCCACCGCTCCTCATTTGCCATTGAAAGCAGGCTTGACAGGACATCATTGGAAGATGACTGCTGTGTACAGGTTGCCTTTATTGCTTGTTTCATGTTGTATGCCTGCTGGTGGATAGCGCTATTCACCTTTCGTGCAACCGGGGCCTGATGTTTTAACTTAATAATGCAGAACTAAAATCAATTATTTAGCCGGTTCATTGCTACATGTATATGTATTAGCTTACCTCCCTTGGATTTGATTTGTCCTTTTTAGAGTGTTCTTGACTGGAGTGTTTTCCAGGGAGGAAGAGCTCAGTACTTCAATGATTTCATTTATATCCTGAAAGTAATAATAAAAAAATAACTGCCATGTATTTTTGTGTACGTGGTGTAAATCTTCATAAAAATTGTTTCACTTACCTTGTCATTCTTTGATGCAGATTTGAACCACACTGGTTCAAGAAGGTCCGAGTCTGAACTGTAAATAAAAAATCCTTATTCACATGGCTTCTTAGCACCTACACAATGACAGATATTAAAGCTAAGAATTGAATAAGACTATATTTAAGCTTAAAACACTAAAGAAACAACTGTATAAGCTTACATGTACTTCTGAAAATTGCACTAATTAAATGCTTTAATTATTACTTTCAAAGTTTAAAACCAAGTGTAGCTATTTTTGAAATATCGCAACTCAACATATTAAAGCAAGGAAGAGTTTATAGAATAATAAAACAGCTGAGCTATTAAAGGTTTACATAGAGACATACCTGTCCGTTGTCGTTGACGCTATCTCTACCGTTTCTGCAAATTAATAGTGCAGTGATCAGTATCGAATAGTTAAAAAATTGGGTAAAAACGAGCAATTATTGAATCACCAACCTGACATCTTGTCCTTGATCGGTCGGAGAAACGTGCAAAGAAACGTGGATATGACGTTCTTGCTGCCCGCTGACCGACAAATATCAGCCGCCATGACACTTTAAATGGTATCACCGCTGACCGCTCGCCCGAATCCCCCATTCCTTCATTCCCCATTCCCCATTCCCCATTCCCCATTCCTGATTTTAGTGACATCCTCAAAAAAGACCTCGAGGGACAAAGCCAAGGTGAACACCTAGAGGCGCTTTGAATGCCAGCATAGTTAGCAGAGGAGACGGCGATTTGCAAGCGTCTGAAACAGCATGGCAATCGTTTCAAGCGATTCAGATTCACCGCCAGACTTTACGTTTCCATCTAAGCTTTCTTGGCCCGGGTTTCTTGGAAACAAATATTCTCTCGGCTGGCTCCTATCAATTCTTCTTTTATTATGTTCAGATATGGACACTCGGCACTCTGTCTGAAAGTAAAAATACGAATCCTTGTCGGCTTCCGGTTAACTCAGTGGTTAAGCTCCGTTAGGTCGAGCGGGAGGTCGCGGGTTCAAACCCCGGCCGGACCAACACTCAGATCAGGGTCTTAAAATGACTGAGTAGAAGGTGCTGCCTTTACTTAATATAGTAAACGGTTAGACCTTCACGTCTTCTCGGATAAAGACGTAAAACCGTAGGACTTGGTTCTGCAAGAGCTCACAGTATCCTTCGCAGCCGTTATTTTTGTCATCGCGCAGTTTTTGTTTTGCCGACGATTGATACGAAAGGGCTTCAAACTCCGCCTTTGACTTCTACTTATTTTGCCGAACTGCTCAGAAGACCTCGAAATTACCGTTCAATAAATCTACCTTAATGTATCCTAAAGAAAGCTTTCATTTATATCCTCGAAGATGGAAATATATGTTATTTTCTCCACTTAATTCGCCAACAATAGGAAATCTACAATGAATTTACAATCCAGATACCGTAGCGCATGCTCAACGCGAAATGCAATCGTTTCGTGGCAGAGGTTTCTTTCGGCGACAGGAAACTAAGGCAAAGAGATGAGAAACCTCTGCTCGCAGGGTAGCTTTTTGGAAGACATAAGGCCAACAACCGATGGAATTATGGAATCGTGTGTGTAATTTTTTTCTCAATAAACGTAAACATGAATTTAATATCGCTTGCTTTCCCCACACCGTCGTTACGGGCGAGTGAGCACTTGTCATGTGTTTATTGATCTGCTGTCAATCAAACAGAACATTTTACTTCCGGTTAAAAACTTCCTTTTGGTATTTTTCCGTCAATATTAATTTTTTTGAATGTAGTTTTTTGTAAATGAGACACTACTAAAACTACATTTCTGTGCGAAAAAAAAAATTCCCATCTTTTTCGTTTTGAAGGTATCCGGTAACCTTAAAGTGCAAGTATCATGCCAAAAAATATATATATATATATTGTACTATTGTGCTCTTCTCTCACAGAAAGGTATTAATCTTACAGATTTTGTAACATTTCTGGCATTTAATCCCTAATTTTGCTTACGTTTCATGGTCCTGTGAAGTCAAGATGAATCGACTCCACTGCTACAATAAAATCCCGAAGGTTTCCATTGTGACATTGCAAGATGAATCAATCCCGCAATTCGGTTAGCGTTTATTCTAGTTTAATTGCTGCTGAAGTATATCAGAAATAGAATTTGAGGCAAAAAGACTTGTTTTATGGCGCTACTTGCACTTTAATGATTTAGCGCGCAAACACATACATAATGTATATAACAAACCATAACAAGGTGTGTATAACAAATTGTAACCAGGTGACTGTGAAAAACTATAACGTAGGAAAGACCTTAAACGTAAAACCGCAGACAAACTCACCACTCTAGCTCCGTAGAGAGGTTTCTTTTCTCGTTCATCTTTATTTAAGGTTAGGTTCATCTTTATTTAACCACGCTAGCCCCAAGAACGATAAAAGCTGATTTCCATGAGGGGCGTGTCATGAAATTACAAATTGCTAAATATAACCTAATGTAAAAAAACCTACTACTACTATTAATACAATGGATAAAATACTTTAAAATCGTATATAATATAAACTAATTATCTGACAGTCTATTGGCAGAGACTCGATGATCGGCTGATAAAGATAACTACGTAATTTATCAGTAAATGTGCTTAAAGAGTCACAGTCTCTTAAGTCACTCGGCAAGGCATTCCATGTTTTTGCTCCGTCATAGCTCCAACTTTTCTTCAAAAACTCAGTTCTTGGTTGAGGTATAACTAATTTGGTAGAAGATCCTCGGAGGTTATAATTACAGTAGCTGGTTATATTGAGTTTCTGAAAAAGATTTGAAAGTCGTGTTGGAGCTATACCATGGAATGTCTTGTACATGAGGTTTGATTTCATTTGCGTCCTCTGTTCATTTAGATTATGCCAAACAAGGGCGTCAAGGGCTATTCACTCGGGGACTGCCCGGATTCATTAGGGCGCTTCATTATAACTCTAGCAGTCCTATTTTGTAGCTTTTGCAGCCGTTCTGATAGAACACTGCCTATTGGATCCCAGACGACGCAGCAGTAGTCAAAGTGCGGTCTAACTAGTGCGTTATAGGCTGACACGAGCGTTTGGTGATCAACAAATTCCCTAAGCCTCCGTTTTAGGCCTTTTGCAATAGACAGTCACGTGACTTGTTGGCCCATAGTAACGCCATACTGGGTTGCAAGCTAACCAGCTCTCCCTTGACAACCAACAGAGATTGACTGAGCCGTGGTATCATAGCTGGACTTCGAAGCGTTTTTTCGTCTTACTTACTAAATTCATCTCGAAATAAGTCTTATACAGAATAAAAGTAAAGGTTGTTCTTTACTTTTGATCCGGTATTTTGTCAAATATGCGGCGCAAAATAGAGTTTGGACGCTCAAACGAACTCACCTCGAATCTCAGGCATGGCAAACATGGCGGCCGCTAAACACAACTTAGTGAACTCTTTCGATTGCTTGTTTTAATGCTAGTGAATAATCGGTCAAACACAATAAGCTTTTGCTCAGGACTCAAAAGAATATTGGGGAGCAATTATAGAATACCCCGCAACTTGGATCATTAATAATTCATTTTCTCAAATTTTCATACAAATCTTCTAAAAACCCAACCCTGAAATTTAAAAAAAACCTAACCATTTTCGACTCCAAATCATTCATAGAACGACCCTACATACACCTGCACTATAATGGAGAATTTAGCATAGTTTAGCACAGTTTTCAAGTGATCTTTCGAAGTTGCGGGGTATTCTATAATCTAACCAATATGGGGATAAATACTGTTTACTCTAGGCGCTCGTTCATGTACTTAAATAAAATCCTGTGTTTAACTTTAATTAAGGCTATATTTAAGCTACGAAAATATTCATAAATGTTGTATTATTTAAAATTAAATGTTCGTTTCCTTTGCCTTAACTTAGAAAAGGACAGGCTATGGCTAGCTACATGTACTTGAGGAGATGCAGAAATTATCTTAGAATATAATTTTAGTTTGATACTGAATCTGTGGGTGTTACATGTCCAGTTTTGAAGCAAAGAAAAATATCAGGACTTTGACAAGTTTTATATATCCCTACTTAGTCATTGGAGAGAATGTTATATATTTTGTTTCTTATTTTGCTATTAGCCAGTAACAGGCATACATTATTAACCACTCGCTATAAACTTTTAATAATATTAAAGGAACACTGTCAATTAACCCAAAAATGATAAACATTCTCATGACTAAAGACAAAAATATTACCCTGCAAGCAGAGGTTTCTCATCTCTCTGCCAGGCATGAGAGTATGCAGTGTACTAGCCGAGAAAATTTGAGACAATTTTGTTAAAGGATGGCAAAGATTTGAGTGGATGAAAAATACTGCTTTTAAGAGAAATTTAGAGCAACTTGAAATATGTTCACTGTAACCGAAATCAAGTTTATAGAGGCCCGGTTATTAGGGGGAGGTGGGGTGCTGTTATCCCTTATCCCTATATTTTTCAGGATAGTTAATCACTTATCCCTGAGATGCAGATGGCTGTTATCGATTATCCCGATGGACTTTGGTTATCCCTTATCCCTACTGTTTTCTGGTTTGTTATCCCTTATCCCAGTCATTATTTTGCTAGTTATCCCTTATCCCCAATACCCCTAACAGGCCTCTTCATAGAATTAGCTTTTGTAATCCACTTAGTCATCCTTTATTGAAAAAGTTTGAAAACCATATCCGGGCATTCACATAGTATTACTCTTCGAATTCAGGGTGTTATCAGTTTGTAGTTTTGTTTTAAAGAAACTTGAAGATTCAATTCCAATGACAGTGCCCCTTTGACATCCATTAGACCATGTAAAAGTATATATTAGATTAATAAACACTATCAGATATATTCCTTAATTTTTTGGTTTTATATGCCTTGCTTCTTCCTGGGGGTACTCCCATATATGGACTATACGGGGATGATCCACTGGACAGGGTATGGTTTTTCGAGTTTCTGGTCTTAGACAGGGTATCCATTTTCACATTGACAGATCTTGAACAGGGTATGGTATTTATCACTTTTGACATGACATTTATCTGATGTAAACATCATACTCATTACCAGATATCGATTTGTAATCAGTTTATCCCTGACCTCTAAATAAAACAGTCGACTTTATAGACACTTCTTGTGGATTCTTGTTGTATTTTTGTCTTATAGAAGGGTATACAATTTTAGCACTTTGTCTTGAACAAGGTATGGAAAATTGAGGTTTTTTGTCTTAAACAGGGTAAGGGTTTCAGAGCCCCAGCGGCACACCATTACCCAACTTTGGGTAGAGTACCCCCCCCCCCCCCCCCCCCCTCCCCGGGTCCTGACTGTATGAAGTATAATGATTGATATCCAGATTTACGATGCCTAATTTGCACTTAAAGAAAAACACCAAGTCTAAGTATTCCAACCAGTTAAGCTTAATTAATTTAACAATTAGATTAAATAAAATAAATTAAATTCTTAAGTTCTTTATCATTTTCTAGCATGTCACTTTTTGAAACATTAGAGTTGATGTGTTTGCTGCAGGAAGCTTACAATATGTTTAATAAGTTCTCAATATTTCATGTCAACACACCAAACATAGGAAAAATATAGTTGAGAAAAACTGACTCCCTCTTTATAAATATTAAAGAAAAAGAGCTAGCCAGAAAACATACCGATTTACAGGTGCCAGAGCACTAACTGATTGCTATATGGTTAATTATAGACACATGATAACACAATACCAGTTCTTCAAAGTGAAATATTTTATTTATTTTTCATTTTTTCTTCTAGAACTTTCACAGTGCAAATACAGAGCTTGGCCTTCCTGTGTGTGGTCATATCGACCATTGCATTTTAATACTGACACTGCCACCATTCGTCAATGTTTCGTGTACTCTCCAAAGTTATAAACCTGAGAAATTAACGCCGTAATTACTGGTTCATATAACATAGTATAAAAGAAAGAAGGAATATGCTCAACTATTACAACACTATTCGTTCAATTATGACTACTTTACCTTGTTTAGCGGCCGCCATGTTTGCCATGCCTGAGATTCGAGGTGAGTTCGTTTGAGCGTCCAAACTCTATTTTGCGCCGCATATTTGACAAAATACCGGATCAAAAGTAAAGAACAACCTTTACTAAGACGAAAAAACGCTTCGAAGTCCAGCTATGATACTACGGCTCAGTCAATCTCTGTTGGTTGTCAAGGGAGAGCTGGTTAGCTTGCAACCCAGTATGGCGTTACTATGGGCCAACAAGTCACGTGACTGTCTATTGCAAAAGGCCTATTCCTGACGAGATCTTTTTGGCTATATGGTCGATATAATCTTCCCAACTGGTCAATCTGAACACCAAGTGCCTTATAATTATTAACCCTTTTAACTGGTTGACCGCCGATGTTCACCTCGGGTTGCCTTGGAAGATGACTCAGATTATACCTAGATCCGATTAGCATACACTCGGTTTTGGCGACATTGAGGCTTAGTTTATTTGATAACAGCGATTTGTTCAGATTGTTTAGATCACGATTTCCTGCCGCCTCTATCTCCTCGAGTGACTTGCCAACAGCTGTTATGCTTGTATCATCGACAAAGAGCCGAGCAGTTGTAGCGTTTAAGCAGTTTGGCAAGCCATTTACGTATAGAAGAAATAGAAGCGGCCCAAGAATCGATAACTGGGGAACTCCACAGGTTATTTTCTCTTGACCTGATGATGCGTTATTTAACTGGCACTTCTGGACACGGTTAATTTGAGAGAAAGAAGCACATTAGGTTTCTAGCGCCCCCCTTAATTCCATACATCTCGACTTTGCGTATTAGAATTTCATGATTTACCGTATCGAACGCCTTTTACAGGTCAATGAAAATAGCCAAGTTGAAGAGGCCGCGGTCCATGTTTATATACCATTCATTTGTACTATTTAAAAGTGCAGTGGCAGTAGAATGAAACTGCCTAAAACCAAATTGTTGGTCCGATAGTAAATTGTGCACAGTTAGGTATTCGTAAAGTTGTTCAAAGAGAATCTTTTCAAATACCTTGCTTAGTACGGAAAGGATGGAAATAGGTCGATAATTATCCAACACGTTCATCGGGCCTTTTTTGTTAATTGGAGTAACCCTGGCAATTTTTCATTCGAGCGGAAAGTATTCTGAAATGATGGCTGTGTTAAAAATATGAGTTAAAGAATTTGAGATAATAGGCAGCGCCAATTTCAGAACTCTAGCATAAATATAATCAACACCAGTGGCCTTGCAAACAGTCAACGCATTAATTATTTGAAACACTTTCGATATACTTACAGGCCTAAAGTTAAAACGAGTTTCCGTTTCCTCGATATAACTTTCAAAGTTAGCTCCGTCATTCACTTTAGTCTCTGCAAATTTCGGTCCTATACTTGTGAAATATTGATTGAAGCACTCCGCAATCTCCTTGGGCAAAGTAATGATTTGCTCATTTGTCTTAATTTCATTTATAGTTGTGTCCTTCTTGTTTCTCCCTAATATATCATTGACCGTTCTCCAGGCTCGTTTAGGATCATTTGATTCATTATCAATCTGATTCTGATAATATTCTATTTTGGCTTTCCGCAGTTTGATCGTTATCTCGTTTCTGACCGACCTGTACATTTTCCAATCGGATTCGCTATTTGTAGAAATAGCTCTTCGCTTTAATTGATCCCTTCCAAACATTTTCAATCGAATGTCCCTAGATATCCATGGAAGGCTCTTCCGCTTCCTAGCTCGTTTCGTTCTCACTGGGGCATGTCTATCAAGTACTTCTAGAAAAAGTGCTTTCCAACACCCCCACTTCTCATCGGCATTTTCATTTGCATAAACCTGTTGCCATGGCTGGTAACTAAGGTCAGTCAAAAACTCTTGATCATTAAAAGGTTTGAAATTTCTGTGCTGGATGTATTTTTGAGAATCATTTCCATTCAAAGTTGAATTTATTTTCCGGATTGTATAAATTATACTATGGTCGCTACTATACCAACATGAACTACACCTGTCCAGAACAACTGTTTTTTTTTTCTGGGGTGTTGGTAATACAAACATCCAGCAGAGAACGCGTACTTTTCGTAATCCTAGTCGGCTTGTCAATTAACTGAGTGAGTTTAAACAATTCCAGAACAGACGACAGTGACCTTGCAGGTTGATCCATGAGATCAGGTAATAAATTACAATTTAAATCACCTAGAATATACAGCTCCTTGCTTTCGTTGTCTACCAGTTCAATGAGACGTTCAATTTTAGAAAGAACGTCAGGAGGCGCACTTGGAGGCCTGTATATTGTTGCAGCTACAAAAGGTCGGCTGTTTGATTTCTTAATCTCAATACAGACAGATTCGAGACGTTCAGGAATGAATTCAGCTCTCACAGAACAAGAGATGGTCGTCTAACATAGATACAGACACCTCCACCCATACGCGAGCGATCGCGACGGACAATGTCGTAGCCATCAATTCCTAACTCCCCGTCCGAAAAAGTAGAATCCAAACGTGTTTCGTTCAGTACTAAGATATCCAAGTGATTATGCTTTAGTAAGAGACGTATTTCGTCTAGATAATTAGGGAGGCTGACTACGTTTAACATAGCCATCCTAAAACCTTTTGTATTTGGAACAACGCTCAATTCCACATTCGATAATCCTTTACTAGCCGTGATCCATCATTTACTTAAACTTATTATTGACAACATTAACTAGATTCGACTGGAGTACTTTGCTACCCTTATAATTAAGGTGTAGACCCTTTGGATTCAGATGCATATGTGTTTCATTTAAATTGTCATTACTTAAAACGCCAGTCTATTATGGTTACATTGTGATTGTAAAATTATATTAGTTTTATTTACTTTCTCTATTAAACCTCCATCTCCATCCGTTCTAACTAGTAGAGCCGAGATCCCAACCTCTGTGCCTGGAGAGTCTTGTTTAATCTGAGTAGCGAGGTTGAGAATAGAATCAGCAATTGCTTGAGGAGATGATGACTTGAGGTCGTTAGTTCCGGCATGTAGAACCATCTTTTCAGGCATCCTTCGAAAAATCCTCCATATCTTCTAGATTGGCACCAAGGAATGGCTTCACTACATAATAATGATCCCGATCGAGATTTGCCATATTCCTGCCAACGACGTTCTTTATAATCGAATCCCCTGCAATGACCACTGTTTTCTTTCTCCTTGAAAACGAATCATTGGGTTCTGCAATAGCACCACTCGCCGCCGCGTTATGTTTCGTGCCGTTACTGACATTAGATGACATGGGATTGGCTGGACTTGTACTCGCCTTCTTGTTCTTTTTCTTTCTGCGTTTCAGTCTCTCAGAGGTGTTTGAAATGTTTGAAGTCACCACTGGATTCGCCATTTCTGATTTCTCTCTAGAGGTGTTTACAGTTGACGCTTGACTCGTAGTTTTTGGCTGAGTATTTGGCGTAGGGTTCGGGGTGCTGACTTGGACACTAATATTTCTAGATTCATGTTTGCCCGCGTTTAGTAACTGCATACTCAGGGCTTGGACTGTTATGATGAGCGCAGAATTCTCTTGTTTGAGGCGTTCGATAGCGATCTGCATATTTTCCCTCGACATGGTGGAATTAGTTTGCGCGGGAAGTTCAAATTTCCGCTTTAGCTCTTCCAGGTCCTTTTTAATGCTTTGGATTTCGATGCTAACGGATTGAGAACAGTTGTAGATGTTGTCTCGTCCAACTGTTGTGTCGTCATTTTGCCTTGCATCAGCATTAGCGACCGTTTCGGTTTCTGGTAGGCTTATATGTAAATCGCTTCCATGGCTAGAAGTGTTTGCTTCGGTGGTCAAATCAACTTGTACCTTGTCGCTAGAACAGACATCAGCGTCTTTGGAAGCTGGAATTCCTGGATCTGACTGAGTCTTTGGTAGTTGAAATACCCAAAATTTCACTCAATCTGGCCTTAATTTCCTTCGAATTGCCTCCTTGACTTGAAGAGTTTTGGTGCTTGAGTACAGCGTGAAACTGATAGAACTAGATTTCAGAGTTTGTGATCTATCACCGCTGCTGGAATTTACGAATCGGTCTGTTAAATTAAGCTTTTCACTTTTGAAGGTCTTGAGCTCGTCCAGGAAACCATACCAGACAAATAGGTTATTTTTGGAATCGAAATGGAGCGATAAACCTTCAGCCATACTTTCGCCTGACCGAACTCATCGAACCACAGGCAGCCCAAGCTCTGTATTTGCACTGTGTGACTATTATTTCACAACATTCTCAGATAAAGAAAATAAACTTACCTTAAGAGTTTGTTGTTGTCCTGTTGTTTCTCTAGGGTCTAGAAATGGCGGTTATGGGCATTTCTCTCACTTTGGGTTTTTCTCTCTTCTCTGTCTAAAAGAAAGGAAATGCTGCACACTCAAATTCAAACCACGAGGCACTTGAGGCCGATTTTTCTCACGAAAACCCATCTGATAGGCGTAATTTCCTCCGTCAGGTGAAAGGTAGATAGTTTTTCTTACTCCAGAAGTTTTCAGACTTGAGAAATCATTATCCTAACTCTTCCAAATGAACTCATTTCTTTGAAAAAGCCCTCTCATTCTTCATCAGAAACTACGTGTTAGCATCAAATCGGGCATGCTGTCAAAATTCCTCTTTCCGGCAGAGGGACAGTCAATAAATTGCCAGATACGTTACTCTCTCCCCACGGGGTCTAACGTGCCGCCTATTGTATACTGAGTAGCCAATCGCGTGGCTACAATTTCAAACAAGTTGAGAACGCTTGACGACGGCTAGTTCCCAAAGATCACGGGCTCATAACTTATACATTATATACCTTATTTTGAAACTTGTCTACAAGTGAATCGGCTCTATGGTAAAGTGGTTTAGAGCGCGCGCCTCGAATCCAACGAGTTCGATTCCACACAAGCCAGTAACATTTAAAAAAAATATTTTTCTCCTTTCTCTTTTTTATTTTATCTTTTCCTCTATTTTAAGCTATTAGAGCCGCATTCCACACTAAAACTTTGTTTTGCATTGGATCTCAAGCTCCAACACGGTCATGACCTCGATTTTTATTTATATAGTTATAGTGCAATGATATAAAATCCTATGAAAGTATCGAACACTACAGTTTAAATAGATTAACGTACTTTGCATGCGATCATTTGAATCAATAAAAACCCGTGAAAATTAACTGATACATCAATTTGCTTAATTTTGTGAAATAATAGTCACATAGTGCGAATATATACAGAGCTTGGGCTGCCTGTGATCGAACTCCAGTAGACCGATCTAATACTTGAAAGAAGCCTTGAAAACCTTTCATTTGACTGATTTCACACATCCTTTGAATACTGTGGTAAGTAATATTTGCAAATTTAGTGAAATTCATTGTCAAAGTACTTACCAAAACGAATCAATCCCGCAAATCGGGTAGCGTTTATTCTAGTTACGTTCTAATTCACTGCGTTTAAACGAACGTTAAATATTTTCCACTTCAATTCCTCGTAATAATAACAGGACAACGTTTAGATGGTTGGATATACTTGTGCATCCCAACTAATAAAGTCTCTATACGGCCTAAAAGGGGAGAAACATACAATACTGCAGTAAATAGTTCGTTAGACATTAAACCAGCTGACTCCCTGCACGGGGAGGATGGGTGGGCTTGTAACCTTGGTGGAACTGCTAGGAGACATGAGGGAGAGAGTTGAAAGGGCGTAACCGACTCTACTTTATACTAACAAATAACAATAGAATATCCCAGAGGGATATACTGCATGGTGACTCTGAATAGCCCTGATCACGTAACCATTAAACATACCGGCGGAAAATACATTTTAATTGCTGCTCCTGCCTCTCAAAGAAAACTAAGTGAGACAACTGAAGTATATCAGAATTTGGGGCAAAAAGAGTTCATGTTGTTTTATGGCGCTACTTGGCTTAATGCTTAACTCATTCATAGTTAATAGAGTGGAATGGTTATGAAACCCGGCAAACTTCAAAGGGGCTAACAAAGGCGCTGCGATTTATGTTGGAAGGGGGCAAGACAAAAGATTGTGCAGGGTCATAGTTCATTAGCGTCCCCTGACCGACTGAACTCACACGTTTCTATTAGCTGATTGATTAACACATTGGAATTTCTATTGTGTTTTGTGCAGGGTAGTGGTTGAAAAAAGCTAACAAAGACATATAACACAAAACCTGTTTGTAAATGCTATTTTCCACCTCCAATCGATTGTCGATCTTTCTAAAATAGCGTTTTTTAAAGATAGCTTGCTCTCCAGCATCCAACTGAAAGAAGGTCGATGGGTTTCATAACCATTCCACTCTATTAAGTAATGGTCCAGATAAGAACTGTAGTAGAATCCATTGTTCTGCGGCAATGAGCCTCCCCCACATACGATTTTGCTTGAATATGCCTTAAGTGTTTTAGGAGGTATCTACATTCCAAACTACGTCTCGAAAATAAAGTATTGTTTATGCTATTGGCTCTTTTTCTGTGAAAACGCAGAGACGCCACCATCCAGCCAATCGGATATAGAGAAAACAAAGGATTTTTCAATCGCAAATTTGAGAACTTTCCCCACACACGATATTCTTCGAAATTAAACCATAGTTAGTTTGATCAAAAATAAATTCAAACCACAAATTAATATCGAATGAAAATGCATTATTTCGATGGGTTTCAATTGAATTTATAAGTATCAACCAATGAAATTACGAGAAAGAATAATAGAAAATTAACACCTTTTAACATTCCTTGCCGTAGACACTACAGTTCTTATCTGGACCATTACTTAACTATGACTCATTGTACCACTTTAGTGCTGAAGTCGCAATCAATAATTAATTTTCCTCAATTATTCATGACCAAAAATCCTGCTTTTCGTTGTTACATTTTCAGAAGCTTGGATATACGTTCGCTTACACTCAGAGACATCATGAAGAACTGTTGTCTTGTCCAGATGCTGGTAAGGGGCTCTCTTCCTCGGTTAGACTTCACTGTTCTCAGTGTAGGTCGTATCCTATTGGACTTCACTGATAACTGAAGAATCCCATTGTTTTCCTTGCAGTGATTTTTACCAACTAATTTTGAAACACATGAGTTGTGTTCAGCGTGGTGGAGTAGTGTTTTATTTACCATAAGTTACAAGTCAGTTCCTACTAAACCTGACGCCGCTTAGAAGAGTCGTGTACCTGTTCAGTAGCGAGTTTATGACGGTGATTTAATCAGTCGTATCTGATCTGAAGTCACTTACGAAATATTTCCTAACTATGGTACATATACACCCCTCAAAAGTAACTAAACACTGAGTTTAGTACTCGGTGAAATATCGGTTTCATATCCATTCCAAGTTTGGCACGTCTCATTTTATTGGAATAAGTATTTAATATAATTATTTGCAATGACAACAACAACAACAACAACAACAATTTATTAGCATTCCCATGTACATAAATGATAACTGGAAGTAAGCCAGTAGTAGACAAGTACAATATTACCCTGACGGCAACAATCTACCATATATATTTTTATAACTTTTTAATTCAATGTAAACTTCTTTTAACAAATGCTCTTTCGGTAGATTTAGATTACCAAGTTTCGCAAAACTATGTACTCTATTTCTTTATTTCTTATTTTAATCATCTTTTCGGGATCTTATGAGGTGTCGTTATTTTGTTGCAGGTGATAACTGTGAATTGGTTCGGTGAGACCGAAGGTTAGTTATCCCTCGCTGGTTTGTTTTTTGTTTAATAGACCCTTTCAGCTTGCCTCCGTTTTGTCTCATTTCAGACCACGTGACGTTTCCCTTAAGTAATGAGTTTTTGTTTTTCTGTATCCCCAGACAACAAACAGGCAAGCTGAAAGGGTTTAGTTGGCCGACTGAATATTAAATATACTAATCAAATACATTAATAATTCATGAATTCAGATTCGTTCTGATTTGCATAAATTTTTGCTTCGATTTTCTAGGCCGAAATAGGTCGTATCGCAAAAATAATTGAAAAACGCGAATCTGTACAACTAGGATGTAGGGTACAATTGGAATGTAAACATTCACTTGAAAATGCTCCACGAGTTTGGGGTTTTATTGTTTCTGCAGAAAATCTCTCACAGCATTTAAGTACAGGGTCTGTAGATTTTCAGTGTTTTCCTTCTGGATATTATTAGTCGTTCCTGGGAAGACCTGGGAAAGAAAGCGAGTACTTAATTTCGCAACAATTCGGGAGATGTATTGCGCGAGTATTAATTTTCGCGATTCCAGGGAAAAAAGTCAACAAAAGTGTATTTAATTTCGCGATTTTGCAATTGCTTTAATCTGATCCGAGGGCTCTATTTACTGATTACTTGCGTTTGCTAGCTGATTTACTAGCTGAAGATAACAGTGAATCAGACTGAAGAGTGCTTGTCGAAAACAAGACCAGAAATATATATTTTAAAGGACAGAAAGTGACAGTTTTAATTCAGAACAATTACCAGCAAGTCCGTGAATCACAACATTTAAAATTCATGTATTGTTTTCTTATATAATATGGTATTAAATTTCGCGTGTTTAATTTTCGCGATCAATTTTTTTCGCGAGTATTAATTTTCGCGATTTTTTTCCAAAACGCGAAATTTAGTACTCGCGGAAATTAGTTGGAATAAGGTAATAAGCGACTCTATGCCTTGCGCACGTTCAGAAAGTGCGGCTTAGAAGTACGGCAGATGGTGCGCGTTTATTGTACTGTCATTATAATTATATAGACCTGTTTTAGAATACGCCCCTTTCTGGGCTGTGTTGTCTGTATATCTCAGCGACACAATAGAATCAGTTCAGAAGCGCGCGTTACATTACGTATTATCCTCCCTTGTCAGTCTTACGCCGATGCTTTGTCTGTATCGTGTCTCTCTATGCTTTATCAAAGGAGAGAAGATGCTTGTGTCTGTTAATTCAGTCTCTTGTGCCGCGTCATACTATTCGGCATCATTATAATTTGCGTGCTGGCCGCACTTCTGTAGCACCTATTCTGCCCAAAACTTGGCGCTTTGAAAATTTTCACCATTAAATACCAGGAACCAGTACATAGTTGTATTATAATACATTATATTTAACAATTATTCACTTCAGTCTCAGTGACTATTGGTGAATATTTACCGAGACGAAGTAAATATTCACCAATAGTCACTGAGACTGAAGTGAATAATTGTTTTAGTATAATTTCATCAGTGAATATCAGAGAAATTAAAACTAGACAATATAATAGTCTGACCTCCGAAGTTTTATAAGCGCGCATGACAAGATATTTTTATGACAAACATTTCCATAATCACATGCCGATACGGTTCATTGCACAAAACCACTCGACAAGAGACTTGCAGAGACAATACAATACAATACAATACAATACAATAGTTTATTAGCATTCCCATATACATACATGGTATTGCCTAATTAATATACAATTACACTGAGATTACACAGATTACACAGTTCTTTGTAACAGGGTATTTCTCCTCTCAAAAGCTTCATATATACTACAAAAATGGATTTTCTAAAGCTAGAAATACCGAAAAAACAGTCCAATGCACACTAGAATTCAAGTTGAAGCAGCAATCTTCACTTTTGAAACCTCGTACCGTGTTACAAAGAGAGGAAATGCAGCGAAAATGAGTGGAAATGGGCAAAACTGAAAATCTGCCACGCCAATGAAAATATATCGAAAGGGACCGCTGTCATGAGTTCACTTCAAAGGACAAATTTCCTGGAAACTACGAACTAGTTTTGTGAATTATATAGCCATCACAGAAGCAAAGACAATGGTAAATCAAGAGACAAATGCTTTCGGTATGAGATAAAGCTTGAAAACACACGGAGAGCGGCGAGAGAAGAGCATGACATTAACACTATGCACTAACAGAAACCGGATCCCTGAATGAAACTTAAGCTAGAACTTGTTGTTTTTCTATCAAGAACTACGAGGAAAATAACTCAAGTAAGTACACTCTTTTTGAGTCGAACCGCTCCCAAATTTTTGTAGGACAAGGTCTCGTTGTGTTATTTATTGCTCTATATAAGTAGACATTATTTCCTTGTGAAAGTTTGTAATTCATGAAGACATGCGGACCGAATAAGCTCACTGACCCGAAACTCGTAAGTAAATTTTGTTTATGAAGGCTTGTGGATTAATAAAAAACTTCAAGTTTAGCCATACTTACTTAGTTGCTTCTATGCTGGGTTTTGGAAAAGCTTTTTCTTTCATATTATTTATTTCTTCGTGAGAAACATCGGTAAATATGCGAGCGGCGATTTTGGTAAATGCTTTATATGTTATATTCACCTCCAGGCGCTCTGCAGGTGAATATAGCGACGTATGACGTAATTCTCGACCAATAAGAGCACGGGAATCTCTATATTCACTGATGAAATTATACTAATGGCTATTATGTAATATTATTGTAGTTATAGATATGTAATTGTAAATGGCTTAGTGTATATTTGTATATGACCCTTCCTTGTAATTAGGATAGCATACTGCAATAAGGAATGCCGGAATAAACTATTGTTACTAGTATACCTAACAGGTAGTGAATGCTGCTCCGCTCGGCAGTTAAGGAAGTGTATTGGAAGAGAACCTACAGTAGCACTTTGGCAGGAAATAGATTACTGGGTGATAATAATGCCAAGGTGTTAGGTGAATATATTTTGTAGTTCTGGGGCTATCGTGCGACTGAATCCTGTTTGAGCTGTGGTGTGTATTTCAAAAGTTGTCGCGATTTATTTTCTTTTTGTCCCGACATATCAACGATCTCCCGGTAAATTCCCTGAGCCTACCAATTCCCGACATTTCAGCTTAAGATTCCCGGCACAACAAACTGCTGTTCTCCCCGGTGTAGTTTAAACACCGGAAATCAACTGTAATTGAGAATGTAATTGTAAATGCTAATTGTATTTTGAACCGGCTGCTTGACTTTATCGAAGCCAATTCATAGAAGAAAAGTATTTGCTGTTCACCATCTTGTTAACAGAAGAGATCTTGCTCTTTGGAAACTGATAGTTTCAGAGTTAGAAAGAGTACGTCTACACTTCAACAAATTCATGCTTATACAAGGATCGCATACACAGAAATGCATTAAAGAACGGTTGAACGTGGTTACCTCCAACAATGCATATTCCACCTAGTGTAATGTCACGTGACGATCAGATCCGTCCAAAGCAGTGTGGTAAAAAAAGACAATAGAAGTGATGCATTGTGGTAAAAAATATATCGAGATTTGGACCCGCTTACAGATTAGAACTGCTGTCTTGCTCGCTCGCTTCAGGCTCGCTCGCTGCGACAGCAATTAGAACTATTATTATTACAGCGATTATTATTATTATTATTATTATTATTATAAGCAGGCTCCTGTAAAAGCAGGAGCCCATACTGTGCTCCTGTTATAAGGTAATTTCCACCATCTTGTAAGGGGTGCAAACATGGCGCAAAATACAGTATTTGTATGGGAATCTGATGCCAAATAATTCCCGTAAAATCGAATTTATGAAATAGTCACTGTCTGCAAACTTAAGATACATGCAGGTAAAAGATTAACTGATTGAAATTTGATGGATGTAGCTGTACTGGGAAGCGTGCGATCGTGTTTTCAGTTTCCCCTACATTTGTCTGTAACAACGCCTGAAATACAGCCGCCTCCTCACACAGTCCTCGGCGCGGCTCAGTTCTGTAATCTATTAAATTTTCTACTGCTGTAACAACTTTTTGTACAATTATGAAAATAGTGCGAATAAAATGAATCTGAATCTGAATCTGCAGGGGTGTTTTGCATAATGCAGAATGCAGACTGCTGAATGCAAATTATTATAAACGGTCAGCGGAAATACCATGAGAAATAGCAAGCGCTTCTCCTCTCACTTCTGTGACCCGAGATCGATTCCCTATCGCACCTCCATATATAAGTTGAATCTGTTGGTATTTCTCCCTTGCTCTGACGTTTTTACCCATGATTCTCTGGTTTTCCATCCTCCTCAAAAACCAACCTACATGTATATTCCAATAGCCCACTTCCGAGATATGCCTCACTTCCTACGTACAAAGGAATCAATACGAGGCTCCGTGCATAATCCTCAGTGGTTCGTGACAAACTATCAAAGTGCTGTAGTCTTGTCACAAACGACTGGGCATTATGCACGGAGGCTCGTATTGACTCCTTTGTACGTAGGAAGTGAGGAACTCGTGTCCCCAATTAGTAGATCCCTTGTAGGGTCAGCTAGAAGACTTACACTTTTGAATAAAGTTGTTTCGAATAAAGTTGTCTGAAGAGTTTGAAAGAGAGGAGGAAAACAGAAACCTTAATAATTATATGGCGATATAAAGCTATAAAAAAAAAACGACAAGCGACGACCGAAATGGACTGTGGTTTTTGCTGAAAGTTTTGGGTAAAAAAAAAGACTACTATTAACACTGTATTAATACATATTAATATATTGTCTACTGCGAATCGATTTTCGAATTGCACCGTAGTTTATTCGTTTCGCACAACTGGACAGTTATAACCACAATCCATTTCGGGCTGGGAATGTCGTTTGCCGTTTGTCCGGGAAACCTTTACTGAAATATATGTAGCTGTATAACAAACATTAGACAGTCTTTATAAACTGGATATTTATCTTACAGCGAGCACAAATGTTGCACTGAGAAAACCAACCAGTCAGTCAAGTACGTATAGCCGCATAGGCAGGGCCTCTAATGCTGTAGATGGAAATAGGAATGGAAACTACTCTAGTGGTTCTTGTACCGAGACAAACTATGAGGCTAATCCATGGTGGAGGGTTGATTTACAGCAAAGCCAACTCCTCTCCAATCTGTACATTGTTAACAGGTAGGACTGGAACGAGAACAACACCCCTTGAAATTGTTAGGTTCAACTTATCATCTCATTACGTTAGACAATTCTAAAGGCATAATAATAATAACTATGTTTAGACAGTGCCCATATCATAGTTATGTAACATAACTAATAAAGTAAAATAAAGTTTAGATAGGATATATAGTTACAACTAATTAATAACAATGATAAGTCAGTAAAAATTGATAAAAATGTATATACAATAAGAAATCTAAAAAGTAAAATGCGCTTTAAAATTGGCTAATGAGTTCGAATCTCGTATTTCGGATGGGAGGGAATTCCACTCGCCGCCGTTGACTAAGCGTCTTCCAGCCCAAAGTCTGGAGGGCTTCTGTTAAGGACGAGAAAGGGGAGGCGTCTAAAATCACTTTAACAGCCTTGTTCTGGACTATTTGTAGACTATTCATGATGGTAACATTGTCTTTATCCCCCCATACGATATCAGCGTAATCTAACATTGGCAATATCAGGGCATTATATAGAGTTAAACGGGCTCGCCGGGGTAGTAAATGTCTAATACGTCTTAAAAGCCCAATGCGTTGATTGGCCTTTGATATAATAGTGTCAACATGATCGGACCAAGTCATGGTTTGATTAATAGTGACTCCTAAATATTTGATTGTATTGGTCCGATCAAGTGTGACACTATCTATAATTAGCGAGACACTACCACAAGACTTTAACTTGTGAGCACTTCCAATGAACATAAAGTTCGACTTTTTGATCTTCAAGGCCCGTTTATACGACAGAAAAAAAAGGAACGGCTCGGATAGAGAGAAGTACCGGTTCCATGAACATTTGCCCATTTACACGAGAAATATCTTGAAACGGTTCGGATAAAAAGTGGTACCGGTCCGCAAGCCTAGGTGGAACGGCAAGGGCCATTTACACGAGAATATTTCCGAGACCGGACCGTGATAATGTTTAGATCACTGCCATTCGTATGGGTCGCACATGACGCTCGTAAAATAAATGGCGATTGACGAGGTAAGGCTGTGTACTTTATGTTTCTTTTAAGAAGGAAATCGGTTAGTTCTACTTTGAAGTTGCATAAAGAAAACAGATATAAAGCTTAGAAAAAGAGACTCGTTAGAAGATAAAAATTGTTGCTTCATTTTCATTTATTTTACTCTTCCCGTTCACTCGTTTATCGTCCGCCATATTGCGAGAAAGTGGAGCTAAATACGCATGCGGACAGAAATAAACAACTGAGGACAAAACAGTGCAGGCTCAGAAAAAAGCAATGGAACGGGTATGTAAGCGTTTACACGATGCACAGGAACTGAAAACACGGGTACCGAACCCAGTAGTTTTATCCGTTCCGTTCCGTTTCGGGACCATAGGCGCCTACGGTACCGGTCCCAGAACGGGTAAAATTGGCACGGGTAAAAGTAGGGTACGAATCGTTTACACGAATGAAATTATCCGAGCCGTTCTGGTTTTTATCCGAGCCGTGCCATTTTTTCCAGTCGTGTGAACGGCCCTTCAGAGTCAAAAGATAAATCACTATTTAGCTTCATTTCGATATCCTTGGGAGATGACGAGGAGTAATATATAACAGTGTCGTCGGAGTACATGGAAACTTCACACGACTTGAGATAGTTTGGCAAACTATTGATGTAAATAAGAAACATCAAAGGGCCGAGTATACTTACTTGAGGCACCCCGACTGGGACGTGATTACAAGATGAATGATTGTTGTAAAAACGCAAGGAAGACTTGAAAAACTATGAACTGCCCATCGATCATATGCATGCATGGGAAGGGATTGGGGCTGAGTGTCTGTATTGTTTTATATCATTTTGCTCCAAAACCATACAACAGTATCTTTATTCACAGAGAAAGACAACGATAGGTACTTCCTTATTTACTATGCTTGGTGTTTTTTTAGGTTTCGCCTTTAGTTCGCCGGTTGTATTTTTTCAATGAAGACGCGGTTTTTCTTGCTGAACCTTAAAATAGCTATATCAAAACGCAATTGAACATCGTTCAGACTGTAAAGTTATATGCCATTTAACACGTAGCTCTCATCAAGATCAGTTGCACAGGCGCGAATCCCTTCCTTTCAATAATGCACCATTCAGCAATAAATTAATGAATAAATTAAGTACGCTGGGGGTGGAACATAATATCTCAGTTGATTATCGTGATCCGTTTAGAACAGGAGGTGATACAGTTGGTGCATAATATCTCTGTTGATTATCTGGATCAGTTTAGAACAGGAGGTGATACAGTAGGTACATAATTAGACTTTCTCAAAGTCCTTCTTAGCCCCCCCGCACGAAGGACTTTTCCCACTTGCAGCGCGCCAAATTTACCGGTTGATTTATCAACCGGAGGCGTGGCTTATGACGTACTAAGATTTGCCCAATCACAAAGCGTCAATTCTTCAGGCATTGTATGTTGACGTGTCAAGTCAGTCGACCATGGATTTGGTATTTACAATTTGAGTGTACTTATAAAGAGTTTGTCAAAGGCGCGTAATGTAAGCTCCGCCCTTGAAACGTGTTTTCGCTCCAAAATATAATTCCCCGATTCAATTTCCTGCAAATGAAACAAGTCGAACTCGCCTCTCGCTTCGATTCTCGCGCTCACTTTTTGACCCAGTAATCGCTTTACTCAGTGACTAAGCGAGTTCGACTTGGAGCAAGTCTAGTACATAATATATCTGGTGATTATCGTGATTAGTTTAGAACAGGAGGTGATACAGTAGGTACATAATATATATGTTGATTATCGTGATCCGTTTAGAACAGGCTAGGAGGTGATACAGTGGGTACATAATAATAATACTAATAATAAACTTTATTTAAGTGTCAATATGAACATAGCTGACTATACAGTCTACTAATTGGGGACACTATTTATACCTATAAGAATAATAAATAATATAATATCCTAACTTTTATCATATAGATTGTAAAATATGCTATACTAATTAAAAATGCTATGATCCTATATACAATAATAAAGAATTCAATGTAAGCAAGAAAACGTCTGTAACTCTAAGTTAAACTTATATATTATATAAAATGTACGGAGTAATGGAATAATTAATATGTGCTAAAATGGGATAATTAATATGTACTTAATGTATATTACCAATCTAGTTTGAACATAGAACGCAATTGTCACAGTTATCTGTCAGGAGGTCAGCGATGTCAATTTTCCTAATACATTTACGAAAGTTCTTAAGTCTAGGTAATGTCCTGACACTGGTGCTAAGGTTTTGACCATAACATAGTTCCTAGGTAGCTTATGGTATGTTTACCATATGATACAGTGTTGAATCTGGGAATTGTAAAATCTGCATTTCTTAGGCTATAGTTACTATTACTAGTTGTGAATAAATCCTGAATATACTTAGGACATAAATTGTTCTTGACTTTATACATTAAAATTCCAATGTCTTGTAATCTCCTATTATAAAGAGTAGGTAGGCCAGCAGTTCGTAATAATGTGAAGTAGTCCATTGTTTTATTGCAGTAGACAGCACGCAGTGCTCGTTCCTGCACTCTCTCTAGTTTTCTGCGGTCTGATGCCCGGCAAAAATGCCAGACAGTATGACAATAAGTGAGGTGTGGGAGAATGGCTGAAATGTATAATCGTAGCTTAGCCTGTGTGGGTATCATATTACGTAAACGCATGATAACACCCACTTGTTTGCTAGATTTCTTACAAACATTACCAATATGGGTTTTAAAATTTATCTGTTGATTATCGTGATCCGTTTAGAACAGGGGCCGTAGTACACAAGGTACATAATAGCTATATATGTTGCCGGTTTATCGTGATATTTAGAGCAGGGAAAGGTACACTAGGCACATAATTTATATCTCTGTTGTTTATCGTGATATTTAGAGCCGACTGCTGTGGTGACAGATTGAGCAACTTTGAAGTTCGAATCGGTGACAGTCTTGCAAACAACGGCAACGACAATCCAAAATGTGGCACTTTCTACTCTGTCCCCCAGGGTCAGGGTTTGCCTATCGATTGTTTACCACCCCTCCGTGGACGGTACGTGAATGTCCGCATCCCCGGAAGGAATAGAAGATTGACATTGTGTGAAGTGGAGGTCAGGGTCTTTGATGAAGGTTTGTTGGTATTGTATACCTCTTTACTGTAAATGCTCAAACACACACTGTGTCGATCTGACAACAAAATCAACCTCGAAATTCTGTTTATTTTCTGTTGAAATTTTTAGAATAAATACACGATTTTAAAATATTTTTTGGACTATCACAGAAAACGTTTTAATGCCTAATTCTAGTAAGAATGAAAGTCCGAAGACTACAGCAAAGCTGATAAACAACGTAAAATTCTAACACAAAGCATTACGGTTAGCCACGCCTAATTCTAGTGCTCCCTTGGCTGACGTATTTGACTGAGTTCCGTTCACTGGGTGAGAAAACACGCCGGTCCCATATGTAGACTTTTTGGCTATGTACTGTAAGCACATAGCTGCTTTAATTAACTTTTTTCTGAATATCTATTAGTATTATATACAAAACTCGTTTAGTAAGAAATGTAAATACAAACTAGATGAAAGGAACACTGGAGAAATCTAACCATTGACAGACTTTGGAGAACCACGTTAATGTGTGTAAGTAGTATTTACAGAACGAGTGGCCGGTATTGTATGTATATTTAACAAATAAAGAAGCCTTAGCTATGTTTAATACTATCTTCAAAAACTCATGAATAATTCATGAGCATGTTGTCCAATCAGATGAAGCGAATCACTCACGTTATACCCGATAAAACGCCTATATAAAACTTCATGGTTGAGGCCTTTTTCCTTTGTTCAACAAAGCAAAAAGGCCTCAACCATGGCCACACTTGTACAGTGAAAATCGTATAAAGACCCTCCTAGTCAATCCTCATGAAACCAAGGGCTTAACCGTGAATCTTTATAAAGACCCTCACTTGTACAGTGAAAGTCCTTAAAAAGACCTTCACGGGAAATCTCAATTCATAAGATGAGACTCAGGGTTTCTCAACCAACGGTCTAAGTGCAATGACTCCAGGAGCTCGAATACAAAGGCCCCTATAAAGCTTTGCTCACAGTTCTTTATACGCAACCGGCCTAATATTATGGGACCCAAATTTTCGCTCCATGTTCCAACTGCGCATGTCAGTGACGCACAACGTAGCTCTAAACAAATATTTATTCGCTTTTCATCTAAATTTCTAATAAACTCGCAGCACGTAGTGTTTTATCAGACTCATAAAACACGGCTGCTCCGGCGTGTTTTGTTAACACGGTACACGCAGAACGAGTTTTTAATATGACTTCAGTCCCAAACAATACCTGTATTCATAAACCACTAGGAATTATTGTTTGCTTGGTATTATGCTGCATATAATTATTAATCACAAGGCTTGTTATTGTTATTTTCTGTCATTTCAACAAACGGTTCTAATCATCGCCAACAATCACAGACATTGCGCCCGCGGTACATAAGCGGTTTCTACCATACATGACTCATATTTTACAAAGAATGTATGGAAACATAATTTTGCAAATACAAGCGAACATAATAAATATAATCACCTTGCCGGACCAGCAGTCCAGTATACTAGCCAAAATCATCTGATTGGTGCAATTTTTTTGATGAATTACTTGTGTTATGCTCGTCCTTTCCACTACACTCTACTGCGAATAAAGTCGCCACTCAATCCTTAATTATGGAGGAGCAAAAACACGATAACCCCAAAGTTGACAAGTTTATATTTTGATATCAATATTGATTACTCAATTTGCCGGACTGGTTACACATACTAGACCTGGTTTTCGTTCGTAATCCAAAATTATACACTCAGACCATTAAGGTTTTCATTTTCCGTTCGCCCATAAAGTCGCTACAAATCGAACTAAAACGCAACACGATGCTCCATCCGTCGTAGTTGTTTTCGATGCGTGCGGAATCGATGAGAATTTCAATGTGATTTTACCCAGAAACATCGCTCCAAGGTTCACATACTTTACACAGAAAACTCAACTATCAAAGCTGCAGTTAATTGTGGGATAGCTGTAAAAACGGTAGATTTGGTCAGCAGTTAAATCTGCGATCCTGCGAACATTTCACTTCCGGTAAAATCTTCGCGCGAAAACTAAAATAACCGCATGATTTCCATCTCACTCAGAAGCGTAAAATCATTTTTTTTCCAAATGTCACCCTTGATCTGTCATTTGATTGGACATCAAGATTCATCTGTCATTTGATTGGACATCAAGATTCACCTGTCATTTGAATGGACATCAAGATACCTCCTCAGATCTTCATGTTGTGTTTCATCGTGTATCAAGGCACCTGACCAAAATAGGATGACCTGATTGGCTGTTGAACTATTAATTATTCATGAGTTTGAGAACTGCAGCAGTGTTTTATCATATTTACAAACACGAGTGCTGTGAGTTTATTGAACGGCTTCAAAAACGTTAATGTATGAGGCATATTAGACAGTCATGTTATCCAGTTATTTTGGCGATGCGACCTATAAACTCGAAGCAAAAATTTATGTAAATGAGCACCGTATCTATATTACATTTAATGTGCCACTGCGTATACGACGAAAATTTACCATTTCGATTTGCCACTTTTTCAGTGTCTATAGGTCAATCAGTATTAGAAATATCCGGCCGAAATAGTAAAAAAATATTCCCAAATGGGCATCTTAAACCACAAATATTAGGAGAGTTTACCGGTAAAATCCTGTCCGCCATTGCTGGAAGCCGTGCCCTTTGTTCAGCTTTAAACAAAGGTTTATTCACCGGAAGTGATGTCATACACTTAACACGACAACCTCGTGGCGCGAAATAGCGTGCATAAAAAAGTAGCCAACCTCCCAAAGATAAATATAACTTTCTTCTTATGTAGGTGAAGACGTTTTTAGTAGAAATATGCCTCCAGGCGTTGTGTTCTGCAGGCGAGCGTTAAGTGTATGACATTATTTCCGGTGAATAAACCTTTGTTTAAAGCTGAACAAAGGGTACGGCTTCCAGTAATGGCGGACGTGTAGATTCAATATTCGGAGCTAAAAAAATAAGACTTCCTGTCGTTGTATCGAAAAACAATTTTCACTGGTAATAATATATGAACTCTACTTTATGAATATGCAAAAACAATCATTAAACAATCATTTATTTTGTTTTTTCCTTCCGTGCCGGCCAGGTGAGTATCTGTAGATCAGATACAATACGGATACTGATGCGTGCCGACCATGTGATCAGTATCTGTAGATCAGATACAATACGGATACTGATCCGTGCCGGCCAGGTGAGTATCTGTAGATCAGATACAATACGGATACTGATCCGTGCCGGCCAGGTGAGTATCTGTAGATCAGATACAATACGGATGCAGATGCGTGTCGGCCAGGTGAGTATCTGTAGATCAGATACAATACGGATACTGATCCGTGTCGGCCAGGTGAGTATCTGTAGATCAGATACAATATGGATACTGATCCGTGCCGGCCAGGTGAGTATCTGTAGATCAGATACAATACGGATACTGATCCGTGCCGGCCAGGTGAGTATCTGTACATCAGATACAATACGGATACTGATGCGTGCCGGCCAGGTGAGTATCTGTAGATCAGATACAATACGGATACTGATGTGTGCCGGCCAGGTGAGTATCTGTAGATCAGATACAATACGGATACTTATCCGTGCCGGCCAGGTGAGTATCTGTAGATCAGATACAATACGGATACTGATGCGTGCCGGCCAGGTGAGTATCTGTAGATCAGATACAATACGGATACTGATGCGTGCCGGCCAGGTGAGTATCTGTAGAACAGATACAATACGGACGCGAATTCTCTAAATTACTTCTAAACCCTTATCTTAAACTATCTAAAATTGAACAATTGTCTGAAATTTTGATGAAAAGCGTAAAAAATAGAGTTTGGTGGTGTCGTTTATTTCTGTCACGGTCATGCGCATTAGAAAAAAAACGGTCATATGGTCTGCATGCATCAATACGGGAGTGTTTTTTACCGCGTGACATTTCACTCCTGGGACTGAGGTGAGTGATCGGTTGAAGACCTTCCTCATATATATACAGCTATTTCAATTAACGTTGTCTGGGAGAAGGCTATATGGCATTAGGGAATTCGAATGGCATATTAGGGTATTCCCAGGCCGAAATTAATTATGGTCTAACATTTACCGCATTAGTTGATACTGCAGAAAATTGGTAAGTTGCCTCGTTCGATAAATATAAAATGCCAGCGCACACACCGAAGACTTTATATGGAGGGTTATATTTTTTTATATTTATAACACAAATGGTAGTACGCTACCATTCTCGCTTAAAGATAAAGATAAAGTCTGTCGAAGTATGAACTGAAAACCTAATCAGTTCTGTACTGGGGTGTTAAGGCAATCACGTGGTATCACGCGGAGCACATGATTAGGTAGCATCGTTTTAAATTATTAATAACGTTTAGAAAGGAATTTTACAGACCTTTTACATAGTTCTTCAGTCTGTAAATGGTTCAATTTCTCTAGTGGAATTAACAGTGAATAACTAAGGACTGCAAAAAGCTCAATAAAGTGTTACTATACTAACACTATATATTCACTAGTAATGTCCTATATGGATAAGTAAACTGGATATAAATACATGTGTTGGTGTACATCTGTAATTCCAGTGAATAGATTTTGAATGCATCAATATCGTAATAATAATCAGATAATTTGTATTGCAGCTCCTCATGTTGGCAAAATGTACTCCTCAGTCTACGGACACGCACTGACCGGGCACACAATCCACAGCCTGGTCAGCGGGCCCTCGGTTATGTCATGCGTAATGCATTGCAACATTGTACCAAACTGTGTCTCCTTCAATTATGAGCCTGCAACCGGAACCTGTCAGCTGAATAGCGCCAGAAAGAATGCGTTCCTGCGTGATTTTATGGCAAAACGTTCCTATCAGTATTTCGAGAGAATGGACACAGTAGAATTAGATATGGAGACCCCATATTAGTTTCCGAAGGAGAAATACCGTAACAAAAGACAGCACAAACACTGCACTTGGTAAACTGTAGCAGTAACTAGCTGTGTGATGAGTGGGAAAGGGGCTTTCCGTCCAAACAACTGAGATCTTAAAATTGGAGTTCGAACGGCTCGGATAAAACATCCCTAAGCCACACTTGTAACCATCTCGCCATCGAAATGTATTAAATAGTCAGACCTCGAAGAGCGCTTAGAAGAGACTCGGGTTTATCAGTCTTCAGTAATCTCACAAGTTACTGCCGTAAACGGGCTGTCATGGTGTTGCGCAGATCTCAGTAGAAACAATATTTAGTTCAGCGGTTGTTAATTATAATAATAATAATAATAATATTTACATTCTAATATGAAGCATTTCTAAAACCCAATGTGCCTTACATTAGTAAAAATAGAAAAACCTATTTACGAAATTAATTACAAACTATTTACAAACTTATTTAAAAACAAACGGCGGCTAACAGAAATGTTAGTTTAACTTGGTCTTTAATGCCTGTACGGTCTTAGTTAATTTGATTTGTTCAGGAATAGTGTTCCAGAGTTTAGGTGCTGAGGAAAAGAGGGCTCGACCCCATAAGTAGTGGATTTAACGAGCGGGGTTTAAGAGCAGTTTTTTGTGACTGGAGCCTACCTTACAGTGAGCTCCTATTACGTGCTCGATTGACAAGTCTGTAGAACAAAAGGCTACAATACGCAATATTTTTGTTAAAGACTACATGTTAGTATTTTTTGCACATTTGCTTTAATGTTAACCATGCCATACGTGCGAGAGATTCGTCAGTTCATACGAAAAGCGCTGAAAATGACTGTGGGGACAGCGAATATAAAGTGTCTCAGTAAACGTGACACGGCCTCTTCAAACAAGAAGCTGCACTATAAAATTTTAAATTAAAATTCAGACCATTAAAGCAAGTAAGGAAGTTATCAGTCGTCTCCTGTACACCAAGAAAGTTGAATACCTGGAAGAAAGAAGGACTTTTATATAGCATGATTTGCGCGGAGGGCTCATTATGCAATGGTTTCAGCCTTCGATGGCCGTCGAGATAAACGGTCCCACCATTTTGTGTGCATGTTACGGTGTGTGATTTTTGTATCAGATTTTCTACACTTGTATTCTATTTTCCAATCATCATGACAGGTAAATATCATCATTCCTCTAAGAGATAGATTCATGGTTACGGTTGAGCTGTTTTTGTCATTCAAAACAATCGAAAAATTGCATGTATGGCTGACTGATCTTTTGTTAATATGAGCACCTTGTGAATTCTTTGCTTTGCATTTCGCTCAATTCTCAATTAACGCATGAAGACTTTAGAACAATGAAGGCAGAAACTTAAAGTCCTGTAAATTTATTACATTTTATCGAGCTATTGTAGGGTCGTTTAAAATAACCTGTGAAAGAAAGCGTGAAATCTTATAGTTTCCCCTAGTTTTTAGTTTTCATAAAATATATTATAAGCTTTCACTCAGTTGCTGTTTATGTTCTTCTACAGGCTCGTAGTCCTTTTCCAATCAACATTGATGGAGATGAAGAAAAGCGCGATCACTACCAACGGGCAAATATATACGCCCTACAAATACCCGAGAATGCTCACGCTAACTAGCTGCAAAAGAATAATCAAATGTGGTATTATAATTGACACAATTGACATATTAAACGATGTCTGACTGTCCAAAAACGGCACAACTGATTCCCTTCTATAATTTTCATAGCTTTAGTTTTCACAGACTGAATCATCACGTGACCTCCAACTGTTGATCGCTATAGTCGTACAGGGCCAGGACCTCATAACCCGGAGCGTCCATCCCGCATACGTCACAGCCTACGTCACAGCGTTTTCACGCGAACGTTTCTTTTACTAGGAAGGTAGTTGCTCGGTAATGCCAGCCAATAGTGGGCTTAACTGCAGAATACCCTGCCACTTCAGGAATGTACGTATTAATAATTCATTTTCCGATGTTTTTATACTGAGTTTATAACCAACCATTTTAACAAACCCTAACCGTTGCTCCCGAACATAAAAGTCAGATCATTCAATCTGACATCATAAATTAGCAATTATAGGTCACGTTTAGTTAAGTCAATTTTAGATAAAATGTTCAAAACAATCTACTATACGTATAGAATGTGATGTAAAGTGGTAAGCTGTAGTGCTAAGTGTGCACGCCTACGAGGGAAAGAGAACACATCTCTGACCCAAGTGGGACTCGAACCCAACGACCTCCAGGTTACATGTCTGGCGCTCTACCAACTGAGCTATCAAGTCAGATGAGAGCAATCGTGGGTATTGGTGCGTTTTATGGGGTCACGGCACACTTAGCACTACAGCTTAAAATACCACTTTACATCACATTATTTACACTTACTAGTGCTACGCGGCAAACATGATTTTATATCATAACTACATATACATATATAATCGCCGTGACAAAAGCAGGGCATCTAATCAATGCTGTTGTTGGAAGTATTGGATAAATGTACCTAAACAGGAAGCCGCATTATAAAGGCAAGCCCTTTTATAATGCGGCTTCCTGTTTACATACATTTATCCGTAAATTCACCATCCAAGACCATTATTTGTTTTGTTAATTTAAAAGTTAAGAGATTCTTGCACACTAAATTCCAGTTCGATCTGTGGTTTACGGCTCCGCTGGCCGAAATAACGGAGGCTCTGGAGTTCAAATGCCAGTTTTGGAGGGCTTAACCGATATTAGTAATTCATTTTATAACTTACTAGTATACCCACAGTAAATCCGAAATTAAGAAAAATTCAACCTGTTTAGGTCTTAGGCTTAGCTTTTGAGTAGTGTTCTTGTTTTTCACGTAAATACGCGTACGTATTTAAGATTAGAAACAGGGGTGATTGCCTCTGTTTTCCTTTAGTTTCGGCGGGAAACTGGGGAGAAACGCGTGCGATGAGCTCATCAAAAGCGCATGCGCGTGACGTTTTGCCGCGGTCCCGGCTGACTTTGATCAGACCGTACGGTTGTTCAAGTCCCGTTAACATTAAGTTAACAGTTAGCATCACTGTAATTAAAGTAAGCGCATGTACATTCTGCACATTCGTAAAAAGTACTGTGCTACTCAATAGATGGTTGAGTACAATCTTTATTTCACATTATGATCCAGTCCCGTTTACATACGGGATATGTTAACTAATCTACATAATTATTCAGTATAGAGATGCCTGTATCACATTTGGCGACAGCGGTTTTCGATTTAGTATGGAAAGTAACAAGTGATTGTTTTAGTGTGGCGTTACTTTGCATAGCTTAATATTTCTATAACGGTTGTGAAAAACGTTTTGCATGTAATTATCAGCCCAGTTCTAAACTCGAAAAACGAAACATGGAGAGTTTGGTCCGTAATGCAATAAATTGTCGTTTTAGCAAGAGTTATCCACGACTGCGTTTACTTTTACTCGTGATTGGTTCAACTAAATCCAATCGTGAATTACTTCAGTTCGTGATTGGCTCATTGTAGTTTTACTTGCTCTTGTTATTGGTTCTGTGATTACTTTGGTTTTGGGTTAACAACACTCAATCGAAAATCGCTCTTGCTATTAAGGTTACCGTATACCTTCGCGGCATGTTTTGTCTAAAAAAAAATTTTTACAATTCTTTTGAAATTGATGGATTGATCTTCATCTTTCCGAAAAAATATATTTTAAACATGCAAAAGTTTGCGAGATATTAGAAAAAAACGTAATTTGAAGGAAAGTAAATAAATCGCTTAGGCGTGATAAATCCCTCTGATCCCATTACGTGCCACAGGCACCCCGCTGAATTTTTGCGGGAAACTACATCCGGAGCTTCAGACTCACAGTGAGCCGTGACTTCAGTGATTTTATAGCGTTTAATTTACCGGTATATCGATCGTGGATATGTCCAGAAGAGAAAAGAATAATCCTTGGATAAAAGGTAAAAAAAGAAGACAGGCCCCAAGAAGATTCAAGAGAATGAGCTCGAGAAGGAGCAAAGTTTCAATACGGAGAAGAAAGTGATGCTCGCGGAAAGCGACAAAGGCTCGTGGTTAGAACAGCCTTCATGTTCGACGACTCCCACTTCGAGTTCTATTAGTACTGCTACAACTCCGACGGAAAGCTGCTGAGCTAGTAGGCTTAAACTTTTGCCAGGTACAAGAAAAGAGACGGAAGATTCAGAGAGTAGCAGCGAGTCCGCATCCGACTCCGATTCTAATGTCTTGGGTGACTCGCAGTTTCCAACCTGGGCCGTGGTCAATCCAGTAGTTGTAAATCGTGAACTTGAGCGAAGTTCAGCCGGTCGATTTTGCGGAACTGAAGGAATCATCACAGCTAACATAGCAGGTTTAGGATCAACATCAACGTTCGGAGCACGAGGTTGCCTGCCACTCGCTTTTCCCTTCGCTCTTGTTTTCGGCGTTGCCTTTCGACGCGGTTTAGTTTTCGATATCCGGCCCTCTCCCTTCTTGGTACAACCCGTTGATTTACCTTTCTTTTTCCCCTTTTGCGCATTATCTCTAGTTTTGGCCATAACACAACGCTCTTTTGAATATTTGTGACACGACACTAGTATGTATGTTTCTTATGCAATTTGAGCCACATACTAATTTCCCGCAAATTTCTGGACTTTATTCATAAGCTCCAGAGATCCTTACATATAATTGGCTGGTTGGTTTAAGTGTTGACGTTTGCTTTGATGTGTTTCCTAACCTTCAGAAGCCAAAAACACCGATAGATTTTTATGCGTATTCACTGTCTTTGGATGAATTTATAGGGTATAAAGACTTGTCAGATCTTGATGAAACTTAGCCTAGTGTTAGAGGAGCTACATATGAACCAAAGTGTGTGAGCGTTTAGCGATATTTTAATTATTTTTCTTATAAGAGTACTTGCCGTGATGAAACACAGAAACTATTTCGATTGAAACTTTGAAGATGAATAGCATTTGAACAAAGTAAAATATTAAAAAACGCTCACACACTTTGACAGGCCATCATGTGCTGATTGACATTATGCAGCCGAATCGTCCGTAGGCGCGAACGCGGACGGACATAAATTCACTTCTGTGAGACTCGCCTTTTTTGCGTTTGTTGCCTTAGCATTTACTGAAAATGTAATATTTGTGCAAAAAAAACATTTCAGCGCATTCTACATTATATAATCTTTCCAGTGATATATAGGTTTCTATACTTTCCTTTAAAATGATGCGCGTGCGATTTTATTTGCGAGATACACCCGCGAAGGTATACGGTAACCTTAAAACGATCATAATGTAACGTCAGAGCACTGAATTAACAAGTCACATACATTTGTTCATTGTCTATATATACTCTTATTGATCATATATTAAGTCATAAAATGTTCCAAACTAAGTGGAATACCAAGTGTTAATTGTGAAAAATAAAAAAATAATGTATCAGTTTTGTTTTGTTTAAAAAACCTACATTGAAACCTCTCAGCGATGCCATTACGTGACACAACGTGACGCCTAATAAATTAAGTTAATCAGAGTGCCTTTGTCTGAGCTAATTACACGGTTAAATTTACTAGTCATCTTCCAACAATATTAAACGGGTACATCGGTTGGCTAGCTATTCGTTTTACTTTAGCAGATAGGATTTCACCTGCATGAGCTGGGTTGGGCAGATAATAGTAGGTTAATAATTGATTAAGCTATCTTCCAACCTTTAAGTCGACTTAACTCAACTAATAATGCTACCGAGCTTCAATAGAGTTACAGACCTTTTTATATAATCTGACTAGCACACTAATCGTTAAATCTATATAAGTTTTTAAACTGTAACTTCCTTTTTGCGTAACTCGTTACGTTCGAGAGAAACTCGTTCATCGTACTTATTTCAGTTATTGTTCACCTCTTTCTTCTATGTAGTTCTGAGCGGTGTAAAGCATGTGTCGGGCAGCGTATAATATCAGGATATCTATGTGCTCATCGATCTCCACTTCACGCGTGTAATTCTTGACAGGAAAAATCTGATTCTCAGGCAGACCACCGAGCTTCCTACTCACTTTACTTACGACATCGCGAACTGCAATGCTGTGATAAACCTTGGTGAGGTCCTCGCGAACGTGTTCGCACAGTAAGTCAATCTTAGTGAGAATGACAAACGTATGTGTACCTAGAATGAAAAAGGAAGCAAGAATTAGTTGTAAGAATCCAAAATGCCTTGTAAAATACAAACAAAAATACTTTTCATTTATAGTAGAGCACAATCGATACAGCATGGGGGCAATTTTTAATTTCAATGATTCCATGTCCGCCCACGTGGCCGACGACCATGAACACGCGACACCAAAACGCGCTTCGTTGGAAAAAGGGTAAATAGAACTACAACTTAACGGTATATCCTTTTTTAATTCTCCTAATTTCTTTCAATTTCGTCTTGTTTTTCGTTTTCAACTGATATGCGATTTTCCCGTTTTTTCGCGGGATTGCGATTTTTCCAGTTATCGGACCTATAATATAAGAGAAAGATGATCCTATTGAAATCCGTAATTTACTGTGAAATTGATTTTCCAACCTCATAGCTATTTAAGCCCCGGCCAAACAATCGATGTTAATAACGTTGGATTGCACGATCCAACATTGTTCGATATTTTGTCGATGACGTTGGACCAACATTGGTCAATATTTTGTCATCCCATGTTGGACGGTGCTGGACCAAAACTGGTCAATATTTTGTCATCCCATGTTGGACCAATATTGCATGGTCACAGTTTGTCATCCAATGTTGGAACCAACATTGGTCAATATTTTGTCATCCCATGTTGGACGATGTTGGACCAACACTGCATGGTCAATATTTTGTCATCCCATGTTGGACGATGTTGGAGCAATATTGCATGGTCACAGTTTGTCATCCCATGCTGGAATCAACATTGGTCAATAGTTTGTCATCCCATGTTGGACGATATTGGACCAATATTGCATGGTCACAGGTTGTCATCCCATGCTGGAATCAACATTGGTCAATAGTTTGTCATCCCATGTTGGACGATGTTGGACCAACATTGGTCAATATATAGTTTGTCATCCCGTGTTGGACGATGTTGGACCAACATTGCATGGTCACAGTTTGTCATCCCATGTTGGACGATGTTGGACCAACATTGGTCAATAGTTTGTCATCCCATGTTCGACGATGTTGTACCAACATTTCTGCTCGAATAAATGTTGGATGAAGATCGCTTTTGTTCGTTCAAATTTTTGTTGTTGTTATCCAGCAATATTCGACAGTTTAACCAGGGTATTGGTATTGACCTACATGTATGTATGCGCGCGTTAAACTAAATACTGAAAAATCGGCAAGTCCGTCAGTGTGCATGTAAAGAAACAAAAACAAATTGACTCGCCTCTGGATTTGAGTTGGTGCATTATTTGTCGCTCCTTTTCCCAGACTACATCACTTATCAAGGTCGCATTGGATGCGTTTACCACGATTCCAACACAATGTGCTTCATCAGCCAGCTCAGGGTTTTCTTTCCAACCTTCACTGCGTCGATGAACAGGATCTTGGGAAAACTGCAATCAAATTAAACTAAGTCTGGATACGACGGAAGAGCAAACAACAGTTTAACAAGTGCTACGTTTTTTTATTGTCTTCATTCAATATATATGCCTTTTTTATTATAACAAGAGGCCCTGAGTGGCCTTAACTCGGGCCACCTTTAATTAATACATGAGAGTTGTTCCGCAGAAGAGCGTTAGAGATGCAAATATGCACTATTACACCTTAGACATGCAAATTACAGCGAAAACCGCACGCGCACTCTTCGTTAAGGTGGCCCGCGGCTATTTATTTTGGCAACGGGCGTCTTTTTAAATCGCGTTTTTGAACAGCTAAACATTATCCGATTTCTGAGAATCATCAAATGTTATAAAAAGTACAATTAGAAAGTGATTAACAAAGAATTACTGAAGATACAAGCGATTTTCGAAAACGTTGTTTTTTAGGAAAGAGCGTATATTTCAAAACCCAAAAGATGGATTTGTTCCATTTTACTTTCAACGAGTGCCCAACATCCAAGGTCTGTGACAGGCAAGTTTCAGGTTAATCGGCACCATACAAGTTTCTCAGCAAACGGCTGATCAATTTTAACCTTAAAATGTTATGCTCATGCATCTGGTTCAACTTCCGGAGAAATATTACAGTAATAATTAAATCGTACATACCATATGGAAGTTCAATACCACTTGAAACTTCTGTGCCAAAGGCAAGAAGATCGGAAAACTGCAATTAACGTTATGCGGCGAACGAAGTAAGATAGGTTATTGCTGAATATTTGCGAAAATAGAGAAATTTGTATTCTTTCGGCGTCAAAAAAATTCACTCGTTTGTTTTTCTTAAGTTCCTAATATGACTTAGAGTAGCATATTTTAGAGTACCTTACCGAGTTTCAGCGCGCTTTGACCATACGCTTTTGAGAAATAAAGGCTGTAAACTTCAGCTCGGTGTGAGACTTCTAAAATCTAAATGCTTGGAAAACCCCTCATGATCGCTAAATTATTCAATGTGTTTGTTTTGAATTTCCGCACGGGTTCTGCCACTTGGGAATCGCGAGGCAAGGAATAATTCAAATTAATGTTGAAGTTAAAATGAGGGTTAATTTTGCAAGTGTAAGTAAGGTATTTGTAATAATAGTTCCAGGCTGAGTATTGTTTTGGTGCCAAGGAGTATCCTACTGTGGAAACGTTCTTCAAATATTCTCCCCTCGTCGCTACTTACTACCAGGTGGACATAACACGTAACACCTGCTTCATGGGTTACTACACACAGTCCCATGAATTACAATGTAATCCTAATTTTAATTTCAACAATAATTTTAATTATTCTTGCCTTGCGATTCCCAAGTGGCAGAACCCGTGTGGAAATTCAAAACAAACCCATTGAATAAATTAGCGAATATGAGGGGTTTTCCAAGCATTTAGATTTTAGAAGTCTCGCACGAGCTGAAGTTTACAGCCTTTATTTCTCAAAAGCGTATAGTCAAAGCGCGCTGAAACTCGGTAAGGTACTTTAAAATATGCTACTGTAAGTTATATTAGGAACGTAAGAAAAACAAACGAGTGAATTTTTTTGACGCCGAATTAATACAACTTTCTCTATTTTCGCAAATATTCAGCAATAACCTATCTTACTTCCTTCGCCGCATAACGTTAGTTGCAGTTTTCCGATCTTCTTGCCTTTGGCACAGAAGTTTCAAGTGGTATTGAACTTCCATATGGTATGTACGATTTAATTATTACTGTAATATTTCTCCGGCAGTTGAACCAGATGCATGAGCATAACATTTTAAGGTTAAAATTGATCAGCCGTTTGCTGAGAAACTTGTATGGTGCCGATTAATCTGAAACTTGCCTGTCACAGACCTTGGATGTTGGGCACTCGTTGAAAATAAAATGGAACAAAATCCATCTTTTGGGTTTTGAAATATACGCTCTTTCCTAAAAAGCAACGTTTTCGAAAATCGCTTATATCTTCAGCAATTTCTTGTTAATCACTTTCTAATTGTACTTTTTATAAAATTCGAGGATTCTTTATTAACAGTTCAAAAAATCTCAGAAATCGGATAATGTTTAGCTATTCAAAAACGCGATTTAAAAAGACGCCCGTTGCCAAAATAAATAGCCGCGGGCCACCTCAGTAGAATTGCAAAGAAATGGAAAATACATAAAAACAATATTTGGGCTTTACGTTTGCCCCAAGAGCTCTAAGCTCATCGTGGGGGCTCATGTGAATTAATTTATACAATGTTGACCACGAAGAAGCACAGAACAAACACAACGAGAAAGGCAATAGAAATAAATAAAAACTAAGATAACAAATTACATCTCTTAATTAAAACGTCCAGATTGGCATATGAAAGTCCTTACCGCAATAAAAATAACAGCATTAGCTTTGAAATTCAAAATTGTTTTACCGTTCAGTAAAACATCTACTCTTTTAGATAAATTAAGTGATGACCAGGCGTTGCCGGCACTCGGCATAACGGAGGTAAGCATTGTCACACGTAGAGCAGCAAAACGAGGGCAAATCATCAAAAAATGAATACCTTTTAACATCCTCCTTGGACGCACCGCAAGCACAAGAAGATGACGGTACACAATTAATTAAATAAAGATAATAATTCAAACCACAATTCTTGAGTCTCAGTCTAGTATGTAAAATAGATAAATATCGATCCCCTAAATAAAAAAGTTTATTAACAGGAGATACGTAAAATTTATTACGCAGCAAGTCGTTTTTAAAAGAAGCCACAGAAGTACAATCACGGGATGATTTCAGCAGAGTATTCCACTGTTTTGTAGTTGAATAAAGAAACGAATTCTTCATTTTTTCAGTGCGTATAGAGGGTAAGCACAAGTTATTCCTAGTTCGAAGAGCATAAGAACTCATCTGGCTAACATAAGGAGGGCAAAGTGATGAGATATAACCTGGTGCAAGACTATTAATCATTTTATACAACAAAATCAATTTATGTATTTTTCTCCTATCACCAATCATTTGAGTTCTAACAAAGCATGCGAGTTATTGGGAGGCTTAATTGGGAGGCGGAGCATGCAATTGATAACACACTCTCACAGAATTTTATCAAGAAGTTTATTCCGATATGAGATCATCATATCAGAATTTTTTCTGTCTAGTTTATTCAGAATTCTTTCCATAAGCGTTATGCCAGCTGTCGCCTTTTTACACATCTCCGTTTGATCGTTCTGCGCCCCTAGCGCTGCTTCTCGCATTGTTGTTCTCGACTTTATGGAGGGCATAACGTCGTCCTCGTCCTCTGAACTTTCAACAAACTCCGACATTTTAGCCTGTCGTCTTTCTTCAGGCATTCTTTTCTTGGCATAGCGCAGCTGATTTTGGATAACTTTGCTGGCAGCGGAAGAAGTAGTAGTAGAGGTAGAAGCAGTGGTGCTTGTCAACGAGGCCGCTTGGTCTTTAAGCTGCTCCCGCACAATTCGTTGGATTCTTTTGACAGACGTAGCCTCTGCAGTATCCAAGTAATAATCGACCAATCTTGAATTTAATGGCTCTTGCTCGATATCTTCCTGTACCTTTTTAGTACCGCATTCCATCCCTGGTTGCTCGAGTGTAGATAGGCATTCATCACAATCTTTCTTTCGTTATCGCCAACCTTTTATGTTCAGTCTGTGACGAGCTTCTCTAGGTTCATCAAATGGTCTCCAAATATTTGCCATGTTCGAGGAGGGAGATAAATTTCGACAATAAACACAGGCTTTTATAATACTATCCCGAAAATACCTTACACCTTTCGAGTCACACAGCACACGTAGCACGCCCTTCTGCCTATTTATCACCTTCAATAAAGCATTTGCAGCTAAACAGAGGGAAGAAACGAGAGAAATAATTGCAGCCTCTGTAAGAAATTGAGCTTTTGAATTGTTATTTCTCTAGTTCACGAAATATAATTCGGTTCGGCGTCTCAAAATCGCAATTAGTTTTGTATCACGATTCACAATTAAGTCGTGAATTGTTAAAAGAAAGAAGAGAATGAAGCACCAAACTCATGCTGATCGTAATTTCAATTCATGGCAACGGTTTCACGGCTTCAGTGAAGAAAACTTTCGCGACGTGTTTTGAAATCTCTTAATTCTTGTCAAATAAACATCAGTGATTTCGAATTTAAGGTTTATATAATTTTAAAGGAAGTGTGTTTTTTTCCTTGGAAATAAATTATTTTCATTTATTTAAGAACTTTGCTTTGACTTTGAGGCTTGATTTGAACGACTTTTGCAATTTTACTGCTTTGAGACGGTACACATTGTACTTTTAGCGGATAAGAGTGTTAGATTTCTGACGAAAACTACAATGCCAACCTTACCTTTATGATTGAAGAATTCTTATCTAGTAATTTACAACGATATGAAGGTGACATTGTAGTCGAAATCTTGCCACGACGCGCTCAATAAATGCTGCTGAACAAACCATGCGACTTGTTAACTTGACCGGGAAGCCATGTGACGGCAAGGGCTCGTGCAAGAGCCAATCAGAGGCTGGTATTCTGAGACGCCAATACCATGTGGGCCGCGTCAGGCAAAAAGGGCCTGAACGACATATGTATAAAATGTATTTTTAAATTGTACCATGTTTCTCATATTTGGGGTGCGATTACGATATGCATCGCGAGCGCCACATTGTGCTACTAACAAGTAGTGTTGATTTCATGAAATTGACCAGTGAAATCGAAGACGAAATTTACGATATTTTTACACGAGGGTGTGATCACAATTTTAGCAGGCGCAAATGATTACTTATCATCAGACGATTGTTTCAAGGTGTAACTCGTACTATTGCTAGCTACGGGGAGTAGAATGACTGCAGAAAAGATTTTTTTTGGCCAAAAAGTGATCATCTTGTTCATCTTATTTTTTTTTTACTCTTTAATGCCAATAGGTATAAATGAATGTCATACATCAAAATCATCCCCTCTGACAGGTTTCCTAATTTTTGTTGTCTTATTTGTAATCGGACCCTTGCATCAAAATCACGTAAATTTCACCCCTGATTTTTGTTGTCAATTTCTTGAAACTGACATTTATTGTTAGGAATGAAATGTAGCGCTTCTCGTCAAGAATACAATACAATCTTCAACCTGTTATTAGGAACACCATTGTAGGAATTATATAACTGGAATGTCGTCCGGGCCCTTTTTGCCTGACGCGGCCCATGTTATATTGGCGTCTCAAAAGTAAACAAACTGATAAGTGAATCGTGATACTAATCGTGTATGTTACCCTGTTAGCTCAAACACTTGGCAATATTACCACACTCTTGGTTAGCGTACTGGGACAATTCTTATGTTTATTCACCCTTATTGCTCCTCCACTTCAACTATCACTTAGAGACCGACTATTTTATTACTTTTATGGTCAAGTGTTCCAAGAAAACAAAGCCGGAGTTTGAAGCCCGTTCGTATCAATCTTCGGCAAACAAAAAAACTGCGTGACGACAAATATATAAACGGCTGCGAACGATACGGCTATGGGCAGAGCCATAATTTATACTCTCCAGTTCTAGTCTTATGACAGTTCGGTTTCTAGTTACGACATTGCAAACAATCAAAATCCCTCATTTGACCTCCTCACAGTGCGTGATGACAAAAAAGACCGTTTCAACAATATCAACAACGCAACACTGCAATCCTATGGCACTTTGATGCAGCAGTACACGCATTTTCTTTCAGTTTAAAGTGTTTATGAAACCAAATTTTGCATCTCTATTATATTGCAGAATAATAAAGTTCATTCTTTTCTGATTATCAAGAGTATATTTATTTTTCAGTTCCGCCTTCGGAAAGGTCTCTTTTTCGCCATTCCAATGGACTACTTTATGCTAAAAACTGTCCCATTTGCCGCGCGGCCAAATGAGCTGCGTGACGTCACTGTGAGGACTCGTACGCTGGAGTTACATAATACAACATGGCAGAATCAGCGAGAAAGTTTCATAGAAAGCTAAAAATAAGCGAGGAGGTGGAAGATATTGTGTGGCTGGCGGCCTTGGTTTTATTCCCGTATTTAACTTTATCCTACGCCAAAACACAATGGACATTGAAGTTGAGAAAAGCAATAGCAAATGTCCACATTTTTTATATACCCATTCACAGATATAACACAACTACAAAAAGTACAAGAAATGACTCACCAAGAACTCGACGATAACTTTAATACTCCTGTACTTTTATGCTGAAGCTAGAACAGTGAATGGCAAAGAATACAATATAGGGTTTCTCTTGTTTCCTGTAGAGGATCCTGAATGTTCGTGAATGAAAAACGGACAATAAAACTTGCAAAGAACCCAGACGCGGCGCCACATGGCATATGTGAGTTGAGTTTGTTGGTATCTCGCCCTTGGTTCGAGGGCTTTTCTCCGGGTTAGCCGGTTTTCCTCCCTCCGCAAAAACCAACACGCTAAATTCTAATTCGATCTGTGGATCAGCCGGGACCTGGCTTTGATCAGCCCCCATGGTTGTTTCAGGTCTCGTTAGAAATTCAGAGAGAATTTCGAAAGCCGTATAGTCGAACTGAGGCTCGACAAAAGCTACGCAACTCATTGCCATCAGAGCAGCAGTTAAACACTGTTCCTTAGGATAATTAAAATATCCTTCTTCAGACCACAGAATAAATAGCCAGTGTCAACGATGCAGTTGTTGTAGAAAATAGTCGGGAACCTCAACTCACGAAACTCAGTCTCAGATGCCGCTATTAAAATTTCGCTACAAACACTTTCTCTCTGAATGTTTTTCCATCAGGCATTTTCAACACTAACACAATGTGCAGATTAACTTCTCCTGTGCTGACCATACATTGTAAAAAGAAAGCACTTTGTGTTTCCTGCAACAGTTTTGATCAGTTGACAATTTTACAGCCCGTTTGCGGCCTGCAGTCTTGCAATTTTCTGTCTTCCACTTTTATCAATCGACATGTTCTTTTTATAGCAGGTTATTTCATCCAATAAGAAACGAGCTTTCAGATCGTCAATGTCAAGCTGTCAGAATTGAACCAATCAACGACGAGAAATGTTGTAAACAAGTCGAGTACAGTAAAATGGAGTTTTCGCTGTAAGTCAGTTTGCTTAGTTAGATTTTTATGGGTTCTTAAAATTAGATAGCTTACTTTCCTTCGTCTAGATTGAAGATTGTATTATAAAACAAATAAAAGATGGTGGTTCTTTGTTCTATAACAAAATAATGTATTTTCGAGGTCTTGAAATGCTGCTAAATGCACTCGCGTTCTGCTCGTGCATCCGCAGTTTTTCAAGACCTCAAGCGTGCAATATTTTTTTTATAGAACAAGGAGAACCATCTTTTATTTATTAAGGATTGTGTTGCGTTCTACTGCATGTATTTCATTTTTTGTATTGAATTGTATTGTGCTTTATTCTATTGTATTTTTTTTGGTAAAAATGCGTGTCGTTCTACATGATCATATGAAGGGATTGTCGCTTGCAGTGACGTAATTGTAATGGCGGATTCGGTTCCAGGCCCCGGACAGTTTTTAGCATAAAGTAGTCATTTGAATGGCGAAAAAGAGACCTTTCCGAAGGCGGAACTGAAAAATAAATATACTTTTGATAATCAGAACAGATTGAACTTTATTATTCTGCAATAAAATAAAGATGCAAAATTTGGTTTCATAAACACTTTAAGTGGATTATTGCCTTTATTTACTTCTATTTTACCAAAGACTTCACTCCTCCGACCGTACTCGCTTCACATAATTTACTCACGGCGGACAAAATATTCGCCGTCAGCCATGTCACATGACATGGCGGCCACGTGTAGAATATGCAATGTGATTGATTGACGGCGCGCGAAAGCTCGACACAGAAAATAATAAAAATAAAAATAACAAGAGGCCCTGAGTGGCCTTAACTCGGACCATCTATAGCATGTACTGCATGGAGTTCTAGCATACTTTTGTGTCATACTTGGTATGTGCTAGGGTAGCCAGAGAATTGGTTCACTACTGATGCTCTTGTCTGTCAAATATCAATGTGCAAATGCCCCACATATTCCAGGGGGGGGGGGGGGGGGGTGATAGAGCCATAATACACACACAACACACATACATACATGATGTACATGTACATTTCAGCTACAATTTCCTTCAATTCTGTAGTTTAATATTACTTTCTTTTCAATATTATTGTTCCTTGAGGGTATGTTGGTATGTTGGTATGTTGGTATGTTGATTGATGTGCAATGGTTATTTGAGTAGTCTGCAAGATATTGAATCACTCAAATTTGATTCATTGTAATCGTATCAGGTGCAGTACGACTACGAGAAATCAAGCAATTTAGAACAACAAATTAAATTCCACATAATGTTGCTATTCATTGTGAATAGCCAGAGAATGTCGTTCTACAAGTGAAATAAAGTCATACATTTGTAATTCTCAATAACAAACCAGTGGAGACGGCTGAAATTCAGGCTAAATTCTCAATACAATATTTTCGATTGGGGTCATAAACTATAGACCACCATTTTAAAGTATTAGTGAGCTGCCACTGTGTTATAGTGCTCATTTTCTACATCTTGAAGGAGACTGAAACATATAATGGCAGGCCACAAAGAAACATGCAATGTCCACTCATTTTTTTCTGTCATTGGGGTCACAGCAAGATTAATTTTCATTCCTAAATAATTCTTAAAAGTACTCGTACTCCTGATGATGACCGAGTGAAAGTGATGATGCTCACTCCAAGAACTGAGATCTAGAAATCGGGCCATTTACTACTATATATATTTGATGCCTGATTACTAACAACAACAGCAATTAGTACATTTATTTTTTCATAAGATGATGGAAATGTATGAGTAATAAGGCAAATAACAAATACAATGATGAGAAGGTAGGTCCTTAAGGTAACCTAATTAGGGTTATCTTAAGCCAGGACCACCTCAGATGGAAAACACTGAAACAAGATCTAGCTTGCATGGATATATAATGGTACCAAGAAAGGGGAAGGGAAAGAAATAGTGCCACTTGCATGTAAGGATACTCTCTCAGTTCTGGACCAAATTTAGTTTATTTTATAAACTTGCAATAATGATAAATACACTACTCTATACATAATATCATTATGTCAGTTCTAAAAAAAACATTAAATACACTGTAGAATTCCTGAACCCAGAGATATAATAATCAAATACAAAGAGATACAGGCCAGATGTAAATAGACCTGAGAAATAGAACAAAATAAAAAGTATATAATTGTGTTAGGTGGTAACTGTCCCTTGGTCTTGTGTTTAGGAAAGACTGGTTTTTACCAGTGTCAATAACACGCCACAGATAAATATGTGATTTCCACATCAGAGTCATTTATCGTTCGTTTGAAAAAAGTCTTCATTTCGGATTACTTACCCAGTTTATACTCACTTACTGCATGCTAGATTTTTGTTCCCGAATTTATAAACATTTGAATACATGTGCATATAATATTTTAAAAGGCCCCTGTCAGTCAGACCTGAGAAATCGAGTCATTTCTACTATACTTTCGAGAGGTTAATAACAATAAATAACAACACAACGACAGTCAATTGGTATAAAAGTTATCATGTTCAGATTAGCAGCTACTTACATTTACAAGCTGTTAATTGTCTTTATAGTCAGTGTTGATTGCAAATCAGACTGTAACGAGTGTATCTTAAAGCATGTCGCATAATGTGTGACAAAGAAAAAATAACCGTGCAAATTTTGTTGCACCAAACAAAAAAGAACGGCTTGCATTTTAAGACTCGGTGCTGCCACAGGCAGCCCGAGTAATTAGTCTATTGTTCAACGGGTTTATACGAGAGTTTCACCCCTATGAAGAACAAAGAAAACCGTGTCAAGCCCGGGGTGTCAAGTGTGATATAATCATTGTTTTGAACCCGATAATTAACCGTACTACCGTACTTCATGGTCCCTTTCTTTAGTAGTGGGTTGCCGGTCAGGTGATTGTAAACTCTCGTCATTAATTAGCACAGAAAATGTATTCTGATGAATAGGGATCGGGTTGTCATGTAAGAAAGATGGCTCTTGAACAAACTGATAAGCTTCAGTAGGTTGGGTAGTCTCGGAACACTGGAGACCTTGGTCGGAGTTCATTGTCTTCTTTTTTGTATTCTTGATTTTTTTTAAAAGTTTGAAAGTCGGATCACAGCTTTATTATATCCGCTTTCAACTCGCCATTTTCAACTTCTAGGTCAATAATATATTCATGATGACAGCATCTTGATTTCGGTCTTCTATATATTATCTTGCTGCACTAATTTGTATTCCAAATGACTGAGTTTTGGTTTCTTGATTCGTGTTTTGATGTGACGTGAAGAATCTAAAGAATTCCGTCTCTTCCGGTTTGAGTTGACTCATGTGTATGTTGCTTTTGGAGTTTCAAGGATATGTTGATCCAAAACTACAGGCTCTTGGGGTTTTTCATTGACTTGTGAACTTGCAGGCTCTGTAATTTGTTTTGTTTTCTTAGTATAACATAAAGTGTTGAACATGTTCATGTTCTCAAGTATGTCGCGCGTGACCTCTGTTTCTTCCGTTCATTAAGTTCTCTACTTTCATCTGTAATCTGGGAAACTCAATCGTTGCCCATGCCTTGGCACATAACTATTCCTGTAGACGTGGATCAGTGATTATAAGTAAAATACTTCGACAGCTTGTACCGTTTCTGCTAGGTCAATATCCTCGCTGAAACGAAATAACTTGATCTCAATACTCTCTGATCCAACTTACGGTAAATTTAAATCTCTGACAGTTTTTAAGAGACTCATAATATTGGTGTTGAAGTGCCTTCAAATGCGGCAACATAATGTCTTTTTTTGACATAATAGCTAAAAAAAACCTAACTGACTAAAAAATACTGAACCCCGACCCTGACTGCACCCAAATTATACTCAAATCCTGACCCTGATCTGCCCAAATCAGGTCAAAACCCTGACCCTACCTGCCCAAACCGAGCTCAAAACCCTGACCCATCCGGGCGGCACATACATAATACGTCACAAACAGGAGTACCCCCCCCTCCCCCCCCCCACCCGGGGCCTTCACCCAAAATAAGATGTTCTTCTCGGATGTTTTAAATGCAGCACAGGGAGCCGATGGCTTATAGATCAGTTCCAATATCTATTTCTTCGAATTTTAGCTTTCCGGATCCTGGCTTCAGGTCGTCGTACGTGTCGTATATAACTGAAATCACTGGCCATCTGAGTAAAAAACGCGGTCCTTCGGCTCCGACAATAACGCCAGTTGAAATATCCTGAGCCTGTACGTGTTGGAAGGCTTTCGCACGAGTGAACTGAGTTAAGGAAATTAATCAATTCTACGATAGCGTTATATATTTATAGTTCTTTCCTTTCTAGGCTTGTGCATGCAAGAACGTGTAGTCGAAAGAAAGGAGCTAGGTTGTCCCTGCCAAAATGCTGGTTTGAAATGTTGAAGTACTGTTTGTCACGACCTTGAGGTCGAGTCGAAATGTGGTATGGAGACGCACGGCCAATGCAATATGAAAATTTGAAATCAAATTTGAGGAATCGAATCCGTATAATGTTATTGTTTGTTAGCCTGAATTTCAGCCGGTTTGTGTTATTTTAAAAGCCCCTTGCTCGCGGGTCCTCCGCCATCTTGCTTTAATGTATTAAATTATGTAAATACATTAACCTGGCGATTGTTGCGTGACCAGCACAGTGCAATCTGATTGGTGTGAATTTGAACTTTAACGCATGCGCAGAAAGCTTGCTGCACAGAATAAAAATAACGACTTGCATTTTAAGACTCGGTGCTCGAGTAACAAGCTCATATATCAGGATGATTTCAAGTAACACTGAGTTATTACTCTCTCACCAATCGCCCCTTGAATTTAAATATCGTGACCAGATAACACAATGTCTGCCCTTGCGGTCTACATGCTAATTCGCTTCAAGACCAAACTTCTAGAATTAAAGACAAATGTTTACTCGTCCTGACTCCAGATAAAACGCAACATTCCTGTAAAGTGATAGTGCATTTATCCAATTTGCGTCTCTCCTGTATACTTGCTGCCAAACCATTCTGGAACTCGAGTTACAGAATGGTTTGGCAGCAAGTATACAGGAATACAGGAGAGAGACGTAAATTGGATAGATGCAGTATCAGCTTACAGGCCTAGGAAGGTTGCGTTTTATCTGGATTTGACAAGTAAACACTTCGTGTAATTCTAGAAGTTTGGTCGTGAAGGGAATTATCATGCAGACCGCAAGGGCAAACATTGTGTTATCTGGTCACGATATTTAAATTTAAGGGGCGATTGGTGAGAGAGTAATAACTCAGTGTTCCTTGAGATCATTCCGATATATGAACTTGTTCAATTTAAATTAAATACTACGTTTAAATAAATAATATTCGGCCGTGTCGCCGTTGGATGTTCGACTCTACTGACACAGTACTGAGTCGGATAGCGAGTTATTAAGTCGGCTTAATTTACCGGACAGCATAGATGCAAGCTCTAGCTATATTTTTCCGTTCTTTACTTTGTAGTTTAAATATGAAGAACAACCACTGAATGATTGTAACGATATCTGAGCTGCAATGTTACTTCCGGTCATGTGACGTCATCTTTGATCTTGACCATGCGTTCGCTTTTTTTGTACTTGGAGCGGGGAACGTACGTGCAGTAAACTACAGAGCCAGAACCAGAGTTGTCCCTCTTTAGTCTCCCTGAGACCACGATACATGGTGTCAGAATCGTAACACACGCCTAAGGAACAGATTTACTCTTCATTGATAACTCTTGGGTGGAAATTAAGAGCAAAAGTGTGTTGTTTTGTGAGTTTTTGTTTCAGGAATCATGCCGAGCGATCCACCAGTGTCTTCCAGCTCGACAGGCTCGTCTCAGCCAACACAAGCTCAAGCAATTCCTGCTCAGTGTATACAGTCCATCATTCCGTTGCCGTCGAAGTTAGAGTTAAAAGGAAACTTGGCAGTCAACTGGAAAAGGTTCAAGCGTTTATGGAACAACTACGAAATCGCCTCGAGGCTTCGAGACCAAAACAACGAGCTCCGAACAGCAACCTTGCTGACTTGTATCGGCCCCGATGTGTTGGAAATCTACGATGGTCTGCCCTTCCAGAGCGAGGAGGAAAAGACAGACATCAAAAGGGTGATGGAGCTGCTAGAGGTCTACTGCGTGGGAGAGACGAACGAAACCTACGAGAGGTATATGTTTAATAGGAAGGATCAAGAATCTGGTGAGTCGTTCGATTCTTATCTCACAACCCTACGGTCACTAGCCAAAACATGCAACTTTGGAGAGCTCAAGGATAGCATGATCCGTGATAGAATTGTTGTGGGAATTAGAGATAACAGCACTCGCAAAAAACTGCTCACTGAGAACAAACTTACACTGAATAAATGCATTGATATTTGTCGCGCGCATGAAACCACATCAAAGCAATTAAAGGAAATGACCCAGAACGAAGAGATCAGCGCGATGACCACAGGCAGCCCGCATCGACAAAATGTCCAAAGCCAATCTCCCGCACCGATTAAATGTAAATTTTGCCACAAGACCCATCCCAGAAAAAAGGAGCTATGTCCAGCATGGCAGCAACAATGCAATGACTGTGGTAAAAATAACCATTTCGCTGGCTCGCCAGTGTGTCAAAGTGCTAACAAACAGCAAAAGAAAAAGCCAGTGCATAGTATAGAGAGCGTTCAAGAGTCAGATGATAGTGATGATTATCTATTCAGTGTGGAATCTGTGGGCTCATTGAGTGCTAAGAATTGTCGCAAAAAGATCTTTGCAAACATGCGTGTGAGAGATGAGACAGTAAAATTCCAACTTGATTGCGGCGCAACAGTCAATATTCTCCCAGTAGATCCGCACCAGAAAGTGTTCAATGACCCAAAGCTCACCCAACTGCAGAAAACCGATACCACCCTCGTAATGTTTAACAAATCAGAGCTGAACACCCTAGGATCCGTGAAAGTTAAGACTCGGAATCCTAAGAACGATCAAGTCCTTTTGGCGGAATATGTCGTTGTTGCTGAGGGGCACATGGCAATACTAGGCGCGCAGGCTATCCAACAGTTTCATCTCATAACTGTAACTCTGACAATATCATGTCTGTGACCGACACGACTTTAGCACAGTCTGATATAGTCAGCGAGTTCAAAGATGTGTTCACGGGAGAAGGGAAATTAGACGAAAAGCTCCAGCTCGAAATTGACAAATCGGTAACCCCTGTCGCGCTTCCCGTGAGGAAAGTCCCGTTTGCAGTAAAAGAGCCCCTGAAAATTGAGATAGATCGGCTAGTAGATAAAGGAGTCTTGGTACCAGTCGAGGTCCCCACTGACTGGATATCGTCGATGGTTCTAGTGAAAAAAAGCAACGGTAAAATACGGCTGTGTATTGACCCCAAGCCCTTAAACAAAGCGCTGAAGAGAAACCACTACCCTTTACCGGTGATCGACGATCTGCTAGCACAACTGACGAAGGCTAAAGTATTCAGCGTGGTTGATGCAAAGAACGGGTTTTGGCACGTCCAGCTCGAGGAGGAGAGCAGCTACCTCACCACATTCGGTACCCCGTGGGGCAGATACAGGTGGACCCGCATGCCGTTTGGAATCTCACCCGCCCAAGAGGAGTTCCAGAGAAGGCTCGAACACGCCTTAGAGGGTCTAGATGGAGTGATGCCAATCTTTGATGACATCCTCGTTTTCGGTGTAGGCGAGACGCACGCCGAGGCCCTGACAAACCATGACGCAAAGCTAAGGGAGCTGTTGGAGCGTTGCCGCGCTAAGGGCATCAAGATAAACAAAGAGAAGCTAAAGCTCCGCCGCCAAGAAGTGAAGTTCATGGGTCACGTGATATCTGAGGAAGGTCTGAAACCTGATCCAGCCAAACAGCAGGGCATCAAGGAGATGCCAACTCCTGAAAGCAAACAAGATGTAAAGAGACTACTGGGAATGGTAAACTACCTGCAGCGTTTCGCACCCAACCTGTCCGAGGCCACCGCCCCAATGAGAGACCTTCTGAAGGAGGAGAATCAGTTCCGCTGGGAGGAAGAAGTGCAAGGACGGAGTTTCGAAGCAGTCAAGACGATAATCTCGGAAGCCCCAGTCCTAAAATTCTTTGACCCCAAAGACAACGTCGAACTCCAGTGTGACGCGTCCGAGAGAGGCCTGGGAGCCTGCCTAATGCAAAACGGGCAACCAGTAGCCTACACTTCACGATCAATGACAGAAACAGAGACCAACTACGCTCAAATAGAAAAAGAGATGCTGGCGATCGTGTTTGGGGTAGAGCTCTTCGAGCAATGCGTGTATGGTCGACCAGTCCATGTACAAACAGACCATAAACCACTTGAGAGTATTTACAAGAAGAGCCTGATTAGCACACCAAAGCGACTCCAACGTATGCTGCTGAGACTGCAGAAATTTGACCTGAAAGTCACATACAAGAAAGGATCAGAAATGGTCTTAGCAGACACTCTTAGTAGAGCGTTCCCAATGCGCAACAGTGCCAGCAGAGCAGAAACAGAAGACGTAGTCTATCTGGAAGAATTGAGAGGAGATACGGAGAGAGATACAGAGAGTATCAATATGATACAATACCTTCCCGTTACTGAAGAAACTCAAGCTGCGATCCAGAAGGCCACAGAAATCGATGCCGTTTTAAGAGAGCTTAAAACAACCATCAGGAAGGGTTGGCCAGCGTCAAAGGAAGACATTGCAGTTAGCATCAAGGATTATTTCCCCTTTAGAGATGAGCTCTTACTGCAAAACGGGCTAGTTTTCAAAGGTGAGAGGCTAGTCATCCCAGCAGGTATAAGAGATGACATGCTAGTGAAGATACACGCAAGTCACATAGGCATCCAAGGGTGTTTGCGCAGAGCAAGAGAAGTTCTCTACTGGCCTGGTATGAATAGATGTTGAAGAATATGTTGCCAAGTGTGAAGTCTGCAATAGCCACCCAGCAGAGCAAGGCAAAGAGCCACTGATCTGTCACGAAATCTCGTCGAGACCTTGGGAGAAGGTAGGAATTGATATGTTTGAACTCGAGGGTAAATAATTTGTTGTTACAGTTGACTACTACTCAAGCTTCTTCGAGATCGACAAATTGAACACGAAGACCGCAAAGGAAGTTATACGGAAGGTTAAGGCTCACTTGGCCAGGCACGGCATTCCAGACCAAGTGATCTCAGACAATGGGCAACCATTCGCATCAGCGGACTTCCAAGACTTCGCCAGTTTGTACGTTTTGAGCACTTGACAAGCTCCCCAACCTACGCACAGTCCAATGGAAAGGTAGAAAACGCTGTCAAGACAGCAAAGAGGCTGATGAGGAAGGCCCTCGTGACAAAGAGTGATCCACAATTGGCTCTACTAGACTGGAGAAACACTCCTACCGAAACACTAAACACATCTGCAGTGGAGAGAATCTTCGGCAGAAGAACAAAGACATTGCTACCGACATCTAACCGACTCCTGAAGCCGAAAATACCAGAAGATGTAGAGCAGAAACTTAAACTACAGAAGGCAAAGCAAAGCATCAACTACAACAAAGGTGCAAAAGAGCTAGAAGAGCTTCGTCCAGGAGACATTGTACGTTTACAACCGCAGAGGTCTGTAGGAAAGGGTAAAGAGTGGCTACAGGCTAGAGTAGAGGGAAAGGTGGACATTAGGTCCTACCAAGTGCGAACAGAGGACGGCAGAGTGTACAGGCGAAACAGAAGGCACTTACGGCGTACACTCGAGGTCATGCACCCCCGTGAGGAATTAGAGCTACCACAGCCTCGTAGGGCACCATCACCCTCAGCTAGCGCAAACCTGAGTGACATACCACCACCGCAACCCACTTCCCCATCCCAAGTTGCGAGCAACGAGCAACAGCACATGCCACCTACGGGAGACACCACAGAGAAGCCGAGCAAACAAACGCCAGCTTCACCCAAAGAGAGCAAGCCGGATTCACCTGTGACGACTACACGTAGTGGAAGGGTTGTAAGACCTCCAGTACGCTTTCAGTGATAGAACTAACGGACATGACTCGATTGATTATTCATTTAAATAGGACAGTGACATTTAGTTCCATTTTAGTTGTTTTATGAGTTCCGTTAAAGAAGGGAAGATGTAACGATATCTGAGCTGTAATGTTACTTCCGGTCATGTGACGTAATCTTTGATCTTGACCATGCGTTCGCTTTTTTTGTACTTGGAGCGGGGAACGTACGTGCAGTAAACTACAGAGCCAGAACCAGAGTTGTCCCTCTTTAGTCTCCCTGAGACTACGATACAATGATGATGACTCATTCACTTCGACCGGAGCTGAATGCGTGCTGATGCATGCATAGTTCACTTGGCTTCTTGAATAAAAAAAACTAAACTGTCCTGTGTTGCTTAGTATGAAGAACTTTTTAGTTTGACTGCATATAATCATTGAAAAATTACATCGGTTGCAATATAGCCACATCTGTTTATTTTAAATAATGCATTGAAGAACTGGCAAAAATTACAACTGTTTTTAACGGCACTTATTAAGAAAAGATTAAATATTCAAAAACTAGTCTTGCTTCGTTATTTTTATCAGCGAAGCTAACCAACAGTTTTAATTCTAGACTAAATTACGTTGTTGAGCGTGGTTGTTTAAAAGATTTAAACATCGCAAAACATTCCGGATTTTTTACCAACCTCCTACGTATTATTTATTATTCAACGTTTTTACTTTGTAATACTACTTAACAATTATTCACTGAAGTCGAAGTGACTATTGGTGAATATTTACCGAGACGAAGTCGAGGTAAATATTCACCAATAGTCACTTCGACTTCAGTGAATAATTGTTTTAGTATAATTTCATCAGTGAATATCAGAGAAATTAAAACTAGACAATATAATAATAGTCTGACTTCCGACCCTTTTATAAGTTTTACAAGCGCGCGTGACAAGATAGTTTTGTGACAACATTTGCATAATCACGTGCCACTACGTACGGTTCATTGCACAAACCGACTCGACACGAGCTAGACTGGCAGGAACTACAAGTACAAGAATGGATTTTCTAAAAGAATAGAAATACCAAAAAACAGTCCAAATGCACACTAGAATTCAAGTTGAAGCAACAATCTTCACTTTTGAGACCTCGTACCGTGTTACAAAGAGAAGAAATGCAGCAAAATGAGTAGAAATGGACAAAACTGAAAATCTGCCACGGCGAGTGAAAATTTATCGAAAGGAACCGCTTTCATGAATTCACTTCAAAGGACAAATTTCCTGGAAACTACGAACTACAGAATCAAAGACAATGGTAAATCAAGAGGCAAATGATTTCGGTATGAGATAAAGCTTGAAAACACACGGAGAGCTAGAGCGGCGAGAGAAGAGCATAACACAAACAGCAACTGGCTCCCTGAATGAAACTAGAACTTGTTGTTTTTCTATCAAGAACCACGAAAAAAATAACTCAAGTAAGTACACTCTTTTTGAGACGAACCGTTCTCAAATTTGTAGGAAAAGGTCTCGTTGTGTTATTTATTGCTCTAAGTAGACGTTATTTCCTTGTGAAAGTTTTGGATTCATGAAGACACGAACGGCACCAACAAAACCTGGATCGGACCGGATCGGATCGGAACGGATCACATTTACGGTTGAATTATATTTTTCCCGCCACAACAATTACGACCCGTTTCGTTTATATATCACGTTTTTTTTTTGCTTTGACAGCTAAGTATAAAATACATATGTTTATCTTTTATTTTGCCCTTTGACAGTCATTTCCTCCGGCATTTCCCCCGAATTTCAAGTGAAACCTTTCGTGGTGCGAGTCAGTAGTTCAATTCTATGAAGCTTAGTCCGGCGTGTCGATTTCATTGACACAAAAATGCGACCTAAACATTTTTCGAAGGCTATGAAAGGACTCCAAACAGTTTAATTGTTCCACAAAAAAAAGAGAAAATCATGGATAATACACAATATTGTCTTCCCTGAACTGGTTCCCTTTTTGTTTGGCCGTTTCCTAGCCCTGCTAAACTCGAGTACTCGTTTGAATACAACCTCCGCGCTTTTGCTGTCTAGACAAGTCGCGCTGTTAACACTCGTGGATCGATTCCCCTAATGTGGAGAAAAAATAAACATTTAGAAAGTTAAACTGTACCTCACATTGTAAAAAATCCTGTCAAATTATCATCGAAGCTTTAAATGTATGCGAATGTCTGCTGGTACACTGATCCGTTTCGCCATGTCCATGATACACTTTAATTGATTTATGGCCGGGTTTCGTTTATGCATCTTCACGATCAAGTTCAAGTTCAAGTTCAATTTTATTACACACTTGTTTATAGGTTTTACATTTTTGACAAAATAGATTTAAAACAAATTAATGATATACATACAGAATAAATAGAGAGATACTTGTAGAGGGTGTACGGTTGCCAAAGTAGCATTAAGCTTCCGAGTTGGCCACCGTTTACATTTGAGTAAATAAACTGAATAACTGAGCATGTTGTGTTATAAGTATTGTATATATAATGCGTACGTCGTCAATTAAATGAACTTGGAAAGGGGAAAAAAAAAGGGGGGGGGGGGGGGGGGAGAGAGAGAAAACAAAGGCAAAAACAGTAAAAAGATTATGTTTAAGTTAGTTCTATAATTCAATGGAGTTCTAGAAATCCTAGATTTGATTCACCATTAAATTAGCTTTATAATACTTTTTTAAATTATTTGTTGTTACTAATGCTTTCATACTACCAGGTATGGTTTCCCATAGAACAGAAGCTGAATACTTAAATGTAAATTTACCAGAATTAGTTCTGATTTTTGGCCGATAAAAGTTGTGTCTAGCTGCATGTCTAGTGTTATAGCTATGGACATTAATTACAGGTAATAGAAAATTGTGGAATAAGGAGGGAACACTAGTTAGGTTATTATATAGTTTATATGTTAATGTGCAAATTTTAAACTTGACAATATTCTCAAGTTTTAGAATATCGAGAAGTTGATAGTAGGAAAGGGCAGATTCTCTATTATTGGCAAAGAAGATACTGCGAATACAATTGTTTTGTTTAGTGTTTAATTTTGTTAAGTTACTTGGATAAGTATTTCCCCAGCTTATTGATCCATAGTTTAAGTACGGAAAGACAAGAGTATAGTAGAGTTGTTTTAACATTTGAATATTTAGATGGTTACGTAGTTTATAAAAGATACCTAAGTTCTTAGCTATTTTATTATTTATATGAGTTATTTGGTTTTTCCAATTTAAGTGCTCATCAATATATATTCCTAGGTATTTGATACAGTTTTTCTGTTCAATGTTTAAGATGTTCATGTTTGGTATAGGTTGCTTCCTTGAAGAGCGAATCAACATAAAATTTGTCTTTTTCATATTGATAGAAAGTTTGTTTGCATTACAGTAATTAATAACATTTTGGAGTTCATTATTCATAACTCTTTCAATTTCTTTGGGATCTTTACTAGTATAAAAAATATTTGCATCATCAGCAAATAGACGAAAAGAAAGTTTTGTGGATGAGTTTGGTAAGTCATTTATGTATAGTAAGAATAATAATGGTCCTAGGGTAGATCCTTGAGGATCGAACCACTTCTTTTGTCGGTCGGTGATCTAGGTGATGGGACATAACAATCTCCACGACAGTATGCGAGTACACTTAAACCCTAAAGCCTGACTCGAAATCCCGACTTTAAACCTTGACTGGAAGGATAGGTAAACCCTCGAGCAAATTAAACGGCCCTGTGATTTTTTGGTGATAAATCATAATATATGTGATCCGATCACAGGCAGCCCAAGCTCAAGTTACGAAAATATAAGGGTTTGTATGGGAGCGTAGCGAAGTCCGTTTACAAGCCAGAAATACTGTAAAAATATTTGAATAAAATGACTTACCTTGTCACTGTGATGTCTTCTGTCGTGTTTCTCTCCTTGTTGGGTGGTTTTAAGCTGATTTCAGCCGGGATTTTTTTTCTGAGTCTCTTCTCTCTTAAAAGAGTAGAAGGCTGCACACTCGATTTGAGAACGCTCGACATCCAGAGCGATAAATCCCACTTCAAAAGCATTCAGAGTTCACAAAACCTCTACCAATTCCCGGCCCAAAGGTTGTTCCTTCCATAGAATGCCACTGTTAATCCATTCCTGTATTATCAAGCACACACGACGACATTTTCTTTCTCGAAGTCCGTCCATTTGAACTCCTAACCGCCGTCAGCACACTTACTCCCATACACTGATAAAAGTTCGTTGAAAAGCTGGCTGAGCAGCCTAGCCTTCCCAGCAAAGGTTACCTTTCACGGGTGGGGGAGGTCAAATTTCGATCATCAAAACTACCTACTGGCCAGAGTGCCCTTGTATGAATTTGACTCGCGGCTATTGTCTCGGTTAGCCAATCCAAACGACACCGGATCTATTTTCCTTGAGTTGTGATCTGTCACTCGACTACATGTGCGTATGAATCCAAACGATATTTGGAATTTATACAGTATGGAGTTTTAGTTCGAATGCCCGTTTGCTCTAAAACGAAATTCAATAAATCGTCAAAATATTCTTACATGTCTCTTGTGTATTTCTTTCAGTTTCTGTGAAGCTTCAAGTTCGTTCGATATTGTCTTATTGAGGAGTTACAGTAATTTGCCTTCCCTCAGTATAATTATTGGGAAGGTCGGCAAACTGTACGCCGATCAGATGCAGAAAATTAAGAAAATCGCCTCGAATTCGCATAAAAATCCCGTAGTTCTTACTTTTGAAATATAAGAGCCTTTTATGTTTATATCTGTAAAAACGGCTTGTCGCCCAAAGTTCACGGGCTCAGAGCTCATACATATATACCTTAATTTGAAAACAGTATTTCAACAAACGGTTCTATGGTAAAGTGGTCTAGATGATGCGCTTTTGATCCGAACGACTGGAGTTCGAGTCCGGCTACATCATGCACTGAATTTTTTTTTTTACTTCTTTTTCTCCTTTCTCAGTTCTATTTAATCTTTACCTCTATTTTAAGCTATTAGAGCCGCTTTCTACACTACCAGGAGCCCATTACCCTGACACTACTATAAAATCGAGGTCGTGACGTACGTGACCGTGTTTGGGTTGAGAGCCAATACACAACGTTTTATTTATTTTTTAGTGTAGAAAGCGGCTCTAATAGCTTAAAATAGAGGTAAAGATTAAATAGAACTGAGAAAGGAGAAAAAGAAGCTAACCGAGACAATAGCCGCGAGTCAAATTCATACAAGGGCACTCTGGCCAGTAGGTAGTTTTGATGATCGAAATTTGACCTCCCCCACCCGTGAAAGGTAACCTTTGCTGGGAAGGCTAGGCTGCTCAGCCAGCTTTTCAACGAACTTTTATCAGTGTATGGGAGTAAGTGTGCTGACGGCGGTTAGGAGTTCAAATGGACGGACTTCGAGAAAGAAAATGTCGTCGTGTGTGCTTGATAATACAGGAATGGATTAACAGTGGCATTCTATGGAAGGAACAACCTTTGGGCCGGGAATTGGTAGAGGATATCGGTGTTCTTGTCTGTGATGCAAACAAAGACTGGTTTGACTTGGAATGCACAACTGAAAAAGAAAATCTAAAATCTTTAGGACGCCAAGTGTGTAATGCTCCAAAATGCGAACAACTAAGAAATCATCTCTCCACTAAAAAAAAGAATTTTAGAAAATTATGTAGGAGAAAAAAGCATGAAAATCTTAGAAAAAGAATAATGGAGATCGATTATAAAAACCCGAAAACAGCTTGGAAACAAATACACAAATTGTTTAACATAAAAAAGAAACAGCAAAAACAATCGTGTCCAATAGAACCTCGAGAATTTTATGAATATTTCAAGGAGTTGAACAAACCCAATAACGAATCGAGTTGTCTAGATAATCCCCAACAAGATAGCCGCGAGAATACTACCAGCAGGGAAAGTGAACTGTTAGACTTTGAAATTACTGACGAAGAAATCGAAAATGCTATCAATAAATTAAAATACAATAAATCACCGGGCAAAGATAATATCCTAAACGAAGTAATAAAAAACGGTAAAAAGCAACTAAAACCACTACTGAAATCGCTTTTTAATATTATTCTATCATCAGGGGAATACCCTCGAGATTGGTGTGCCGGCTTTATTGTTCCAATTTACAAAAAAGGCGATAAGCCTGTTATCCACCGCCTCCCGGTTAGCTCAGTGGTTAAGCTCCGGTCTGTCGTGCGGGAGGTCACGGGTTCAAACCCCGGCCGGACCAACACTCAAGGTCTTAAAATAACTGAGGAGAAGGTGCTGCCTTTGTGAAACAACTGCAAATGGTTAGACCTTCACGTCTTCTCGGATAAGGACGTAAAATCGTAGGTCCACTGACGGAGGCAGCCTAGAAGGGACCTCGAGTCCTATTGTTTGTACTCCTGTGATCAGGCTCTGATCCAAATGTCTCAAAATCAAAATCAAAAAAAAATCCTCACTCGGCAAACTTTTCACCTCTATACTTAATAATAGGCTGTATGATTACCTAGTCGACAAAGGAATACTTAAAGAAGTACAAGGAGGATTTAGGAAAAACCTTGGAACAGCGGATAGTATTTTCATCCTAAAAACTTTCATAGACAAATACGTTAAGACTAAGCCACCAAAAAAAAAAAAATTCTTATTTAGCTGTTTTGTAGACTTTAAAAAAGCATTCGACAGCGTGCCAAGAGACAAATTACTTACGAAGTTAAAAAGGGCCGGAATAGGAGGGAAAGTATATTCTATCATAAAATCAATGTACTCAAATGACTCCTCAGCAGTGAAAATTGGCGATACGATATCAGAGGAATTTAGATGTTATAAAGGGGTCAGGCAGGGGTGTATGCTAAGTCCAACGCTATTCAACCTATTCCTTAGTGACCTGCCTGAATTTCTTAATCAGGGCAATGTGGCAGAACCAGTCGAAATCCAAAATAAAACAATAAGTTGCCTTATATATGCAGATGACTTGGTTGTACTATCAAAGACCGCTGAAGGTCTACAGAAATATCTACATAAAATCAAGGAATATTGCAACCAATTCAATTTAGAAGTAAATACCGAAAAAAACAAAAACCATGGTCTTCAATAATACAGGAAAGAGAATGAACAACTATGTTTTTAATTACGACGGCGAAACACTGGAAAATATTCGAGCATTTAAATACCTTGGTTTAACGTTCAGTACGTACGGTAACTTCACACTAGCCAAACAAGAACTGAAAAAGATAGCACTAAAAAGCCCTTTTTAAACTCCGCAAAGAAATGGGTGACCACTTTAGAACTGACCTAAAGCTCACACTGAAATTATTTGACTTTCTTATTCAGCCAATCCTCCTATATGGAAGCGAAATCTGGGGAGTTGACTGTAAGGGTCCCATTGACAGAGATCCAATAGAGTCAGTTCATGTTAAGTTTTGCAAATGGCTCCTAGGAGTAAATAGGAATGCTACGAATAATGCTTGTCGTGCTGAACTAGGCAGACTCCCACTTAAAGGCGAAGCGATATTCCGAAGCATTAAATATTGGCTAAAACTGGAAAATGTGGATAATACAAAATTGGCAACCGAGGCCTACGCTGACTCCAGACTCTTACTCAAGCCGATGGTCTGGTGCCAAAAGTTAAGAAGCATAATATCAAGGGCACCCAACGAAGTTTTCGGTTAAAAAGCTGTTCGGGAGAGTAAGTTAGCCTAAAACTTTCGGATTTGAAAAAATTGTCCCTAGAAAATTGTTTTCTGAAATACTGGCTAGAAAATTGTTTTCAATCCCTAGAAAATTATAGAAGAAAGGGGAGACTAAAAGGTTTCCCCTAAAATATTCGTACGTCTCAATTCGTCTGATCAATAGAGTCAGAACAACACATTTTCATTCCCTAAGAATTGCCTAAAGGGAAAAAGAATCCCTAAAAAATTCGTACCTCCACAAAACTTTGCAACATGAAGTTACTTGGGCTCGAAAATTCTTGTTTATGTTCTAGACTACTAACAAATTCGTAGGCCGGGAATATTTTGCCATAGTATTTTCGGTTGACGCGATTTCCACCTAGAAAATCCGAACAGCTAATAGCTTTCTAGAATACGTCAAAAGACATAGTAGGCGCCTTAAAATGGCTAGATAAGCTGCAGACAACTGGTTTCAAACGAATTTCAAAAAGTACTCGTTGGGTGCCCTTGTAATATGTCACCTCGGCTTTGGCAATCTGTGGCTAGTCCAGAATAATATAACCAATTACACAGCACTCGCTAGCAAACTAAAACAAAGGCTACGAGACGTTGAATGCCAAAACTGGTACAGCGAGATCCATAATGACTCTAGAAGTAATTCAAATCAGCGAAATAAGTTAAGAACATACAGAATATTCAAGAAATCTTACGAATTAGAAAATTACTTGAAGGAAGTATACAATGTGAAGCACAGAATAGCACTAACAAGGCTAAGAATAAGCAACCACAAACTAGAGATCGAAAAAGGAAGGTATGCAAGACCATACAAAACAATCGAGGAAAGATTATGCCATTTCTGCCTCTCGGAGATTGAGGATGAAACCCACTTTGTCTTGAAGTGCAAGAAATATGAAACCCTAAGGAAGGAATTCTATGCTTCACTAAAGAATACATTTAATATAAATGCGGCACACCGATCTGAAAATAGCCTATTATGCACAATCATGAACCCTAACAGTAGAATTTCTAGTATTTCAGCAAAATTCATTTATAACTGCTTCAACATCAGAGCTGAAGCTCTAACGCAGTGATGCCTGTTCCCACTAACAGAGATATACATAACTTAATTTAACTGAAATTTATTGGACCCATGTCGAAGTACTTGCATGTACAAAACACCAATAAAATATGTCTGTCTGTCTGTCTGTCTGTGCTCGAATTTTTTTTGCGAAAAAAGCGGAGCCAGAACAAAGCTTTTCCGCTTGCAGGATATTTATTTTCAACACCGTTGGCTTGCAGGATCTTTTTTTTTCAGAAACACCCCCCCCCCCCCCCCCACCCCTCAAACGTTAAATGGTCGGCCCTAAGTAAACTTTGTTTGTGAAGGCTTATGGATTTAAAAAAAGCTTCAAGTTTATCCATATTTATTTAGTTGCTTCTTTGGAGGGGTTTGGAAAAGCTTTTTCTTTAATATTTTTTTTTTTTTTTGTGAGAAACATCGGTAAATATGCGAGCGGCCTTTTGGTAAATGCATTGTATGTTATATTCACCTCCAGGCGCTCTGCAGGTGAATATAGCGACCAATCAGAGCACGGGAATCTCTATATTCACTGATGAAATTATACTAATTGTTGAATGGTCTTGCCTGATCAGTGCATGACTTCTTACCAGTTGTGTTGTGATTCCAATGTGTACATATCGAACTTTGTTCAAACGTTCCCCAAACTTACTGTTCTCTAGCATTCACTATCTGATATTTTTTCCCAATATTATACAATAAAAGCCTAAGGGAAAAAAAGGAAAACAATATGCAGTAAATTACGCTTGGTTTGAGTTAATAGGCAAGTTTAGTTTGCGCGTGCACGGTGTTGACCCGTCATTGCGCTATTTTGAGAAAAGTGCATACCTTTAGCCACAGATTTAGTATGAACTCAAGACTGAATAAACAGAAGTAAAGCTTATTTGTTCCGCTCATTTGTCCATGTATTTCATTAGAAGTCAATTGGACTCGCCCTACGCGCTCGTCGGCAAATAGCACGGCCAAACTTCTAGAATTAAACGCAATTGCTTACTCGTCAAATCCAGATGAAACTGTAACTGATACTGCATTGATCCAATTTGTGTCTCTCTCCTGTATACTTGCTGCCAAACTATTCTGGAACTCGAGTATTCTTGCTTCCGAATCTTCGCGTTCTCTGTATCTCCGGGCCGCGGTTCTTACCAAACTCGCGACACCAACGAACCACAGGAATTAATTTATTCTGTAAATACGGGTACATGACAGTGATATGTGTGTAATTGACTTTTCTGTAAGACAACCTTTCCTGGATCGACTGTATATATATATATATCATATTTATATATATATATCCGCAAGCCGTTTTAGATTTTATATTAATCGTGTATATAAATAAAGGTTATCTATCTATATATCCCCTGGGTCGCCCCGCGCTTGTCCTGCGATTTATTAGCGTGTTATCATCTTCTCAGTCGCCTTTGCTTTCGCATTTATCCCTACTGTTTCCCATGGGATGGCAACCGATTTGTACATTCCTTGACTCTGACGGAGGTCCCGATCGCAATTACTTTCAGCATATGACACACACACACACTCTCTCTCTCTGCTGTATCCTCCTCCTCCTCGGATTTTAATAACTTTTAAGACTGTGTAGCTCAGTGCCGTCCCATTCCACTCCCAGTTTTGGGTGTAATTGTTACACCGTTTAAATATTTTAGGAAAGGATTGGTGATTAGAATAAGGGTTTTTAAATAAACAGCTAAACATGGAAGCATGAAACATAGTCAAAATTATGGTAAGGGATCTTCAAATTCAGAGTTTATAATTAGTTCTTGTATATAGTTAAGTGTAGCTTTGTTTGCTCTGACGCGCCCAAATGTCGCGATTAACGAGCCATAAAAGTAGTAAGGAAAACATAGTAATTAGTTAAAGGGGTCGATATACATTAGCAGATATAATCTTCGCGGGAAATAAAATGAGTTGTCCCTTCTTTCGAGTATAATTAATCGAACACCATCAAAGTAGAGTAAACATAATGTCGTTCAACCTCATTAACTCTAAGAAACTCTCGTTCTGTTTGCTCTTCTAAGGAAATAGATTAGTAGTTGGGGGCAATTGTAAAATCAATTATGGGATTACAAAAGTTATTAGTGTATGCATTTGATATAGTCTATCTTTTAGCCGCTATGCATGCGCAAAACTATTATAAGATTTAATATGACACTATCTAATTATGCCTTGATTTCCGTATGCAAAAGCCATTAGGAGTTGTTTAGATTCAATTAACAAAAAGGCTTAGGAGGAAGTCATTAAAATATGTCAGAGATAATGGTGTTGGGTCAAGACGAGTTGACCTATGAAAACATAAGACCTTTTATCTTTGTTGGTTTTCGTGATAAACTAATTGATATCCTATTTACAAGTACTTATGTACAGGCAACTTGTGTGAGCTTTGAGTAACGTGCAATATCAAGTTTAGGTGACCATTTCACATAAACTTAAACTAGGCGGTCCTTGATTAAGCTAAGGCTAAAGCCCCGCCTCGTCCCACCAGGTACGGTGCGTACTTAATTGAATTGGACTTTGTTCTAAAGTCACCTCTTCCTAATATTTTCGGTTAAGACTTAACTTTCTCTACGAAGAATGAGTACCAATGGTTAAGCAAATCCTATGTTAAGTTTCTTTGCAAACTTTGTCCGCTAAATATCTTTTATTCTTGTTTTGTCAATCTTTTCACTGGTTACTCCCACTCACTAGTTGCCTTACATCAGAATACATTAAGAGAGGATAGCCAATAGGAGCCAAGCTTTAGATTGGTAGCTGTCTGTCCATAAGATTGACAAGAGCTAGCCGATAAAAGGCGAAGCCCACATTGTAAGACATGAGTTGGTGAAGAGTTGGCGCGGACTTCTCCGCGGGTACGAATAAAGCGAAGTTCAACTCAGACCAAGTCTCGCCTGCTCACTTGAGTACGATCCCGGTCCCAAGGGAAGCCAGAAAGAAGGTTTTTGGCCGCGAAACACAATTACCTAGCGTTTATTTTAGAAATATTGTCACGATTTCGTATAGTTAGCCAACTCCGCAATGCTAGCTCGACTCCGTCATTATTTACAAGAGGCTTTTATCGATGACGGCGAATCTCTGGATAGTTTCAGAGCTGGAGCAGCCACCTCTCCTGCCCTATCAGGAGGCAATTGGCGTTGGCGGACATTATTGGTCACGCGCTGACGCGAGCCGTATAACGGCCTCTTATTACCTAATACTCCCGGGTTCTGCATCCTTTCAGAATTTTGTTAGTTTATCCTCTTCACTGTATCTACTTAATTACACAGAGTGAATCCAGTTTAGTACGGGTTTATCTTTTATTAGTGGTAATATATCCAGATCTTGTTGAGTGTATGCTTTGTTTTGAGTATGCATGGGCCGGGTTTTCAGTGTGGGTGTCTTCGTTGTCTTAGGGGACCTCTTAGGCGCGTGGTTTCATCCGTAGGCCTCGTGAGCTCCACGGTCGCTATATCTTCCCACTCTTATGTGACGAGCGTCAAAGGAACTCCGAGGGTGCGAATAATATAGTATTTTATATAATAGCCACTAACGCGCTCTCTGATTGGTCAAAAACCATGTGCTTTTGAGAGACATAGAAAGTATGAACAAACCAATCAGAGCGCGCGTTCCGTGGGACATGACGTAATTTCATCCGTATTTCCATGTTTTGTACAAATTAAATTGAAAATAAGGAAACACGAGTCGCCATTGGGTCAGAGACAGCATTTTCTCGAAGACTCGCCACATGGACTAATGGCAACTCGTGTTTCCTGCCTTCCTTTTCTTTTAGAGTTGGAGGAAGAAAAGAAGTTGTTGACATTTTGGAGATTTCGAAGGCAGTTTGAAGCTAAAAGTGTTTTGTTGTTGTAAAAACACAAATCTTCTTCCTAATTATAACATGGCCAAAATAGCTGTGGACCACTCGGCGAAGATGCGTCGTGAATCCACAGCTATTTTGGCCATGTTAGGACGAAAATCGTTAATATTAGGACAGACTTAAAAAACTAACTTCAATTCGTTAAATAAACTAGTTTATTTTAATGAAGTAATTGTTATCTGAGGGATACGGATTTTTTCCTTTCGTATATATTGGTCTCTCACCTGATATTCAAATTAGTCACAGCTTTTTCTTCAGACAATTAATGCTTATTGAAATAGAATATAATAACATTGTGTGATCAGAAGAGATGTATACCTTGAAGTTGTCTGGAAGTCTGCCATCAACTGCTGCCAGAATATCCGTGATTTGTATGCCTTTTAAGGTCTCCTCCTCCAAACCCATTGAATCGCAGAATCGCCAGGGAAGAGGTTCTCCTCCGGCCTCTTCTCTGATATCGTACCTACGATACTGTATACACACGAAAGACAACTATTAATTTGTTATTCCAGAAAGTACAACCTAACCGTGTTTATCTTACTCACGGGTCCGGGACTGCCTATTTCTTTCATCGCTACCCTCGCCACGGGAGGTTCAGTTGTAAGTGACATGACATGAGCTGCAGAAAAGTGGTACCCAGAAAAGTAGGTAAATTGTTACATGCGCAGACAAAGTTTACTGGTCTTTCCTTTACGGCGCCCATCGCACTGAGGCAGCCCAACCAAGAAGCCGGCATGGGAGGTCTGCGTCTGGACTAAGTTATATGATGCTGTGTTATGTCCTACTTATTTTGTAGTATCATGATTCACTGATCACTTTGTTTACTTTTGAGACGCCAATATAACATGGTATTGCGTCTCAGAATACCAGCCTCTGATTGGCTCTTGCGCGAGCCCTTGCAGTTACATGGGTTCCAGGTCAAGGTCAAAAGTCGTTTGTTCAACAGCAAGATTTCTACAATTTCACCTTCAAAACACTGTAAATTACAAGATAAGCATCATTCAATCCTAAAGGTAAGGTTGGCATTGTAGTTTCCGTCAGAAATCTAACACTCTTATTCGCTAAAAGTACAATTTTCATAATTTTTGAAGAGATTTGAAAACACGTCGCGAAAGGTTTCGCCACTCAAGCCGTGAAACCGTTGCCATAGATATACTATGCGCCTTTTGAGAATTGAAATTACGATCAGAATAAGTTTGGTGCTTCATTCTCTTCTTTCTTTTAACAATTCCCGACTTAACTGTTGAATCGCGATACAAAACTAATTGAGATCTTGAGACGCGATATCGAATTATATTGCCGGCGTTGGAAGAAAATATATTCTTCGTATTGGGCTTCGTCGCTGCGCGACTCCGCCCAATACGGAATATATTTTCTCCCAACTGGCCGGCAATATAATTCGGTATCGCGTCTCAAAATCTCAATTAGTTTATAATATTCCTTTTATTCATACAATGTTCGTTTCCGATTAGTTCACTGAAACCGCTTTTAAGCCACTCAGCGTAAACGTGCTTTGGATTCAGTCAGTTTCACATTGTACAACAACCACAACATTTACAATTCAAAACAGTAGTGAGGAGTTTCCCAAACACTCTTCAAACATAAAATCCAGGGGCAGGGGAGAACTAATGGTCTAACCGAAAATCGGCCTAAATGGAGGGTACGGTATGGCTATTCTGGTTGACGTAAAACATAATGCAGTCCCTCTCAATTGCATACAATTCACGACTTATCATTTGCCTTGGAAGCATAAAACGGTTTTGCCTCACTAGATACAATTAATTGCATGAGTATAAAATATATAGCTTTTGTCAACTTTAAGTGGGTAGACTCTACTTTTACCCGTTCTGCAAGGACGTGGGCTCACACCGACATCTGGTTATCACTTCTAAATTCAAGGTAACCCAATGATAAAACAGTTCTGCAATATATTACCGTCAATGTAACACTGCCTCCGGTCGCGCCAGTTATGGCAGTGGGAGCGACTCGCATGCGATACAAGCTATGAAGACTTGATGAAACTCGATTTTCCACCTCCAACTTCTCCAGCAATGATGATGTTGAAGTTTGACAGGTTTTGTCCATTCGGTGTTACTGGCCTTAGACTTGCGACCTCCTTCTTGAGATCGTCTCGTACACTGAAAACATCATAGATATCAAAGAGAGAATAAAGTTCTAGAATGACATGTTTATCATTTAGGATCTTTAGCAATCTATATTGTAAATTGATGTTTACATATTCATAACAAAGTTGAACAAAAGCAACCTACCAAGCCCTGATATATCGTTATCTACGGTATGCCGTCTTATTCAAATATCATGGCCGCGCGGGAAGAAGTCTGTGACAAGCTGGCCTCGGTCTGATGCCTGTATGAATAAGGACTGCATGACGTGTCCAACTAATCCACCGTACCGAAAAAGATGGCGGCGGTACATTTGTCCACAATCCCTTGCGAACCTAACACAGTAAAACTAACACCTAGAAATCCTCTGTTCTCTTCAATGACAGTGTATTGGCAACACCACTTGTACTGGCTTGTTTTTAAGATTTAATACCTCTCTACAGTAAAACCAATCGTGAATTACTTCAGTTCGTGATTGGCTCATTGTGTTTTCACTTGCTCCCGTGATTGGTTCTGTGATTACTTTGGTTTTGGTTTTATGACACTCAACTGAAAACCGCTCTTTGAAAGTACGTTCCGTAAACAGCAAACTAGTGATGTAAGAATTATTGATTGTCTAAGTCATAATCTTCTTATTTACGTACATCACAGTCCGTTCTGTTTATAGCTAGTGCATGCTATTCTATTTCTTTACATTCATGTATATATAAATATATATCTTTCTTCACCCCCGCCTCGAATAGAACATGCTAACTGCTGGTTGGTAAACGTTTAGTTTAAATTTGTCTTAGTAAATATTGATAAAAACGTTCAATGAATATAACCGTTGAAAAACCGGTGTCGTAGGGATTTCGCCCCCCCAGGGATCTCCCCCCCCCCCCCCCCCCCCCCCCCCCCCCCCTCCCCCCTCCCCCCTCACCCCCCGCAGTGAAGAGGACCGCGATCGATCAATCGTAAGTTTGTTTTATAGACGGTTTTATTGATTAAGTAATCAAGTGTTGCAACAGTCTTAACAGTGAACATATATTAAAGTTCATGTTCACTCAGCAAATCGTTAGGAAGGGGGGGGGGGGGGGGGGGGAGGCGAAATCCCTGAGGGGGGACCAGTGAGGGGGGGGGGGGATCCCTTGTGATCTCGCCCCCCAGGGGGGGTGAGATTACGGGGGGGGGGCGAAATCCCTGGGACACCGGATCAAAGCCATTATTTAAAATATGTTTCTTAAATCATGTTGTTCATAATGGTAATAGAACTCCGCTTCGCGGTGGTGCAATTTTGTAATCACTCGTATGATTTCAGACCAAATTGCACTCCACTCAGTTCTATTACCACTTAATTATATTCATTTTGAAATCTTAACAAACGATAAACGTTCGGAATTTTTTTTTTACAACAACAAACTAGAAGAGCTTTGAAGAAGGCAATAGCGCTGCGCACAGTTTCTAAAAATAGATTGTCTGGCACGAGACTCCCCGCAAGGGTCAGACAAACATGGCGAGAAATACAGTGTTTGTTTGGGAATCAGATGCCAAATAATTTCCGTAAAATCAAGTGTCTGAAATATTCCGCTGTCAGCAAACTTAAGATACCAGGTAAAAGATTAACTGATCAACATTTGAGGGATGTAGCTGTGCTGGGAAGCATGCAATCGTGTTTTCAGTTTTCTATACCTTTGACTCGTTTTAAACAGCCGAAATGTATGGGAAACTGAAAACACGATTGCACGCTTCCCAGTATAACTACATCCCTCAAATTTTGATCAGTTAATCTCTTACCTGGTATCTAAATTTTTCAGGCAGTGAATAGTCCAGAAATTCGATTTTACGGAAATTATTTGGCATCGGATTCCCATACAAACACTGTATTTCGCGCCATCTTTGCACCTCGCTTGATAAGATTGCCGTTTGTCGCTTTGTTTCAATCCTCTGTATTTTAGCCAACGTTTAAGCTGTTCGACAGTACAATCATCAGGTTCTCTTTCGGAATATAATGCAGGAAAGCCGTCATTTTTGGTAGAATAGTCAGACGACGAACTGAAGTGCTGGTCAATTCTTGTAAGTTCTTACGCGAAAAGGGGTTTGTTTGTCTGAGTCATGCGGGGGTCTTAATTTTCGTGACGTCACGCGCAGCGCTATTAAAATCTAAGAGCGTGTGCGAGCGATCACGCAATCCCTACGCTGTGAAATGGCTTCTTAAATTCTGCTTTTTGATTGGTTCAGCAAAATGATGCAATTTAGGCTGAAATCACTGCTGCTTTTAACCAATCAAATTGCAGGAAACACCAGTGATTTCAAAATGAATATAATTAATCTTTGAATTTTATTTCTTATTTTTTTTTACTGAAATACATACGAAGAGCTCCATCCCTTAATCGTCCTCCATGGCTTTGTTGTCAGAGCTGTGAGCGAGTAAATAAATAAAAAAACAGCAGCACAGTTATGGAGTGGCAGGAGTATATTATATACTCCTGGGAATGGTCATTATATATGGCTTTGGGGGGTCGGCATTTCATCTACTTCTTATAAAACTTTTATGACCCCCCTATGAGTGAAATTAAAACAAGATGACCCCCCTATGAAATTGCTCAAAACGTTATTGACTCCCTCCACCCAAAAAAGATGGAGGCCTGTGAGAAACAATGCAAACTGCATATAGATGTAACGTAATTTATAACCTTTGGCCTGCCGCGAGCGGATCACCATAGATAGGATGAGCGCCAAAATTGAATGACTTCCGGTACCCGTTTTTTTTTGGGGGGGGGGAGGGAGTCGTTACCTCGATTCCGACAATTGGGAGCTCCGCTCTTAGCTAGGCTTTCCTAAATATATACATTATATTTACGCAGGAGCCCAATACCAGGAGCGTTCCTCTGTTATGGGTTGGGTCCTCAGCACAGGAGTAGATGAGGCTATTTTTAGATTCGAAATTCCCGCGAAAAGAGGTTGCCGCCATGTTGGTGCCCTTCAACAATAGTTTCTCGTTAGCTTCTTTTGTTGGGGCACCAACATTTGAATCTCTGGGAATTGAGTGAAAACCAGCAATTCGAATTCCCGCGTTGAAAGTGAGAAGAATGATAATGAGAAGTGACGTTCGCTATCTGATTGGCTAAGAATAGCCTACCTTTGTTCTTTTTCGCGCGAACCGCAATGCTAAAAATAGCCTCATCTACCTCTGTGCTGGGGTACAGACACAGTGGGGAAGATGGACGCTCCTGCTAATGGGCTCCTGATTTACGGTATTTATTTAGAAGAAAAGATCTCGACCTTTATTTGTTTATGTATTTATTTGATTTATTTATTTTACTCTTTTGTAATTTCCAGCAGGATATTAAAATAAATATTAGTTTTAATATGTATATATATATTATAATATTTAGGCAAGCCTAAAAGCGGAGTTCCCAATTATCTGAACTCGGGTAACGACCCGAAAAGAAAGATAAATTATATCAGTGAAAACGAAGCCAAAAATAACTGATAGAATCAAGGTTTCGAATAAAAAGAAAATAACAGAACAAAAAAAATAAAGTAAAGTCTCACTAGCTACAGGCCAAGTTTTCGATGCGGGGGTTTCAACAGTGTGCGCATGCGCGCAGTGCAGCACTTTCTCGGGCACGTTGCTCACGGGTACTATTATTACCACATGTTCTACTGTCTCCCTTCGCGAAAGTTAGGCGCAAAGCGTCACCATCGAGGAGCGAGATGACGATAGTCGAGGAGCGAAGCGACGAGAGAACCTCTGGTGGCACGGCTTGAGTCTCACTTCCATGTTTGAACTATCATCTTCTTTCTCGAAAAAACGGTTTTGCAGTCATGACGTCATGTTATTTGTGAAATACATGTTTACACTTTTCTGCTACACTGATTTGCTTGTGTGTTCGGAATTTCAGATAATGAAAAAGACTCCACTGAAACCTGCTTTTAATCTAAATCATTTCTGTAGAATTTGTAATTGCGACGTTTCGAAAGTTAAGTTGAGAAATTATAACTTTTACTGGTCAAAAAGCTAAAAAACCTCGAATATCATTAATAACAAGAGGCCCTGAGTGGCCTTAACTCGGGCCATCTATAGCATGTACTGCATGGAGTTCTAGCACAATTTTGTGTCAACATGGTTTGTGCTAGAGTAGCCAGAAAATTGGTTCTCTACTGATGTTCTTGTCTGTCAAATGTCAATGTGCAAATGCCCCCCCCCCCCGACATATGCCGGGGGGTTAGGTTAGGGTTATGGTATGCCGGGGGGGGGGGGGGTAGGTTAGGGGGGGGGGGGGGGTTGGAAATGATAGAGCCATAATACACACATAACACACACATACATACATGCTGTGCATGTACATTTCAGCCACAATTTCCTTCAATTCTGTAGTTTAATATTACTTTCTTTTCAATATTATTGTTCCTTGAGGGTCGTTAGAATTATTAAAAAAACTTGGTATGGGTATTGTTGATTGAAGTGCAATGGTTATTTGAGTATAGTCTGCACTATAGAGAGTCACTCAAATTTGATGCATTGTAATTATATCAGGTGCAGTACAAGAAATCAAGCAATTTAGAACAACAAATTTCACATAATGTTGCTATTCATTGTGAATAGTTAGGTAATGTTGTTCTACATGTACATGTGAAAATAATAAAGTCATCTATTTGTAATTCTCAATAACAAACCAGACTGTATGATGAAATTCTGGCTAAATTCTCAATACAATATTTTCGATTGGGGTCGTAAACTACAACTAGACCACCATTTTCTAGTATTAGTGAGCTGCCACTGTGCTAGTGCTCATTTTCTACATCTTGAAGGAGACTGAAACTTATAATGGCAAGCCACAAAGAAACATGCAATGTCCACTCATTTTTTTCTATCATTGGGAAGATTAATTTTCATTCCCAAATAATTCTTAAAAGTACTCGTACTCCTGATCGTGACCGAGTGAAAGTGATGATGCTGACGCCAAGAACTGAGGAACAACAACAACAATTACATTTATTTTCTCATAAGATAATGATAATGTATACGAGTAATAATTAAAGCATAATAAGAAATACAATGATGAGAAGGTAGGTCCTTAAGGTAACCTTAGGGTTATCTTAAGCCACGACCACCTCAGATGGAAAACACTGAAACAAGATCTAGCTTGCATGAATATGTAATGTACCAAGAAAGGGGAAGGGAAAGGGAAAGAAAGAGTGCCACTTGCATGTAAGTATACTCTCAGTTCTGGACCAAATTTAGTTATGTTATAAACTTGCAATAATGATAAATACACTACTCTATACATAATATCATTATGTCAGTTCTAAAAAAAACATTAAATAATAATCAAATACAAAGTGGTACAGGCCAGATGTAATTAGACCCGGGAAATAGAACAAAATAAAACCAGTGTCAATAACACGCCACAGATAAATATGCGATTTCCACATCAGAGTCATTTATCGTTCGTTTGAAAAAATCTTCATTTCTGATTACTTACTCAGTTTATACTCACTCACTGCATGCTGGATTTTCGTTCCCGAATTTATAAACATTTAAATACATGTGCATGCGCCCGATACAGGCGTAAATACGCCTAGATTTTTTCGTTTTACGCCTAACGTTTTCCACTTAGGCGTAAAATTACCAATAGACTTGTGACCACTCAGCTACTAATGCACAATTATTTACGCCTAAATCTTGGAGAATTACGCCTAAAAAAATTCAGCCGGGGATTAAAATTACGCCTCCTTTTTTTTCTTAATTTCGAGCCCTGCAGTAATTCTTTTAAAAGGCCCCTGTCACAAAGTCTGTCAGTCAGAGAACTGAGAAATCTGGTCATTTCTACTACACTAGTGTTCTTTCGAGAGATTAATAACAATAAATAACAACACAACGACAGTCAATTGGTATACGGGTTATCATGTTCAGATTAGCGGCTACTTACATTTAGAAGCTGTTGTCTTCAAGTGTGTCTTTATATATACTAATATAGTCAGTGTTGATCGCAGAGGCGAGCGGACTAGCTGTCAGTGTCACGTCTCACGAGTTATCTTAAAGCATGTCGCATAATATGTGATAAATTCCCGTCCAAAGTCCGTGAAACACCTCTCAGCTTTAGAAAAGACAAAAATCTTGGTATTGCACTTGAAGGAACCTTTGGTTTACACAAAAAAACAGCTGATCTTAAAGGTTTTGCTAAGTCAAAACTCCCACTCGCCGCCATCTTGAAAAATCTGAAAATGTTGTTCACGTGTCACGTGACCAGTCGAAATCTGATTGGTTGACGGCGCCAACAAGCGACAAGAAGAATAAAAAAAATGAACACTTGCGAAACTTGACTCGTGCCTCGGCCGAAGGCCTGGCCCGAGTAATTATTATTATCATCAATAGCACAACGCCTAACTGCAGTTCTAGAGATCGAACACGATTTGCGTCAACATTCTCGCCTGTTAGCGAACATACCTTGATTCCTCGATTCTCCAGCTCTCAATGTGTGATTCCACAAGTGAATTTAAAGGGAATAGCTTTATGAGGAAAAGGCAGACCTTTCAAGTTCAAGAACGAACACAACGCGGGAATCATTTCAAACACCAAAGACTTTCCCCAACCAGTACTGAGTAGGCAGCACGGCAAAACCATCTTTATTCTGCATGAATTTCAAAATTGACTCTTCTTGTTGAGGTTTGAGACTTTCGATCTCTAAGAAAAGCGACTTGAGTGTCACAGAAACTGCTTCAGAGAAATACTTTTGCATGGAGTCTTCCGCCATCTTGATTGGAATGTAAACTCAAAACCGGTTTTTCGTTCGCTAGGTTATTTAGGCAATCATATCGACGTATATTCCTAAATATAACTGACCAATAATAAGCCTGGTACAAATTATATACCAAGTTCGAACATGGAAGTGAGATTCGCAAGCCGTGCCACAGAGGTTCCCTCGTCGCCTCGCTGCTCGATGGAGGCGCTTCGCGCCTACTTTCGCGAAGAGAGGCAGTAGAACTTCCGGTATCCAGGGTACTCGTTGGGGTTCGGGAAACCGGAAGTCATCCAGATTTTTCTCTCGTCCTATTAATAGTATGGTGCTCCCCTTCCCGAGGAAGCTAGACCTGCTCCGGCTAATATAAAGACATATATCCATCTAGGTAAAAATGACAGGTAAAAACTCTGATGACCCCCCTACAAAAGCACTTTCTCTAAGAGCAGCAAAACGACTACAATAGAGAATAAATACGAAATAGTTTTACCTTCTTCCACTCTCTCAGCTTGCTGGTGCTGTTGCGCGGTGGAGTTACTGTTACCCATGTGTGACTAGTTAGATATTGCAATAAATGTCGTAAGGTTTCAAACTACTACCGATTGCAACTATGATTGAAAAAAACATTTATAATATATAAAAAACATAGCAGCAAATACTACATACAATAATAGAACAAAATATTACATATACAACTGCTAGAGAATACATTAAAATATACTAATACATCAATAACTAATATAATAGAACATAAATATCAAACTGATCAACAACTTAATTAACTACAATAAAACAGTCATGTTGAATATATCAGTCACTAAACAACTATATTAAATTAGAAATAATAGAACAGAACAGTAATATTAGGCAATTTTATAATTGCATCATAAGCAATTATTGGATGAAGTTGAGCTGATGGCGAAAATGATTAAGACAGAGGTCTGTGTTATCTGCTGAAGCCGAAGGCTGTGGCTGATAACACAGACCGAGGTCTTGATACTTTTCGCTTCCGATGCGAAAACCGAATTCAACATTTTTTTATTATACATTTTATAAAGCAAACGTTTTAGCAAAACGAAAGCTATTGAAACGAAGCTAAATGAAACGCCGTGAATTGGTTTGTTTACGATTGAATTGCGAGATGTTTTGCTTCTTATTCGAGCTAAAGAGTACTTTTATTTACAAGTTTAGGGGAAAATAAATACTTGAAACATCGGCTCAGAGCTTAATATAGCAAAATGGCACAAAAAAGCGAAAGAATTTATCTACTTTCTAGTGCAAAATGGTCGTACTTGCTTACCATCGAGCTCAACCTACAGATAATCCCTACAGATAATAGCAGTGTGACGTCACAACCCACACCGCTGGCCGAAAAACGAGAGGGCTCTGGGAACGAGATTGGCTATCGAGAATTAGCTGTGTGTTCTCAGCCAATAAGAATTGAGACAGTGAGTAAAATGTATAATAATACATAATCCATACTAGTTATGCTATGCTTGTGAGTGGTGAAATATCCGTGAAATATCCTTCGAGTGACTCAATTTTTTTGTATACACTCGCCTTTTATACAATGCCCATACACACACACACGCACGCAACTTTATTTATACACGGTAAAATCATCAGTATGCCTTAAAATGGCTTATTTACATAAAATGTTAAAATAAGTGCTTTGCATGATTGCCGTGTGTGAGTGAGATAGGGAGTAAAATGTATTGATACTCCTTTTGAACTTACTAAGAGAATCAATATTTCTTAGTGAGCTAATAGAAGACTATTCCATAAAAGGGCCCCTTTGTAACTGATACTTCGCTTTCGATAATCAGTTCAAGGTTTGGGGAGGGCCAGTTTATTTTGCGCGTTTCGTAATTGATATCCTGTGTTGCTAGAAACAAACACCTCTTGCATGTAAGAAGGTGAAATACTATTAATGGACTTAAACATTGTTATTGCCATTTGTTTTCTCCTTCTTATAATTATTGTTAGTTTATCCCAGTTAAGCAGATTGAGGAGTCATTTGAATTTGCGTAATAATCTGATTTCGTTATTACTCTGGCGGCACGGTGTTGTAGTTTTTGGAGTGTGGACAACATGCGAGCCAGCGAGCCATGCGAGCCATGCGAGCCATGCGAGCCATGCGAGCCATGCGAGCCAACAGTGCGAGCCATGCGTGCTATGCAAATAAAACATGCGAGCCATGCGAGCCATGCGAGCCATGAAAAAAAAACCTCACATACCAAAAAATAATAAAATACTCACATACAAAAAATAAATAAAATACTCACATACAATTGCTGCGAATTCCAATCAAAGCTAGTAGTTGATGAAGATCTGGTGAATTCCCAGTCTGGACACAAATAGCGACAGGTTTGAATTAACATATTGCCGCGCCGCTTTAGTGATGGAAGATGTTTGATTTATCTCATTTTAAATGAACACTGTTAACTTTTGAAAACTCTTTTTGCTTAGGCTTTCCTCTTGTTAGATTTCATGCCTAAAAACAACGATACTCTCGATCGTTTTGAAAATCCCAAGCGTAGTTTCTTGTATTCAGTAAAAGTACTGGAAAAGCCATTTGAGTGTTACACGCACGCTGTAGCAATGCAAATTTAAAAGAAATTCCCTGCCTTTATCTTTTATTTTAGATTTCAAAATAGCCATATAATAAAACTCTTATTAACCGATATACCTTTGTTATATTTGAAAAGCTTTATTTGAGGTAATAATTATTGTATAGACTTGCTATAATTCTCAAGCACGGCTCTCCAACCAGGCGCACCGAGATTTATGGGTCCGCGGAACCAGAAATGCTAATACGTACACGACAAAAATAGGTGTTGTGCCGAAAACGTTTGGGTCCGCGGACCAAATTTAGGGGTGTAGACACTCGGCCAATATTCTTGGTACAGGCACCAATCGCATTCACACGACACGTTGTACAATGTAACTCCCAACTGTTGCAAAAGCTTTGCTAGCGCTATTGATCAGTTATACCTGTTAGCTGTTGGCTCATCATCAGTGGCTCGAGTTACCATGTGTTTTCAGGGCTAGGGTTTTGGGTTTTGGTTGCAAATGAATGTGAGAAGGTAAGTAATTCAGCTTTCGCCAGTGTGTGCTTTGCTTACCGGTTGACGGTCAATGTACTGGAGAATGGGAATGATGCGAGTTGAAAAATGCGAGTTGCAAGAAAAAGTAAGTAAACTGAGATTAGAGTTCCTGCAATGGTAAATGCTTTTTGAGATGGAAATAATCAAATTTTCCTTATACAGGAACTCCGAGTCAATTCGACGAAACGTGGACCCCCCCTTCTGGATCCCTAGAAAAATGAACCAGCGTATACCTCGCTGGACGTTTATTTTGTTCACTTTACCCTCACAGTTATTCAGAGCTAAGTCCTTTCTAATTCTAATTTACAATATTTCGATTGCAATCACAATTCAGTTCAATCTATTACTTAGTTTAACTATTCCCTTTCTTCTATCTCTGATTCTTCCAGCGACGAAAGCAATGTGCATCTTGAGGAAGTCCTACCTCTCCCCTCCACATTTCTAATGGTGCCTCCCTTGGACACTGAAAACAATTCCTTTATGGGAGTACCCCTTTCTCCATAAAGGTGGGACATACACTACGGGGACATGCAAAATGTCTCCTGGTGTGTGCTCACCTTAAAGAGTGTCTGGCTGCATTGATATATATATATATATAGTGGCCCGAGTGAAAGCCCAGTGGGCTCTTGTTCCAATATTAATACATTCGATATAGCCGCTCTACGTAGCTGTATCGTAGCCGTATTTCAGTGCGTTCCCGAATCCATAGCGCTAAACCCATGAAATGTTAACATCAACAGTTCTGTAACACACATGCGACTTCTAAATAAACTAAAACCTTTAACAATCATCATTTCCGTGACAACCGTTGTTTCCATCGATTTTCCAGCGAGAATCGAAAAAGTCACCCTTTGTTGATGTTTCCACAAGGGTCCGGCCAATTTTATAATTAATTTCCTCTCAGTGTTCAGTTTCGTTTTTCTTGTTCTATCATTTTTTTTGGTTTAGTACTTTTCTTCTTTATCCTACTAGTTCGTTCATGTCATTTGCAGTTCGATAAATTGTTTTTGCAATCCGAAAAGTAGTTTATTCAGTTCTGTATATTCGATTCATATCCGTATTATTAAAAGCCATGTTCTGTTCGGTTTCGGTCAGTTAAATTTTCTCAATTTCTTTGTGTATGGGCGTCAAACAGTTTCAACATCGGGTTCGGTTTCAGTTCTATTTATTCTATTCATGCACTCAGCTCAGTTTTCTTGGTTCATATCTAATCGTGTCCATGTCCACTCTAGTCCGGGTTCAGTTCAGACTCTGTTCTCCAGTTCGCTTAGTCTAAACTTCTCGGCTCTTTAAATTTCTATTCTGTTTATTTCGGTCTGTTCATCTCGGTTCTGTATCTGGAGAATACTGATTCCAAAAGGTCGTCAAACAAATCACTTTATATCGTTAATCGGAAAGAAAGTCAAATTCTCTTGGACTTGGCTCAGCCGATCTTCGAAATTTCCAGTCTGCACTGCGATAGATCGTCTTTTTCCCGCCATTTTTTCCTGTAACATTTCAACTCGCAACACGCACTTTTCAACTCACACTTTCCCTATCCCCGGTCATCTGAATAAGGATTTGTATGAGTGTTTCATCATCAGTACTGGAAAGAATCGATTGAACTTTAATTTGCTTGGCTAAATTTTGTTTTTGATTAATTATTTTATTTTTTGCATGGCTCGCATGGCTCGCATGGCTGGCTCGCATGCCTCGCATGGCTCGCATGCCTCGCTGGCTCGCACATTGTACAGACCCTAGTTTTTGTAGCTTTTCACTTAATTTCTGGCTCAGACCATCCCATACTGGACAACAATAGTCAAAGTGCATGGGGCTCAATTAGAGATTCATAGATTTTAGTTGCCGTACTCTGAGAGAGAAATGGTCTGAACCTTTTAAGCGCACCGATACCGGACGATATTTTCTTTGATACTTCGCAAATATGTTTCTCCCAGGATAACCTTTTGTCAATGTATAGTCCTAGGGATTTCGTATTATGAACACATCGCACACAGTACATGAATTCTCAGAATTCGAAAATCGAACCCAACTGGATATAGCCGAGGTATCAGTACTGTAACAGATAGGTAATACCACACATTTCCATATTAACAACTCTAAAGCGGGCAGAAGTGGCATTTTCCGATCTCATAAACTTGTGCCGACAGGCGCTGATCGCTTATATAAGCGTTTGTATGGGAATGGAACGAACTTCAGCCTTCAAGGAGCTAAAATACGAGACTCGTAAGTCAAAATGCCTGACTTGCTTCTACGGTGTATTCAGTTGCTGTTTGTGTGGTCATCGGGCTCAGGTAAGGCGATTTCAGCGAGTTTTCGATCCACATGAATCCTCGATCTTGCCGTGGGCTAGAATCTGTGATGTCTGATCATGAATCCACCATACGATATTAAAGAAACACGAGCCTGATGCATGAAAATAAAGCCTTAAATCCAAACTAAAAACGGCAGAAGATGAAAGAGACTCCCTAAGGCTTGCCCTGACGCTAGTAAGCAAAATATCACTATCAAAATACCGGGTGAACTTCCAAATCTAAACCAAAAACCAAGGCCTGAGGTGCTGCCTCAGGGTGACGTCATGATAAGCATGCGCAGAGTCGCCGGAAGTCCGTGATTCGCGGACTTCCGGATCGGATTCTTCCAGAGCCCTATTTTTTCGTCGAGCATGCGCAGTAAGAAACAAATGGGATCTGGGTACGAGATTGCTTTAACCTTTGCCTTGACCCAATGATCATGAATTGGCCACTTTGGAAAAGAGTGGGGGTTGGGGCGAGGGTGGTCTCGCAAAGGCGCTTGGGATCGTTACAGGGGACACGCATCGTACAGAATACAAACAAACACGGCGAATATCGCAATTTACTCATCGAATGTAAGCACAGAAAGTGAAATAAACTTTAAAAAAGGCACTGCACCAGAAGTAAAGCTCAACAGAAGTGTCCAGAAATGTGGGTTCATAAAAATAAACTTATTAAAGCAGAGCAAAGAAGTGAAATCTACCGCGGAACGGAGTTAGCAGAAGTAAAGCGAAGCTGTGTGACCGAATTATGCTACGATCCGAACACGTTATGCTTTTAATAGCCGATTCCTACGTTTCCCATCATGGATTTATGATTTTAAAGTTGTACTTTGTAACTTTAAACAGGCCCTGTTCTGTTCTATGGTATGTTAACAGTAGTAAATCGCTACAAATACATGTCACCCTAGCGGACTTAAAGATCAAGTGGTTCAACGTTTCTCTTGTCAGTAGTTATTCACGGCCTACAATCCCATGAACAGAACAAGACCTGTATAACTAAAGTTACAAAGTATTTAATACTTTAAAGTGACAAATCCATGATGGTGGGAAATGTAGGAATCGGCTAAAGCATAGACTTTCTCAAAGTCCTTCTTAGCCCCCCGTATAGCCTGCGTAGCAAGCGTTTCCGTGGGTTTTTTCGGAGCGTAGGAAGACTTTTTCGCTATTTGGCTGCGCGAAAAATGGGGCGAGAGCAAAAAATGGAAGGAGGGGGGAGGGGAGGAGAGAAGAAGGTAACGCTTGCAGACAGACTCCGGGATTCTGAAAACCGCCCACTTGACCATTCACGCCTCACTTGATGACATTGAGCTGTCAAATGTTGACAATGGAAACAAAGCGTTAGACAGCGGAAGAAAAAAAAATTAATTCCCAAAACAAACTTGCAAAAAGTTTGAAGCGATGTGATGTCAAACAACTCGAAGAATCCAAGTGGTAACTGTATGTAAGTGCGATTTTAAAGTGAAATTTGGCAATTTACTTCAGACAGGAAACATGGATATATTTCCTCAGTGAATTTGTTCAAACCGTCAAAAAGGAAAGATTGCAGTGGGAGCGGGAATCGAGCCGGTAGCCAAAAATGGCGAGATATATTCGGACCCTTGCTCCCGGAAAATAAGAAATCTTGGAACTCTGTACTGGCTCATAAAGGGCTCAAATATAGGAAGTAAGACTCCCCAAAAGTCGAGAAACCCGAATTCCAAACGCTTGCTAGAAACTCCGGAAGGCAGCAGCCCCTGTCGAAAGACAGTTCGGAGCCGACAGTTGGTGTGAATTCTCCGGTTGTTTATATAGTGAAAGCCTCACGAAAGTCTTTGATATGATATTTGGTGTGGCAAGACTCCAAATAAACGCAAACGATAGCCTAGAGTCGTGCCGAAGGCTCATTCCGTAAATGACGACTATATCCTAGCTCGGTAGGAAATTGAGAGCATAATTCACGGGTGATTCCGCACAGGGGAAGAGACTTCAAGTTATGTTCACACCACGATTCATTCAGTCTGTTCATTGCAAACCTAACCCCCAAATAAAACAAACCCTAACCATTTTCGATCCCAAATCATTTTAGAACGACTCTAAATACACTTGAACTATAATGGCGAATTTTGTACTTTTGAAGTGGCCTAGTTTAACTCTGGGAATCGTGGTGTGCCATAACACGAAGTCGAAAGATTTCGTCGGCCATTTGACATGATGAGTTGATTGTTCGAAGCCCAAGCAATGCGTGCATCAAAATGTGATTGATGGGATGTCAATCAAAGAACTCGAGCCGCGCCAATCAGAAACTCCGTTCGTGGACGAACGGGGTTTTCAGAAACCCGGGGTCTGTCTGCAAGCGTTACCTTCTTCTCTCCTCCCCTCCCCCCTCCTTCCATTTTTTGCTCTCGCCCCATTTTTCGCGCAGCCAAATAGCGAAAAAGTCTTCCTACGCTCCGAAAAAAAACACGAAACGCTTGCTACGCAGGCTACCCCCCGTATGAAGGACTTTTCCCACTTGCAGCGCGCCAAATTTACCGGTTGATTTTTGAACCGGAGGCGTGGCTTATGACGTACTAAGGCTTGCCCAATCACAAAGCGTCAATTCTTCAGGCATTGTATGTTGACGTGTCAAGTTAGTCCTCAGAAAGAGATTGTCAAAGGCGCGAAATGTAAGCTCCGCCCTAGCCTCCTCGTCGATATGAATAGATTCCCTACAAGTCGCTGAACTGAGTATTCTTGCCACCAAAGTAAGAGGTTTTTTTTGTGGCAACGGGAATGACGTGAAGATCTTTCTTTTAGAGATATTCGGAAGCTTCAAAATCCATAGCCAAAGTCCACATTTTATGCACTGAAATATGTTTTTTTTACCACTTGGTAACCTCTGAGCGTTTTGAAGTTATTTTCTGTTGTCTAGGCGGCTAGCACGTGCTGCACGTGCAAAAATGGAAGTCGAAATAATCAGTCAATCAAATGTTTGTGTTCCCACGGTCCACGAAGTAATTAATTAATGTTTGGGCTAAGGGAAAACCCTAACTAGCAAATTGATTGGTCAAAATAAACAATCCGTAAGTCACGGAACACAAAATGTGGCTCGAGTTCGCAGACGTTGGTGTGGGAGGGAGGGAAACGAACCACACAAAGACGTCTGCATCGGAGGCTAGCTCCGCCCCTGAAATGTGTTTTCGCGCCAAAACATAATCCCCGATTCAATTTCCTGCAAGTGAAACAAGTCGAACTCGCCTCTCGCTTCGATTCTCGCACTCGCTTTTTGACCCAGTAATCGCTTACCAAGTGACTCAGCGAGTTCGACTTGGAGCAAGTCTAGCTAAAGCATAACGTGTTCGGTCGTTGCGGGATTCATCGTAGCAATCGGCCACACAAACTTCGCTTTACTTCTGCTAACTCCCGTTCCGCGGTAGGTTTCACTTCTTTGCTCTGCTTTAATGGCCAGTCGCCTTTTTCCGTCACTTTTGTTTAACAACTTTCGTACTTCAGGTATGCTTATTTTCCGGGAAGAAAAAAAATACTATCCGTTGATGTTAAATATGTTCAGGCTGTTTGTCGGTTTCAGGTATCTCACTAGCCAAGCTCCGGTCTATATTAGTGAAATGGGAGTTAAAAGCTTCAGCTATTTCTGTTGCCGAGGTAACACTATTCTCCCCTCAGTTTTCACTTCCGCAACATTGGGTGATTTGTGTTGGCGAGATGGTAGCTCGTTAATTAATCTCCATGTCCTACGCGGATCTTTTTTATTAGCAGTTAAGTTGTCCATAAAGTATTTTCGTTTGGCATTTTTGATTGCATTATTAGTTTCATTTCTTGCCTGTTTATATTCGCTACAACTTACATGAACATTTTGGGATTTCTTCACTAGAAAAAGTTTTTAAAATTGAACTAAGCTGAGAAATGTGAATGAAAAATTACGTGTTTTTTTTTGGGGGGGGGGGGGATGGCTGGAAAAAACAGTTGGATATCGCCGAATTTGCAACTGATATGCAACTATACAGCCTTCTGATATGAATTTCACGCTTCTTCAACCAATCAGAATCTAGAAATTAGAATACATAATTAGGCTCGACTCACGACTGTGGGCTTCCCAGAAAACACACACAATAAAACCAGCAGCAACAAACAAACTAATAATAGCTTTAATCCCTCTATAGGCCATTTTGACGATGTTGCGCACGCATCAGTAGAACAGTAGACGCGAGCTGCTAAGACTCGTTCTTGTTCACCAGCTTTTGTTATTTAAAACAGATAGCCATTCGCTATTATAGCACTTGGGCCATCTTGGTTTGAAAGCGAGGCTACCGGGTTACGTAGCGCTTACTATTTGCTCTGTTGTTGGTCGCGAGTTTGGATGAAAAAGCTACTTCATCTCCATTTCTATAATTCCAATTGTACAAATAATAGCCAGAAAAGAAGATCTAGGGATTCTTTTCACATATTTGATTCCAATAAACAGCTCAGAAAGCGATGGAATTTGAAAACACGCGGAGATGTCGACCCACACTTCAGTTCAGGCTTCGATAAATATCCAGAGGCAGAGTGAGTAAAAACAACATAATTAATACTTCTTCGTTTAAAGTGCGACAGGTTCCATCAGACTCACAGCTAGCAGCGGTCTCTACAGGTAAAATAAGAAGAAAGAAACCTCACCAAACAGGGCGAATCAGGAACATGTTAAGTTACGGACGGACTAATACGCAGGTGCAGGGCGCGCAGGGTACGCAGTGTACGCAACGTACGCAGGGTACGCAGGGTACGCAGGGTACGCAGGGTGTTCAAAGTAAAAAAAATAAAGTTACATAATTTAGTGCCTTTGGAATATCAGATTGCAAAGGTCAATTGTTCACATGGCAAATATTATGCTAATTTTAGAGTGAAAGTAAAAGTGTATCTATTTCTCAATGTTTTTAGTTGCTTTCCTGTTAGCTTTTCTGAAATACGTGTCGTATATTTTACTGATTTCCCAAGGAATGTACGGTACACAAACATTTTAATCCTTGAATTCGTAACTAATTACAATGCTGTCACGCATATGGCATTTTAAGACATAACATGTAGAACGTACACAGCGGGATCCGCTTTTACGGAAATTAACAAAAGCAGATAAAAAATTGTTGGCAGACACAATTTATTTAGTTGACACCAACTTAGAAAAGCTCCCGCCTTAAATTTTATGGAAAAAAACAAGACGCCAGAGTATCAGGTGATATACAATATTCTCGTCTTTTTTGTGTCTTTTCATGTCAGCATCGTGGAACTGCGTGAAGTAAAAACACGATACTCTTGGCGCCTTAGGACGACGCCCATAGCGAGGGGGGTTCAACGTCAGTCGATTTTCTCACCGTTCCCCCACAACCATAGCATTTTAGCATTTTGGTGTCGCGTACGAAAACTACTTTCCACTTTTCCTCCGGCGGAATTTAACTAAAGCTGTGAATTTGTATGTCCCTCCGATAAAACTTGCATCACACAGCCGATATGTACAGATATTCAAAATGTACATTTACCTCCAGTTGATTACGCGTCTCAAGGGAAGTGGCGCTGTTTGCTGTCACAACTCCACGTGGACGCGACAGTGATCTGCCGGCTACCCTGCGTACCCTGCGCCCCCTGCGTACCCTGCATGCCCTGCGCGCCCTGCACCCTGCGTATTACTCCATCCGGTGAAGTTATTGTTATACACGTGCACCTGTGAGCCACCAGTCTATTATTATTATATTTTGATAATTCTTAATGCACGTGCACGTGTACACCATTTTTCATTTTACGATAAAGACTAATAATAAATTGGCACTAATTTTGAAAAGTGTCATGACCATCTGTACGAAAATTTTAATGTGAATAATACATTTTGTGTAAAATATATATCATGTATTTGTACCGAATCAAAGTGAAATATTTGGGGAGGTTTTATTAGAATGGTCATGGGTGTTATGAAATGATATTTATCACTGTAAAATTTCTGGTATTAAATGGTTTATTTATGTTTTTTTGGGAACTTATATATAGAAACAGGCACTTTCTGCTATTTGTCGCTAAGAGGCTTTTCGGCCAGTTAATCTGGGAATTTCATATGTGATTTTCTTAGTAATACCACTGAATTGATCACTTCAGTTTTTCTTTGTTTGTTCAGGGACATTTAATCTCTAAATTCCCTCATCAGCATGCATACTTGTTCTAACTTTCCCTCATTGACATGCAAGAATGAAAATTAGAAGGGCATGCATGCTGACGAGGGTTATGGCAGGTCATTATAAAAATAATTTCCTTGCAGGGTGCAATGCCTGTCAACCCTATCTATTTTATGGCTCAAGAAAGATCTTCTCTTCATTTGTCAAACACGCTTCTTCCAAGATAATTATACTTAAAACCACAAACATGACCTGATTAAACTCCATGCATGCATGCTCAGGAATATTTAGTCAGCCACATATTACATTTTATTTTTACATTTTACTTGACGTTTTATTTATTCTTCACAGTTCTCCAGTTCAACCAATGGATCAAGCATAATAACAAAATGTAAAAAAAAAATCAACTTAGCCTCCAGTCCACAGGCAACTCTAATATTTGCTCGTCCCTCTCTTACCACAGGAAGCCCGGTTTCACATTTCCCCCTTGTTTTTTTCAATTATAATTAGGAGTTGCCTGTGGAGGAGGCTAAACTCAACTATGGTATTTTTAGTTTAGGCAGAGAAAAACTAAAGTTATCTGAGATTAGTTTCATTAGTCGGTGATAATAGTATTACAAAGTGATAGAATGACATTTCAGGAAATTAGCTAGTAATGAAATTTCCCCTCGAGCCTTGGGAGGATTTATGCAAATTCTCCCTAATCCCCCTTGGTCATAAATCTTCTCTCTGCTCTTGGGGGAAATTCGATAACTATTTTTTCTTATGCCATAGTAAAAATCTTACTTATAATAATAATAATATTTTGGAGTTTAGACTGATTTAACTTACCAGTAACCGGACTGCTAAGTCTATTCGATTTTATTAAACAGGTTAAAAAAATATGCTCTATCTGCAAATAAATTGAAATCAAGCTATCCTCCATAATTTCTGTAGTTTGGATTGGAAAAGAAATAATATTAATTATAATAAATTGATAAAAAGGATGTAAATTACGTTCAAGCCGACCCATCCAGCTAGCTATGTGTAGGTTCTAAAAAATATCATAGTTATATACATGCAATGATTATGGCAGAAGTATATAATTGTACAAAATGTTGCAATATACCAAAAGAGACAACCGAGACAGTGTTAGGTTCTGGCAGTATTTATTAACATAATAAAATGTATTATTACAACATATTTTAATATATTACAATTTATTTACATGATTGAAAAATAATATTAATAGTTATACAAAAGCTGGATGGTATATATATTGCTAGTATGGCTGCTCTCCTTAAGCACAATATAGTTGGTTTATAAAATTGGTACTGCCAGACTCCAACCTGATCAGCTGATTCTGAACATCTAGATTCATATTAATAGAATTATTAATATTCACTTCAATTATAAATTATGGAAATTAAAATAATTGTACAAAGTTTGAACACTAAGGTTAGGTGATTTAAAAAAAATAGGTAGTCATCGCTGCATTTTTTTATCAGTTTCCATTATTAGCACTGTCATAAACATAAACATTGTTTTGTATTAATATCATCACTAGTAACATTTCCATTATCACTATCATCATTGTACATTGTCAAATGACCCATATCTGATTTTCTCTACAGGTAATTTTGGTCAATTTCTGAGTAGCCATTTGTTGATAATGGCCCAGCATTGCAAGTCAGTTACTGTCATTATCATCATTTCAATTACATACAAGCATACAAGCATACAAGCATACACTATACATATATAATGATATATATATATATGTATCAGGAGCCATTATGTATATATGTTATAGTTACAGTACCAATGCAATGTTATCAGCCATCCATGCAAGTGATTACTCCATGTTTTGGTTCATTAATAAATGCATTTTCTGAAATCCTCATACAAACCTTCTAAAAACCTATACCCCAATTTTTTCCAAAAACCCTAACCATTTCCAACACAAAAGAACGAGTACACCCGAGCTATATAAATTATGAAAGCGTTGAGGTTAATCTCTCTTTTGATTTTACCTGTAGAAAATGGACTTGTGCTATCTGTGAGTCTGATGGAACCTGTCACACTTATTTAAGCGAAGAAGTATTTATAATCAGCTGTTTTTTTACTCACTCTGGATATGTATCGAAGCCTGGAGTGTGGGCCGACAAATCCGCGTATTTTCAAATTCCATCGCTTTCTCAGCTGTTCATTGGAGGCAAATTTGTACAATTGGAATTACAGAAGTGGAGATGAAGTAGCTTTTTTATCCAAACTCGCGACCAATAACAGAGCAAATAGTAACCTCTACGTAACCGACAACCCGGTACCTTCGCTTTCAATCCAAGATGGCCGAAGTGCGATAATAGCGAATTGTTCTAGCTGCGCGCGCAACATAATCAAAATGGCATTGTCAATCGATACGTGAAATAACAAAACGGGAATATGTAGTTGTTTAGTTGGTCGCACTAACTTGACCTACGGTTATTTCTAGTAGTATCTAAGTGTCTCAAAGGAGTGTCATGTGAAGTCAACGTAAATATTTAGTAAGGAGTGGTCAATAGAACACTTTCGATATATGCTTCACAAACGATTCAATGCGAGGCCCAGGGACAAAAATGCGCAGTGAATCTCTATAGCAACCCAGAAACGACCGTCTCAACAGGCCATATACAATCTCGTGACCAGGGTCTTCTCGGTCAGATCCAAGATGGCGGCTACTCCGAGAGAAGACCCTGGTAAAGGCTGAATCACGTGACCAAAAATCTCCAGAAATCCTGGAGATTTTAATCACGTGAGGTGGCATCCAATATGGCGGCCAAGCTAAATATGGAAATGTTTCATGACGTATACAAACCAAAGGTATCCCAATCCGGAGTGAGCGAGAAGCGATTAACGGTATTTCCACGCGACGAACGATGCAGTGAAAACAGGTCTACTAAATGGCTCGAAATGGAGTATACTTGGATAAAGAAACAGCGGAAGGGTATTACAAAGCTACCAGGATGCATCTAAGCTAGAAGAGAATCCTAAAAAGTTGTTCATTTGGCTGTTAGCGTTGAAGCGAAGAGATCTATAGCACATGCTCAGGTTAAACGGCTTCTCCTGCTTTACCACTGATGAAACTTACCAGAAAACTACCCAGTAATACACTTCATCTATTGCTCTACCTACACAACGTATTTTAATGTTATTTAAAATCGTTGTATTGATAAAATTTGAGAAAATTAAACTATATATGAATCATCTCTGTGGTCTCAGCCCGTTTGGCCAATAAAAAGCATTGTTAGAATAACCTTGCGTCATAAACGAAGAGCCAATCAGAATACGTCGTAGTTCAGCCTTTACCAGGGTCTTCTCTCGAGTAACCGCCATCTTCGATCTGACCGAGAAGACCCTGGTCACGAGGTTGGGCCATATATGGTCTAACACCTCATGGAGTCCTCGTGCAGTACTGGAATCAAAATCACAAACAATATTTTAACAGTACCAAAATCCGCTCTTAATTTAGGAATGCGTAAGCTTATATATAATATCTATATAAAATAAACGCGTACTAACCGCTGAAATACTCTAGGAACGTTGAAGCGCATTGCTACTAACTGAGACGCCGAACACGTACATCATAACAATTGTAAACATCCCTCTCTTCTTCTTTATAGTTATTAGCTAAGCGCCTCAAATCAATTTCTTACCTACAACAGTAGCAAATGTTGTCCAACGGTAAAAGGTATATTCTTCCCGTCTACCAAAACCAGGACGCGCCTTACAACTGTTATATTTCTCGGAAGTCTTTTAAAAATTGAAAATTCGTAATTCTTGGAAAAGCCTAGGTCAAAGGTGATCAAGCTGATCAACCAATTGTACGCGGTTTAAATCGCTTGCAAATTTTCTTAGTCAACACAGTTTCCATTGAATGATATAGGCAGAATACGTATACCGCAATCTCAAAACCTGCCGTTTGTCACGGGGCTTAGTAAAGTAGAGAACATATCCAGAGGCTTTTCAACATCCGATGATGATGAACAACGGAACAAAACCGGCGACAAATAATAACGCAACGAATAACAAAGATCTTGATGTCATAATTCCCTGTCTTTTCTTTCTAGTGGCATTGCTCCTAGTCGCTTTATACTGTTGCAATTCTTGGCTTTCACGTCGCCTTAAAGTTCGCTTTTGGCTGCAGCGACAAACAAGTGATGCAGAAAAACCTCTTCTAGAGGATGAACAACAAAGATCCATAGCAAAGAGGACAGGACAAATAGGTAAGCATTAAACTGGATTATACGCTCTCCGTCATCCAGGAAGGCAATACGGTAGAGTCTTTCCTTGATTTAAAATGTTGTACTTATTGAAATAATGTTGTACTAACAAAATCTTCAGCTAGCAGCTTGTGGTATACTGATTCACATCGCGTTATATTTTCTCTTTCTTTTTGTGTTTTTTACCAGTGACAGACTCTGTACCGGAAGTCACTCAATATTCCATAACACCTCAGGTGTACTAAATAATTCCAGGAACTAAATTTGACTCCTTTCGGAAAATTATTGAGAATAATTCCAAGAAAAGTATCTTATGTTTATATGCACGTACTAATTAAGACAGCTTCCGCGAAATGAGCCTCGTGATCAGATTGGGCAGTAGACAATGGCATATGAACTGTTGTGACGTCTGATGTCGTTTCTTGGAACTAGCTGTTTATATAATTATAAAAAAAATCCATGAAATAGGACGTGAAAATACCGATCGAGGCACCGTGAGTAGTTGTGTTTTACACTCGACAATCATAGTTAATATACGATAGCCAGATGAATGTACCAAAAGTCAGAATAGTAGTGTGTGTAGTCGGTCTGATATCCATAAGTTTAGCAGGCTATTTGGCATATATTTACTATTTGGATGAAAAGAAACGAACAGAAACAGAGAAACAGGGTAAGTATGTTTATTTATTGACAAGTCCTGCCGGATCATTCAACGAGCACGCGGTCTCTATACGTTCAATACGTCTACATGCACGTATCTCTCTATTTTTGGAAATAATTTGACTTCATATTTACATGTTTTGAATTAACAAAATGAATTCGGCGGAGTATACATTATATATACCATGCAATGTATCTAGAGAGTATATATTATATACCATGCAACGTATCTAGAGAGTATATATTATATACCATGCAATGTATCTAGAGGTTAAGAGCTTTAACTGACATATTAAATACGTTTTTAATTCTTGAGATCTTATTAAGGAAAGGCTTACGATTGCTCAAACTTCAACCGTTTCAGTGTCTTAATTCAGAGTAACTGAAATATTACAAATGAGATCAGAGCCTGAGTTGAATAGACTAAGTCTAAAGTAATCGTTACTTGTAATACTGAAATACTTAATAATAATATTGATAATAATAATCCGGGCAAGAATCCTAGTGGCCTAGCGTTAATTAATACAGAGCGTTTTAAAGATATATAGTTATTTTAATAGAATCATTTAAAAATACAACTTATTTATGAATTAGATCTAACTTATTTAGCTTTTTATATTTAGTGTGCGAATATCGATTTTTTCTATGCTTTTTAGCAGTATTAATAGTTAATATAGTATTGTAAATTTGATATGTATTTTGTCAAATATATCAAAGATTGTTATCATTATTATTATTTATACAGTCGTCTTGATAAAGAAGGCAGAACAGTCAAGTGTGGATAGTATAGAGTCTCGTATTATCAACAAACTCAGACAGGACTTGGCTCGTAGAAGATCTAGAGTGAAACTCTCGGAAGAGCCATGGAGACCAGACCAGGCTACCGAGGGCACGCCAGTCATTGTGTTCTGTGTGTACTCATCAAGACTTGGTGTCGATATCGAGAGTGCTGTTCGTGGACTGCAAGGTACGTGACATATATGTAAATAATCTTTTTTACGATAACCACCAATTTCTCGCAATCTGATTGGCTTATTTTGATCGTCAATAGTTGACGTCATTCGTGACGCAGTGCGCGCCTTTCGAAGCGCTTTGTAGATGTTTGTGAATCATCGTTCAGATTGTGTAAATCTCTGATCCAAAACCACGAAAATGAGGATTTCACAAGCGCCTTGAAATAGATCACTTTTGTTTCAACTGGCGGGCCACCACTGTCTAACATTGCCAAATAAACAAAGGATTTGTACAACTGCGCATGAACCGTAAACTTTCTTGCATCATATATATGAGGCAGACCTGAAACAAAATCGAGAAGTATATCTAGTTATTTGTCAAAATGTAAAAAAAAACAAAGACATAGAATAGTAGTGATGTATTTAATATGTTTAATACGCTTCATTATACACACAGATGGCTCTATTTATTCCACAAGGAGTTCATTAGGTTAATAATTGTTCAACGGCTTCAGGTAAAGCTATCTCCCGTTGGTTTGCCACAACAACGATCCATTGTAATATTATTGACTATCCTATTCGTAGTCGTAGTCTTTTGACTTGAGATATGGCTGACGAAGAAGGCAAGGTCTACTCGATTTACCTTAAAAGGATATGGCCCAACCATGATGCTTAGCGGCCTCATGTTTGTTTTGTTTATCAGTTCTGCTTCGTGAAATTATCAACTGAACTTACGGTGTCCCACAACTCTCACCACTTTAACAAAATGCTCAAGGCGATAAAAAAATGTCTACAGCGAATACAAATACAACAATGGAAAAGCAAATGTCTACATTAAAAACGAACAAGGTTACGGCAGTATGCCAAAAAGCCACGGCAAAAACAAATACCTAACTGCATCAACGATAATACTCCCGGCATTAGCAAATTGTTCACATCATTAGCAATAAGAACGCCAGCGGTCTTTTTGGTCAGCAGCCACCCATTCACGATCGAATTGCACTGTGGGAAGGAGAACGAGCACATGGCCTACATCGATGAGAAAAACGATAGATTATACCGAACACGAAATGTTTTGTTCGATCTGTGGAACGGCTGCAGACCCAAACGCGAAATTCTGCATACAGCGTGGTGCAGGTAAGTTTCTCTAGAAAATAAAGTTGGAATCTTACATTACTGATAGCCATAAAACACTTATAGTGAGTTAGAAGTTGGCCTTTATATCAACTTAAATAACGGACAGGACAAGCAAACATGAAGAATAAATATCTTCCTTGTTACTTTATATACCACGGTCGTCATTTGAGTATGACACGAGACGAGCATTGGGGTAAATTAAAAGTTTTAACGTTTAAACTATACTGTTATTTTGTATCCAGCACTTGTAAATTATTTGTCAACCGCGCTGTCCCAACTTCTAAGTGTTTTATGACTATCAGTAATGTAAGATTCCGAATTTATTTACTTGAGAATCTTACCTGCACTAATGAAGGAGATATGGTCATGTACTTAAAACACGTAATCGATGACGTCATCGTTACGTCATCGCCACTAAATGATTGATAGCAACCCACTACCATATCTGTCCAGGTTTGAGCCAGCTGGCATTAGAATGAGGGAGACATGGTCATGTACTTCAAATCACGTGACCTATGACGTCATCGTTACGTCGTCACCACTAAGCGATTTGTTGGGAATCCACTACCATGTCTGTTCAAGTTTGAACTGAGTGTCTGGCATAAGAAATGAGGGAGATATTGGTATGTACTTAATTACGTCTTCGTTACGTCATTACCACTAAGTGATCGATAGGGACCCACTACCATGTCTGTCCAGGTTTGAAGTGTCTGGCATTAGATGGGCACCGTCAATACATCTTCTCCAGCATGACCAAATCTTTTCGAAATCTTGGACGGTCATTCGGAAAGTCAACGGCGAGTCTTCGAGTCACAGCGGGAAAAAACGACGAATAAATCATCTCGTATCCACCTAAATCCAATAACTCGCTCTGCACATGCTTGCATCTACGAGTTAAATTAATATTGTGTGTGGAATAAACAACCTAGTCATAGCTTGATTACATTTAGAACCTTCGCTTGATAATGGCTAATCAAATAGCCTCCCTGGACGACCTGAGAAAAACACTGGAAGTCCAATTTTATAACGAGCTAAACGTTTCACTAAATAGTGAACACTATTTATTCTTTTTATCAGGAGGGGGAGGAGGGAGGCAGTCTAAGTAGTTCTGGAAATTCCAATCTGAACGAGGATTGTGTCTCAAAGTTATTATTTAGTGTAGCTAAATCAAATTGATCTTTAAATCAAAATGCCAGGGCTGCTGAACTTTGAAATCACATATCGAAGAGGTTAAAACGAGATTTTATTGTTCCACATCGGCGCATAATTGAGTTTTTGGGAATCTAATGTTAGCCAAATGTAAGTGTAACATGCAAACGTTTTATCAAATATAAACAGTGCATGACCCGGAGGTCAACTGGCTGGAAGATCAAAGAAAACACATGTTTTTTTAAACAGGCTTATTATTTTTCTCACTGGTATTCTTGAAGGTTCTCTATCACGATTTCTAAATGCAGACAAAGTTGATTTGTGCCTAGATTGATCAGTATTCAAGCCTTTACTAGATAACAATACAGTGCTCAGCTGTTCGCGTTCGACCATCAAATTCAAACCATTTGACATTTCAGTGATATCTACCGTATCATTTCTCGAACTGATCACATTATTGTTATAATTCTAAGCTTTTCCATTGGCTTTTGTTTGGCTATTGTATGGCTTTCAATTGTTTAGCTTTGTTTAATTAGCTTTGCTTTCCTCACTTTCCAAAATTTTGGCTTTCATTCCCCAGTGAGCAGGGGCGATATCGATGTTAGTTATTATCTCCTCGTCGTTCAACTGAACTTTAAGCTTATATTCACCCTGACGAGTAAAGAATGCAGCACGTTCTATCTCTGAGCCTAGGGATGTATTATGAACGTGCCACGAGACTCGGGGAGGTTTGTCGCGAAAACAGTTGTACATTGCCATATCTATCCTTGTTGCATCCAAAACGTTCCCAAAACTGCCAACACAGTACATTCAAGACATTAAATGCTGCTTAGTTAAGCGAAAGGTGCTATACAAATTCCGGGCTTCTTTCGTAAATACGAAACGCGACTAAATGTCTGTTTTTAACATTATAGTTGTAGCGATAAATTAGTTACAAGGCATTTCAGAATAATAATTACCTTTAGCAACACGGCCAAATCCTTTCGAAGCGTCCGTTATTTCCGATGAATCATGCCATAAACATCTTCGGAAAATCGAAGACTATTCGGACAGCCAACGGAGAGTCCCCGATGTACACATAAAAAACGAAGTACACACCATAAAACGATGAATAAATTAGCTCGGAGAACTAACCCTAATAACTCGTGTTCTGCGCTTGCGCGGATCCACGAGTTAAAAATGATAAAAAATGATAACAATGATAAAAATGATCATACAAATAATAGCTTATATTTAAGCTGATGTGGACGTGTTTAAACTAAGAGAATAAGAATATATCCTAGTCTATAATGATGCAAATCGACTGGTTATTTACAAACATGGTTGAACGCACGGGGAATAGAACTCAGGGTCCCTGGATTACGAGTCCGCCGTGTTAACCGCTCGGCCACGCCTCCTCCTTAATAACGTATCGTGTATTCCATTACCAGCAGGCTGGACAATCAAAACAGGTTTGAAAATACCAGTAAACATGTGACTACTTTTAATGTTAAAATAAAGCTTCCCGCTCCTAATCCCTATCTTTTGTTATCTATGGTTTAAACAGACGACGCCAAGATTGTGTTGGTCGTTCTACATCCCATAATGAGAAGTCTTTTGAGAGGGGACTTGTCATCTGACGAAGATCTTCTTGACAGCAGGCTGGTCAACAAAATGGCGGGCATCGCTCACTTCGCCTTCTCTGATCAGGAGGGTCTCTACATCTGTCATCAAAATGATTCTGGGTTCGAAATGTTGGTTAATTGCTTGATTCGACTAGTACTGCCCGCGCGCGGCCTTCACATATAACATCAGATGACGACATCTGCCTGTATAATAGCTTAGGACAGATTCGACTGCAGTAAGTAGCAGGTTCTTGTGAGTTTGCCTCTTGTTGAGTATGACGACTGTCAGATGAGCACCGGTCTGTATAGCTAGGCTCTTGTAAGTTTACATGTTGCTAATTTATGACGACAGCATGTCACATATAACACAACAGTTTGATTCGACTGCAGTAAATGTAGGTTCTTGTGAGTTTGCCGTCTGATAAGTAATAGTATGACAACTCAGTAATTCAACAGAACATAATTTTTATATCATTATATGACCACATCTGCCTGAGTATATATCTAGGACAGCGACTAAGATTATTTACTAAATTAAGGCAGGTAAAGCTTTTCTAGAGACTGCTTGATTCTAAAACACCCTGATCATTGTTATAATAATTACCATTATTTATTTAATTTTTATTCATCTTTGAAAGCAGAGGTACTTTTTAATGTGACATTCTCTGTCTTCATATTAAATGTGTATTTTAACCTCGGCACGAGATAAAACTAGGACTACGTTTTATAAAATGATCAAGCACAATCATTCTTAAAATCGAAAACCTGTTCACGGCGACTAAAAGTGGAACAAAGAAAGGGGAAAGATATCAGAGTTACCGGTATGTGAAACATGGAATCACAATGGCTAACTAAGTATTATCTATTCTCCTTGGGAGCAGGCCCTAGCATGACGTATATTCAGTCCCCAGAGGCTCATACCTTGGACGCAAACATATAACTTTCTCCCATCTCACTTTTGGGTTTTAGTATATTAAATCACGAGAAAAAGAGCAAAGTGATTTTTACGCTGATTGGTGTTATGGTGTTCCTTTTAACTGTAGCCAAGCCCAACACATACGGTCGGGATAAAAGAGTGGATGCTACTGGTGGTTGCAGGTACATAATAGCTATATATGTTGCCGGTTTATCGTGATATTTAGAGCAGGGAAAGGTATACTAGGCACATAATTTATATCTCTGTTGTTTATCGTGATATTTAGAGCCGACTGCTGTGGTGACAGATTGAGCAACTTTGAAGTTCGAATCGGTGACAGTTTTGCAAACAACGGCAACCGCAATCCAAAATGTGGCACTTTCTACTCTGTCCCCCAGGGTCAGGGTTTGCTTATCGATTGTTTACCACCCCTCCGTGGACGGTACGTGAATGTCCGCCAATCCGGAAGTAATAGAAGATTGACATTGTGTGAAGTGGAGGTCAGGGTCTTTGATGAAGGTTTGTTGGTATTGTATACCTCTTTACTTTAAATGCTCAAACACACACTGTGTCGATCTGACAACAAAATCAACCTCGAAATTCTGTTTATTTTCTGTTGAAATTTTTAGAATAAATAGACGATTTTAAAATATTTTTTGGACTATCACAGAAAACATTTTAATGCCTAATTCTAGTAAGGATGAAAGTCCGAAGACTACAGCAAAGCTGATAAACAACGTAAAAATTCTAACAACAAAGCATTACGGTTAGCCACGCCTAATTCTAGTGCTATCTTGGCTGACGTATTTGACTGAGTTCCGTTCGCTTGGTCAGAAAGACACACCCCATAATGTAAACTGTTTGGTTATGTATTGTTGCACATAGCTGCTTTAATTAACTTTTTTTTCTGGATATCTATTAGTATTATATACAAAAGGCGTTTAGTAAGAAATGTAAATACAAACTAGATGAAAGGAACACTGGAGAAATCTAACCATTGACAGACTTTGGAGTTAATGTGTGTAAGTAGTATTTACAGCAGTACGAGTGGCCGGTATTGTATGTATAGATTTAACAAATAAGAAGCCTTAGCTATGTTTTAATACTATCTTCAAAAACTCATGAATAATTCATGAGCATTTTGTCCAATCAGATGAAGCGAATCATTCACGTGCATACTCCTCAGTTATACCCGATAAAACGCAAGGGTCTTTATACAACTTTTCACTGTACGAGTGTGGCCCTATATAAAACTTCATGGTTGAGGCCTTTTTCCAACAAATGAAAAATTCCTCAACCATGGCCACAGTGAAAATCGTGTAAAGACCCTCCTAGTCAATCCTCATGAAACCAAGGGCTTTAACCGTGAATCTTTATAAAGACCCTCACTTGTACAGTGAAAGTCCTTAAAAAGACCTTTCGGGAAATCTCAGTTCATAAGATGAGACTCAGGGTTGCTCAACCAACGCTCTAAGTGCAATATATGACTCGGGAAGCTCGAAGTTAAAGGCCTCTTGGCTCACAGTTATTCATACGCAACCGGCCTAATATTATGGGACCCAAATTTTCGCTCCATATTCCAACTGCGCATGTCAGTGACGCACAACGTAGCTACAAACAAATAATTATTCGCTTTTCATCCAAATTTCTGAAAATTATTATCTTTTAGAAGTAATGTTTTTGAAGCCGTTTAATAAACTCGCAGCACGTGTTTTATCAGACTGATAAAACACTGCTGCTCGTTTATTAAACTATACATAAAACACGATGGGCATTTGAGAACACGAGAGAAACGTTAAAGCACAAGCCGAAGGTATAAAACATGGATTTAAGGCTTCTTTGTCTGTTTTATAATACAGATTTACACGCGCGATGAAAGGAAACCTCCAGTTGAAAACAATAAAACACGGCAACCATGTTATATACTCTGATAAAACATGGATTTTGCGCGTACTATCGTATCTATATTATAAATGCATATATAAACGAGTTCAAGTATTTGACCGTGGTATCAAAACACTCACGGTGGGCACAAACTACCATAAAAACGGCATGAGTTCAATATCTTAAAAGGTTTTCAACGCAGACGAATGAATTTTGGCAGGTGGGTGTAGAATCGTAAAAGGAATATAACCTGATAACTTAAGCTATGTTAATACCGTTATGACGTCACAATGACGTCATTTACCCATTTCTAATACGTTTCTTATAACTGGTCATTACCTCTAAAAACGGAATGTCGTATATTGCTAAAATCTCCTCGTAATGAGAATGAAGGAATCGAAAACCCGTTGTCGATTAGTTAAGGAAATCAAAAGTTATGGATGTTTGAATTTTGGAAATTTTCCCGCCAACATTTGGCGGGAAATAAACAACACAAAAGCATTTATGAAAATATCGCTTCATTCATCTTTTAGAGTTTTAAATACTGTTGCATGACATTTTGTCCAGTCATAAAACACGTTGGTGGCTAAAATCGTATGTTTTTTGATTTTTGATTTTTTGTCCATAACCGGCTTAAAATTTAAGTCATATTTTTTAATACATGTCATTAGAAAAAAAGCCTTTGAGTGATTTTCGGGTTTTATTGATGAAATGCACTAGTCTGGCACTCAAAAGTCACATTCTTTTCTTTTCTTGATTTTTTAACAATTGGCAGCCTTATTTAGGTACAACTCCTGACGTCACTAAATATGACGTCATAGCAACAGTCATTCCTCTATAACTTTGGCTGTAATCGTCGTAGAATGTTCAAATTTTCACCAAATGAATGTGTGTCGTGAAGGCCCTGTAATGGCGTAGTCTGTTTGTAACATCTATTAAAGGGGGTATTTCACCAAAAAAGGAGGCATCGCTTATGACGTCACAATAACGTCATCATACTAACATAAAACACCTAAAATATGTAGTTTCATTTCGTTTCCAACTCACCAACATTTCTTCAAATTCAGACTATAAGTAAAGAAATGGTGTTAATTTCAATTATTTGGTCACGTTTAATGATGCCGTTTTGACGTTCTTTATGCCCGCCGTGACTGAGAAATCAAAATGAATCTCGTGAGGCGCAGCCCTGAGATACATATTGATTTCAAGTGTTTTGTTTGCTTGGTATTACGCTACATATAATTATTAATTACAAGGCTTGTCATTGTTATTTTCTGTCATTTCAACAAACGGCTCTAATCATCGCCAACAATCACGGACATAAGCGGATTCTACCATACATGACTCAGATTTTACAAAGAAAGTATGGAAAGACAATTTTGCAAATACAAGCGAACATAATAAATATACTCACCTTGCCGGACCAGCAGTCCAGTATACAACCCAAAATCATCTGATTGGTGCATAAAATTAGATGAATTGCCTGTGTTATGCTTTTCCTTTCCACCACGCTCTACTGCGAAGAAAGTCGCCACTCAATCCTTATGGACGAGCAAAAACACGCTAAACCCAAAGTTGACAAGTTCATATGTCTATACCAATATCGATTACTCAATTTGCCGGACTGGCTACACATACTAGTAAGACCTGGTTTTCGTTCGTAATCCAAAACTTTACACTCAGACCATTAAAGTTTTCCATTTTCCGTTCTCCCGTAAAGTCGCTCAGTACAAATCGAACTAAAGTGAAACACGATGCTCCATCCTTCGTAGTTGTTTCCGATTCGTGCGGAATCGATGAGAATTTCTGGGTGATTTTACCCAAAAAAATCTATCCAAGCATGAAGTTAATTGTGTGATAGCTGTAAAAACGGTAGATTTGGTCAGCAGTTAAACCTGCGATCCTTCAAACATTTCATTTCCGGTAAAATTTTCGCGCGAAAACCAAATAACCGCATGATTTCCATCTCACTCAGGAGCGTAAAATCACAATTTTTCCAAGTGTCACCCTTGATCTGTCATTTGATTGGACCTCAAGATTCACCTGTCATTTGAATGGACATCAAGATACCTCCTCAGATCTTCATGTTGTGTTTCATCGTGTATCAAGGCACCTGACCAAAATTGGTTGACCTGATTGGCCGTTGAACCTATTAATTATTCATGAGTGTGAGTACTGCAGCAGTGTTTTATCATATTTACAAACACGAGTGCTGTGAGTTTATTGAACGGCTTCAAGAACGTTAATGTATGAGGCATATTAGACAGTCATGTTATTCAGTTATTTTGGCGATGCGACCTATTTCGGCCAATAAACTCGAAGCAAAAGTTTATGTAAATGAGCACCGTATCAGTATATCACATTTAAAACCCACTCATTAAACATTCATTTCTTTTGTTTTGTTCCTTCGTTAATTATTAATGATTTTTGAACGGTATATACTGATCCGTGCCGGCCAGGCGAGTATCTGTAGATCAGATACAATACGGACGCTAATTCTCTAAATTACTTCTAAACCCTTATTCTTCAACAATCTAAAATTGAACAATTGTCTGAAATTTTGATGAAAATCGTAAAAAATAAAGTTTGGTGGTGTCGTTTATTTGTGTCACGGTCATGCGCATTAGAAAAAAACCGGTCCCATGTAGTGGTGATATGGTCTGCATGCATCAATACAAGAGTTTTTATACCGTGTGACACTTCACTCCTGGGACTGAGGTGAGTGTTCGGTTGAAGACCTCCCTCATATACAGCTATTTCAATTAACGTTGTCTGGGAGAAGGTAATATGGCATTAGGGAATTCGAATGGCGTATTAGGGTATTCTCAGGCCGAAATTAATTATGGTCTAACATTTACCGCATTAGTTGATACTGCAGTAAATTGTTGCCTCGTTCGATAAATTTAAAATGCCAGCGCATACATCGAAGACTTGATATGTAGGGTTATATTTATAACACAAATGGTAGTACTCTACCATTTTCGCTAAAGGTAAAGAGGCTTTTTAGAAGAAGTAAGCTTAAACACATTTAAATATTAAAAATCGTAGCGAATCAATACTGCGTCATATAATTAACTATTTTGTTCACGTGCGGCTACGTACTGTGCTGCAAAGTTCAAACTAGACTTTCTCAAAGTCCTTCTTAGCCCCCCGTTCTCGAACTCGCTTTTTGACCCAGTAATCGCTTACCAAGTGACTCAGCGAGTTCGACTTGGAGCAAGTCTAAGTTCAAACATGCTAGCCTGGTTTACATTCAAAAATGCGGTGTGTACGTTGTATCTAGTAAGTCATCGTTTGAGCCTCCGTTGGCATCAATAATAAGTTCTTAGACACCTTAAAAAAATATTTTGAACGTTCACACCGTTAATTCTAAATTGGCTAAGTGTGGACGGGTAATGAAAAAAGGCTTCGAAAGACACCGAGGAATGCATGTGTAAATAATTAACTATACAATGTAGTAACACTTTATTCATTTGTTGTTATTGAGCTTTCCAAAGTGTTAGTGTTGAGTGACATCACTCAAGCTGACGTTTACGAGTTTCCGTAGCCTGCGAAAACAGCCGCGCCTTTTCGCAGACTATATATAGTTTCCGCCGGTTACTATGAAAACTATAAAAATGTCGAACGGCTGTATAACGTACACAGGCTAAAAATTAATAAAAAAGTAAGCTAAGTCGACTAAGTCGTCCAGGTCGTATTACTCGTAACGATAATGCATTTCGGAGTGGGAATACTCTAATGCCATATCACCTATCTCCCAGACAACATTAATTGAATAACTGTATTCAGACAGAAGCAGAGTGTTGGTTGGATACAGATTGACTATCAATACATAAGTTTCTGTATCAGTAATACTGACGATGTTTTATTAATTGTTTCTGTATCCAACAAAAACTAGTGTCTGTCGAAGTATGAACTGAAAACCTAATCAGTTCTGTACTGGGGTGTTAAGGCAATGACGTGGTATCACGCGGAGCACATGATTGGGTAGCATCGTTATACATTATTAATAACGTTTAGAAAGGAATTTTACAGACCTTTAACATAGTTCTTCAGTCTGTAAATGGTTCAATTTCTCTAGTGGTCAGGAATTGACAGTGAATAACTAAGGACTTCGGAAAGCTCAATAACAACAAATGAATAAAGTGTTACTACATTGTATACTAACACTAATCACTAGTGATGTCCTATATAGATAAGTAAACTGGATACAAATGCATGTGTTGGTATATACCTGTAATTCCAGTGAATAGATTTTGAATGCATCCGGTATCGTAATAATAATCAGATAATTTGTATTGCAGCTCCTCATGTTGGCAAAATGTACTCCTCGGTCTACGGACACGCACTGACCGGGCAAACTATCCGCAGCCTGGTCAGCGGGCCCTCGGTTTTGTCATGCGTAATGCATTGCAACATTGTACTAAACTGTGTCTCCTTCAAAAACAATTTATGAGCCTGCAACCGGAATCTGTCAGCTGAATAGCGCCAGAAAAAATGCGTTCCTGCGTGACTTTATGGCTACAAGTTCCTATCAGTATTTCGAGAGAATGGACACAGTAGAATTGGATGTGAAGACGCCATATTAGTTTCCGTAGGAATACTTCATGCTCGATTCTTTCTTGTGGAGAAACTGATAACCTTAACAAAAGACAGCGCAAACACTGTGCACTTGGTAAAATGTAGCAGCAACTAGGTGTGTGATGAGTGGAAAAGGGGCTTCCCGTCGAAGAAACTGAGAGCTTAAAATTGGATATCCAATCGCTCGGATAAAAAATATCAAAGCTGCACTTGTAACGCTCCTCTGTGAAACAATCTCGACGTCGAGATGTAAATAATCAGGCCTAGAAGAGCGCCTAGAAGAGACTCGGGTTAATCGGTCTTCAATATTATATCGGTTGTTTATTAATTGGCGAAATCCAGTTAAATCCCCTCCCTCAATGTTTGATTTAAAGTGTCTATGAAACGAAAATTGTTTTCTCTTAATTTTATGAAACAAGGTTTAAGTTATCGGCTTCTGTTGTTAGAACTGAATATCCTACCCTCCAAAACTGCAAAAGCTCAGTCGAACATGGCAAAATTCATGCGACAAATTTCGCTCGGTCAGATTGTTAGTGTGCTTGTGCAAGCAAGCACCACCAATTCACACTTATTTTTTATTTTATTTTATTTTTGTGGTTATAGTATTAATATGGCATTAATAAAATATAATTATTATAAGGTGTTAACTCTTTCAGGCGCGAGTTTTTAGCAGTATTTCTAGACTGAAAACCCACCCCCCCCCCCCCCCCCCCCACACACCCCCCCCCCCCCCTCCCAAACTAAATAGTCATTGTTACCATAGAATTTTTAACTGACCTATAATACTAGGGGCTCAGAGTTTTTAGACGGCCATTATGAAGGCAGTTGTGGATTACTTATCGGATCCGGCGGGAAGTTTGTTTGGAGGAATACAGAGAATTATAGGCTTTTTAAAGCCTTTTTTACCATTTATAGAGTGCTGGAGGACATCATTAAGTCTGATGAGAGCTTCAATCAGCACTTTCTCAAAGAACCGAGTTTGTGCCAGTTTATTATGACAGAGAAAGAGCCTCATTTCTCACTCGTGAATGGGCCAGGACGTCTTCTGTCACTTTAGCGTGGGCTTTATAAATGGGGGTCTGGAGCCACCTATCATAGCTTTTTTGGAATATTGGACAATATTTACTTGCCATTGATTCCAATATGAAGGTATTAGGTCGAAATGGCTTTAGACTTAGTATATATTTTGAAGAATGAAGATGGTGGAAGTGCCATGTCGTTGTTTAGTAGGATTTCCCGGCATGCATCGCGGTCATTATGGGTGAATTGTTTGTGGACAGAATGGCTTGGTTCTGGGCAAGTTTAGGTGTTGGGAGATAAGCGAGGTTAGTGCAAACATGGAACTCTAAATGTGATGTGAAATATGTATTTTTGAGAGAAAATGTTGAATCTGAGGAGAAATAACTATTTTTTGAAATAATGTAACCTATAGTTGGCTTATGCAAAGAAAGGATTTAGATGAAATTATTCTTTCGTTAACATTCCAAATGTAGTTCATTAGGATGAAATTATTATTTTCGTTCATTGGGACCACTTGTCTACAAAACATGGTTAGTGGAATGTTATGGGTCTACATGTAGCTCTATAAAATTTGTCAGACTGAAACTTCTAAAACAAGTAACCAGTAAAATACGGAAAATTCCGTATGTGGGCATGAAAGGGTTAATGTTGAGGTATAAACTTATTATTATTATATGTTAAATTGTGGTGATATTTGGTGATATGCGATGATTGTGATATAGTGATAGTGTTGAGGTACGAGGTTAATATTATTATATTGTTATTATAGTGTTATACCATGTTATATTGTTATATTATGTTATATTATGTTATATGGGAAAAGGATAGTTAGATTTAATGATGACAGTGAGATAATTATTAGTGAGAGAATTAAGGATGACAGTATAGGTAGGAGTTACAATAGAGTTACAATATAAGGTATATCGGCAGTAAAAGTAGGATTAAAAGTAGGATTAAAATAAATTATGAATGAGATTAATATTATTAATAAGAAAATTAATTATTAATAAGAAAATTATTTTTTGAGATTAATACGATTAGATGTTATCATATAAATTATAGTATATAATTTATATACTATGAAGAAGTATGACATATACCCCTTTGATTCCATTTGATTATAGGATCTATAGATAACAGTGATGTACATGCAATAAAGGTTGACCGTGTTGGTGTGCAATAGAGGATGACCATGTCTATATAACATTGGAGGATTGTATTCTCAAAACATTAAAACCTTTATAACTGTTATCGTTTGGATACTTTCAATGTACTGGAGGATTGCACTCATCATTTGGATATTTTCAATGTACTGGAGGATTGCACTCAGCCCATGACCCTTCACATAATATGGGATGTATCAGTGATATATCAGTGATATCCATACATGTATATAAAGCTACAGGAGGATTGTATCCTCGGGATGTTAAAAACATAATTGCTGTAATTCGAATTTAGAATATCTGAGGACTGTGTTCTTAAGAATAGATGATTGCGTCCGACTTAGAACAGACTTAGAATCGAGGGATGACATAACAAGTAATATGTAAAAAAAGTTTTTTAATTATTATTATCATATGTTATGATATGTCTTAACATAGAATTATATGTATCCAATTATTTTGGTATAATTGGCTCATTAAAAGCAAGGAAAAATATATATATATATATATATTTATTTATATATGACAATAATAAATTTACTGTCAGGGGCGTAGCTGGTCATTGTTGGTTTGTAAGCCCGTTCGAACTACGTGGGTTTAGTGAAGGTTAGGGAATCAATAACAGAAAGTTTGTAAGCCAGGGTTTACTGGCTTAAAAGCCGCTACGCCCATGACTGTTATTTGTTGTTCACAGTGGGCATATCTGGCTATGTTTCTTAATTTTAATTTTAATCTTTTCTTTTTGTTTTTCTATTGCAATCAGTCTTTTTATGATAATTGCTTTTTGCTTATTAAGCTCTTCTTCCTCCCTTTCAAGGCTATTATTCAAAGTGCATAGTGCACCCATCTTTTTGACCCATGGTCGTTTGGGGGTTCTCTCCTCTGTCATATGCGTCTGTTGAATGTGGTTGTCAATGTCACTGTCATCGTTATCGAAGTTCCACGCCTGGTCGTTGCCGTCAGCAACGTCCTCAGATACATTCATGTTGATTTCTAGTTAGGAAGAAGGTTAAACATTTGCTAGTTTTTGGTAATTTTTTATATAAATTATGAATTTGGTTTTATTTTTTTATTTAATTTTATCAGTATTACTAATTTTTATTTTTATTTTTATTTATTTTTATTAAATTTATTTTTTAATGATTAATGATTAATGACTAGGGGTACTAAATTCAACTCCCAATGACTGAATAAAGGTATTAATTTATTTGTAATTTATTAAAATGCCTAAAAGCATAAGAACCAAAGGTATCAAATGTGTATTTCTTAATAGCAAGCCCCTTTATCAAGGGTTAGGAAGCTTGCTAGGACCTAGGACCTAGAACACAGTGGTGTTCTGAGACGGTCACGTGTTTCTGCCTTGGATCCAGGCCTAACCCTGGTCAGAAGCATGTAAATTAGGCCTGTGACGCAAATACCTTTGCACGCCCTTTTGTTTTCAAACTTTAAACAAAAGCGACTGCAAAGGTATTTATGTCACAATTGTGTTCCAGGCCCCTTAGAATCTGTAGCACAAAAGGTTGTTACTTTGGGTCAGGAAAAATTGTTTTTCCATTTGAAATGTTATTTTACATCACTTTTTGTGTATAATTATGTAATTTTAGATAGTTTTCCCTTAAAACTGTAATAAAATAAATTTCGTTATATAGACGCTTCATATTTTAGTTGTGGACTACGTCTAATAAATGTTAGTAATTTTGGCACATTTGTTTTAATGTTAAAGGGACTGTGGTTGTAATGTACCTGTATTTGAAACATCAAGTACATATTTGTTGTGTAGTTGGTAAGTACTTGAAATATATTTGCAAAATAGTACTTGAAGTGTTCCAGTTTACTACTTGAGCAATATTTGCACAAATGGACAAGCAATTCAGAGCTAGGGGGAAATAGTACCTAAACCAGACTTGAAGTGTAGTTGTAGCTGATACTTGATTAATACTTGAATTGTAATTTCAAAGTTCATGCAGGTCTGTATTTGTACACTACTTGTTAATGGTTGAATGCTACTTGACTAGTTCTAGACTCCTAATTGCAATATATTTGACCCTCCCTGACTTGTACCTTTTTGGTCATTGAATTATATTTGCAATATTCTTGAAATATACTTGGAATATACCTGTATTTGAAACATCAAATACACATTTTATTTTATCTAGTCGATCTGAAAATTAACTTGAAATGTACCCTAAATATACTTGAAATGTATACCTGCAAACTAATTGACTTGTAATTTCAATACTTTTGCAGATCTGTATTTGCACACTATTTTATTACTGGTTGAATGGTACTTCACTGATCCTAGACTCCTTGCAAAATACTTGACTTTTACCATTTTGTCATTGAATTATATTTGCAATGTTCTTGAAATAGACCTGTATGTGAATTAATTAAACATCAAAGAACTGTCACAGATCTTATAATTTACTTGAAATGTGCCCAAAATATACTTGAAATGTATACCTGCAAACTACTTGAACTGTAAATTTAATATTTATGCAGGCCTAGGTCTGCATTTGCACACTATTTTATTACTGGTTGAATGGTACTTGACTGATCTAGAGTTCTTGCAATATACTTGACTTGTACCTTTTTGTCACTGAATTATATTTGCAATGTTCTAGAAATATACCTCTAAATGAACTTGAAATGTGCCCAAAATATACTTGAAATGTGTACCTGCAAACTACTTGAGTTGTAAATTCAATATTCATGCAGGCCTAGGTCTGTATTTGCACACTATTTAATTTTATTACTGGTTGAATGGTACTTGACTGATCCTAGAGTTCCTGCAATATACTTGACTTGTACCGTTTTGTCATTGAATTATATTTGCAATGTTCTTGAAATAGACCTGTATGTGAAACATCAAACAATATTATTTATTAATTCGCCACTGAACTGAAAATGATCTTGAAGTGTACATGTACCTAGCATATACTTGAAACGTGTACCCGCAAACTACTTGAACTGTAATTCCAACATTCCTGCAGTTCTGTATTTGCACTCTTTTGTTACTGGATGAATGCTACATGTACTTGCATTGACTGATCTTAGGGTTCTTGCAATGTACTTATATACAGTAGGTAATTGACCTGGTAAAATAGCCCTGTTGCCAATATATTATCTACATATCTCAGTGCTATGATCAACAAAACAGTTGAGTAACTTTTAGTGTAAAATGAAAACAGCGACGTGCAACTGGCAGCAAACTTCAGCCATGCAATAGCAATAACAACCACTAAAAGTCCTGGATGCAACCAACCCAGGGGCCCCACTGCACGCCACAGGGCCCCCTATAGTCACAGGATATTTGACCATGTCTAAATTACATTAAGTCCCCGATTATTTACTGTGAGATTAAGAAATTCTGCATTTAAATTTGGTGATTAAATGACAATGTGTAGCTAAATTAATTATTAGCCAGCCAAACAAAATAAATCATTGATTTAATTGTTTTATATTTTTATGCTTATTTAATCTGTTTCAAGTATTGGGAAATATCAATAAAAAGTTTGAAGTTGGCATGAAAAAAGCCAGGTCGATGAGTTAAATTACTGCAGGGCTAAAAATAACGGCCGGTCATCGGACAATGTCCAGCCAGAATTGGAACTTAATTGTCTGGTCAAACCTTTGTCTTGCCAGTCATTTTGACCGGTCAATGTTACTACAGTTTCAACCAAATACTGATCTTCGGCCGTTATTTTTAGCTCTGTTACTGGAAAGAAATGTATTTTGTTTAGCATAAATAAGTAATACTTACAAAATTTCTTCGCATACTTGTACAGCGCTCTTTGTCATGTTTTACATTTTAACTTATTGCCATGGCTGTGATTGGCGTTTTCACAATTTTGTCTCCATCCATGCAGTTTCTGTTTCCTGTTAAATTGAAAGATGTGATTGAAATTAATTAAGAGCATCTAAATACAATTCAGATACATTTATGTTCATGCATTTAATAACAGTAAAAAAAACATATTTGTATTAAAGGTTCCTGGCGCGTGGCGGGCATCACGCAAGACGCGTACGAGTTTTCAAACGGTTAAAGTCGCTATATCACGGTACTGCTGATGATTCCGGCCCGGAACGACATTCTCAGAGCGGTGAGATATTCATTTTTAAATCGGCTTCCATCTGTGTTCTGTTTGAACTCATCTTAGCCTCCTTTTGGAGATGTAAGATGTCCTAAATAAGTTTTAGTTATTTGTTTATGTAGCAAAACTATAAAAAACGGAAATCAAGAGTGCTGCCTCCCGGCAGGGAAGAATTATATAATGCAAGAAATTGAAAGCTTTTTGAGTTACAACCAGAATAGGGTTTGGATTGGCCAGTACGTAGATCAGAACAGAGTTCATGAGACAATATTGGCAACGTTTCGAGTTATAACGATCGACATGGCATTTTCAACAACATTATGCACTAGTCAATTGAAACTCCGGCCCCCCGACCCCCGGGACATAGCGGGGAATGTAACATTGGTACAGTGTTACATTTTGACCTTTTCCCCGCCCATCGGGGACAGTTGGCTGTTACAATACCCGCCCCTATGGCCCCGGCATGTGCTTCAGCATTTTCAATTGTGAGGAGGCATTGATAAATTGAATTTACATAAGCTTCAATCTGTTGTTCCATTATTTGAAAAAAATACATTTTCTGAAGCACATCACTAGCGGATCCAGGGGAGAGTTTTTCGGGGGTTGCAACACCCACTATGATTCCTGTAAATCACTGTAAATTCAATTTTAAAATCTCTAGATTAAAAAAAAAATCCTTTTGCAAACCCCCCTTTCACAAAATCCTGGATCCGCCCTTGTACATTTTCTATTATTATACATGCTTTCCGCACTTTTATAGTCTCCACCATTGTCTTGTTTATCAGAAAATGTAATTTCTGACGTTTGAGCGACGCAGGAGCGATATAGTCAGAAATTGATATTCTGCCGGCACGGTAAAGATGTTTGGGGAGGAGACTATAGCATTATGGGTAATGCTTCTAGCATATAATGCTTCGAGTGGGAAAAGTAGTCATTCTAGGCCAGTCAGCTCCACGTTTGTTTCGAATTTATTTATCTTATTGATTATAGTACGGTTACTTTGCATTGACTTAGTAAGTCGATTGTTAGTTCTCTAGCCCTCGGAGAATTCGGGTTGCTGCATTAGGTCGAGGAGTACGTTTCCGCATTTCCCCACGTTTTTTGGCCACAACCCCAGGGTGGTTTTTTCGTGGTTTAAGGTGGCCCGCGGCTATTTATTTTGGAAACGGGGGTCTTTTTAAATCGCGTTTTTGAATAGCTAAACATTTCCGATTTCTGAGATTTTTTTAACTTTTAATAAAGAATCCTCGAATTTTATAAAAAGTACAATTAGAAAGTGATTAACAAGGAATTGCTGAAGATATAAGCGATTTTCCAAAACGTTGTTTTTTAGGAAAGAGCGTATATTTCAAAACCCAAAAGATGGATTTGTTCCATTTTACTTTCGACGAGTATACAACCTCCAAGGTCTGTGACAGGCAAGTTTCAGGTTAATCGGCACCATACAAGTTTCTCAGCAAACGGCTGACCAATTTTAACCTTAAACTATTATGCTCAGGCATCTGGTTCAACTGCCGGAGAAATATTACAGTAATAATTAAATCGTACATACCATATGGAAGTTCAATACCACTTGAAACTTATGTGCCAAAGGCAAGAAGATCGGAAAACTGCAACTAACGTTATGCGGCGAACGAAGTAAGATAGGTTATTGCTGAATATCTGCGAAAATCGAGAAATTTGTATTCTTTCGGCGTCAACAAAAATTCACTCGTTTGTTTTTCTTAAGTTCCTAATATGACTTACAGTAGCATATTTTAAAGTACCTTACCGAGTTTCAGCGCGCTTTGACCATACACTTTTGAGAAATAAAGGCTGTAAACTTCAGCTTGTGCGAGACTTCTAAAATCTAAATGCTTGGAAAACCCCTAATGTTCGCTAATTTATTCAATGGGTTTGTTTTGAATTTCCGCACGGGTTCTGCCACTTGGGAATCGCGAGGCAAGGAATAATTAAAATTATAGTTGAAATTAAAATGAGGATTACATTGCAATTCATGGGACTGTGTGCAGTAACCCATGAAACAGGCGTTACGTGTTATGTCCACATGGTAGTAAGTAGCGACAAGGGGAGAACATTTGAAGAACTTTTCCACAGTAGGATACTCCTTGGCACCAAAACATTACTCAGCCTGGAACTATTATTACAAATACCTTACTTACACTTGCAAAATTAATCCTCATTTTAATTTCTATATTAATTTTAATTATTCCTTGCCTCGCGATTCCCAAGTGGCAGAACCCGTGCGGAAATTCAAAACAAACACATTGAATAATTTAGCGATCATGAGGGGTTTTCCAAGCATTTAGATTTTAGAAGTCTCGCACAAGCTGAAGTTTACAGCCTTTATTTCTCAAAAGCGTATGGTCAAAGCGCGCTGAAACTCGGTAAGGTACTTTAAAATATGCTACTGTAAGTTATATTAGGAACGTAAGAAAAACAAACGAGTGAATTTTTTTGACGCCGAAAGAATACAAATTTCTCGATTTTCGCAAATATTCAGCAATAACCTATCTTACTTCGTTCGCCGCATAACGTTAGTTGCCGTTTTCCGATCTTCTTGCCTTTTGCACAGAAGTTTCAAGTGGTATTGAACTTCCATATGGTATGTACGATTTAATTATTACTGTAATATTTCTCCGGCAGTTGAACCAGATGCATGAGCATAACATTTTAAGCTTAAAATTGATCAGCCGTTTGCTGAGAAACTTGTATGGTGCCGATTAACCTGAAACTTGCCTGGCACAGACCTTGGAGGTTGTACACTCGTTGAAAGTAAAATGGAACAAATCCATCTTTTGGGTTTTGAAATATACGCTCTTTCCTAAAAAACAACGTTTTCGAAAATCGCTTATATCTTCGGCAATTCTTTGTTAATCACTTTCTAATTGTACTTTTTATAAAATTCGATGTTACTTTATTAAAAGTTCAAAAAATCTCGGAAATCGGATAATGTTTAGCTGTTCAAAAACGCGATTTAAAAAGACCCCCGTTGCCAAAATAAATAGCCGCGGGCCACCTTAAGCGGGCTATGCCATGCTGATGAGTCCTAACAAGGACGAATTAAACAGCTGTACATGGTTGCCACTCTACCGGTAATAAGATGTGAGCATGCGTATTAGACGCTAGCTACGTCATAGCGTGTGTTGGGTAGTGCCATGCAACGTGTTTGGTTTTTCGTATCTGGCAGTTTCCCATTAGTTAGGAATACAATTTATATTAGTTAATTGTATTGTAGTACGGAGTTGTCTGGCGACTATCCCACAATAAACTATACTTATGAAGCCTCTTGCCAGTGTAGTCAGAATCCGTTGTCTGTCAACAAAAAAAAAACAATGCGACAAAGGAATATAAAGGAAATGTCATGCAGCTGCGTTTAAATATTTTTTTTTTAAATCTGATATTTTGCCGTGACGCAAACTTTAACAAAACCGGCTTTGTTGTTGCAAATAACAAAGAGTGTGTAATAATAAACACTTCCTGATCTACTACTCGTGACTTAACTCAGTATAAACACTGCCTCTGATGGAAACACCCAGGACAGTTTAAATTAACTACGATTTTTGCGTGTCTCTAGCTTCCGCCATGTTTGATACACGTTGTTGATGCTCGGGCCCAGTCCCGCTCTGTCGTGGCTGGCGTTACAACCACCGCTAAAATCCCCGCAAATTTTGCAAATCGTTACTTTCCCCGTTCCACCGGAGAAATGCAGCGTTAAATGTGCGTTATTCCACGGCCATGTCCCCGTTAATGCCCCGCTATGTCCCGGAGGTCGGGGGGCCGGGGTTTCAATTGACTAGTGCATTATACCTGACTGCGCTGCCATCTGGGACATCCTTGTCGTTTAGGCCCAACTTTTTATCTTCGACAAGCACCTTTATCGTCACAGCTATATTGATAAAAAATATTTCAAAGTTGTAATCTTTAAGATTTACATAAACACGCGGGCTGTTAGCGACTTCACTTTGGTAGAATTCGGACTGTTTATGACTAGAAACACGGCCAAAATTACAAGCGAGTAAAATATTGAAATATAGATACCATTCATAGCTACCGTTTATCTTGGTTGTACATGTAGGAAGAATAAAGTTCCCGTAAATCTCGCCATATAATGTGTTAAACTACATTCTACAGTTGTAAACAACTCGCGTGTGAATCATGACTGTCACACGATACACAGTGGCGTTTTCGGCAATTTATTTTGATTGATTCTCATTGGATGTTACACAATGAAGCTGTCAATTCAATGTCTGGACACTGTAACATGTACCGTGACATAACCCCTTTAAGTTATTCATGATATGTAGGTTATATTTATTTCTCGTAAATGTTAGTACCCTGGGTACCAGAGGATTAATTAAACCTCTCAGCCGTCTCTTCATCTCTCTCTCTCTATATGTATACCGATATAGTACTAGTTCTCCAAGCGAGGGCCTCTGGAACACGAGCAATTCGCTAGCATGGTTCCTTCACAAACTAATCTTCAATGTGAGCCCGCCATAAATCTGGCCTTTGGAAGTTATGTCTAGTGTTTATGCATGCGCATTAGATATTCGATTCCATCACCACCCCCATTGGATATAATTGTTCGCGGAGTGTTTGTGGCAACGTCTGGATTGTGTTCGTCGCAAGGCCGGAGAAAGTTAACTTTCACTGGCGAAGTTTGTATCACACTTTCAACCTACTTTAGCCACATTTATCGGATCTTGATAGCCTTAACTGCATGAGTTGGTTATTTGCAACGAAAAGTTGTCACGAAGGTTAACGTCGAAATTAACATGAACTAACACGGGAGATTTTGACTTTTGAATAACAACTGAACTACAAGAAGAACCACTTTCAGAATTTCGTATTCTCTCACCATTCTTCAGAGGAATCAAATGAAGTTGGGACTCTTTTCTGATCTGATGGAGAAGATAACCTTTTTCTGGATTAAAACTTCTGTGATGAAAGGTACTTCATTTTGAGGCGTTTTCAATACAACGGAGTGTCCAAGTACGAAGTGCTGGCTAGAAAGTGTTTAGATTTCATAGGCAATACGATGGATAGCTTGAGGAAGAGTTGCGAGACAAAACTGAAAGCTATTCTGTTTTGGTAACGTTCTTTAGACTGCTTCACACTGGAATTTAATTCGACCGAATTTTGTTATTAACAACTTTAGCATTGTACTATAAATGTCACTATATTGTGGCTTTGTGGAAGGAAACTGACTGTAAGGAGAACCATTTTAACATATGACATATGTAAAAATATATTTTACTTTACACACTGGGCAACATTGTTGTAGTCGGATTGTCGTTGCTGATGGCTAACACCAGAATATTTCATCATTTCTGAACTGAGGTATGAGGCCCTCTTCAGATCTTGTTAGTTTCTTTTAAATTCTGTAATATGCAAATTATCATTTGCTTGTGTTTATGAGTTTTACACGCGCGATTTATGCCACAGACATTGTAAATATTGCTTAATTTTGGTAGCTGCGCTGATTGTGATATTTATTGTTTATAGTTTGATTATTTATTTTGTCTGTCTCATTCATTAATTTTGTTGAAAGCTAAACAACAAATTCTTACTATTTGGCGTGTCAGTTTACAAAAAAAATAACCGCCAGCCAAATTTGTTATTATTTGATTTCGCTTACCCTGCGAGCAGAGGTTTCTCATCTCTTTGCCTTTCCTGTCCTTTCCCTTTCTTTCGGCGGACAGGAAAGGCAAAGAGTTGACAAACCTCTGCTCGCACGGTAGATTTCGCTGCATGCATGAACACAATTGGTACACCTGCATGCTCTTGGGCAATAAAACAAATTGTAATGATGAAAATAAACTACATGTACATATCATGTATGTTGATATGAAAAGATATTAAAATGAAAAGATTCAAATCAAAATTCAGCTATATTGGTTTTATAAAGATTTTTTATCCGAATATTGAGCATTCTTAACAATATCTGAGTATTATATAGAGTGATTTTCATAAACCTGTGAAACAGATACTAGAATATTTAGTGCTATTAAATGCTAATTATATTGTTTTCTTTTGTGTATATTTGACTATTAGATGTTAACAAGCAATAATTGTTTCACAGGTTTATGAAAATCACTTTAACATTTAGTACAGTCTTTGTATGTATTTTTAAATTTTGCTATTCTTTAAAAAACATTTTTTTAAAGGAAGCATTAATTGGCTTGTTTACACATGTGCCAGGGATATCCACTTAAAAATATTAAGTTGCTGTATTTGGAACATTTCCTCTGTTTTCTTCAGATTTAGGGGGGGGGGGGGGGGGGGGAGGGGTGGGGACTCCCATATAAAAGGGGTAGGGATGCTCGTCGGACATTTTCGATTTGACCCGTAAGAGGTACTGAAATGGGCGTGGCTCAAGCTTATTTTGAACCCTAAAAGATAATAGAAATGTAAATTGACAACAGCTTTTTTGTTCAATTGACACCCGACCCCTAAAAGGTACCGCTTTACATAGAAATGTCTGTGTTTGATGGTGGATACCCTAAGTGGTACCAAACTCCTGAGTTTTACCCCTAAAAGGTACGACGAGCATCCATGTACTCCTCACATAAGGGAGTCTCCCCCCCCCCCCCGGATTTGGCACTGGGATTGATGTGAAGCTACTGCTACTGAGCAGTTTATAGTGACATCTGAGCTTCTTTTTCTTGAATGGTGGCATACACCAAGTGCATTCAATTATTTAGACCTAGGCCATTAGAGCTATGTGACCCTGTGAACAGGATTAAAAAAACAGTTAAGTTTAATTAGCCTTGAAACAACTATAGTGGCTAATCAAAGTCTGCATCTCATTTATATCCAACAAGAAAAAGAGGTGGAATAGAGCTGGATTCTTGCAACTACTCTGTTTAAACTTCATTAATTTGTTCTCGCCATTAGAGTTTCAAACTTTTGTTCAGGTACATTCTTATTTTGATATTTTTTAATAATTAGAGGAGCATAAGGTATACCTTAAGACACATCTGATAACTTGAAGAGATTAAAATGGCCAAGTGAGCCCAAGTAGCTGGGCTATAGTTTCCACTAAAACAGCATTTGCTGACAACAAAAATATTCAGTTGATTCAGATTTTGTTGTTGGTCTCAAGATCTGTTTGCAATACATGCACAAAAGTCTTTGAATTTTATTGTTTGAATCTAGATGCATTTAAGGGAGTTTTTGGTTTTATTTCTACAGGTCTTGAGGGCTTTCTTGTACTAATTTTGCTGAAATTAGCAGTTGCTGGCAAGGGAGTGGGGCATGGAAGTTTAATTATAGGACAAGAAGTCCTTTAAAAGTTCCCAGTAGTTTATAGCTCTATTTAGAGACTGATGTTTCTTTGTATTATTAAACTGTAGGAGAAGTTTCGTTGATGTAAATGCCTTTGTCACCACAAATTAGTAAACTCAAATGTTGATGGCTGTTATTTGGGATATATCAGTGGAAGCACCCTTGTCATTTAAACTGAAGTTCTTTCAAAGTCAGTTAAATTTTATAGCTACATATGTCTTTGAAATAACTTCTTTAATATCAGTTATTCTCAAAACTTTAGTTACAATTAATTTTCATGGAACCTTTTGAATGAAATATTTTTGAGGCTTTCATAAAATCATTTCTCTTTTCCAAAAACACAACTACTCCAAACCTTTCATTGCTTAATTTTGTGTAACAGTAAAAATGTAGTATGTTTCTCCAAGAGTATCTTTAGACAAAATATGAAGAGTCGGGGAAAGAATATTTACCATTTATTTCCCAACACAATCAAGATATATAATGCTGCATGTGCATGTTTTATAACAACCACTGTACCAGATCTAAAAATTGAATACATCAAGAAGACTACAAATCACCACTTTTTCTGGAGGTATAAATGACGACCACTTCAACTGCTGCCGACATACTGGTATCAAGATGATCCATCTCCTCGACCTGGAGGTCGTTCCGTAGCCATCTCTTCCCGTACACTTCTCCTTACACCAAAACTCGGTTACCGTAGCCCTACAATTTGCGTTTTACTGACCTCGATAATCAACAAAATGACTGAAGTCTAAGATTATTTCCGAGCGATCGAAACAACTATAAACATCGCCAAGGCGCTCCTTTTTCAAGTAAAGCTGCTCGACAGGAAACGTTAAATGTATGAACCTAGAGCTACTTAATGTTTGACAGATCACACAGTTTAAACTTTATTTCGTAAAGAAAAATTAGATATATAAATACAAACCAGCCGGCAGGCCTAGGACCGGCGGATATTCTTGACTTGCACCCACGTGACTTCCGCCTTGACACGTGATGCCGTCGGCCATATTGGTGTACCATAATTGTCAACAAACACAGAGTGTGAGCACGAGTTTTCTATATTTCGGCGAGGTTCATGGCTATTAGAAATGGTTTTGTGCTTGATTGTTGGCTGTTCCACCAAAAGTGGTCTGAGTAGGGGTAGGCTAAACTCAGGGCAACAGGTTTTACTTTACAGTTGTTCAAATTTTGCATCAAAATTTTCATTTCATCTTCCGTTGGTGAAATGCCTGGCACGTTTTTATCAGTGTTATTATTTGTCATCTTGGGTTTGAGAATGTTTGCCACATAGCTTGGGTTGCTGTTGATAGTATTATTTAGATCATCCTTAAGTTTGCTGGCGGATTTGAAATTGATCTCGCTCACAGGAGCGTAAGGCACTTCGCTACGGTAAGTGGAGAGAAGCCAGGAACACACGCGAGTTTGCCGTTAATGATCCAAGCTTCCACGTAGAAGAGAACGCTCGCGACATGAGAACATGCTTCAGCAAGTCCAGCTTTGCATCCTAAGCAATGTTCTGACAAAACAGTGCCCTCCTCTGACTAGCACACTAATCGTTAAATCTATATAAGTTAACGACATTTGATTTCAAACTATACCTTCCTTTTTGCGTGATTCGTTACGTTCGAAAGCGAGAAACTAGTTCATCGTACTTATTTCAGTTATTGTATAGCTCTCTGTTCAACGTAGTTCTGAGCTGTATAAAGCATGTGGCGGGCAGCGTATAATATCAGGATATCTGTGTGAGCATCGATCTCCACTTGCTTGGTGTAATTCTTGACAGGAAAAATCTGATTCTCAGGCAGACCACCGAGCTTCTTACTCACGATTCCTACGACATCCCGAACTGCAGTGCTGTGATAAACCTTGGTGAGGTCCTCGCGAACGTGTTCGCACAGTAAGTCAATCTTAGTGAGAATGACAAACGTATTTATACCTGGCATAAAAAGGGAACCAGGATGATTTAGTCGATTAGTTGTAAGACTTTAAAATGCCTTGTAAAATACAAACAAAACCACTTTTCATTTATAGTGGAAATCAATTGAAGTAGCATGGCGGAAAATGTTAAGTTCAATTTATTTCATCCCGTCCTACGTTCCGGACATTGAACGCGCGACAGCCGACAGGTCTGCAAAACGATTGCGCATGCGTGAATTTACATGAAGTACTTGCCGAAAATCACGCATTCTATTTGAATTTTCATTCGAAATGTTGACTTCAAAGCACTGTTACAGAAAAGCACAAGCTTCGATTTTTAAGTCCTTTCATGGACCAGTCCCAAATTTAATTGGCTTGATGAATAAATTAATACAACTTTTAACTCTTGCGATTTTCTCCTTATCCCCCGGTCTTTTCTGCGATGTTTCGTGTTTATGAAGATTTTCGGAACAGAAACCATTTAGGACTGCTCCCGAGATTTCTACCGCTGACTGGACATGCGCATATTTTGAAGACCCTTCGCGACAGCGCTGAATAACAATCTCGTACCCAGACCCCATTTAATCAATAACGTGACGCGCGTAGACTAGGGACGACTACAGCGTAAACAAAAATGGAGGAAATTTCAACATTTGGCGAGTACCTTCATGTTTTCTACAAAGAATGAGAGTTTTACTGGAAGGATATCGACTGATGAGATTGAAATACTCAGAACGGCCTCCAGAAACTGCGAAACAACATATGGTTTGGACAATGTAGTTTAAGTTTTGGACACTGGGATAAAATTACCTTCAAACACGAGAGATTGACCGCCGACAGATATTGTTTTCTGTAAAATCCCCCGCCGATTTACGCATCAGCTCGCGCATGCGCCCTAGTTATTCAGCTCTTCACGTAACACCTAAACGCGCTCCGCTTGAAAAAGGGAAATATCGAGATTACGTGAACTACGGCTTAAACATTTTTCCATTTTTATTCTCCTAATTCTCCTAAATTCTTTTAATTTCGTCTTCTTTTTCGTTTTCAACTGATATTATGTTTTTTCGATGCAATTCTCTGGATTTTTCTCGATGTTTTCAGTTTATTATCGGACCAATAATATAAGAGAATGATATTCCTATCGAAATCCGTAAATTTACTATGAAATTGATTTCCCAACCTCATAGCGAACTCCGCTTTTAAAGTGCCTATAACCCTTCTTGCAATTTTTATAGCTATCAACCTCCGTAATATAAAGGTTTGAGTACTTGTGAAGAAAGTTTTGGCTTACAGAGAATACTCAATGTTCTACACTTGTTTGAAATCGTGTAACTTTGACCTTTCCTGACCCATGACCGCGTCAGTAAAAGCCTGGGTCGATACCTGGGTAGACGTCATATCATTAATGCATTATTCTCCATGGCGCCTTTATATCACAACAACATCGATGCATAGAAAATATACACAGTTTGTGAGCTGTTATTAAAGAAAAAAAGTCATTTTAGTCAACATTTAAAGTATTTCTTCAAATGATTACAAAGTCGAATTAATTATATGATAGTTTGTCATCCCATGTTGGACCATGTTGGAACAACATTGTTCGATATCTTTTCATCCCATGTTGGACGATGTTGGACCAACATTCGTCAATAGTTTCTCATCCCATGTTGGACGATGTTGGACCAACATTCGTCAATTAATAGTTTGTCATCCCATGTTGGACGATGTTAGACCAACATTCGTCAATAGTTTGTCATTCCATGTAATTGGACGATGTTGGACCAACATTCGTCAATAGTTTGTCATTCCATACTGGACGATGTTGGACCAACACTGTTCGAGAGTTTGTCATCCCTTGTTGGACGATGCTGGACCAACATTCTTAGATAGTTTGTCATCATCCCATGTTGGACGATGTTGGACCAACATTGGTCAATAGTTTGACATCCCATGTTGGACGATGTTGGACCAACATTGGACAATAGTTTGACATCCCATGTTGGACGATGTTGGACCAACATTGGTCAATAGTTTGACATCCCATGTTGGACGATGTTGGACCAACATTGGTCGATAGTTTGTCATCCCATGTTGTACAATGGTGGACCAACATTTTTTGCTTGATCAAATGTTGGATGAATTTGTATCCAACAAAGTTGGATGGTGTTATCCAACAATATTCGACAGTTTGACCATGGTATTGGTTTGTCTGCGTGTATTGACCTATGTATGTGCTCCTTGTATACTGAACACTGACGATTCCGTCAGTGTCGGTAAAGAAACAAAGAAATTGACTCGCTTCTGGCTTTGAGTTGATGCATTAGTTGTCGCTCCTTTTCCCAGATTGCATCACTGACGACGGTCGCCTTGGATGCGTTTATCACGATTCCGACACAATGTGCTTCATCAGCCAACTCAGGGTTTTCCTTCCAACCGTCAGTGCGTCGATGAACAGGATATTGGGGAAACTGCAATCAAATTAAACTCAGTCTGGATACGACTAGTCTCCTTCGCAGCCGTTCTTAGGATCGTCACGCCATGCGTTAGCTCCACTAACGGCTGCTTACACCATCTCGGCATTCCATTCCAAGGCACTGACCAATCAGAATTCAGTTCTCAGAATCCAAGAACCACTTGCACCAGAACTCAATCGTTGTGGAAATATAGAGGCTAAACTTTTAAATATGGATGTAGAATCGATTCAAATAGCTTCATCTACATTCTGTTCTTTGTCGTTGCTAATTAATTTGTACACGTACGTTGTAATTGGCCTAGACTGGCGCATGGCGTGACGATCTTAGCGCATGGTGTGACGATCCTAAGAACGGCACCTTTTTTTTATTGTGTTCATTCAATATAGTATGTCTTTTTCTGTCTTCCAAAGGCGTCATCTAAAGTTTGGTTGTAAATGGGGTGGGCCAAATCGTCAAAATATTTAAAAAAAATGTTTTAGTTTAGGATTGAACAACTACTTGGTTTATAATCAAACAATCCACCTTGTACATTTACCCACAATCCTTCGCGCGTGAAAATCTTTAAATCCGTTATAAAATCGCGGTAGAGAGGTTTTAAACCTTAAAAACAAAGAAGCCAGTACAAGTGCTGTTACCAATAGACTGTAATTGCAGGAGCCCATTACCCGGAGCGTCCATCTGTATAGTATATAGGTGTCACAGCGTTTACTGGCTTCGTGCTATATTTAGAATGATTTTCCCGCGAACTGAATACTGCAAAGTGTTGAAATGGCGGTCAACATGAGGCGTACCGCGGCTCCACAGTTTAGATCCCCCGTCCGTTGTCCCCCACACCATTCACGTTTTCCGTGCAGAGAAACTGAGGAGAGTACGAGGACGGCGCGATCACTCCCGCGAAATAATTCTATATTTAGCACGAAGCGAGTAAACGCTGTGACACAGAGCTAGTATGGGAGACGGACGCTCCGGGTAATGGGCTCCTGGTAATTGAATTGAAAAGAGGATTTCTACACGTTATTTTGACTGTGTTAGGTTCGCAAGGGATTGTGGTTTAGAAGTATTGGACAAACTTAGTAGTTAAGGATCATTCTGAACTCTCATAACTCGTCTAACTAGAATGTCTTCACTCTCCAAAACCTATGCGGTATGGGAGATGAAATAAGGAGTAGAATTTATAGACTTGGTTTTGGTAATACAGTGACTTGACCAACAAGACGGATACGACTACCAAACATATTCTTATGACAAATGAGGCTTCAATATATTGAATACCAGCACTGGTTAATTAAACGACATATTTAATGATCAAAGAAAAATCCTTTGCATCGCGCACAACAAACGTAGGACATATAGATCGTTTAAAACTGTTTATGAATTATAAAAGTACCTCTTGGTTGTTTACAATATCAAACCGGATAGGATGCCTCTAACCCGAAACTTAGAATAAGTAATCATTGTTTACAAATCGAAAGCCGGAGGGAGGTACACTAGACCATACAGGGTGGCGCAGTGGTTAAGCGCTTCGCCTCTCACCTCTGTGGCCCAGGTTCGATTTCCGGACGGGGCGCCATATGTGAGTTGAGTTTGTTGGTACCTCGCCCTTGCTCCGAGGGTTTTTCTCCGGGTTCTCCGGGTTTCCTCCCTCCGCAAAAACCAACACGCTAAATTCCAATTCGATCTGTGGATTAGCCGGGACCTGGCTTTGATCAGCCCCCATGGTTGTTTCAGGTCTCGTTAGAAATTCAGAGTTTTATACACCAAACCAGAAGAGAGAATATGCCCCACCTGCCATAAAGATATAGAAAACGAATTCCACATTATTGTTAAATGTGAAACATATGATACAATAAGGAAGGTTTCTTCCGCACCCTTGAAAATGTTAATGCAAATAAATTCATCACCAGTCATATATCCGATGATAAATTACTTAAAGTGCTTATGAATTGAAAATTATTTTTTGATATATTTTAAGAGAAACTTATTTACAGTTTCATAATCCCAAAAGAGTTTTTGGAAAGAAAAAGAAATCGCGGCAAAACAGTTTTCCGTGACGTGTTTGAACCTAATTTCATGCGACATATTTTATGGGACCTGAGACGCAATTGTGACGTCAGTTGATTTGCAGACACTTTTGTTTACAGTGTGAAAAGCAAATCAACTGACGTCAGAGGTTTAATTTACTTGCTTTGACCGCGCGAAATTTGAACCAAAATTGTCGCATCATTTAGTCAAAACTTTACGGGCTAAAAGTGGGATAGAGTAAACTTTCGACAAGGAAAACAAATATTTTTATCTTAGTTAAAGATAGTTTGGCAAATTGGGAAAAATTATTTTTAATTCATATACACTTTAAGCTAATCATAAACCCGCCTATGGAAGTAGCTAATTTAACAGCAAAGTTTGTTTACGATAACATCAGAAGCCCATTACCCGGAGCGTCCATCTCCCATACTACGTCAGCAGCGTTTTGACAGACCGGGTTATTTTGAGAATGGTTTCCCGCGAGTTTGGTTCCGCTAGCCAATCACAAGCGTTTGCGTAATTGTAATTCAAATGATTAATGATGTTGCGGCCATGTTGGTTGGCCAAACAAGAGAAGCTAACGAGGCATCTTTTGTTGACATCACTGGGCCGCTATGGAAGCGAACGAGATGTGAAATCTAAAAATAATCCGGTCTGTAAAAACGCATTATCGACCCCAGACCTTTCTCTTATTTCTTACTGCGCATGCTCGACGAAATCGTAAGGCTCTGGGAAACTCCAGAATTTAGAGAACCCTGATTGGTGTTTTATAAAACAATACAGATGACGACATAGCACGTTCGTGCGTAATTAATTTATTTCCATTTGAAAGGAAGAAAGCAAAATATCGGCGAGCACAAGCGTGTGTGAAGTTAGGTCAAATAATAGTAACCGGAAAATTTCAATATTAATACCATAGAGGACAAATTGATCCCTAATTTCAACTTAAAATTTCACGCGTAATTTGTAATTTCACATGTGAAATTTCAAACGCCGCCTACGCGTGCTTAAAATAATGTTGTTGTTTTTCTGGATCGTAATTTGTTCTCCATAAATTACTTCGTTTTTTACAAACACCCGTGAAATTTATCCCTAATTTCACTCCTCCCCACTTCATTACTTATACTAACTATTGAAAATACAGTCTTTCCCTGCCTTTCTAATAACAAACTCTGGGAGATTCGAGATCACTTCGTTTGAGACTCCAAATTCTATTTTGCCCAGCATATTTGACGAAATACTGGCCTGGATCAAAAGTATAGAAAAACCTTACTATTGTTCTGTATAAGACTTTTCCCACTTGCAGCGCGCCAAATTTACCGGTTGATTTTTCAACCGGAGGCGTGGCATATGACGTACTAAGATTTGTCCAATCACAAAGCGTCAATTCTTCAGGCATTGTATGTTGACGTGTCAAGTCAGTCGACCATGGATGTGGTATTTACAATTTGAGTGTACTCATAAAGAGTTTGTCAAAGGCGCGTAATATAAGCTCCGCCCTTGAAACGTGTTTTCGCTCCAAAATATAATTGTCGAACTCTCCTCTCTCTTCGATTCTCGCGCTCGCATTTTGACCCAGTAATCGCTTACTCAGTTACTAAGCGAGTTCGACTTGGAGCAAGTCTAGTACATAATATATCGTTGATTATCGTGATCAGCTTAGAACAGGTGATACAGTAGGTAGATATTATATATGTTGATTATCGTGATCCGTTTAGAACAGGCTAGGAGGTGATGCAGTGGGTACATAATATCTCTGTTGATTATCGTGATCCGTTTAGAACAGGGGCCGTAGTACACAAGGTACATAATAGCTATATATGTTGCCGGTTTATCGTGATATTTAGAGTAGGGAAAGGTACACTAGGCACATAATTTATACCTCTGTTGTTTATCGTGATATTTAGAGCCGACTGCTGTGGTGACAGATTGAGCAACTTTGAAGTTCGAATCGGTGACAGTCTTGCAAACAACGGCAACGACAATCCAAAATGTGGCACTTTCTACTCTGTCCCCCAGGGTCAGGGTTTGCTTATCGATTGTTTACCACCCCCCCCCCCCCCCCCCCCCCCCCCCCCCGTGGACGGTACGTGAATGTCCGTATCCCCGGAAGCAATAGAAGATTGACAGTGTGTGAAGTGGAGGCCAGGGTCTTTGATGAAGGTTTGTTGGTATATACCTCTACTTTAAATGCTCAAACACACTCTGTGTCGATCTGACAACAAAATCAACCTCGAAATTCTGCAGTTTATTTGCTGTTGAAATTTTTAGAATAAATAGACGATTTTAAAATATGTTTTGGACTCATCACAGAAAACGTTTTAATGCGGCCTAATTCTAGTAAGAATGAAAAGTCCGAAGACTACAGCAAAGCTGATAAACAACGTAAAATTCTAACACAAAGCATTACGGTTAGCCACGCCTAATTCTAGTGCTCCCTTGGCTGACGTATTTGACTGAGTTCCGTTCACTGGGTCAGAAAGATACGCCGGTCCCATATGTAGACTCTTTGGCTATGTATTGTAAGCACATAGCTGCTTTAATTACCTTTTTTCTGAATATCTATTAGTATTAGTATACAAAACGCGTTTAGTAAGAAATGTAAATACAAACTAGATGAAAGGAAGACTGTACTGGAGAAATCTAACCATTGACAGACTTTGGAGTTAATGTGTGTAAGTAGTATTTACATGCAGCAGAACGAGTGGCCGGTATTGTATGTATAGATTTAACAAATAAAGAAGCCTTAGCTATGTTTTATACTATCTTCAAAAACTCTCCAATCAGATGAAGCGAATCACTCATGTGCATGCTCCTTTATACCCGATAAAACGCAAGGGTCTTTATACAACTTTTCACTGTACGAGTGTGGCCCTATATAAAACTTCATGGTTGAGGCCTTTTTCCTTTGTCCAACAAAGGAAAAAGCCTCAACCATGGCCACAGTGAAAAACGTATAAAAACCCTCAGCTCCTAGTCAATCCTCATGAAACCAAGGGCTTAACCGTGAAACTTTATAAAGACCCTCACTTGTACAGTGAAAGTCCTTAAAAAGACCTTTCGGTAAATCTCAGTTCATAAGATGAGACTCGGGGTTGCTCAACCAACGCTCTAAGTGCAATGACTCGAGGAGCTCGAAGACAAAGTCCGGCCCTTGGATTCACCTGTCATTTGAATGGACATCAATATACCTCCTCAGATCTTCATGTTATGTTTCATCGTGTATCAAGGCACCTGACCAAAATAGGTTGACCTGATTGGCCGTTGAACCTATTAATTATTCATTAGTTTGAGTACTGCAGCACTGTTTTATCATATTTACAAACACTAGTGCTGTGAGTTTATTGAACGGCTTCAAAAACGTTGATGTATGAGTCATATTAGACAGTCATGTTATCCAGTTATTTTGGCGATGCGACCTTCTTTTTTTTTTTTCCTTCGTTAAATATTAATGAAGTTTGAACGGTATATACTGATCCGTGCCGGCAGGAGAGTATCTGTAGATCAGATACAATACGGATACTGATGCGTGCCGGCCAGGCCGTAGTATCTGTAGATCAGATACAATACGGATACTGATGCGTGCCGGCCAGGTGAGTATCTGTAGATCAGATACAATAGGGATACTGATGCGTGCCGGCCAGGTGAGTATCTGTAGATCAGATACAATAGGGATACTGATGCGTGCCGTCCAGGTGAGTATCTGTAGATCAGATACAATAGGGATACTGATGCGTGCCGGCCAGGCCGTAGTATCTGTAGATCAGAGACAATAGGGATACTGATGCGTGCCGGCCAGGCCGTAGTATCTGTAGATCAGATACAATAGGGATACTGATGCGTGCCGGCCAGGTGAGTATCTGTAGATCAGATACAATAGGGATACTGATGCGTGCCGGCCAGGTGAGTATCTGTAGATCAGATACAATAGGGATACTGATGCGTGCCGTCCAGGTGAGTATCTGTAGATCAGATACAATAGGGATACTGATGCGTGCCGGCCAGGTGAGTATCTGTAGATCATATACAATAGGGATACTGATGCGTGCCGGCCAGGCCGTAGTATCTGTAGATCAGATACAATAGGGATACTGATGCGTGCCGGCCAGGCCGTAGTATCTGTAGATCAGATACAATACGGATACTGATGCGTGCCGGCCAGGTGAGTATCTGTAGATCAGATACAATACGGATACTGATGCGTGCCGGCCAGGTGAGTATCTTTAGATCAGATACAATTACTTCTAAACCCTATTCTTCAACTATCTAAAATTGAACAATTGTCTGAAATTTTGATGAAAAGCGTAAACAATAGAGTGGTGTCGTTTATTTGTGTCACGGTCATGTGCATTAGAAAAAAAACCCGGTCCCATGCAGTGGCGATATGGTCTACATGCATCAATACGGGAGTTTTTTACCGCGTGACATTTCACTCCTGGGACTGAATTGAGTGATCGGTTGAAGACCTCCCTCATATACAGCTATTTCAATTAACATTGTCTGGGAGAAGGCAATATGACACTAGGGAATTCGAATGGCGTATTAGGGTATTCACAGGCCTAAATTAATTATGGTCTAACATTTAGCGCATTAGTTGATAATGCAAAAAATTGCTAAGTTGCCTCGTTTGATAAATTTAAAATGCCAGTGCATACACCGAAGACTTGATATGGAGGGTTATATTTTTAACACAAATGGTTGTACTCTACCATTCTCGCTAAAGGTAAAGAGGCTTTTTAGAAGAAGTAAGCTTAGACACATTTAAATATTACAAATCGTAGCGAATCAATACTGCATCATGTAATTAACTGTTTTGTTCACGTGCGGCTACGTACTACGCTTCAAAGTTCAAACATGCTAGCCTGGTTTACTTTCAAAAATGCGAGTTGTTGTATCTAGTAAGACATCGTTTGAGGCTCCGTTGGCTTCAATAATAAGTTCTTAGACACCTTAAAAAAATATTTTGAACGTTCACACCGTTAATTCTAAATTGGCTGAGTGTGGACGGGTAATGAAAAAAGGCTTCGAAAGACACCGAGGAATGCATGTGTAAATAATTAACTGTTGAGTGACATCACTCAAGCTGACGTTTACGAGTTTCCGTAGCCTGCGAAAACAGCCGCGCCTTTTTGCAGACTATATATAGTTTCCGCCGGTTACTATGAAAACTATAAAAAATGTCGAACGGCTGTATAACGTACACAGGCTAAAAATTAATAAAAAAAGTAAGCTAAGTCGACTAAGTCGTTCAGGTCGTATTACGCGTAACGATAATGCATTTCGGTGTGGGAATACCCTAATGCCATATCACCTATCTCCCAGACAACATTAATTGAATAGCTGTATTCAGACAGAAGCAGAGTGTTGGTTGGATACAGATTGACTATCAAAACATAAGTTTCTGTATCAGTAATACTGACGTTGTTTTATTAATTGTTTCTGTATCCAACAAAAACTAGTGTATGTCGAAGTATGAACTGAAAACCTAATCAGTTCTGTACTGGGGTGTTAAGGCAATCACGCGGAGCACATGATTGGGTAGCATCGTTATAAATTATTAATAACGTTTAGAAAGGAATTTTACAGACCTTTTACATAGTTCTTCAGTCTGTAAATGGTTCAATTTCTCTAGTGGTCAGGAATTGACAGTGAATAACTAAGGACTTCGGAAAGCTCAATAACAACAATAAAGTGTTACTACATGTATACTAACACTAATCACTAGTGATGTCCTATATCGATAAGTAAACTGGATACAAATACATGTGTTGGTGTATACCTGTAATTCCAGTGAAAAGATTTTGAATGCATCAGTATCGTAATAATAATGAGATAATTTGTATTGCAGCTCCTCATGTTGGCAAAATGTACTCCTCAGTCTACGGACACGCACTCACCGGGCACACTATCTGCAGCCTGGTCAGCGGACCCTCGGTTATGTCATGCGTAATGCATTGCAACAATGTACCAAACTGTGTCTCCTTCAATTATGAGCCTGCAACCGGAACCTGTCAGCTGAATAGCGCCAAAAAGAATGCGTTGCTGCGTGACTTTATGGCTACAAGTTCCTATCAGTATTTCGAGAGAATGGACACAGTAGAATTGGATGTGAAGACGCCATATTAGTTTCCGTAGGTATTCTTATGCTCGATTCTTTCTTGTGGAGAAATAACCTTAACAAAAGACAGCGAAAACACTGTGGACTTGGTAAAATGTAGCAGCAACTAGGTGTGTGATGAGTGGAAAAGGGGCTTCTCGTCCAAGAAACTGAAAGCTTAAAATTGGATATCGAATCGCTCGGATAAAAAATATCCAAGCTGCACTTGTAACCGCTCCTCTGTGAAACAATCTCGACGTCGAGATGCAAATAATCAGGCCTAGAAGAGCGCCTAGAAGAGACTCGGGTTAATCGGTCTTCAATATTATATCGGCTGTTTAGTAATTGGCGAAATCCAGTTAAATCCCCTCCCTATGGTTGACGAAATGGTGCAAAAATTTAACAAACGTAATGCATTCACATTCAACATTGATATGCATTCACGTTCAACGATGTTATTCTTGCTCAAGAATATATTCGTTGGCAACAAAAATATTCATTCACATTCAACGATATTATTCTTGTTCAACGATATATTCATTCACGTTCAACGATACTTTTCGTGTTCAAGAATATATTCATTCACATTCAACTGTATTATTCTTGTTCAAGAATATATTCATTCAACAAAAATATTCATACACATTCAACGATATTATTCTTGTTCAGAACGATATATTCATTCAACGAAAAATATATTCATTCAACAATTCGTGCGCATCCAGCTCTACGCATCATTGTTCCCAGTCCCCCACGGCACTTAATTCGTAACGGGACATCACGATTTCACTCTGTTTCACACGAATTCAATATTCGGCGGTGTGTCCGCGAAGAGATGAGAACATTTCGGGGTGGAAGTACGCAAAGCCTTTTAACACCGAATTATGGCGGGAAACGGAATGTGCCCGGCCATCCATTTCGGCCCCTGTCATTGTCAGGCAAACGAAAAAAAACGTGCAACCCCCGATACCAAAAAGTGTGTATCTAATCGACTGTGTAGCACAAGATAGCGACGATGAGGAGATGGCGGAGATGGCACATTCATTTGCATTTCGCGAACAGTATGTAGTCATTAAAGGAGAGTTTGATCTGACACCTGGACACTCTGAAGGTGAAATACGAAATGAGCTTTTGGAGGTGTTTCAGACAAAAATTCCAAGCATAACGAAATCAGATTTAAATTTTCTTAAAAGGGAAAAGAATGTTGTCGCCTGGCCATAAGTGGGACTTTGCCCATGTGAAAAACCTTTGTGGCCAGGGCCGCTTGTATGTGAAACTGAAAGTTCCCAAGGCTGAATTACTGTTCTGGTGTTTCGTGTCGACAGTTGCACAAAGCCATGCAGTCAGTACAGATCGAACCGGATAACTCGCAAATTATTTAGCTCCAATAATACATAAGTTTCGTAATCAATGCCAATATCAATATTGTCATAATCTACCTTAGTCTTGCGTTTAAGGCTGACAAGTTCCATACAAAAACACACAGCGAATCTTTACATCATAGCACAACACCAGTTTTGCACTAGCTCGGTAGTCGCCTTTTGTTGTTCGTTGGTATTCTCGCCTTCCACATGCTTTTCCTCGTCCTCCCAGTCTTTTGAAGTACGAAATTGCAACGGGTTCATGCTCCTCCCCCTTTTACCATTTGTAATTTTAAATAGTAAAGCAAGTAAGGAAGTTATCAGTCGCTTCCTGTTAGAATACTGAATTGCTGAGCTAGGCTAAAATTAAAATAAACCAAGAAGGTGAACACCAGGAAGAAAGGAGGACGTTTACATAGCAATGGTTTCAGCCTTCGATGGCCGTCGAGATGAAAGTCCCGCAATTGTTTTTGCATGTTAATTACGGTGCCTGTTTTTTTAATCAGATTTTCAACATTTGTATTCTTTGTTCCAATCATCATATGATAGGTAAATATCATCATTCCTCTAAGAGATAGATTCATGGTTGAGCGGTTTTTATCATCCAAACAATCGAAAATCTGCATAATAAAATTGCTTGTATGCTCAGTTTGCCAAAAAAACGAAGGCTCTGGCGTTCAAATACAAGTTTCCGAGGCCGGGCTTAAACTTTAGTAGTAAATAGTTTTATAACTTAGTAAACTCACAGTGAATTATAAATTAAGAAAACTTCAACCTGTTAAAGTCTTAGGCTTAGCTTTTAAGTAGTTTTCTTGTTATTTAAAGGGCTGTGTCACGGTAAGACTTTACATTCGTTTTTCCCGGCCGGAAAGATTTATTTCCACTGATTTTGATATGAACTAACGAACCTCTCAGCCATGTGGGATGCTTAAAATGCAAATATGACTAACAAACAGTGTATATAAACAGTCTCCAGGGAAAATATTGATAATTCTTTCAATTAAGCATTGAGAGAGGGAAGTTTAACTGTTTGTATCCAATTAAGAGCCACCAACCGAGCGATTACTCGATACATGCGCAGTACCATGACATAGCCCCTTTAAGGTGGCTCGTGTGTATTGTGATAGCCGAATTGGCCGATCTTTGAGATTTTTTTGGACCATGTATTTTCCGATATTGAAGAATAGTAAACACGAAACAGAATTCCAAGATACATAATATTTTCGGAGATATAACTGCTTCTTTCGACCGAAATCGAAAATCTTTCAAACGAGCTAGGCGATAGATCAGTTTAAAAAGAGAATGCAGTTATAGATTAACTAACCCATGAACTTTGTAAGTGAAATGAGTTTCAATATAATCGATGGAATGGAAACTTCTACGGCAAAATATATATAAATGTTACCGCAAAATATTATGTTTCACATTTGCAAAATTTATTGTACTGAAAACGTCAGGCAACTATGATTGCTGCTTCCAATTCTACCCGGTAAACTATAGTTTTAACTACAAGAAAATCTAGGAAGCAGGAAGGAGTATATCACTACATGAAAGAAGTACGCAGGAGAAAAGGCTACGAGTGATTTTGAAGGTTTCAACCAGCTAAATGTCTGACCTATGTGCGCAAAAACATATTCATGAAACGAAATGAAATTGCACATGATGTCACAAAATATGTTGTCCTACAACATACTCGCGAACGAGGCCAAATGTATCGTTTAGATTTTTAAATATTTACATTAATTCAAAATTGTCGCTTTTCACTAAATATTCACAATTGACCTTTCGTCATTTATCTTTCTCGATTTTCTTGCAGTTAAAACAATAGAATCCCAGCATGGTGTTAAACTATAGATTACGGGGTAGAATTGGACTAAATCATATTTGCCTGACTTTTTTGCAAGAAATTGGCGAACATGATATTTTGTGATAGCACTGATTTATATCTCTTTTGCTGTAGCATGCAGTTTCAATCCCATCGATTTTATTGAAACTCGTTACCAACAAAGTTCACGAGAGTACTTAATTTATCACAACAATTTTAAACAAATCTATCACCTCGTTTTTAAGATTTTCGCATTTTGCGTCAAAATAAGGGGTCGAAAGAAGCACTTATATGTCCGAAAATAGTATGTTTACTTTTCTTCAATATCAGGAAATACAAGGTCCAAAATATCTCAAAGATCGGCCAAAAACGTCCTGCTGAAAAGTGTGAATCTTTATGATGTCAATTTGGCTGTCACAATACCCGCGAGATTAGAAACAGGAGTAATTGCTTGTTGTTTTCTTTTAGTTTGGGCGGGAAGCTGGGGAGACTCGCGCGCGATGAACTCATCAAAGGCGCATGCGCGTGACGTTTTGCCGCGGGTGAGGTCTCGGCTGACTTTGATCAGCCCGTATGGTTGCTCAGGTCCTGTTAACATTACAATGCAGAATTAGCATCACTGTAATGGGCCCTTTGCAGCTAACACATCACGTGGTTGTACTGGAGAGCAAAAAATATCTGACTTCATTTATTTAAATGCATTGTACAAGATCGGTATTGCTATTAGGAAAACCTATTTGTAAATGCTATTTTCCACCTCCAATCGATTGTCGATCTTTCAAAAACAGCGATTTTAAAGATAGCTTGCTCTCCAGCATCCATGGCAACGTCTTTCCCATAGGGATCACGATCTCAATTCATTCGTTAATAAAGTATTATATCAGCACGTGACTGTTAGCTGCAAAGGGCCTATTAAAGTGAGTGCATGTACATTCTGGACATTTGTAAAAAGTAACGTACTGCTACCCAAGAGATGGTTGATTACAATCTTTATTTTACATTCTGATCCAGCCCATTTACATACGGGAACTGTTAACTGTTCTGCCCAGAATTATTCAGAATAGAACGAAAGTAGCCTCCTCGGAGATGCCTGCGGAGGAGGCTAGGACGAAAGGTTATGTGTCACATTTGGTAAGAGCGGTTTTCGATTTAGTGTGGAAAGAAATAAGTGATTACTTTCGTGTTGCGTTTACTTTCCTTAGTTTCAAATTTCTATAATGGCTGTGATTGGCTGTAATTATTAGCCTAGTTCTAAAACGAAACATTATTTTGGTCCGTCACGCAATGAATTTTCGTTTTAGCGAGAGTTATCCACTATTGCGTTTACTTTTCCTCGTAATTGGTTAAAGTAAAGCAATCATGATTTACTTCAGTTCGTGATTGGCTCATTGTGTCTTAACTTGCTCCTGTGATTGCATGGTTCTGTGATTACTTTGGTTTTGGTTTTACGACACTCAGTCGAAAATCACTCTATCCAAACCATCATATTGTCACGACGTCAGAGCAATTAACAAGTGACATACATTTGTCCATTGTCTTTATATATATTCTAGTTATTTATATATAGAGATGGGTTTCTTCTTTATGCTGTTTATATGTGTTTATTAAATAAGCCTGAATCCTTCGGTATCCTTTAAACTTAGTGATTCCTAATTTGGCCTTATATAGGTCAGCTTTGTCTGTCCGCCTGTGAATCAGTATGATCCTTACGTTGAAAGCTAGTGTGATCCTTACGTTGAAAGTTAGGCTTTCCCATCTCGACCCCGAGTACCCAGGGTTACGTTCCACAATGACACCATCAACTGGCTGCGATGCCAGCGTGGTTGGTCTTGATGGCGTAGTGGTAACACAGCGGACTAGTATACCGACGCCGTGGGTTCAAATCCCACTCAAGGCACATATTTTCTCTTTCACTTCTATTCTAGTTCTTTCTACAAATATACACATATACTCTAAGTACATTTATGGGGAATGTAGAATAGTGTTAATATTAGTATGTACTATTTATGGTATGTTATTGAGAAAATATTTTTAGATTGGTCTGACCCCCAAGACATCTGAAAAACATATTTTTTAGTCGCAATAGTAATTTAGCAAACATATCTTAAATATCTATTTGTTCATTACAGTCATAAAATAGACCAATAGTACACTAAGATACATTTCTTATCATGTTGTTGAGGTTCAAATACCTTTTTGAGATGCATTTTGGGTCAGGCCAATCAGAAAACATGTTTTGGAGAACATCCCATAATTGTAAGTATAGATTTTTAGCATTATTCTACACAAAGGTACTAACAGTATATTTGTACATGTATAAATGAAAAGGGACTACGTTCTTGAGATTGAATGTATATATCATATACATATACTGATATATACTCTATATACATACATTTATTATACGACTTGGCATTTTCGAGTGCAAATACGGGCTAAAACGAGTGCAAATATGAGGCCGTATTACACGGGTCGCGAACAGGTTTGCACGGGTTTATTCAACACTTAAAAGGTTTTGTAAGCGCGAGAGTTTGATTAACAGCCAATCAGCTTTTAGCGCGCGAAAAAAAAAATTTCAGTGCGCGCTCGCCCCCACACCGCGGCAAAACGGGTATGCTCCGCTGGCCAAAAGAACGAAGGCTCTGCTATCAAATACAAATTACCGAGGGTTTCAACTTTTTTAGTAAATAATTTTATAACTTAGTAAACTCACAGTGAATTACAAATTAAGAAAACTTCAACCTGTTAAAGTCTTAGGCTTAGCTTTTAAGTAGTTTTCTTATTTTTTGACAAACAGTTCACAAATGGATACTTTTACGCAGAAATTATAAAATCACGGGTATGTGCCTGTTGTTTCATTTCAGTTTCGCGGGAAACTGGGGGCGGCCGCGCGCCGACAAGAAATAGCAAATACGCATGCGCGTAACGTTTTGCCGCGGTGTGGCCCGCCCCAGACATTGGACTTCAACTGAGGCTGAGAGAATTCTTCTCTCAAGATTTTCTTCAAACAGAGCAGTAAGGTAAGCCAAAACAAACATTTTTTGTTCGTGTTAGCTGTCGTATAATAAACAATTTATTACACGAAAAGTTGTGTAATACGGCTGGGAATTTTTACTCGTCAATTTTTTTTCCTCGGCTTTCAGGCTCGAAAAAATAAAACTGACTCGTAAAAATACCCAACCGTATTACACAACTTTCCGTGTAATGACCTCTTTGTATATATACTCCTATTGAATCGAACATAGATTAAAGACAATTGATCTGTGCAACAACAGTCATTTTTTGTGGAGAATAATTGTGTAAATTTATTTAGTAGTCTAGTATTGCACGGATGAGATTGGTATATATTCTTCTAGTATAAAGTAGTAGTAGTTATTTGATATCTGATTATTCTTCTTTCCTTTTTCATTTGTTCTCTTCTACAATATATGTTTATAATATTTATTAACTAATTAAGTAACCCTTGACCATCCCTAATTTTAAGTCAAGTATATAACGGTTATAGCTCTATCAAATAACCCGTATACCTCTATATCTTACTTTATCTTACTATTTTCCCCTAATACTATCAGTAATTTTTCAAAGGCACAACTAAAGTCTTGTCATAAAATATTCCAAACTAAGTGGAATACCAAGCGTGCGAGCTGTTTCACTGAAATATAATTACTGACCCTCATCAAAACCCATTGTTTTCTCTCTGCACTATATCAACGAATCCAGCCTGATATAGCCAGCACAATGCAATATTATTAATATTGCAGCCTATTGCTGGTTTTCACTTGACGTCATAGCCGCCATGTTGGTGCCCTTAAACAATAGATTCCTCGTTAGCTTCTTTTGTTGGGGCACCAACATGGCCGCCATGCCCTTTGTCATTTGAATCTCTGGGGATTGAGTGAAAACCAGCAATAGGCAGTTCGGGCTGCAATATTGCAGTGTGCAATATTCAACAGCCCTGCTCACTTGCCTTAATTAACGTTATGCCTAGACACGTCAAACAATTATGGCACCTCTGCACTGTACAACACCTGCGCACGTTAGTGACGCAACGGCATTTTAAATGTCAAGCTATAAATGCTTGAAAAGGAAAATAACAAGTTGAATGACCACTGGTTAACATTTATATACAACAAAGTAAGAGGAATACGAGTGGATGTAAACATATAATATCGCAAATTTCATTGGTTCATACAATATTATAGAAATCGTGGCCTAAATCGTCAATATAGATGGTTTTCAGTCAATTATCAAATATTAAAATGACAAAGGGAATAATGGCGGCCATGTTGGTGTACAGAACAAAAGAATAAGCTAACGAGGAATCTATTGAAAATCCAGAAAGAGAAACTGACTTGCAGGATAATACACATGAGAAATATATTCATTCGAAATACTATACTATCAAACAATCTGGGAAAATTTTCCATAAGTCAACTAAGCAACGAGGATTTTCACTGATGCATTGCAACATGCGCAGCTTATCAAAAAAACAATCTATGTTAGAAGATATAATTTCCACGGTGAAAGCTCCGCCAGAGGTTATTGCCATTTCTGAAACGAAATTGAGAGAGAACAATGCGTGTAACATTAGCATACCAGGATATATGTTTTTGAATACTAATTCTAAAACTTCCGCTGGAGGTGTTGGCCTTTACCTTTTAAAAGAATTGGACTTCATTAGAAGATCTGATCTGGAACTATCTGCTGATGGTATTGAATCATGCTGGATCGAAATTACACGATGCAAACAAAAGAACATTGTTATTGGCTGTATTTATCGACACCCATTTAATGACCGTGGCCATTTTCTTGAAATCCTCAAGGAACAGTTAGAAAGTTTAAACAATAAGGGAAAAGAGGTTTTTGTTTTAGGTGACATTAACATAAACTTCCTAAACTACAATACAGATAACCAAACATCTGACTATCTCGATATGCTGCTAGCTTTGGGCTTTATGCCATTGATCACTACTGAGCCACGCGCATCACTGATCATACCTCAACGTTAATTGACCATATCTACACTAACGTACCACAAAAAGTCATAAAAGCAGGGATCTGTTTAGCTCACATTTCAGACCATCTACCCATATTTTGTAGTGTAGCAAGCAGGCTACCTGTGCTCAATGACACAAAATATTTCCGAGATTTTTCTCAGTTTGATAATGAGCTGTTCTTGAGAGATATAGAAGCTGTTGATTTCAATGGTCTCATTAGTGAAAATGTCAACGAAAGTATGAATAATGTAGTTATTACGCTCCAATCAATTTCTGATAAACACGCGCCGTTGCGTAGATTATCTAACAAACAAATGAAACAATCAAACAAACCTTGGATTTACAACGCCATTCTTATCTCTATAAAAGGAAAGGAAAAACTTTTTTGAAACTCACTTCCTTAGTAAGCCTAACAAAGTTAAACTATATCAAGCCTATAATAATAAATTAAATTAAAGAAGCAGCCAAAAATAACTATTTTAGAGAACAATTTAACTTAAATAGTGAGAACTTAAAAACAACATGGAAATTAATTGGAATGAAACTAAACAGAAAGAAGAATTACACGCAAACAAAAATTAAGAAACTATTGTATAAAAATAAATGCTACACCGATAAATCCGATATTGCACAACAACTAAATACACATTTCATCAATGTTGGGCGAGACCTCGCCGATAAACTTCCACAAAGTGATACTAATCCTAATAAATACATTAAACGAGATTTCCAAAATAACTTTATGCTCCGTGCATTTATCTTCATGAAGTCCATGACGCAATAATGGGAATAAAATTAAACAAATCATCAATCGGAGTCCCCCCAAAGTGTATTAAGCTCGCGTGTGATCATATAAGTGAAACATTAACGCAATTTTTTAACCAATCCTTGCTTCAGGGCGTTGTCCCGGATACACTAAAAATCTCTAGGATAACACCCGTTGACAAAGGTGGGGAAACTATTGACTCCATGCACCAACTACCGTCCGATCTCAACCTTATCAACCCTCACCCAAATATTCGAAAAACTGATACATAAACAACTTTTAAATTACATTGAAAAACAAGACATTCTTTTTCAATTTCAATTTGGTTTCCGAAAAGGTCGCTCAACTGCTCAAGCTATAATAGAAATTACGGACAGCCTTAGAAAAGCAATAGATAGTAACTTGTATACCTGTGGTGTTTTTTAGACTTTTCCAAAGCCTTCGACACTGTGAATCATGGTATATTGCTTAAAAAGTTAGAAAGTTATGGAATTCGAGGGCTCCCTTTAAAATGGTTTGATAGCTACCTCTCAAATAGAAAACAATATGTTTCATTGGGAGATGTTGAGTCTCCAAAGCAAACAATGATATGTGGACTTCCGCAAGGAAGTACGCTAGGCCCTCTGTTATTTTTAATTTATATAAACGACTTACCAAACTGTTCCGAAAAGTTAAATTTCAAAATTTTGCTGATGACACAAATGTGTTTGCTTCTGCAAGTAACTTGAAAACTCTGGAGAATTTAATGAACTCTGAACTAACTAAGGTCAAGGAATGGTGTGATATTAATAAATTAACTATAAATATGTCAAAAACAAATTTTATGATTGTCAAGTCTGCAAGAAAAACGGATACGCCCATTGACATACAAATCAGGAACAAAGATGGATCGTGCCACTCTTTGGATCGAAAGAAATGTATTAAATATTTAGGAGTAATGATCGATGACTCGATATCCTGGAAGTATCATATTTCGTACATCTGCTCGCGAATATCTCGAAATACTGGAATTCTATCCAAATTAAGGCGCTATCTTTCTATCCTACAACTTAAACAAATTTACTATAACTTAATCTATCCGTATATATCTTATGCCATCTTAGCATGGGGTAGCGCCTACAAATTTCATATTCAAAAAGTTCAAGTTAAACAAAATAATGTAGCCAGATTAATATTCTTTGCAATTCCGCATGGAAAAGATACGGAAAGCGCTCAACCCTTGCTAAATCTATTAGATATTCTTACAGTATATAACGTCTACCGCTTACATGCTTTAAAATTTACGTATCTATGGCACAAAGGACTGTTACCAAGCATGTTTGACAACATGTTTAAATATGCCAGTAGTGTTCATAACTATACCAGATATACGCAGCCAAACAAAACCTCTATAAATCAGAAGTAAGAACAATTACAGGCAAACAAATTATCTCTTTTATGGCAATTGATCTTTGGAAAGACCTCCCGACTAACATGAAGGATTTAAGTGCATTCGCCTTTTCAAAACAACTGAAACGTTACATATATACTGTCAGAGCAACACTCATAATTTCTATATATCATTATTCTCTCTCTAATTCTCTAAAATTATTTTGTTAATTCTTAAACTCCTTTTTTTTTGTTATAAACACTTAACTAAATATGGCTGGGGGCTAACTAGAAAACCCAGCGGTTAACTTAGCCCTCAGGCTCACACATTTCTTATTATTTATTATATTACTCTTAGTCTATCTCCGTTCTCTGTCTGTCATATAATTATTGTATAAAAAATACGTTTTTTTTTTTTTAAATATGAGCAAAAAAATAAATAGAATTGAATAGCGCTGCGCACAGTTTCTAAAAATAGATTGTCTGGCACGAGACCCCCCGCAAGGGTCAGACAAACATGGCGCGAAATACAGTGTTTGTATGGGAATCAGATGCCAAATAATTTCCGTAAAATCGAGTGTCTGAAATATTCACTGTCAGCAAACTTAAGATACCAGGTAAAAGATTAACTGATCAAAATTTGAGGGATGTAGCTGTGCTGGGAAGCGTGCAATCGTGTTTTCAGTTTTCTATACCTTTGACTCGTTGTTTTAAACAGCCGAAATGTATGGGAAACTGAAAACACGATTGCACGCTTCCCAGTATAACTACATCCCTCAAATTTTGATCAGTTAATCTCTTACCTGGTATCTAAAGTTTTCAGGTAGTGAATAGTCCAGAAATTCGATTTTACGGAAATTATTTGGCATCGGATTCCCATACAAACACTGTATTTTGCGCCATCTTTGCACCTCGCTTGATAAGATTGCCGTTTGTCGCTTTGTTTCAATCCTCTGTATTTTAGCCAACGTTTAAGCTGTTCGACAGTACAATCATCAGGTTCTCTTTCGGAATATAATGCAGGAAAGCCGTCATTTTTGGTAGAATAGTCAGACGACGAACTGAAGTGCTGGTAAATTCTTGTAAGTTCTTACGCGAAAAGTGATTTGTTTGTCTGAGTCTTGGCGGGGGGTCTTAATTTTCGTGACGTCACTCACGCGCAGCGCTATTGATAACTGCACACCAACATGGCGACTATGACGTCACTTGCAAAGGGTCCATTGTACAAGAGAGAGAACACGGAGTTTTAATGAGGGTCAGTAATTATAATAGATAATTACTGAGGCCGACAGCATTAATGCATTAATATATACCTGCATGTTGTAAAAAAAACGTAAATTGAAACATGTCAGCGATGCCATTACATGACACAACGTAACCGCTATTAAATTAAGTTAATGAGTGCCTTTGGCTGATCTAACTACACGGTTTAATTCACTAGTCCTCTTTCAACAATATAAAACTGTTACATCATTTGGCTAACTATTCGTTTTACTTGACTTAGTAGATAGATGGGACTTCACCTGAGCTGGGTTGGACAGATAATAGTAGGTGCGTTCAATCCTGGTTAAAGTGTCCATGAACCTTATTTTCTATTTTAGATATCAATTGTACATCAAGTGAATAGTAGAATGGAACAATATATTTTGCTTTGATGCTGTGCCGTTAAGGAGGTTTTAATATCCAAAATGCTAATTACATGACGTTAGGGGAGGCATCCATTATTATACAATTTTTTTGTTCCAATTAAACAATTTCTTCAAATTATGAGTGTTATACCCGTGGTTGAAATAAAATGATGTTAGAAATTTGTTTTCCTATATCAGTAGAAACGCCCATTCACAACCACTAAGAAGTGATTGCAGAAATAATGATACCTCCTCTGACGTCATGTAATTAGCATTTTGGATAGTACAACCTTAACTCATCGGCACAGCATTCAAAGCAAAATATATTTTACCATTCTACTATTCACTTGATTTAGAATTGATATCTAAAATAAAAAAATATTGTTCATTGGCACTTTATGCTATCTTCCAACCTTACAAAACTTTAATTCGACTTAACTATGAAACCAACTAAATGCTACTGAGCTTCAATAGAGTTACAGGCCTTTTTATATAATCTGACTAGCACACTAATCGTTAAATCTATATAAGTTAACGACATTTGATTTCAAACTATAACTTCCTTTTTGCGTGATTCGCTACGTTCGAGAGCGAGAAACTCGTTCATCGTACTTATTTCAGTTATTGTTTAGCTCTCTGTTCAATGTAGTTCTGAGCTGTGTAAAGCATGTGGCGGGCAGCGTATAATATCAGGATATCTGTGTGCGCATCGATCTCCACTTGCTTGGTGTAATTCTTGACAGGAAAAATCTGATTCTCAGCCAGACCACCGAGCTTCTTACTCACGATTTTTACGACATCGTCAACTGCAGTGCTGTGATAAACCTTGGTGAGGTCCTCGCGAACGTGTTCGCACAGTAAGTCAATCTTACTGAGAATGACAAACGTATTTATACCTGGCATAAAAAAGGAACCAGGAATTAGTCGATTAGTTGTAAGACTTTAAAATGCCTTGTAAAATACAAACAAAACCACTTGAAATAGCATGGCGGAAAATGTTAAGTTCAATTAATTTCATCCCGTCCTACGTTCCCGACCATGAACGCGCGACAGCCGACAGGTCTGCAAAACGATTGCGCATGCGTGAATTTACATGAAGTACTTGCCGAAAATCACGCATTCTAGCTGAATTTTCACTCGAAATGTTGACTTCAAAGCACTGTTACAGAAAAGCACATTAGCTTCGATTTTTAAGTCCTTTCATGGACCAGTCCCAAATTTAATTGGCTTGATGAATAAATTAATAAAAAAATTAACTCTTGCGATTTTCTCCTTAACCCCCGGTCTTTTCTGCCGGTCTTTTCTGCGATGTTTCGTGTTTCTGAAGATTTTCGGATCAGAAACCATTTAGAACTGCTCCCGAGATTTCTACCGCTGACTGGACATGCGCATATTTTGAAGACCCTTCGCGACAGCGCTGAATAACAATCTCGTACCCAGACCCCATTTACTCAATAACGTGACGCGCGTAGACTAGGGACGACTACAGCGTAAACAAAAATGGAGAAAATTTCAAAATTTAGCGAGTACCTTCATGTTTTCTACGAAGAATGAGAGTTTTACTAGAAGGATCGATGAGATTGAAATACTCAGTTTAAGTTTTGGACACTGGGATAAAATTACCTTCAAACACGAGAGATTGACCGCCGATAGATATTGTTTTCTGTAAAATTCCCAGTAAAATCAGGTCGCGCATGCGCCCTAGTTATTCTGCTGTTCACGCAACACCTAAACGCGCTCCGCTTGAAAAAGGGAAATATTGAGATTACGTGAACTACGGTTTAAACATTTTTCCTTTTTTTATTCTCTTAATTCTCCTAATTCTCCTAAATTCTTTTAATTTCGTCTTCTTTTTCGTTTTCAACTGATATTATGTTTTTTCGATGCAATTCTCCCGTTTTTCTCTCGATGTTTTCAGTTTATTATCGAACATATAATATGAGAATGATATTCCTATCGAAATCCGTAAATTTACTATGAAATTGATTTCCCAACCTCATAGCGAACTCCGCTTTTAAAGACCCAGGACGGACCATTACGCTTTGCGCGCTTAGACGCTGGCCGCCATCGTTTGTCAGAGTCGAAAAATGCACTCTTTTCGATCGCTCTGTGCAATCCACTTCCATCGGCCGTTTTTCCAATCTGACTTTCAGTATATTTATTTTCACATGTTGCCAAATTGTAAGGCATCATTTCTGTGGCATTTTAAAGCCATTTAGTTTGTAATGCATGTAGGTGAAATTTATGTTACGAAGGATGTGATGTATGTTTATGAAGAGGCGTCATGGCGGAACCGTCGGTAGGAAGACCAAGTTAGCTTGGTTCTGTTCAGCAAATAAGACTTTGTTCTTCTGTATTTGACCGTCGGAACAAGAGGAAGCAACATCTGGGTTTTGCAGGGAAACGTATCAGTGTTTTTTGTGTTGTGCTGTGCCACCGTCATCAACGGTGATCTTATAAACTGGATCGAGTGATTCACCGAAAGAGATTCCACTGGCTGGAGTGGTCAAAGAGGAAAGGGACCATTTTACTATCCTGGCACGTTGCAAGTCAATGCTGGAGAAGTGCAGTGGATTTTCTAAGCGTATTTTTTGACGGGCCGATGGGCATGATGTGGGAGTTTGTCTGTGAATTACATGTATGTGAACCTTCGCCTTCGGCGGACTGAACTGAAGCAACAACAAAGTATATAAATGAATGGTAAAATGACAGAGTACTGTTAGTTTATTACAACAATTTACCAGAGACTTTTCTAAATTTACAACTAAATTAATTATTATAGTTGAAACATGGTACTCAGTGCTGTTAAAAAATCAATGAATTTTATAGTAAAAATATTGTAGGTGAGAAAGCCAAGAATCCTTCCACCCACCTGCAAGAATGAGGTGGCAAGAATATAGCCCAAACATTTTGAGGGACAATATTAGAAACTTCACAGTATAGAAAAGTAGCTTTATAAAAATGTTGATTCTAACTATGCATGGAGTGGCAAACTGGAACAATTGGGGTGTTTATAATGCTTACATACTAGCATGTTTTCAAAAACAAAGCACTACAAATTTTGAACTATAAGGATGCAGATTTTAGAAAAAAACCTGTGTTTAATGAGCACTGAGTAGTGCATTTCTAACTTGTAACATTAGAGTACAGAATGACGTGTTTTACCAAAAAAAACCCAGAATCCTCAGGATTATATCATTGCTTCCGTCAAACAAGGGCTCTGCTCTATAGTTTCAAGTTTTAGGAAAAAGGGATAAAATATTGGAGTGACTGATTAAAATAATGACATGTTGACTTTATCCACAAAACGTAAGTCATATTAACTTTATCCTTCCCCTCTTCATTTCTGGCCTTGTAGTCTTTAATACAATACATGATCCCAGCTATATATACCTACTGAAGGGAGGGGGGATCTGCAACAAGAATGGTGTATGCAATTTGTTTTGGTATTTCAGTAGTTCTAATTGGAAAATAAATTCGGAGAACAATATTATAAAAATATAACTAAGATAACTAAACATGGCAATTCATTAAGTTTTTGGTAAAAGTGCTGAAATAAAAAAAATACCTAATGTTTCATACACCCTACTTACTGTCACCATTTCAATCATTACTCACATCTTCAACATGTATTATGAAGGTACATGTAACTCCAGTAGAATATTGGCAAATAAATGTTCCCTGGTTAAAAACATACTAGAGTTTAAAACTGCAAGTGTTTTTTTGTGGTCCAATATTTCACTGGCAACCAATTGGCTATCTTAGGGCCAATACTATTTATGCTGCCATTTTACTTCTACTTTGCATTAAGCATCCAAACATTCTACCCAAACTGACCGAGGCCTGTCCACAGGCCCAAGTTTAGCCTCAAAGGAGGCTCTTGTTTGTATATTTCTGATTTACCTGACAGAAGGGATATAGATATTTACCCCATGTCATGAAAAATACAGCGAGTCAGAAGTCTGGAAAGCTGTTGCACATTTGGCGGTATCCCACAGGTTGTATCAAAATTGTTTTTTTTACACCACCATGTGCTGTATGTGAATTCATCACAATATTTTGGAAGGAAAACTGGAATCTGTGATGCAGGACATGTGCCAGGTGAGGTCACAGTTCTTTATTTGGATTGGCATGGAATAACCTGGGGAGGGGGGGGGGGGTACTCCCTAAAATTAGGATGGGGGTGTGCCACTGAGCCTATTCCAGACCAAGAAATTGTATTTTTGCAACCCTCTTCCAGGCAAAATGGCAAAAGATATCCTGTTCCAGACCAGGCTAGCGACTGACATGATACACACGAGACGTTGTGCTCCACTTGCCACTCGAATCATAAACATATAAACGGACTCTGTCTTTGCAGCGGCAAGGGAACGTGAGTAACTCAAAGTGTCCTAAGGCCCTTCCAAAAAAATACAACCCTGTTCCAGACCAACACTGATTTATATACCCTGTTCCAGACTACGAATTGTCAAAAACCATACCCTGTCGAGCGGCACATACCTGTATAGCCTATAAATTGCAGTACCCCCCCCCCCCCCGGAATATAATAGTTAATATGCAATGTTTTCTTGTGGTATTCCATGAATATTCCACTCGTGACAAATTGTTTTCAAGTTACTAGCAGTTTGTGATTAGTATTACAGTCTGTGTGTCTGTAACAAGCTAAACATATTCAACACAAAGTTGGTAATCACTTTTGATTTTTTGTATCCAAAGTGAAAACAACAATATAGATGATATTGATCACTAATTTCTTAGTCTAATTTGTCCAGAAACCCATATAGCTACTGTGCTGTAAGGGTTAGGGTTGGACTTTCAGCCATCCGATCAGCCTTTCAGTCTTCATAATTCAAGTCGACCTTCAATAAGTCCCAATCTACACAAAATAATCTTAGTAAAAACAATTCTTCGAGCAACCATTTCCATTTATCTGCATATATACCACAGTGGTGAATCTGATGGTGGTGACTATTTATTGTCAATTTCTAGGCAAAGTCCATACTTCCTCTTATTGAAGAAAACAATGCATGCACTTTTCCTGAAACAAAGAATGGTACAATAATATTAATGTTGTTTGTAGAAAAAAAAGAGGAAAGCAACCTCAAATATGACACAACTACTGGACTGGTAGAGGGTTCAATTTAAACTACCACAATGTAAAAGGTGGACAAAGTGGGGTGGTTATATTAAAAATTGCCATAAAGGATATTTCTATTACTAGTATTAGCTATGACAACATAAAAATGGACAGATTGTGCTAAAACAAGTTGCCTTATTTAGCTTACCTCATTTTTACATTTGCTTCTGTCTTTAGATACATTTGGCAAAACTTTATACAAGCACTTGGGTTCTTGGTTAGTAAAAGTCAAAAGTAAACACTGACGATGTCCAGTGACCGAATCAAGAGAAAGAGTAAATTAAACTTTCATTTCTCCGGCCTGATGCTCACAGATGTTTACTTCGCCTGCAACAATGGAACCGTAAGCAGTCTAACTATGTTGTTAATCTTCTATCAACACTCGATTGATAACGAAGAGTTCATTTCCGTGTTTTGCAGACATACAAACAAATGACTAAGGTGAGTAGAAGGACGTTTAATCGATCGGCAAGCCGAGGGAATCGCGCACGAGGCGAAAACAATAGAAGCATCGGTTTCATGAAAATCAAAACAAAAACAGAGGCGCGCAAAGCGTAATGGTCCGTCCTGGGTCTTTAAAGTGCCTATAACCCTTCTTGCAATTTTTATAGCTATCAACCTCTGTAAAGGTTTGAGTACTTGTGAAGAAAGTTTTGGCTTACAGAGAATACTCAATGTTCTACGCTTGTTTGAAATCGTGTAACTTTGACCTTTCCTGACCCATGACCGCGTAAGTAAAACCCTGGGTCGATACCTGGGTCCATGGCGCCTTTATATCACAACAGCATCGATGCATAGAAAATATACACAGTTTCTGAGCTGTTAGTAAAGAAAAAAAGGCATTTTAGTCACCATTTAAAGTATTTCTTCAAATGATTACAAAGTCGAATTAATTATATGATAGTTTGTCATCCCATGTTGGACCATGTTGGAACAACATTGTTCGATATCTTTTCATCCCATGTTGGACGATGTTGGACCAACACTGTTCGAGAGTTTGTCATCCCTTGTTGGACGATGCTGGACCAACATTCTTAGATAGTTTATCACCCCATGTTGGACCAACATCGGTCAATAGTTTGTCATCGCATGTTGGACGATGTTGGACCAACATTGAACAATAGTTTGACATCCCATGTTGGACGATGTTGGACCAACATTGGTCAATAGTTTCACATCCCATGTTGGACGATGTTGGACCAACATTGGTCGATAGTTTGTCATCCCATGTTGGACAATGTTGAACCAACATTTTTTGCTTGATCAAATGTTGGATGAATTTTTATCCAACAAAGTTGGGTGGTGTTATCCAACAATATTCGACAGTTTGACCATGGTATTGGTTTGTCTGCGTGTATTGACCTATGTACGTGTGCTCCTTATACTGAACACTGACGAATCCGTCAGTGTCGGTAAAGAAACAAAGAAATTGACTCGCCTCTGGCTTTGAGTTGATGCATTAGTTGTCGCTCCTTTTCCCAGATTGCATCACTTACGACGGTCGCCTTGGATGCGTTTATCACGATTCCGACACAATGTGCTTCATCAGCCAACTCAGGGTTTTCCTTCCAACCTTCAGTGCGTCGATGAACAGGATATTGGGGAAACTGCAATCAAATTAAACTCAGTCTGGATACGACTAGTCTCCTTCGCAGCCGTTCTTAGGATCGTCACGCCATGCGCTAGCTCCACTAACGGCTGCTTACACCAGCTCGGCATTCCATTCCAAGGCACTGACCAATCAGAATTCAGTTCTCAGAATCCAATAACCACTTGCACCAGAAGTCAATCGTTAGTGGAAATATAGAGGCTAAACTTGAAAATATGGATGTAGAATCGGTTCAAATAGCTTCATCTACATTCTGTTCTTTGTCGTTGCTAATTAATTTGTACACGTACGTGATCAAAAGTTCGTTAGCCGTTTCAAATTTTGTCCCATGCACGGCTTCAATAAAGGAATATTCACAAGCTGTTATGGCTTTAAAATTGTAAATATGTATCGGTATTAATAAATTTATTGAAAATGTATTTAATTTTAAACTTTTATTTTTTAAAGCTGTAATTCTATATTTTTTTCATATGCACACCACCCCTCCCCCCTACATTTATGACGTCACATAGGCATGACGTCACTGTACGTATGGTCATATGAAGAATTTCATTTGGTGTCCATTTAGAAACAAACGCGGCTCAAAAAAGCTGGCACAATCTATTGAAGCTAATTAAATGCACTGGACGTGGGTGCCGTTCGCTCTGACAACCCTTGCCATTTAAGTCGGACCGCTTCAGCAATTTCCGGCTATTTTTAACAGAAGCGAGAAGTCCAAGGACTATAGTAAAGCTGAAACAACGTGTATAGTTTTAAACGTACTATATTTCGGCTAGCCAAACTAGCCTTCTTCAGGTACTAGATGTTGTAAGTAGAGAATTCTGAAATAGGGGGTTACAATATATAGGATTTCACAATATATAGGATTTCACAATATGTAAATAGCAAGTGACGCAATGGAACGGATACTGGTAAAAAATGATGAAATAATAAAGTGATGTAGATAAGGTAAATAAAGGAAGGTAACAAATTACGATAAACTAATGGATGCGATATTACTAACGACATACAAAAACGCATTACTTTCTATGTCCATCGCATGTCTAATGAGAACTTAATCGACGCTAAAGTTAAACTGTACCTCATACATACTAATGCTAAACCTGGACGCTTCTACATTTTACCCAAAATACATAAAACTGGTAATCCTGGACGCCCCATAATTTCATCTAACAGCCATCCCACTGAACGCATTTCTGAATTCGTCGATTTTTATCTCAAACCTCTTGTCTCTTCTCTCCCTTCGTACATTAAAGACACCACTGATTTTCTTAATAAACTCCTTAACCTTGGTAAGCTTCCTGATAATGCCATTCTTGTAACTCTAGATGTATCATCCTTGTATACTAACATTCCCCATAAAGATGGTATTGATGCATGTCATCATTTCCTACAAACTCGTATTAACAAAGATATTCCTACTAATACACTTTGTGACTTAATACGCATGATCCTCTCTATGCATAATTTCTCTTTTAACAACGCCCATTACCTCCAGATTCATGGCACAGCCATGGGTACTGGCTCAGTCCTTCTTTTGCTAATTTATTCCTCGGTAAATTTGAAAATAACGCCCTTTCTCAGGCTCCTTACACACCACACACTTGGTTAAGATACATTGATGACATTTTCATGATCTGGACCGAGGGTCAAGATCATTTATACACTTTCATTGATTTTCTTAATAATCTTCATCCCACTATCAAGTTCACCTCATCACATTCATTTACTCATGTACCATTTCTTGACGTAACCGTTTCCTTGCGTGACGGTTACATTGAAACTGACCTTTACACTAAACCCACTGATAAACACCAATATCTTCTTAACTCCTCTTGCCATCCCTTGCACACTAAACAAGCTATCCCTTTTAGTTTAGCTCTCCGTCTCCGCCGCATTTGCTCTAACGACAACGCTTTTAAACTCCGCACTAACGAAATGAAAACTTATCTCCTTCAACGAGGTTATAACCGCACATTTCTTAACAGACAAATAAAGCGCGCTGCTGACATTGCTCGTAACGACGCGTTACATACTAAACGTTCGCAAAACTCACAACGTATACCATTCATTACCACTTATAACCCAGCACTTCCTAACATTTCTCGTATAATTCACAAACATCTTAATATACTACTTTCATCCGATCGTTGCAAAAACGTTTTTGTTAGCTTTCCTCTCGTTTCCCACCGACGTTGTCCTAACCTTCGTGACCTTCTAGTTAAATCACAATTACCCAATAACACTACTAATCATTCCACACACACACTCCCACTTGGCTCATTCCGTTGCGGGTAAAATTGTGCCACTTGCCCCTACATCGTCAACGGTCTTAAACAATATACTTTCCATTCCACAGGTGAAACCCGTTTAATCCATTCGCATATCACTAATGTAACTCAAAAAAATTAATATACATGGTACAATGTAATCTATGTCACCTCCAATACATAGGTGAAACCAAACGACGCCTCAAAGACAGATTCAACGAACATAGACGATCAGTCGACAAGCCTAACATTAAGTCTAAACCCTCCACTGTTGCAGAACATTTTCTTTCTAACCCTAACCATTCTAAACCTAACATGCAACTCATTCCCTTAGAACTCATGCATTCCTCACGAGACTCGATTCGTAAAGCCAGAGAATCCTACCTTATAGACAAGGCCAAAACACTTGAACCTCATGGCATCAATAGACGTGATGAAACCTAGCTCACTTTCACCTTATTTCCTATTCATCTATTCACATTGTATTAGTTTTTCGCACCATTAGTTTATCGTAATTTGTTACCTTCCTTTATTTACCTTATCTACATCACTTTATTATTTCATCATTTTTTACCAGTATCCGTTCCATTGCGTCACTTGCTATTTACATATTGTGAAATCCTATATATTGTGAAATCCTATATATTGTAACCCCCTATTTTAGAACTCTCTACTTACAACATCTAGTACCTGAAGAAGGCTAGTTTGGCTAGCCGAAATATAGTACGTTTAAAACTATACACGTTGTTTCAGCTTTACTATAGTCCTTGGACTTCTCGCTTCTATTTATTATTATTTGGCTGTTTAGATCTTCATACAGATCCAACGTTCAACAAGCAGGATATTCGTCCACGGTTTTTGCTTATTCGCGAGTCATTTTTATTTTTAACACAACCCCCCTCCCCCATTTCAATGTTGGTTTTCGAGCAGACTGAAATGTTGCCTTTCTATCCCAACATTGTGAAGGGGAGGGGGGACAAGCGAAGTCATAAAAAATGCCCGCGATGTGTCGTAGGAGTTCGTTCAGTGTTCTGAATAGCCTGATTTTGTCGGACGGTCCGTACTTAAATGGCGAAGGCTGTAGTTTATTTTAATGTAGTAATCGTTATCTGATGGAGAGGGATTTCCTTTCGTATTAGTCTTAGTCGTGTTAGCCTATTATTTAAATTAGTCACAGCTTTTTCTACTGACAATGTTTATTGAAATAGGTATTATATATGAAATTAGAATATAATAACCTTGTGTGATCGTATCACAAGAGATGTATACCTTGAAGTTGTCTGGAAGTCTGCCATCAACTGCTGCCATAATATCCGTGATTTGTATGCCTTGCAAGGTCTCCTCCTCCCAACCCATTGAATCGCAGAACCGCCAGGAAAGGGGTTCTCCTCCAGCCTCTTCACTGATATCGTACTTATGATACTGTATACACACGAAAGACAACTATTAGTTTGTTATTCAAGAAAGTACAACCAAACCGTGTTGATCTTACTCATGGATCCGGAACTGCCTCGTGAGTCCGGAACTGCCTATTTCTTTCATGGCTACCCTCACCACAGGAGGTTCAGTTGTAAATGACATGACATGCGCATTAGAAAAGTGGTACCCAGAAAAGTGGGTAAATTGCATGCGCAGACAAAGTTACTGGACTAATTTCCGGCGCCCACCACAGGAATCCCAACCAAGAAGTCGGCATGGGAGGTCTGCGTCTGGACTAATATATGCTGCTGTGTTATGTCCTACTTATTTTGTAATATTCCTGTTATTCGTACAATGTTCGTTTCCGATTAGTTCACTGAAACCGCGTATAAGCCACTCAGCGTAAGCATGCTTTGGATTCAGTCAGTTTCACATTTTACAACAACCACAACATTAATAATTCAAGACAGTAGTGAGGAGTTTCCCAAACACTCTTCAAACACAAAATCAAGGGGAGAACTGAAAAACCTACATTGAGGGTATGGCTAGTCTAGTTGACGTATAACATAATGCAATCCCTCTCAATTGCATAAAATGCACAGTTGTCCTTTGCCTTGGAAGCATAAAATGGTTTTGTCTCACTAGATACAATTAATTGCATGAGTATAAAATATAAAAAATATAGATTTTGGCACTTTAAGCGGGTAGACTCGATCCGTTGTGCAAGGACGCGGGCTCACGCCAACATCTGATAATCACTTCTAAATTCAAGGTAACCCAATGATAAAATAGTTCTACAATATGTTACCGTCAATGTAACACTGCCTCCGGTTGCGCCAGTTATCGCAGTGGGAGCGATTCGCATGCGATACAAGCTACGAAGACTGTTGATGAAACTCGATTTTCCACCTCCAACTTCTCCAGAAATGATAATGTTGAAGTTTGGCAGGTTTTGTCCATTCCGTGTTACTGGCCTGAAACCTGCCACCTCCTTCTTGAGTTCGTCTCGTACGCTGAAAAAACATCATGAAGATCAAAAAGAGAATAAAGTCCTTGAATGACATGTTTATCATTTAGGATCTTTAGTACATATTCATAACAAAGTTGAAAAACAAAAACAACCTACCAAGCCCTGATATATCATTATCTACGGTATGCCGTCTTATTCAAATATCATGGCCGCGGTAACCATGGTATCAGAGCGAGGCCAGTTGTCCCAAAGATCGCAAGAATGGAGTCGGTCAGAAATGTCTTAGTTTCTGTCGTATCGCACTGTTGTGTTCTTTTGTGTCGTAAGGAAATTAACGTTATGTTCCGCCATCGACCGTAGAATGTTCCTCTTCCTGTGACAAGCTGGGACTACTGGCCTCGGTCTGATGCCTGTATGAATAAGGACTGCATGACGTGTCCAACTGATCCACCGTACCGAAAAAGATGGCGGCGGTACATTTGTCCACAATCCCTTGCGAACCTAACACAGTAAAACACACACGTAGAAATCCTCTGTTCTCTTCAATGACAGTGTATTGGCAACAACACTTGTACTGGCTTGTTTTTAAGAGGGTCTGAATGGGGTTAACTGACTACTGACAAACGGCCTTAAAAATAACTGACAACTGACAAATGACGATATTTTTACTGACAACTGACAACCGAAAAATAACTGACAACTGACAAATTTGGTTTTTGTGGGTCAAACTTTGTAAATTTTCTTTAGTAATGATTAACTAGAGCTAACTGACAACTGACAAATGGCCAAAATTTTAACTGACAACTGACATGTAGACCCCCCCATTCAGACCCTCTTTTAAGATTTAATACCTCTCTACCGCGATTTTGTAATGAATTTAAAGATTTTCGTGCGCAAAGGATTGTGGGTTAGTTCAAGTAAAACCAATCGTGAATTGCTTCAGTTCGTGATTGGCTCATTGTGTTTTCACTTGCTCCCGTGATTGGTTCTGTGATTACTTTGGTTTTGGTTTTATGACACTCAACTGAAAACCGCTCTTTGAAAGTACGTCACGTAAACAGCAAACTAGTGATGTAAGAATTATTGATTGTCTAAGTCATAATCTTCTTTTTTTACGTACATCACAGTCCGTTCTGTTTATAGCTAGTGCATGTTATTCTATTTCTTTACATTCATGTATATATAAATAGATTTCTTTCTTCACCCCCGCCTCGAATAGAACATGCTAACTGCTGGTTGGTAAACTGTTAGTTTAAATTTGTCTTAGTAAATATTGATAAAAAAGTTCAATGAATATAACCGTTGAAAAACCAGATCAAAGCCATTATTTAAAATATGTTTCTTAATTCATGTTGTTCATCTTTGATTTTTTTTTCTTTTTTTACTGAAATACTTACGAAGAGCTCCATCCCTTAATCGTCCTCCATGGCTTTGTTGTCAGAGCTGTGAGCGAGTAAATAATATAAAAAAAATAGCAGCACAGTTACGGAGTGCGAGTGGTCATTATATATTGCTTATAAAACGTTTATGACCCCTCCCCCCCCCCCCCCCCCCCCATTGAGTGAAATTAAAACAAGATGACCCCCCTATGAAAGAAATTGCTCAAAACGTTATTGACCCCTCCCCCCAAAAAAAGATGGAGGCGAGAAAGAATGCAAACTGCATATAGATGTGACGTAATGTACTATTCTATAGCCTTTGACCTGCCGCGAGCGGAGCACCATAGCTAGGATGAGCGCCAAAATTGACTGACATCCGGTTTCCTTTTTTTTGGGGGGGGGGGGGGTTGTTGGTCGTTATCTCGATTCAGACAATTGGCAGCTCCGCTATTAGGCTTTCCTAAATATATACATTATATTTACGGTATTTTCCATGATACGTTTACCTTTATTTAGAAGAAAATGTATTCTTCTGGAAATCTCGACCTCACCCTCCTTCCCGAACGGTACTTTATTTGTTTATGTGTTTATTTGATTTATTTATTTTACTCTTTTGTAATTTCCAGCAGGTTATCAAAATAAATATTAGTTTTAATATATATATTATTGCCAACGAGTCAGCCGAAGCGAAGACGCTTCTGCTGATGAGGCGGCGGGAAACCAGCCGACTCTTATCGCTCCCCGTAGGCAGAAAAAATCTCATAATGTATACTTTTGATTTGAGCCAATCACAAGGTGGATACTATAGGAAGCCAATCAGAACATACGTTAGAATGAGTCACGTGACAGTGCTGAAACGCTGGTAAGATTGCTTTGAAAATAACTTAGTTTCTCGCTTTTCTTCCCTTTTGTTTTGTGTATTTAACTGTGAATAATTCTAATAGAGGGTGTGAGTATGTTGAAGAAGTTGTTTTCGGACTTAACGAGAGAGAAGAAGACATCAAAAATCGAACCAGCGTGTTCACTTTACAACAAAACGAACTGATGAGACAGTTCACTCGGCCAGCGAGCCAGAACGAAAAGTTCACTCGGCCAGCGAGCCAGAACGAAAAGTTCACTCGGCCAGCGAGCCAGAGCGAAAAGTTCACCCGGCCAGCGAGCCATTGCCAAATAGTACGAAATTTGAAGCGAACTATTCACAAACATTACTTACTGAACCAGCGTGTTCACTTGTCAACAAACCGAATTAAGACAGTTCACTCGGCCAGCGAGCCAGAACAAATCGAGTTCCAATTCATAGAAGCTGCTATCACTCGAGGTTGCACCGCGCGCTCTATCGAAGATTGTCACAGTTCAATTCACAAGCCATAGTACCCATAGCAACAATTACTATGCTTTGTTTATTATAATGTCTGCAAATGCGGTATTCAGTGACATATTTACATTGAATACAGTTGGAGTGATGTCCGAAGAATTGAAATCCATCTTTCTAATTCAACAGAGAAATCAATCAATGTGTTCATTGTGTAACAATGAAATTGTAAAGGATACACTATATATTTGTACTTTACATTGCTTTGCCAAACTTTCAACAATTTGATAATTTTGTTTCTGAGGCTATACTACCAAAAAGCAGTTCACTTTATTGTGATGTGTGCCAGAAGCATTCTGGTAATCTGTCAAGACTGCAACATTTTGTTACGCTTCCAAATTTTTTAACTGTAGAACTATCATCAAATTGCATCAATCGAGTATTATTTCCTCTTGACTATGGATGTATTAGGTCAAATTTATGTACTTAAAGGTATCGTTCGATGTGACAGTCATCATTTTACAGTAGCTTAACCAAAGATACAGCTAGCACTCATTCGGTGTATATTGATGATCTATATACAGTGTTTCAGTTCAACATTTCACTTCATTTCAAGATCTTTTAAATAGTCACCCCAATGGTTGTTTTTTTGCTCTATTTGAAAAGTCTTCAATTGTAATGAACAATAGCTCGCAATCCAATTTATTGTCTTGTGAAACATCCCGTTCATGTGAGCAAGGTCTCATTGCTAAACAATTGAGAGAACATGATTCTTTTTTGGAACCTAGCATCAACTAGCAATTGCAACTTTATTTCTTGTGTTACTGATAAAAGTACAAATGCCAATGATGCCTCTGCAGAGCAAAATTAAATGGTAAAGAAATAAGTGACTCAGAAAAAAGGCTCAAATTAGATAAACAAAAGAAATACATGAAGAAATACTGAGAGGAATCATATTGCCAAACTGAAAATGATAGAGAGAAAAAAGGCCAAGCAAAGGAACTACATGAAGGAATATAAAAAAGAAAGAAAAAATGGCATCTATGAATGAAACACAGAGCAAATGCGTACATGAAAGAATATAGGAAGAAAATCAAAATAGTAAATGATGAATCTCTTTGTACAATGCAAACCTCTGACAATCACACTACATGTACCACTGGGTCTGGGTTGAGCAATGGACATATTGAATTTTGTCCTGAACTAAACCAAGACCAGTATTTGTCATTGTTTGATGAAAAAGCATATGACCAACTTTGTGAACAAAAGAGGGCATCAATAAATATGAAAAAGTTATATCAGCAAAAACCAAAAAGCAAGCACAGTATGTTTGTTCGAGATGTATACGGGATAAGAACGGTATAAAACAGTTTTCCAATCAAAATAGCATGATACCATCTCCAGTTCCCAAAGAATTACAAGAACTAATTCAAATAGAAGAAATGCTTATAGCACGCGTTTTCCCAGTTATTAGTGTTACAAAACCAGGTGGCCAAAAAGCCTATAAGGGCCATTGCATAAACTTTCCACAAGACATTCAACAGCTTGCAGACACTGCCAAGGTATCCAAAAAAACCTCCCATTATAGCTGTGACAGTAAAGGGCAAGGAAAACACTATTAAAGATTTGGTTGTACGGAAAGAAAGAGTTTCATTAGCGCTGCACTGGTTAGTTGAGCATAATCCTGTCTACAAAGACATTCAGATTGACTATAATTGTTTGTCTACTCTTCCCAAGGAATTCCAAGTGATTTACAAAAGATTTATTGTGGAGAATTAAATAACAATGATTAAATAGATCCAGATAGAGGTCCTCTTGATATTGATGATATATATACCATTTAATAAAGATCGGAGTTAAGTAGCACTTTATTAAATCCTGTCGTATTGAAGCCACAAAAACAGCTAATTAAAAAAATTAACAGTCGAACTTTTACAAGAGCACAAAGTGAAATGGCTTAATAAAGAAAGTAAACCATTAAATGAGTTTAAAATTGAACTATTAGCAACAATGGCTTTTCCAACTCTATTTCCTGATAGTATAGGGGATCCAACAAACACAGCTGTCATGCGAGATGCAACCTTGGGAGAAACTGTAAAACACTTGATCAAATTTGCAGAATGCATAAATGGTAAATGGGTGTACAGATTTGCACGTCACCCACGATTTGCTTACTGGACATTCAATATGATTCAAAGGCACAGACTCTAAGTCAAGGTAGTATATTTCTTAAACAGAATCCTGGTGAAGCTCAGCTTACTGTAGAACAACTAAAGCAAATGCTTTCTTCAAATAGCTATTCTGTGCTAATGTCTAAGCTTATATGCATTATGCTAAAAACATAACTGGCAGCAGTAGTTATTGTCATAAATCAAAAGAAGATTTAAAGGCTACAATAACCCAACAGGGACCACCAACTATATTTTTTACCCTATCATGTGCAGAGTATCACTGGCCAGAATTCCACAATCTGTTGAATGGCAACACCACCCAGGAATGATAGACAAAAACATGTTTTGGACAATCCACATATCTTAGATTGGCTATTTTCTGAAAGAACTGATCGTTTTGTTAAATATTGGCTAAAAGACTCATTGCAGTCCACCTGGCATTGGTATAGGTATGAATATGCTGTTCAAAGGGGTTCCATCCATTGTCACGGTGTTGCTAAATTGAAAAACGATCCAGGATTATGTAACCTCACAGAGAAGGCCTTAAAATGATTTTTGGCTTCAAAATATAGACTTGAAAATCAGAAAATGCTTTCACCTGAACAAATGTTACATCTCGAAGGCAAGGGTGCAGAATTAGTTGTTTGTAGGTATGTTGACTTTTTGTTGTCCACTTGGAACCTTGCTCTCCCGATGATGGTTGGTCAAAACCAGATTGTCACCCATGTCAAAAATCATATCTATCTTTAAAAACAATACTATGGAAGAGAACTATGTAAATTTGCTAAATACAACATGCAGCACAAAGTATTGCCTAAGAAAAAATGAAAAATCTGAATTACATTGTAGATTTCACTTTCCTTTTGACAATTGCACTGATATACAAGACTTGATTTTGAACCAATTCATACAAAAACTGGTGAAACAAAATATAAAGCTGTCATTATTGTTTCAAAACGCAATTACTCCAGATTGAATCGCCATCAACCTTTACAGCTTCAAGGGTGGGAGAGCCAATTGTGATATTCAAATTGTAATGGACTATCATGCTTGTTTGGAATATCTTGTTAAACATACATCAAAAGCAGAAAAAAACTTCTTCAGTAGTGAAAAATGCATTTACCAGTGTTGCCGTCAACAGAATCAATGATACAAATGATATTCCTAGTGCATTTAAGCAAATAATGCTAAAAACTGTAATGCATCATCTACTATCAATAAAATATGTGAGTGCAACTCATGAGGTTATCACCACATCTCTTGATGGCTCAAGAAGAGTACAATTGGGGGACAACCACAAAATTTGTACAGTCCCTTCCTAAATTGATATATATGCTGAACGTATCCACAAATAATGGAATACAATTTTCGTAAGTTTGCATCTGATTTCACTGTTAAAGCAACAAAACATCTCAAAAGAAACAAAACTGTTATAGTCAAATCCCCAAAAATGAAAATTATGGTCTCTTTTGTAAATATCAGTTGCTTAAATACAAACCCTGGAAAAACTCGCCTGATGATGCATGGGATAGTTTAGAACAGTGTTGTTATGTACCTAGAAAGCCACTAAGGCTTGAACAACTCTATGAACTCGGACTCGTGCACACACAGTACAGCTCGCTACTTGAGACCTTCTCAATCTCCCAGTATCACGTGATATATGGTTTCCCAAACTAGGAATCTCCCGGATGTATAAACACTACATTCTCTCCTTTTCTCCACTAAGGCAATAAGGCGTATCTCAACCTAAACAAAACTATATGATTAACAAATGTCTCTCCAATACAATGAGCAAGACTGTTTAACTTCAAAGTCAGCTTGTAACATAGTCACTAAGGTTGTTTGGGGGTCGCGTTATCCTCCCTGATCTTCTTGTAATCTGTGGCTCCTGGTTTGCTCCTATTTGCTCCTTAGCATCTCTCTGACTTAGTTGTACTTCCAACTCTGGTCCTGGTGTCGGTTCCCTAATTGGCACTGCCACAGGATCTATTACATTAGGCTCTATTGGTTCTGTGACGGGATTGATAAAACGCTTGGTGTGTTGTATGTTTCTCTTGTATTCTACACCCTGAGATGACTTAATTGCATCTGATCACCATAGCGTGCCGTTACTTGGTATGTTTCACTCTCGTAGTGTGATGATAGCTTGTTCTCCTTCCTTTTCTCAAGTAACACAAGATCCCCTGCCTAGATGTCTCTCTCAGCCGCCTGACGTTTCTTGTCAACATAGTCTCAGCTGTACCCAGCTGTTTCTTCTCAGCATCACGATCTCTAACTTCTTGGTAGCCCTCCTCTCCTGACCCACACAAATCATCAATCTCTGGCATTCTAGTTGGTTTCACTAGTGGAGGTATGCTTTGCTTCGTCACTAGTTGACATACGTAGCATTCACGACATTTCCTTTCTGCATCCTTATCTATGCCTGGCCACCATACTTTAGACCGTAAGCGTTCTTTTGTCTTCACAATACCTTGATGGCCCTCGTGTGCAAGATCAGTGACTCTTTTTCTCAGAGCCTGAGGAATACCAATTCTAGTCCCTCGTAAAATGACTTGGCCAATAAACGTCAGTTCATTACACACCATCAGGTATGGCTTTGGGGCTCTCCCAGTCCCCACTGACAAGACAACCTCTTACGAATTGCAGCTCTTTGTCTTCTGCTGACATGCTCTCTATCTCTTGAATCTTGAGTGCTGCTGGCACTGCTTGCAAGGTAACCATGCGAACATGCTCATCATCGTGACGGTACTCCCTCGATGCTGGAACCTTAGTTAAGCGAGAAAGTGCATCTGCTATGTTATCTCTTGAAGGGACGTAACATACTTTGTAATTATATGGCTGAAGTCTTAGCACCCAGCGTTCTATGCGTGGCGATGGTTTGGATCCTCTGGAGTAGATCACCTTCAGGGCTTCGTGATCTGTTACCAAGTCGAATGTCTGCAGTCCATACAGGTACAAATTGAATCTTTCACACGCCCAGACTAGTGCTAATGCCTCCTTTTCTGTTTGACTGTAACGCCTCTCTACATTACTAAGGCTCCTACTGGAATAGCATACGGCACGACTCTCACCGTTCTTCTCTTGAACTAATACTGCTCCCAGCCCAACTGGACTTGCATCAGCTATCACTCTTGTGTGCGCATCTTTATCAAAATAGGCCAGGACAGGTGCACTGGCTAGTTGCTGTTTCAACTCTTTGAATGACTCTTCTTCCTCTTTGCCCCACGTGAAAGGTACTCCTTTCCTCGAAATTGCTCTCAGAGGCTCTGCAATGGTTGCAAAGTTAGGAATGAAACGCGCACTGAACCCTACCATTCCAAGAAAACTTGTGACTTCTGCTGGGGTGGTTGGGCAGGTTGCCTCTAGTACAGCACGAACCTTTTCCTCTGTTGGACCAATGCCATATTTTGACAACAGAAGTCCCATAAATACCACTTTGTCCATCCGAAACGCACATTTTTCTGCATTGAGGGTCAGGTTCTTTTCTTCTGATCTCTGTATCACCTTGTAGAGGTTCCTGTCATGTTCGTCGTTGTCCTTACCATGCATGTACTATCAAATCATCTCCGATGTTCTGAACCCCGTTGATGTCTGAGACCACTTGTCTTATTATCTGCTGATACGTCTCTGGTGCTGAGTTGACACAGAATATCAACCACTTGTATCTGAACAGTCCATCATGCGTGGCAAATGTGGTAATATCTCTTGATTCCTCCTGTAATTCAATTTGATGGAATCCCAGGCGCAGATCTAACTTGGAAAACACAGTGCTGCCATTGAGGTTCTTAAGTACTTCATCAACAGTTGGCATTGGTATCCTTTCACGGACAATGGCTTCATTGGCCCTCCTCATGTCTACGCATAACCGTATATCTCCCGATGCTTTCGGTGCGACCACTACAGGGCTAACCCATGATGTAGGTCCATCTACTCGCTCCACGATATCTTTATCAATAAGGTCCTTCATTTTAGCTGTTACCTTCTCTCGTAATGTGAAGGGGGTGCGTATAGGCTTTTGAGCCACTGGTGTTACCTCTGGGTCAACATGTAGTTTTAATTTATAATCTTGAAGCTTGCCAATGCCATTGAAAACTTTTGGATGTTTAGCTTGAAGAACTGATGATAAATCATCCACAGCGTTGCATTCAGTTTTATTGCCGGCCTCGGGTCCAATATGCACTAAGCCTATAGGGCTGTTGAAGTCGAATGACCCAGTAAACACCTCCCACTTCTGATAACTACAAAACACGAGTTTATTTCCTTACTGTCACATACTGCCAGTTCAGCTTCAAATTGACCTACCACCTCTAATTCCTTTCCCCCATACGCGTACAACTTCTTGTCTTTTATGTCGACTTGTAATCCTTGTGTCTACAGTTCTTTTAACTCTTTCATCCCAATTAGGTTGCTGACCGAGCCAGAGTCAATAAGTACTTCTTTAGGGATGCCATTGATTCTCACTTTTATCACAGGTTCTTCAGAGAAGGTTGCATTACATCTCTCTCCCATTTGATCTGTCACAGTGAATGCAAAAGCACTACTCTCGTCACTATCACTCGCCTCCTGATCTCCAGCATAATTGGTGTTGCTCTGCCTATAAGGGGCTCCCCTCCGCTTGTCTCCATTGCCTTTTGGTTCACGACGATCGCTTTCTCCTCTACAGCATGCAGCAAAATGTCCATATTTCCCACAATTCGCACATTTCTTTCCCTTTGCTGGACAGTTTCTATCCCTTGCCAGATGACCTTTCCTGTCACAATTGAAGCACTTTCGACTTTTCTTCTCTCCTGCACCGTAGCTCGTCTTGACTGCATTGATATTCCCTTCCTCTCTCTGTTGTGGGACAGTCATGTTCTCTGCTTGTCGACCGGCTGCTTCCCAAGCACGATATTTATTTAAGGCCTCTGTTAATGTAATGTTTGGGGTTTCCAGCAGCTTTCTTTTCAGCTCAAAGTTCTTTAACTTCTCGATCAGTTGATCTCTTAAATTGTCTTCCAAACTTCCTCCAAAATTGCAGTGTCGCAACCTCGTGACCAGGGTCTTCTCGGTCGGACCCAAGATGGCGGCTACTCCGAGAGAAGACCCTGGTAAATCTTGGAGATTTTAATCACGTGATGTGGGCATCCAATATGGCGGCCAAGCTAAATATGGAAATGTTAACACGTGCCTACAAACAATAGGTATCCCAATCCGGAGTGAGCGAGATGCGATTAACGGTATTTCCACGCGGCGAACGACGAAGGGAAAACAGGTCTACTAAACAGTTCGAAATGGAGTTTACTTGGATAAAGAAACAGTGGAAGAGTATCACAAAGCTACCAGGATGTATCTAAGCTACAAGAGAATCCTAAAAAGCCGTTCATTTTCTGTTAGCGTTGAAGCGAAGAGATCGATAGCACATGTTCAGATTTAACGGCTTCTCCTGGCTTTCTCACTGCTGAAACTTACCAGAAAACTACCCAGTAATGCACTTCATCTATTGCTCTACCTACACAACGTGTTTTAAGGTTATTTAAAATCGTTTTATTGATCAAACCTGAGCAATCGAATCTATATACAAATTCATCTCTCTGGACTAAGTCCGTTTGGCCAATAAAAAGCATCGTTAGAACAATCCTTGTGTCATAATCGAAGAGCCAATCAGAATACGTGACAGTTCAGGGTTTACCAGGGTCTTCTCTCGGAGTAGCCGCCATCTTGGATCTGACCGAGAAGACCCTGGTCACGAGGTTGGCAGTGTCGAGCTTGTTTTTTCAATCGAACCATAAACTGGTCAGCGGTCTCTCCGTCGTTCGGTGCCAGTTGTCGGAAAACGTGGCGTTCGTAAGGAATGTTTTCCTCGGTCTTGAAATAGGAATCTAACTTCCGAATGGCTACTTTGTAAGCGTTGTCGCCTTCTGCTGGGACTGGACCAGGATCCTGTAAGTCTTCGAATATATCCTGCACCTCCATTCCGGCGAAATGCAGTAACTGAGATGTTTTCTTTTTGATGCTTTCGATTCCCTTTCCCTCGGCGTAATACTCGAATGCACGCTTCCATTTGCGCCACCGCTCAGCGACTTGTGAAGCAGGCCCTGACATGTCCAACGCGGGTAAAGTCTTCTCCGACATGTTATTAGTATCCTCGTCGCCAATGTTATGTACCTAGAAAGCCACTAAGGCTTGAACAACTCTATGAACTCGGACTCGTGCACACACAGTACAGCTCGCTACTTGAGACCTTCTCAATCTCCCAGTATCACGTGATACAAGTGTTCAGAAACCTACACTACTTCTTGGAGAAATTTTCTTTCTACTGATAGGTCAAAAACATTAGTCCCTGATTGGGAAACGAAAATGCAAGCTATGCAGGAGTATATGTGCATCACACCAGTAGATGATGAGCTTCCAGACGATAATAGTGACGAGGAAAGAGAGGAATGGATGCTTATGGCAGAGTTAAATATCCAAACTACTAATATTTTGGAGCAATCCATTGTCCCACTGGCGTGTGTATCAATATTTCACTACAGATGAGATAAATGCTATGTCTACATGGCTAAACAGGCAAAAAAGCAAAATAACGTCCCACAATTTACCATAAACAATAAATGTGGATACTTTAACTTTTAGTGAAATGCAGCAAGTAGCAGCTCCTATCAATTTGTTTCAGATCATTGTAATAGTAAATTAAAACCAAAGCCCCTTGTATCTTCTTATTATGGGTAAAGCTGGAGCGGGAAAAAGTTATCTAATCGATGCCTTAAGGAATTTACTTCAGACAAAATGTAGAGTCGTAGCATATACTGGAAAAGCATCTTTCAATGTCAATGGACTCACCTTACATTCATTGCTTAAATTACACATTGGCTCAAAGAGACTGTGTGACCTGAAAGGAGTGGCTTTGCAACAGCTTCAAACTAATCTGGAGAATGTTGAATATTTGATTATTGATGAATATTCTCTTGTTGGCCGGACAGACATACGTTTTGGTGGTCTTTCAGTGATTCTCGTTGGTGACATAGCACAGTTAACCCCAGTTGGTGACAAGCCACTGTTTCATTCTATGCCAAACACTGATAAGCAAATTCAATGCTTTCTTCTGTATCATGAATTTAAACATGAAGTTAAACTGAGAGTGAATCAAAGAGTTAAAGGGAATGATATTGAACAATCCAATTTTAGAGATTTGCTAACCAGGGCACGCAATGCCGGGTCAATCAACTCTATCTGATTGGCAATCATTGATTTCTCGAACTCCTGAAAAAGTACCTAATATTGATGAATTCGAAGAATCTGCAATAAGACTTAGTTATCTCAAATCAAAAGTTGCAGAACTAAACATGAATAAATTGAAAAGTTTGAATCAGCCAATTGCCACAATTAAAGCGCGTCACTCCAGTGGTGCACAATCACTCAGCCCTGAGGACATGGCGGGTCTTGAACCTGTTCTTTACTTGGCAAATGGTGCTAAGGTCATGTTAACCATGAATCTCTGGACAGATGTTGGACTTTGTAATGGGTCATTAGGTACTGTCTTGGATTTTGTCTATGCTGAAGGGCAGCAACCTCCATGCCTTCCTATTTGTGTACTGGTGCAATTTGATGATGATTATAAAGGACCTTCAGTGTCCTCTTCATTCCAAAGATGCGTTCCAATTTTTTCAATCCCCCAATCATCACAAAACTTAGGGCAAACATGAGAGACAGCAGTCACCGTTAAAGTTAGTCTGGGCAATGACAATTCACAAATGCCAAGGTCTCACTCTAAATAAAGCCTGGGTCGATTTGGGGTCATCAGAAAGAACGTGTGGTATGACATATGTTACTTTGAGTAGAGTAAAGAGACTTCAAGATCTTGTTATTGAACCAATGATGCTTGAGAGATTACAAGCTGTCCAAAAATTGTCTAATTTAAAGTTCAGATTAGAAGAAAAGCGACTCGATATGTTAGCTAACGAAACATTAACGTTGTGTTAATTTATGGACGCAATCATTAATTTTTCGTCTTAAAATCTGTGGTGGTAGATTATTTTTGTCAAAGCAGAGTAAAGAAGCGAAAAAAATATTGTTTCTTTGTTTTGTAAGCGTAATGCGTACTTCATATTATAATGTACCTATACTATTGGAAAAATAAATAAAATACAAAAAATGTATCATACTAGAACATATATACTATTTACTCTTTTACAGCTCTTCTGACAACTTAATGTCAAAGGATAATGCAAGCTGTGGTAAGTACTTGAAATATTAATTTGTTCCCTCTCACCTCCCCTCCCAGTGTAGTTGAACCAACAATGGTGGACATCTCCTTCCCTTAAACAGACACCTCTTGTAAGCGGACACGATTTCAAGGCCCCAGTAATTTACATTTCCCTACAACATTTCTAAATTTTACCCCCAATAAGCGGACATCTCCTTTGATCGAACACCTTGAAGAGGTCCCAAGCGTCTCGAGGGTTTGACTGTACTCATTTCTGCACTCTCAATATTTAGACCAGTTGTTATCATTTTGTTATTTAATCCTCTGAAAGCCCAAAACGATAAAAAAATAAAAAAGTGTAATTAGGAATATCTAGAGAGCAGTGTACGAAATCCTCTCTTGAAGTTAGTCAGTAATCTATACATCTTTTTCCTCTTTAGACTGTCTGCGTGGATTCATTCACAATCTTAGTCCCGTCAAACGGTCGAAGAATCAATCCCAATGGTATGATTTCCAGTTGCAGACTAGCCCAAAAAAGATCAAAAGGGTAGTTGGGTTTAATGTTGCCAGTCACGCTAGTCTTCAAGACCACGAGAATTCCAAAACGGCTGTGTCACTGAAGAATACCAAACTCAATATCAACGATGACGTTATCTTCAATCAGCAATCCAGCATTATGGTGGCGCCAACTTTTGATATTGATTTTGATTATGTTGCTGCCGATATATTTCCAAAGTCATTCACCTCGCCACAACCTGCAAAAACTATCAAACTGGAGGAGCTGCCCACTCTGCAGGCTAATCAAAGAGTGAATGTTATTGCGACAGTTTCGTTGGGAAAAGAAAAGCCGAAGCTCATCCAATTAAAGACAACTCAGCAAATGACACTTGTTAAAGATGACTGTGTGTTGAAGATGGCTCTGGAAGTGGTTCCCTACACATCTGGGAGCCCTAAATAGAAAAGATCACTGATGGCTGCACTTACGACTTCAAAAATCTCACTGTTAAGCATTATAAAGGCAATACGCATCTGTCTACGTCCCCAAGCACAACCTTCGAGACTGCATGCAGAACAGCAGTTAGAAACTCTACAAGGGCTCGATCCATACTACTGAATCCAGAGAAAGAAGATCATGTTGCACAGTTCAAGTTTGTGAACAAACTTAGTATCTTTGTTGTCTGTCAGTCTTGCAAAAGAAAGATACACGAATGTAAATTGCAAGAACTGTGGTGCCCGTCAAAGGCAAGCACAATGAAAACGTGACGCATCAGTACAGTTAATGGTATCTGTAGAGGAAAAGGACGTTTGGCTCACCGCATTCACAGATGTAATACTGAATCACTCCTAGCGGTTTCTCCCAACGTTTCCCTTGAGAGTGACTCTGATGCAATAGAAAACCTACTCCTCGATATTAAAAACATTGGTCTTAAATACAACGTCAACAGAAATGTGATAACAAGTATTACGTCCGTTTCTCTTTAACTTCTTATATACATTAAACTGAGGTCGTTATTGCTGGTAACTGCAACGACCTGTTGCATATCATTTGTTACCTATTGAAAGATGGAGATCACGTTGATAAATTGAACTTGTTAGTGTTTGTAGCCAAGAGGACAATTTTTCAAGCATTACTTATCGTTTGTTTTTTCAAGTATGAAGAGAGGACCACGTTTCATTCATGCTATTGTTTATGTTACTGTTCTGGACGTGTTCATGTTTCCAAGATAAAGAAACCTTTCAGAATTGAGAGACCTTTTTCGCGTTACTCTGTTCAGTTGCAAGGTGACAGGTGTGATTCAGCCATTCATCAGGGTGGATGACAAAATGGTCATGTTAACTTTTAATTAAAAAAGCTGTTTATTATGTAGTCAATGTATTTGTTTATCGCTCAGCTCTCGCTTTACACTAACAATTTCCCATAGCTGATTGATTCTGATAGTTTTAAAGTGATACGACTGAGATATATCGGTAGGACGCTAAAGTTAATTTTTAACTCGTTCAACGCGCGCAGCGCAGCAGAATGAGTTATTGTGAAGAGTGGGAAATCGTTGCTGACTGCGTATCAGAAATCTGCGTTTAGCAGTCACGCAAGGAACGTCACACACACAATCACATCACGCCTTCCCATTTTGTTGTCACACATGCCAACTGGTAAGCAGAGAAGAAAGAAAAAAAATTAACTGCTCCGAGCGAGGATCGAACCCACGCTCTACACGCTTTGCCACACATGTACCAGCCTGTGACGTCCTAAAGCTGTGCGACGCTATAGCCGAACATACATGAAGTATTAACCGGTAGCAGTATCAAGTACTTAGTTTCAAGAACTTTTCAATGAATTTTCAATCAAACGCTTGCATGTAAATTTCCCCAAAAAAGTCTTGAATGAATTTTGCCATATTACCCTTTGCAACCTAACGGCCGATTCATTTCTGCTCGTTGGCACTTTGCCGATAGGTATAACTAGTAATATATTTAGGCAAGCCTAAAAGTGGGGTTCCCAATTATCTGAACTGAGGTAACGACCCGAAAAGAAAGATAAATTATATCAGTGAAAACAAAGACAAAAATAACTGGTAGAATCAAGGGAAGTCTGATAAGGTTTCGAATATAAAGAAGATAACAGAACATAAAAAAGGAAAGAAAAAAGAATTACTAGCTACAGGCCCAACCTCGTACCCAGACCCCATTTGTTTCTTACTGCGCATGTTCGTCGAAAAAATAGGGCTTTTTCTGTAATCTGATCGGCTGTTCTGAACAATGCAATTTCAACGGAAGTCAAAGATAGCCTTTTTATTTTGACAAAGGCATTGAAAATTGGGGGTTGTCTTTCCGCTAAAAACCGTTGGATTTTACCTAAATGGTTGCTGATCTCTTCAGGGATTCTTAGATATTTCCTATCCGGAGTTCAAATCACTTCACCGACCAACACAAATCGCACACACTACATGAATTATAATTTCGAAAATCGAATCGAACCGGCAGTAACAGTTGAAATGGTCGAAGGATTCACCGTAACACTGAGATAGGCAATATTGCGGCACATTCCCATATTAACAACAATGATCGTAAGCGAGCTATAGGCAGAAGTGGCATATTTCTGATCTCGTAAACTTGTCAACAGGCACTGATCGCTTAGATATAAGCGTTTGTATGGGAATGCAACGAACTCCATCTTCCAAGGAGCTAAAATACGAGACTCGTAAGTAAAAATGCCTCAACTGGCTTCGACGGTGTATTCAGTTGCTGATTGTGTGGTCATCGGGCTGGGGTAAGGCGATTTCAGCGAGTTTTCGATCCCCATGAATCCTCTTGTGTACTGGAATTATGTCTGATGAATCCACCGTACGATAAAGAAACACGAGCTTGATGCAAGAAAATAAATTCTTAAATCCAAACTAAAAACGGCAGAAGATGAAAGAGACTCCCTAACGCTTGCCCTGACACTAGCAAGTAAAATATCACTATCAAGATACCGGGCGAACTTCCAAATCCAAACCGAAACCTAGGGAGGCGCTGAGCGAGAATCGAACCCGAAGAAACGACTTCTCAGGGTGACGCAATGATAAGCTTGCGCAGAGACGCCGGAAGTCCGTGATTCGTGGACTTCCGAATTCGGATTCTTTCAGAGCCCTATTTTTTCGTCGAGCATGCGCAGTAAGAAACAAATGGAGTCTCTACGAGATTGAGGTTTTGATGCGGGGATTTCAACAGTGTGCGCTTGCGCGCAGTGCAGCACTTTGTCGGGCACGTTGCTCACGCGTACCATGGATACCACAGGTTCTACTGTCTCCCTTCGCGAAAGTTAGGCGCAAAGCGCACCCATCGAGGAGCGAGATGACGAGAGACATGGAGCGAAGCGACGAGAGAACCTCTGGTGACACGGTTTGTGAGTCTCACATCCATGTTCGAACGACAACCCTTGACATTTAAGTGGGAATACGGATGCGCTTGTCGATGCAAATTTGATGGAAAAGCCCGATACCCCGAGTAAAAAATATCCGAGGGCGTATCCAAGTATTTTACTTAATCGTTTTCGCACAATTTGGTTCAGTGATCACACTCAATGCTCAAAAAAGTGGATAAAGGGGTTTCGTTTATGCTGTAGATGTATCCATTTCTACTGTTTTCAGTATTAATTCCGGTGCAGCATTTGCGTTTCATCAAATGTTTCATCAGTCTAGAAGCATGCGTGTTTCACAAAGCCCTTCAATCTATATATAGCTACTCAGTATAGGAGCAGAATTCCACCGGATTCCGCCTCGCAGTACTGATCTCAATCCGATTGAGAACTGTTTCAACATAACTAAATCATCTTTAGAGAAAGACGCTATCAAACAGAAAATTACGCGCGAGTCGTTCGAGCAATTCAAAGCTCGTGTATCCCGGCATCTGAATAATATCCCACTACAGTTCGTTGGCAAGGCTATTGAAAGCATGCCAAAAAGATTGCAGACTGTTGTAGAACAGAAGGGACATAGGACCAGGTACTAGAGATGGAAAAGGACAACAACGGTTGCATATCCTGAGAACTGTCACTGCCGCTTTATTCGTGGTAATAACCGTTATACGTACGTTACCCACTGAGCGTAGTGTAAAACTGTTCTCGGACTCGGCCGGACTCTTACCAATATATTCGTAACCCACTCTAAACTGTCTAATATATAACAAATAACACAGTATATAAAATGTTAATCCGTTCCAGAACTATCAGCTATACTTGTTGGGCTTTTTTCCCGTTCGGCCCTGCATTTCAGCCGTGTCACGGCAGCAGTCACACAACAGCATAAGCTGTTGTTTTCCATCGGCATTTCTCCTCTCCATTTCTCCATGCAAAGTCACTTATTTAGACGTATTTCCATGCATTTATACCGTTAAAACGTTTTCATAACATATATATATTGTGTCATATAAAGCGTTCTAGAAGTACATAGCAGGGTTTTCAATAACATTTGAAGTAAGTGGCAAAACCTGAAGAGTAGGCGGCGAGCATCGAGCGTCATTGGCGCAAATATCTCACGTTTTCCCTACTTTTTGGGAAATTTTTCAATCAAAGTAGACGGCGATTTCATGTAAAATACCCGGCGAGATTCGCCGGCTTCTATTGAAAACCCTGACATAGGATGCGCCGAAATGCTGGTTTGAACATTTCTCCGTTGTAACGGTTAATAAATTCAAATTTTAGATGGAGTTTTATTTGCAATGAGGGGAGAAATGAGCAAACTCTATGTTGAAAGCCTGCATCACACAAAGTACTCAGTTCATCGTGTTCAGCGTCCAAAACTCATACTATAGAGCACGTTTTCTTGGCTGAGTCTTGCAATTACAGGCACTGGAAATCATCGTTTTGTGTTGGAGAAATGCGGAGCGGAGAATTGTAGAGATGATCACTTCCGGCTACTGTCACGCGCGATAAAAGTACAGTGAGTCCGTTACAACTGTTGCTTTTGCATTTTATTATTTGTTTTCGACTACGATAGATATCTTTTTACATGCAACCACCTTGATTTCGTCTTTATCTTCAGAGCCATGTGATAGTGGTAGCGATTCGTTTCCAGATTTGGCACTTCAAGCTCTGCGTGAACCTCTAAAGAAACCACCCATTGAATAATAACCTTGTTGTTATTTTGCTCCCATCCTTCGATAACGGCTTGGGAAAAGCTTTCTCTGTTGGGAAATTTCTCAGTGTCGGCCCTACTATAGGTCACTAGATATATTGTTCGCTGAATTCGGCCCTCGAGCTTCCGCCATTATTAACACAGCTGATATATGAGTCGTGATCGAAAGTTAGTTAGCCGTTTCAAATTTTGGCCCATGAGCGGCTTCAATAAATGAATATTCACAAGCTATTATGACTTTGAAATTGTAAATGTGTATCGGTATTAATAAATTTAGTAAAAATGTATTTAAGTTTAAAATTTTATTTTTTAAAGCTGTAATTCTATACTTTTTTCATATGCACACCACCCCTCCCCCTACTTTTATGACGTCGCATAGGCATGGGCATATTAAGAATTTCATTTGGTGTCCATTTAGAAACAAACGCGGCTCAAAAAAGCTGGCACAATCTACTGAAGCTAATTAAATGCCCTGGTCGTGGGTGATGTTCGCTCTGACAACCCTTGCCATTTAAGTCGGACCGCTTCAGCAATTTCCGGCTATTTTTAACACGACCCCCTCCCCCATTTCAATGTTGGTTTTCGAGAAGACTGAAATGTTGCCTTTCTATCCGGGGAGGGGGACAAGCGAAGTCATAAAAAATGCGCGCGATGTGTCGGAGGAGTTCGTTCAGTGTTCTGAATAGCCTTATTTTGTGGGGCGGTCCGTACTAAAATTTAATGGCGAAGGTTGTATACGTAGTATCTTATTTCTCGAAAAACCGGTTGTGCAGTCATGACGTCATGTTATTTGTCAAATACAACATGTTTACACCTTTCTGCTACACTGATTTGCGCTACAAGTGCACGTGCCGACTACTTGTGTGTTCGAAATTTCAGATAATGAAGACTCCACTGAAACCTGCTTTTAATATAAATCATTTCTGTAGAATTCGTAATTGCGAAGTTTCGAAAGTTAAGTTGGGAAATCATAAAGCCAAAAAACCTCGAATATCATCAATATTATTATTATAATCATCAATAGCACAACGCCTAACTGCAGTTCTAGAGCTCGAACACGATTTGCGTCAACATTCTCGCCTGTTAGCGAACATGCCTTGCTTGATTCCTCGATTTTCCAGCTCTCAATGTGTGATTCCACAAGTGAATTTAAAGGGATTAGCTTTCTGAGGGCAGACCTTTCAAGTTCAAGAACGAACACAACGCGGGAATCATCTCAAACACCAAAGACTTTCCTCAACCAGTACAGGGTAGGCAGCACGGCAAAAACATCTTTCTTATGCATAAATTTCAAAATTGACTCTTCTTGTTGAGGTTTGAGACTTTCGATCTCTGGGAAAAGCGACTTGAGTGTTACAGAAACCGCTTCAGAGAAATGCTTTTGCATGGAGTCGTCCGCCATCTTGATTGAAATGTAAACCCAAAACCGGTTTTTCGTTCGCTAGGTTATTTAGCCAATCATATCGACGGATATTCCTAATTAGTACATACCACACCAGTGAATATCACGCTGGCTATTCACCTGGAGTGTGGAAGCGGCTCGGTAAATATCTACCACTATTCACCTCCACTTCGGTGAATAATTGTTAATTATAACTGACCAATAATAAGCCTGGTGAAAATTCTGTACCAAGTTCGAACATGGAAGTGAGACTCGCAAGCCGTGCTACAGAGGTTCTCCGTCGTCGCTTCGCTCCTCGAATCGTCGCCTCGCTGCTCGATTTTTTTCTCGTCCTATAGTATGGTACTCCGACATTATCCGTCTACATGACAGGTAAAAACTCTAATGACCCCCTACAAAGGCACTTTCACTAAGAGCACCAAAACGACTACAATAGAGAATATATACGAAATAGACTGTTGTCTTACCTTCTTCTAGTCTCTCAGCTACCTGGCGCTGTTGCTCGGTGGAGTTACTGTTACCCATGTGTGACTAGTTAGATATTGCAATAAATGTCGTAAGGTTTCAAACTACTACCGATTGCAACTATGATTGAAAAAACAAAACGTTTATAATATAAAAAAAAAACAGCAGCAAATACTGCATACAATAATAGAACAAAATAATACATAAACAACTACTAGAGTAGTACATTAAAATATACTAAGGGCCGGTCATTATTTAAGGGAGTACCGGGTTGGATAAAAACATTTTTTTCAAAAAAAAAATTCAAGCCCCGTTGTAATATTTTTCCAAAAAAAATCAAATCCCGTATGAGTTTTGAGCTGAATTTTTCATATCCCGTTACATAGTTGATTAAAAAATCCCATACCCCGTAGGTTTCCTGAACAAAAATCATACCCCGTACGATTTTTATCCAACTCGGTACTCCCCTTAAATAATAACCGGTCCCTAATACATCAATAACTAATACAATAGAACATAAATATCAAACTGATCAACAACTTAATTAACTACAATAAAACAGTCATGTTGAATATATCAGTCACTAAACGACTATAATAAATTAGAAATAATAGAACAGAACAGTAATATTAGGCAACTTTATAGTTGCATCATAAGCAATTATTGGATGAAGTTGAGTTGATGGCGAAAATGATTAAAACAGAGGTCACAGACAGAGGTCTTGATACTTTTCGCTTTCGATGCGAAAACGGAATTCAATAATTGTTTTATTATACATTTTAAAAAGCAAACATTTTTGCACTGAAACAAAAGCTATTGATAACGAAGCTAAATGAAACGCCGTGAATTGGTTTGTTTACGATTGAATTTCGAGATGTTTTGCTTCTTATTCGAGATAAAAAGTGCTTTTATTTACAAGTTTAGGGGAAAAGAAATACTTGAAACATAGCTCAGAGCTTAAAATAGCCAAATGGTACAAAAAAGCGAAATAATTTATCTACTTTCGTAAGGGACGGACCATTAGAAAAGTTATGGGGGTGTTGGGGGAATTCCAAAAAAAAAATCCATACGAGGGAAAATTATCAAAAAAAATACCCATGCACAACCAGCAACACAGAAAAAAAATTCCTACATGGAGGGGGAGAGGCAAGGCAGAGGCCAGGGACTGCACAAATGTACAGGGATGCCATCAACTGCAAATGGTTTCCTTCTATCACTGTTTTTGTTGCAGCAACTCTTTTGTGAGAGGTACACATATGTATCCTTTGATTTATCCACTATTAAAAGCAGGAGAAATTTACATAATTTTCCGTCTCTCAAAAATATTTGTTTGAATGGAATTTTCACTGGTCTCGCTATGAGCTTGAATCATAAACAATCATTTGCCATGCAAAGTGATGCAGATGTACACTTTTATAGGTATCAATATTAAAGTATAACTTTTAATATGGGCACGCTAGCCCTGATGCCCTGATTTAAAAAAAAATTCACAGGAGCATGGCTCTTAAAGTTTACTTAGGACAAGAATTATTAAATCATATCAAAATCATTGCACACAGAAGAGGATATTTGCTATTGGTCATCGCTTTGAAGTAAATGCGATTTTATTTGAGAGAGAGAACAACTTCAGTCGCATTACAAGTTTATAATGTGGCTTACCTGTTGATACCAGAACTATACGAAGGAGAATTCTCTGCTTTCGTTTGAACGCTCCAAATTCTCTCCTACTGCAGCTCCCGCCATACCAAAAGTCACACAAGAAAAATAGTACGAAATCATGACGAAATAGAACTTTAACAGTGATTTGTACCACTCTAAACTTGAGAAACCTCTATGTTCTATACAGCAGAATACTGCGAATTTATTCTATTATCTGAATTCAGCGGTAAGTATTCAAGCTAAACCCAGGTAGTTCCTAAACCAGTAACGCCTTGTAAAAAATCACTTTACTCGCGAAAGCAAATTCAAATTTGTACGGTCGAAATCTTAATATAACGTCGAAATGCCCCGCTTAACGCACAACGGACGTTAAGGTCAGACCCCCCCCCCCCCCTCCCCCCTTAACGTCCACCCATTGTTTTATGCTTTTATAAAGTCAGGAAAAACAGTAATGAGTTCACTTATAAACAAAGTATAAAACAAGCTTACAGCTTTAATAGCTGCAACTGTACAGTCAGTCTGTACCTCGAATTCCCGTACGAGCTCATTTCGGACCTTGACTAAAATACTCATTATGTCACGACTATAAAACTGAGTTTCACTTACTTGGAGGTTTGACTGAGGTATTTCATGATACTTCTAATCAAGAGACCTTGTTGAAATTTCCGGGAAATTCAACAGAAATTGCGCTCTATGTAGATCTAGCTGACTGGAAACGTTTGATTAAAAAGTGTACTTCTACTGATGAAAATGTGTTTGTTCTGAATCACCCCCTAAACGTCCGTTGTGCGTTAAGCGGGGAATTTCGAATATGTCGACGGCCCCTAATCACTCCAACTGACAGTTATCAGTTGCAGATTAGATATTACTTAACTTTGATTTGAAGGTAAGTGGAAATCATATATCATTTTATTTGTTTTATAAGGCAAAATAGCTCCCAAATCTATGTATTTTTGAGTGAAATGACTGGGCCGATAATTGAAGTGAGTCACCGGTTATCGATATGTAGGCTTTTGTACGCAATAACTTTGATATGCAAAGGTAGCTAATTTTGAATAGATTAGTACATAAAATATATAAAAAAAAAAACGTGCATGAGATCGTAGCCGGAAAAAAATTTGCTGCACAGCAAACTGGAGTAAAAACAAATGCATGCAGCTTGAGAATCCCCCACCCCCCCCCCCCCCCCCCATAACTTTTCTAATGGTCCGTCCCTAAGTAAGGAGTGGTCAATAGACCACTTTCGATATATGGTTCACAAACGATTCAATGCGAGCCAGTCAGGGACAAAAATGCGCAGTGAATCGTAATAATCGTACGTGGTGATTGCAACCCGCAAACGACCGTCTCAACAGACCATATATGGTCTAACACCTCATGCAGTACAGGAATCAAAATCACAAACGATATTTTAATAGTACCAAAAATTAGCTCTTAATTCAGGAATGCGTAAGCTTATACATAATATCTATATACATGTAAACGTTATGATTTAAAGAAAATAACGCGTAACGCTGAAATACTCTAGGAACGTTGAAGCGCATTGCTGCTATTTAAACTGAGACGCCGAACAAATCATAACAATAGACCAATCCAAGGTAATTTCCTCCATCTTGTAGGGGGTGCAAACAGTGTTTGTATGGGAATCCGATGCCAAATAAAATCCGTAAAATCGAATTTATGAAATATTCTTCATATACAAACTTAAGATACCAGGTAAAAGATCAACATATCGAAAATTTACAGACAAATGTATGGGAAACTAAAGCTACATCCCTCAAATTTTGATAAGTTAATCTTTTACGGCTACTAAATCCGATTTCATTTGGCATCGGATTCCCATACAAACACTGTATTTCGCGCTTATGTTTGCACCCCCTACAAGATGGTGGAAATTACTTTGGATTGGACTATTGCAAACATCTCTCGATCTTCTTCTTTATAATTAAGCGCCTCAGTCAATTTCTTACCTTCAACAGTAGCAAATGTTGTTCAACGGTAAAAGGTATATTCTTCCCCGTCTACCAAAACACGGCGCGCCTTAAAACTGCTATATTTCTCGGAAGACAATTCGTAATTCTTGGAAAAGCCTAGGTCAAAGGTGATCAAGCTGATCAACCAATCGGTGTACGCGGTTTAAATCGTTTTGCAAATTTTCTCAGTCAACACAGTTTCCATTGAATGATATGAGCAGAGTACGTATACCGCAATCTCAAAACCTGCCGTTTGTCACGGAGCTTTGTAAAGTAGAGAACAATATCAAGAAGCTTTTCAACATCTCTGATGATGATGAACAACGGAACAAAACCGGCGACAAATAATAACGCAATGAATAACAAAGATCTTGATGTGATAATTCCCTGTCTTTTCTTCCTAGTGGTATTGCTCTTAGTCGCTTTATACTGTTGTAATTCTTGGCTTTCACGTCGCCTTAAAGTTCGCTTTTGGCTGCAGCGACAAATAAGTGATGCAGAAAAACCTCTTCTAGAGGATGAACAACAAAACCAAAGATCCATAGCAAAGAGGACAGGACAAATAGGTAAGCCGTTAAACTGGATTATACGCTCTCCGTCATCCAGGAAGGCAATACGGTAGAGTCCTTCCTTGATGTAAAATGTTGTACTTATTGAAATATTGTTGTACTAACATAATCTTCAGCTAGCAGCTTGTGGTATACTGATTCACATCGCGTTATATGTTCTCTTTCTTTTTGTGTGTTTTACCAGTGACAGACTCTGTACCGGAAGTCACTCAATATTCCATAACACCTCAGGTGTACTAAATAATTCTAGGAACTAAATTTAACGCCTTTCGGAAAATAATTGAGAATAATTCCAAGAAAAGTATCTTATGTTTATATGCACGTACTAATTAAGACAGCTTCCGCGAAATGAGACTCGTGATCAGATTGGGCAGTAGACAATGGCATATGAACTGTTGTGACCGGCGTCTGATGTCGTTTCTTGGAACTAGCTGTTTATATAATTATAAAAAAATTCCATAAAATAGGACGTGAAAATACCGATTGAGGCACCGTGAGTAGTTGTGTTTTACACTCGACAATCATAGTTAATATACGATAGCCAGATGAATGGACCAAAAGTCAGAATAGTACTGTGTGTAGTCGGTCTGATATCCATAAGTTTAGCGGGCTATTTGGCATATATTTACTATTTGGATGAAAAGAAACGAACAGAAACAGAGAAACAGGGTAAGAATGTTTATTTATTGACAAGTCCTGCCGGATCATTCAACGAGCACGCGGTCTCTATACGTTCAATACGTCTACATGCACGTATCTCTCTATTTTTGGAAATCATTTGACTTCATATTTACATGTTTTGAATTAACAAAATGAATTCGGCGGAGTATACATTATATATACCATGCAATGTATCTAGAGAGTATATATTATATACCATGCAATGTATCTAGAGAGTATATATTATATACTATTCAATGTATCTAGAGGTTAAGAGCTTTAACTGAGTGATATTAAATCAGTTTTTAATTCTTGAGATTTTATTAAGGAAAGGTTTACGATTGCTCAAACTTCAACCGTTTCAGTGTCTTAATTCAGAGTAACTGAAATATTACAAATGAGATCAGAGCCTGAGTTGAATAGACTAAGTCTAAAGTAATCGTTACTTGTGATACTGAAATACTTAATAATAATATTGATAATAATAATCCGGGCAAGAATCCTAGTGGCCTAGCGTTAATATAGAGCGTTTTAAAGATATATAGTTATTTTAATAGAATCATTTAAAAATACAACTTATTTATGAATTAGATCTAACTTATTTAGCTTTTTATATTTAGTGTGTATATATTCGTAATATATTCGAATATATCATTTTTTTCTATGCTTTTTAGCAGTATTAATAGTTAATATAGTATTGTAAATTTGATATGTATTTTGTCAAATATATCAAAGATTATTATCATTATTATTATTTATACAGTCGTCTTGATAAAGAAGGCAGAACAGTTAAGTGTGGATAGTATAGAGTCTCGTATTATCAACAAACTCAGACAGGACTTGGCTCGTAGAAGATCTAGAGTGAAACTCTCGGAAGAGCCATGGAGTCCAGACCAGGCTACCGAGGGCACGCCAGTCATTGTGTTCTGTGTGTACTCATCAAGACTTGGTGTCGATATCGAGAGCGCTGTTCGTGGACTGCAAGGTACGTGAAATATATGTAAACAAGAGCCCATCTGGGCTTTCACTCGGGCCACATGAGATTGAAGCTGAAATACACTTTCATTTGAAATCCTCTTAGTTATAACCGAAGGGAAGAATTATTAGCTGAATTTAGCAGTCTTTAGGAGTGGCCGGTAGCACGGTGACGTTCATTCTCTGCTCCCCTAGTATGTATATGTAATTTAATATTTTTTGTTTTTCTCGTATGTTGACCTCACAGTTTTACTGTAAACACTTCTTATTCGTGTAACGCACGCTTACAATTTAGTCTGCTGTTCTGCAGGTGTCTCAAATGTATTAATATTTATATTTGTCCCATATTATAAGTTGTGTCCTGTCCACCTGTACATGTGATGGAGCTATCACTATGTTTCTCTACTGTTCTTTCTACCCTGTGGCTCTTTATCGCAGCTCGCTGATCGCGTCCAGTGGTATTTGTTGGATTAAAGATTATTAACTGAAATGCCTGTTGGTTACTATATTTTTTAATCTTTTACCCTCATTCCCAAAACTGCAGTTATTATATTACAGAACTATAAAGGGAACTGTTGGAAGCCTTTAATTTCTCGAACCAAAACCTCGGCCGTGAGAGGATTCTTGTTTAAGTTTACCTTCAGAGTTGAATATTGCTTGGGTCATCATAATAATTAGAATTTCTGTCTAGCTTTGTGTTGGTGAGTGACAGTGTTGCTCTCAGTCTTGCTCTCAGGAATTCAGATGTCTTCAGACTTCGATAGAGGAGAGAAACCTATAACTGCTCAACCATAGTATATATATATATATATATATATATTTGCTAGTAAATCGCTATATTTCGCTATAAATCAGCTATTCAACAGAGGTCTCGATACGAGATTGTTTTAACATTTAAAATAATTTTAGTGTTGGCCTAGAGATCACGGTGTTTGCACTGGTATATATGATGACCGAGAGTAAAATGAAATGTGGCATAAAGCCTACGAAACGTACCTCAAATAAGATTACCGTCCGATGGCGAAATCTATCAGGGCCACGAGGGCAATTAATGCATAATTTAACGCATGCGCAGAAATGTTGTTGCACCGAACAAAAACGGCCTGCAGATTTCAACTCGGGCCTGCCACAGGGCAGCCCGAGTAATAACCATTTTTACGATAACCACCAATTTCTCGCAATCTCATTGGCTTATTTTGATCGTCAATAGTTGACGTCATTCGTGGCCGTCAACAAAGGATTTGTACAACTGCGCATGAACCGTAAACTTCCTTGTATCATATATACGGAGGCAGACCTGAAACAAAATCGAGAAGTATATCTAGTTATTTGTAAAAAATGTATTTAATCTGTTTAATACGCTTCATTATACACACAAATGGCTCTATTTATTCCACAAGGAATTCATTTGGTTAATTGTTCAACGGCTTCAGGTATAGCTATCCCCCGTTGGTTTGCCACAACAACGATCCATTGTAATATTATTGACTATCCTATTCGTAGTCGTAGTCTTTTGACTTGAGATGGCTGACGACTGAAGAAGGCAAGGTTCTACTCGATTTATCTTTAAAGGATATGGCCCAACCATGATGCTTAGCGGCCTCATGTTTGTTTTGTTTATCAGTTCTGCTTCGTGAAATTATCAACTGAACTGACAGTGGCCCACAACTCTCACCACTTTAACAAATTGCTCACGGCGATAAAAAATGTCTACAGCGAATACAACTATACAACAATGGAAAAGCAAATGTATACATTAAAAACGAACAAGGTTACGGCAGCATGCCAAAAAGCCACGGCAAAAACAAATACATAACTGCATCAACGACAATTATTACTCTCGGCATTTTACAAATTGTTCACTCACATGCAGCATTAGCAATAAGAACGCCAGCAGTCTTTTTGGTCAGCAGCCACCCATTCACGATAGAATTGCACTGTGGGAAGGAGAACGAGCACATGGCCTACATCGAAGAGAAAAACGATAGATTATACCGAAAACCAAATGTTTTGTTCGATCTGTGGAACGGCTGCAGACCCAAACGCGAAATTCTACATACAGTGTGGTGCAGGTAAATTTCTCTAGAAAATAAAGTTGGAATCTTATATTACTGATAGCCATAAAACAGTTATAGTGAGTTAGAAGTTGGCTTTTATTTTTTTACTTAAATAACGGACAGGACAAGCAAACATGAAGGATAAATATCTTCCTTGTTACTTTATATACCACGGTCGTCATTTGAGTATGACACGAGACGAGCGTTGGGGTAAAGTTTTAACGTTTAAACTATACTGTTATTTTGTGTCTAGCACTTGTAAATTATTTGTCAACCGCGCTGTCCCAACTTCTAAGTGTTTCATGGCTATCACTAATGTAAGATTCCGAATTTATTTACTAGAGAATCTTACCTGCACTAATGAAGGAGATATGAGCATGTACTTAAAACACGTAATCGATGACGTCATCGTTACGTCATCGCCACTAAGTGATTGATAGCAACCCACTACCATGTCTGTCCAGGTTTGAGCCAGCTGGCATTAGAAATGAGGGAGACATGGGCATGTACTTCAAATCACGTGACCTATGACGTCATCGTTACTTCATCACCCCTAAGGGATCTGTTGGAACCCACTACCATGTCTGTTCAAGTTTGAACTCTCCGGCATTAGATATGAGGGAGATATCGGCAACAACAACAACAACAACAACAACAACTTTTATTTACCCTATTACTTACAGAAAAAAAAGAAATTGGAATATTTAATTAAAGGGTACTGGCACCCTGAAATAACTAGAAAGCTAAAAATGCCAGGGAGCCAGTTTACATGGCTGAATTAAATTACTAGGTCGGAGAAATAAAAAACACACACACAGATACACACAGAAAATTATACCTATTTAGTCTATTATTTTATACCATAAATATTATAGATACATATATTTGGGAGAGGAGGAAACCAGTCTTGTTATCTTAAAAATCAGTAGTTGCTATTAATATTTAAAATGTCTGAACTAAGCTAATATTTGCTAAGAAATTCGTGTTTTAGTTTTTGCTTAAACTGTCGAATTGAGGAATGTACTTAAAATCACGTGACCGATGAGGTCTTCGTTACGTCATCACCACTAAGTGCTCGATAGGGACCCACTACAATGTCTGTCCAGGTTTGAAGTGTCTGGCATTAGATGGGCATCGTCAATACATCTTCTCCAGCATGACCAAATCTTTTCGAAATCTTGGACGGTCATTCGAAAAGTCAACGGCGAGTGGTCGAGTCACTAGACTAACCGCCTCCCGGTTAGCTCAGTGGTTAAGCTCCGGTCTGTTGAGCGGGAGGTCGCGGGTTCAAACCCGGGCCGGACCAACACTCAGGGTCTTAAAATAACTGAGGAGAAGGTGATGCCTTTGTGAAACAACTGCAAATGGTTAGACCTTCACGTCTTCTCGGATAAGGACGTAAAATCGTAGGACTCCCGTTGGCCTCAAGTTTATCAGTCTCATCAGACTGTCACGAGTTACCGACGTAAAATAAAGTTGCTTTACTTTACTTTACTTTAGTCACAGAAAAAAACGACGAATAAATGATCTCGTATCCACCTAAATCCAATAACTCGTTCTGCACATTCGTGCATCCACGAGTTAAATTACTATTGTTAAATTACTATATGTATGTCGGTTGATCAGACAACATATCCTCGCTCTACAATTACCAATAATCAGTAATTGGCTTTTGCTCTTCAATTATCAATAATCGCTAATTCTGGAACACAAATTAAACAATGACATTCTTAAAACCAGTCAAGGATAAAGATAAACAATTGTCCAAATCCGAACGGCGGTAAACGCGCTTAGTGTAGTGGTCACGACGTCTGCCCTACAAAGCGAGTAGGAGCGCTCAAAAAATTTTTTATCTCGTTTATCTTCTCTTCTTGTTTACCTGTGAACCCTAGCTGTAGGTGAGTGAGAGCCCGTCGTTTACCCGTGAACTCGTCCGATCAGGTTAGGGTTCGGTTTATGGTTCGGGTTAGGATTTGTCGTAGTATTACCAATAATCGGTATTTCAAGCGTGTTTGCCATTTACTGATTATTGGTAATTGTAGAGCGAGGATGCGTTGGATCAGAAGACTATGCTCTTTGTGTTCCTGTGGTTTGTTTGGCATCAGAAAGTATTTTTAATGTACTTTTTGTTCGATTTTCGTGCAGTGTTTGGACATAATATATTAATTCGCCGATATCAGATTTTATGCAAAATTATCCAAATCAAGCATGTTCAACATTCTAAAAAACAGAACTGTTTGTCCAAATGTTATCATATCCAGCTCAACTTCTTCCTCCATCGACTCTGAAGCCATTGTTACAACGTGGTTCCCTAATACAGGGCCGTTAGCCTTCAAAATGCTACTATGTACGTTCGCTCAACCGGGAAGATTTTGATATGCTAATTAGTACTTTCTGCACGCCTACTGCGCATAACTACCAGGTGACCATGCCCCTTTAATATCTCCTCGTTGTTCAACTGAACTTTAAGCTTATATTCACCCTGACAAGTAAAGAATGCAGCACGTTCTATCTCTGAGCCTAGGGATGTATTATGAACGTGCCATGAGACTCGGGGAGGTTTGTCGCGAAAACAGTTGTATATTGCCATCTCTATCCAAAACGTTCCCATAACTGCCAACACATGCCCAGTACATTCAAGACATTAAATTCTGCTTAGTTAAGCGAAACGCGCTTATAAATTTCCGGGCTTCTTTCGTAAATACGAAACGTGACGAAATCGAAGCGTCTTTATTTCGAAGCGAAGCGTCTTTCGAAGCGTCTTTATTTCCGATGAATCATGCCATAAACTCCGTCAATACATCTTCGGAAAATCGAAGACTATTCGGACAGCCAACGGAGAGTCCCCGATGTACACAGAAAAAACGAAGTACACACCATAAAACGATGAATAAATTAGCTCGGAGCACTAACCCTAATAACTCGTGTTCTGCGCTTGCGCGCTTCCACGAGTTAAAAATGATAAAAAATGATAAAAATGATAACAATGATAAAAAAATATTATACAAATAATAGCACTTATTTAAGCTGATGTTGACGTACGTGTTCAAACTAAGAGAATAAGAATATATCCCAGTCTATAATGAGGCAAATCGACTGGTTATTTACAAACATGGTTGAACGCACGGGGAATAGAACTCAGGGTCCCTGGATTACGAGTCCGCCGTGTTAACCGCTCTGCCACGCCTCCTCCTTAATAAAGTATCGTGTATTCCATTACGAGCAGGCTGGACAATCAAACCAAGTTTGAAAATACCAGTAAACATGTGACTGCTTTTAATGTTAAAATAAAGCTGCCCCGCTCCTAATCCCTATCTGTTGTTATCTATGGTTTAAACAGACGACGCCGAGATTGTGTTGGTTGTTCTACATCCCATAATGAGAAGTCTTTTGAGAGGGGACTTGTCATCTGACGAAGATCTTCTTGACAGCAGGCTGGTCAACAAAATGGCGGGCATCGCTCACTTCGCCTTCTCTGATCAGGAGGGTCTCTACATCTGTCATCAAAATGATTCTGGGTTCGAAATGTTGGTTACTTGCTTGATTCGACTATAGTACTGCCCCCTCACATATAACATCAGATGACGGCATCTGCCTAGTGTATAATATATTAGGACAGATTCGATTGCAGTAAGTAGTAGGTTCTTGTTGCCTCTTGTTGAGTATGACGACTGTTGAGTCGTCATAATCAGATGAATAATCAGACGACAATCAGATGAGCACCGGTCTGTATAGCTAGGCTCTTGTGAGTTTGCATCTTGCTAATTTATGACGACTGCATGTCACATATATTATAAGAGGACCACATCTGTCTGTATAGCTAGGACAGTTTGATTCAACTGCAGTAAGTGTAGGTTCTTGTGAGTTTGCCGTCTGATAAGTAATAGTATGACAACTCAGTAATTCAACAGAACATAATTTTTATATCATCATATGACCACATCTGCCTGAGTATATATCTAGGAGAGCGACTAAGATTATTTACTAAATTAAGGCAGGTAAAGCTTTTCTATAGGCTGCTTGATTCTAAAACACCCTGATCATTGTTATAATTATAATTAGCATTATTTATTTAATTTTTATTCATCTTTGAAATCAGAGGTACTTTTTAATGTGACAATTTCTGTTTTCATATTAAATGTGTATTTTAACCTGTGTATTTTAACCTCGGAACGAGATATAGCCTGCGAAACAGGCCCTCAGTGTTATTTCAACGCAAAGGAAGTGATAATATGATTTGGCCGCGTGAAAATGGAAAAAGGAGACTGGCAGGAGAGAGAAGAAGGAGGGCCTGCAGCCATCCTACGGGAAATACTGATTGGTCAATTAGCTGTCATCGCTATCATGTGTCACGAAATGTCGCACATCCCTCCTGCGAACTGACTGAAATGGCGGCGACAAGAGAGAAGTGATCGAGCGGTTGAGCGTTAATCCAGGAAAGTATTTAGAAGAACAAAGCAGGCAGTGAATAGTCTACATTTGTACTTCAGGTACTTTCTAGGCGAGATATTTTAGCGGTTTTACCAAGAGGTAAAAACCTTATTTTCCAACTGTTTGCCGTGGAAGTCGAGTAAGACAGGAATTAGCGCTTCGGCATAAGTTTTTGTCCTATTTGCAAAGCATTGACATGTTAAATAAACATGTTAATCCATGCGGAAAAGGGAAGAATTCAAATTTCCGTAAGATGGCAGCAGGCGCTTATTTCTTCAGTCTTGCTCGCGGCTCGCTTCGCTCGGATCGGTTTCAGAACTCGCTCTGCTCGTATCGGAAAAGCGCCTGTTCTGCAGGTTACACGAGATAAAACTAGCACTACGTTTTCTAAAATGATCAAGCACAATCATTCTTAAAATCGAATACCTGTTGACGGCGACTAAAAGTGGAACAAAGAAAGGAGCAAGAGATGAGAGTTACCGGTATGTGAAACATGGAGTCATAACTAATGGTAGCGTGTTTTATAATTTATATTCCCCTTGGGAGCAGGCCTTAGCATGTATATTCAGTCCCCAGAGGCTCATACTTTGGGCGCAAACATAGAACTTTCTCCCATCCCACTTTTGGGTTTTAGCATATTAAATCACGAGAAAAAGAGCAAAGTGATTTTTATGCTGATTGGTGTTATGGTGTTCCTTTTTCCAGCTTTTGCTACCAACCGCCAGTAGCAGCCACAGTTTAATCCCGACCGTATGTGTTGGGCTTGGCCCTATATACAGCTATTTCAGAAGACGTTGTCGATGAAACAACTATGGCAACAAGACAGAACGGGATTATATGTTGTAATCAATCACTAAACTAATATGGAGGTCGAATCTTAATAGGCCACGTGCACTATGACGTCAGTTGACTACAACTACCAGAATCCTTTTCGAATAAATCCTATGAGTCAGAATACCAAGACTAAATGGTCGCGGCTAGATTCCATCCGCCAGAAGGTCGAAATGCATTTTCTCGATGTTATATTTCAACATGATCTCGAGTTTGAAATTACGATTATCGTAAATTGTTATTGGCCGTTGAAATTACGATAATCGTAATTCTCGTGACCAGTCCAGGATAAAGATAAAGATTTGTCACATTCCGAAAGGCGGTAGACGGGCTTAGTGTAGTGGCGATGATCTCTGCGCTACACTGCACTATCCGCAAAGGGTCATGAGTTCGAACCCCAGTAGGATCGCTCAGTTAAAAAAAACTCTTTCTCTCCTTCACGTTCTCTTCTCGTTTACCTGTGAACCCTAGCTCTAGGTGAGTGAGAACCCGTCGTTTACCCGTGAACTCGTCCGATGGTTAGGGTTAGTTTTGTGGTTCGGGTTAGGATGTCAGTAGAATTATGATTATCGTAATTTCAGCGGCCAATAACAATTTACGATAATCGTAATTCTAGACCTGGAGAACACGTATATTTCTAGGGTACAAACTAAAGCGGCACTTTGGGATTGCGTTCTTCTGGCGGATGGAATCTAGCCATAACCAGACTAAATAGGCCATTTTGACGATGTTGCGTTGCACACGCATAATTAAAACAACAGACGCGAGCTGCTAAGACTCGTTCTTTTGTTATTTAAAATAGATAGCCATTGTTCTAGCTGCGCGCGCAACATCGTCAAAATGACCTCTACTGATTAGAGGAACAGAAGACGCGCAAAGAATTGTGACGTAATAGTGCAAACGGGTTATTGTTTTCAATATTGATGCGAGGTAGAGCACCTCAGAATCCCAATAGAAGAAGTGGTTTATGCTGTACTGTCAAGGCATGAACACGTTCCAAAATAGAGTGCGATATTCCAAAGTTTAAATATTTGGGACAAATGGTTTTAAAACAGCCAAATTTTTACACACATATATCAAATTCAGTAGTATTTTGTGCTTTCCAACGATGTTTACTTCTATCCTTCACTACTAGTAATACTACAATGGAATCAAGTGGCATGTAACATATTTTTTTTGCTTTCCTCAGATTTTCATCTATTATTCCACCATCATCCTTCTTTCCCTGCGTGTTCGGTAATTACCAGACTCAGACCTCAGTCCTGCGTGTTCGGTAATTACCAGACTCAGAGCTGTGTGTTCGGTAATTACCAGGCTCACACCTCAGTCCTGTGTGTTCGGTAATTACCAGACTCAGAGCTGTGTGTTCGGTAATTACCAGACTCAGACCTCAGTCCTGCGTGTTCGGTAATTACCAGACTCAGAGCTGTGTGTTCGGTAATTACCAGACTCACACCTCAGTCCTGTGTGTTCGGTAATTACCAGACTCAGAGCTGTGTGTTCGGTAATTACCAGACTCAGACCTCAGTCCTGCGTGTTCGGTAATTACTAGACTCAGAGCTGTGTGTTTGGTAATTACCAAACTCAGTCTTTAATTACCAGAGTCAGACCTGTGTGTTCGGTAATTATAAAACTCGGACCTGTGTTTTGGTAAAGTACCAAACAATTTGCAATGAGGTAATGGCGAATTATTGATTTAAGTGGTCGAAAAGTTGTTGAAGCTTGTGAATGAAAGCAGTAAAATTGCTGGACGTTTGTAATCTCTGTGGTCTGTGGTATATGAATTATATATATGATCATGAAGAAAGGTTGGACTCCGAAAGGTTTTCCTTTACTCTTGATGAATCAACTTCTCGCTCAGTCTTGTAATACATGATCTTGTATCTCATGGGACTGTACGGTTACACTCGCGGTTATTGTTTTGGTTGTTCAGTAATAATGTTCCTTCGAATTAACTTTGACAGTTGGCGCTGACACTCAATACAACATATCGCAGGAATCTCCACAATATCTCACTGATACGTGATTTACCGGTAGAATTTGTCGTAGAAACATGACCAAACATCTGCGGTTCTGTCTGTTGGCTTTAGTAAGCGTGTACCTCTGGTGTCACGCTCTAAGACCCGACAGAAACATCATTCCCTGGAATAAGTTTTCGCGTTATTGTTCTCTGGCCATGTTTAAACCTTTAGTTGTAAAGCGGCGTGTTAAAGACGAAGTCGAATCGGCGGCTGGGCAATGCATGGGAGTACACGCAAATGGTTATGAGGTCGAACCCCAATCGCATCGCTCAGTTGAAAATACTTTTTCTCTCCTTCACGTTCTCTTCTTGTTTACCTGTGAACCCTAGCTCTAGGTGAGTGAGAACCCGTCGTTTACCCGTGAACTCGTCCGATGGTTAGGGTTAGTTTTGTGGTTCGGGTTAGGATGTCAGTAGAATTACGATTATCGTAATTTCAGCGGTCAATAACAATTTACGATAATCGTAATACTAGACCTGGAGACCACGTTGTATATTTCTAGGGTACAAACTAAAGCGGCACTTTGGGATTGCGTTCTTCTGGCGGATGGAATCTAGCCATAACCAGACTAAATAGGCTATTTTGACGATGTTGCGCACGCATCATTAAAACAACAAACGCCAGCTGCTAAGACTCGTTCTTTTGTTATTTAAAACAGATAGCCATTGTTCTAGCTGCGCGCGCAACATCGTCAAAATGACCTATTAGACTCCGCGCAAAGAATTGTGACGTAATAGTGCAAACGGGTATTGTTTTCAATATTGATGCGAGGTAGAGCACCTCAGAATCCCAATAGAAGAAGTGGTTTATGCTGTACTGCCAAGGCATGGCTGTCTTAGGTATTTAGTGATTGATACCCATGATCCCTTTCGACCAGGTCGCGTACACTTAAAAGTTTTTTTTATCTGATTTTTTAAAATAGCTGTCAATCACATGCATACAGCTTACGGCTGATGTGAATTGCGCAAAAGTTAGCATGCTCGTACTCTCTACGAGACGTTCAAGTTTCAATGCGCAGTTGCAAATATCAAGAATTCGAAATGTTTGCTAAAATATGTTCAATATATATGTTCCGTTACGTTTCTGTCAGAATTCTGTTTTCGAAAAACAAGGGATGCGCGAATGATATACTTTGTAAGTAAAACTTTATACAGTCTGTTCCTGTGTGTTTTAACTCCCTAAATCATTGATATACGTGGCCGTGACCTGCAGGTTTATGGCCACTTGGCTATGTGAAAGGACAGATGGCCAAGCCGGAGCGTATTACCACGAGAGAAGACACTGCCTATGGATTAGCATATTCAACCGCTTATGGCTTTGAAAACACTAGTACATTACGCTAAAATGTTATGCAATTCGTCCTTAAGGTCATCTAACAAAAATATCAAATATCAAATAGGAGTGGTGCACGCTTATAGTCCTCCGCGGCCTGTCTGTCAGGACGGCTGTCCTGATTCTCCTCAAGGTACCCCTGTGCGGCATACAGCATGTGGCTAACAGCATACAGAAGCAGGATGTCCTTGGCAGCGTCAAATTCTACTTCATCGCAGTAGTTCCTGATGGGAAAGATGTGGTTCTTAGAGAGATCATCATTTACGTCATAATGATGGCAATATTAGCTTAACTTATCAGACTATGTTTTGTTTGCACTCCTTTATAGACCTACCAAAATTCATTTTTCTATGTTGAAAACTTTTAAATATATATAAAACCCGTCGTTTTTACGATCATTTGTGCCCGGCGTGGATAAAGGTACTGTTAATATTAATATTTTGTTCGAGAAATCTCCAAGCACCAGTACTCACTCGGCCTCTGCTGAGACTGCTGATGAACACAAAGGATGCCTGAAAACCCTACAATCAGGATCTAGTACAGACAGTACAGTGGTAAGCACCTTATTGAGTCCTGAACATGGTCTATAGACCTCTATGTAGTTTATTCCTTCAAAAACAAAAGGATTGCTACACATGAAACTACCGATGAAGGGCTCTCTATATACACTTTCTTTGTACACTGGGATTTTTATAACTGGGAGTGGGATTTTTGAAAAATTTATCAATGGGACTGGTATTTCGCCAAATGTTGGGCTGGGAAATGGGATTGGGACCTCCCCTTCGGGACCCTCATTTCAATGTCACTCATACGAAATCTACTCTGACTAGTTTGGCACAATATCGGGCCAACTTACCATCCTCTGTTTTTATTCCTGCTTCAGCCTTGGGACGACTTTTAGAGTGCAATTTACCCATGATTCTAATTTGTCTGCAAAAAGTAGATCGTGTTAGTGATCTGATACCATATGATTCTAGTTTGTTGAGAAGAACTGATTGAAAGGGATACCCGAGTACCAAACACTTATGGTCTCCTTCAAAATGATATTTGGACTTCTGAAAACTGAAATCGTAACAAAAACGATTTCTTTTGCAATGCAAGCGTGTAGGAATTTGTTTAAAGTGTATTGTGCAATACAGGCGGCTAATTAAACGATACGGTTGGGCATCTTAAAACATGATTATATTTTAACAATTACAATCTTATGCTACAAGGAGTGTCACGGGCAGAGCCTTTGTATAACTGGTAAGGAATACTGTCGATCAGTAGGTTCGGTAATGGTTAATGAATGTTTTAGCTAGGAAAGACTGTAATTTCCGGATCTTGTGCTCCTCAATTGTGCATGGTTCATAAAAAAGACTGGCAACCCAGAGAACATATTGACCACAAATACTGAAATTAATATTACTTCAGATTTGTTTATGAAGAATTATCTACCATTCTCTCCTTTGCATTATAATAAAGAAACTGTCAAACCTATACCGAGAAAAAAAGCAGAAAATTGAATAATTACCCCCACCCCCATGGCCTCGTCTAACTGAAATAAAACAGAAAGGTTTCAAATTCAAACCTATTTTAAAAACAGTCGTTTGTCCCCCCGCCAGTCGCCGAGAGAACAGTAGGATTTAATAATAGAATGAAGCGTTTCTTACTGACTGCAGTTTTTCAAATACATAAAATCAACATTAACACTATTCCTGGAAACGTTCGACATTTCAGATACCTTGGGTTCCAGTGTTTTTTTTTCTCGTCGACACACCTTCGCTGCTCACAAACTTTCCGCGCGGTTTTGCCGCTCAGGCCGCTCAGGCGGTGTCGGCAGCGGGAAAAACTGAAACTTTGTCACTCGGTGTGCATTTCAGAGCGATTGTAAATAAAATATCGACACGGGTTAAGCGAAGAAAATAGTACTAGTGTGTATTTATGTAGAGAACGGCTACGCTATATGATTGATTGATCTCTATAGACATTATTAGGGAAGCGTCACATATCGAATTTTCCACGAGAAACGTCCAGCGAAGTTTGGGGGTGGGGGGGTTTTGACTTGTGACGTTTCTCCGCTCCGTGGAAAACTCGATAGTTTTCAGTAACATGACATATGCATAATTCAGTAACCTCATGCCTTGCATATTTAATCAGGTCCTTATTAATTAATGTAATTGCCGGCTGCGGCATTCCGACGTCCCCCTTTTTCTACGCCTTCAATAACTTCGATCAGCGGTTTCAACCAACATAAATTGAGTCCGTGGTTTTGATGATTTCAATTACCGCAAAATCCAATACGCTCCATAAATAAATAGGTCTGCAATGCGAACATCGGCGACCATTATTATATTTTTTTGAGAATATAAATTTTGGTAACCTCCCCTTGTTTAATTTTATTATAGGGTACCCCTCCTGTTGTATTATTTAATTATTATAGGCCACACCCCATTGAGTTTGGAATTACTATGGTCTACCCCTCTCGTTATATTTTTGATTCAATATAGCCTACCTGTCCACTTCGATTATTTAATTTATATTGGTCACTCCTCCCCTTCTATTTTTGATTCACAAGCCTACCCTTTAAAGTCTATTATTTAATTGATACAGAGTACTCCTTGCCTTCGATGTGTTTCCCTTTCTCTCGCTAGCATGTTTACTTCAAACTTTATTCGCGGTATTAACACTTCAATGCGTTTCCCTTTACGGCAAAGTGTCGTTTCTCTGAGTTTCCCTTCGCTCTCCGTGGAAGGAGATTAGAAAACCAATGAAAATAAGGCTCTAATTCTCGCAGGGTATTTCTCTGTTAACGATCATCTACTATTTAAAAAAACTAAAGTTTTCAAGGCTCGCTGTCATGTTTATTTAAAACTTTATTCACACTTCGATGGGTTGTCCGGTCCGTTTGTCTGCTTAACGATCAACTTATTTACTAGAATTAAACTACAAATATTCCGATTAAGCGGCTCTTGCACGGACTTTCGCGGCAAAGTTTTGTAGGTTTATATGAGGTTGAGAGATTTCACATGTCGGTTTCACAGTGAAAAATCTTAGTTCATTTCGATTCGAGTTCCACTTTGAGAAGAGCTGCACTTATTCACCTTCAAGTGTATATAAAACAATAACAACATAGTACTCCAAAACGTGCATCGAATGCATTCCAATACATCGAATGCATTCCAATAACAGCCCTTTATATTTGCTATTGCTGGGGTGCACGTTACGTCATCGCCGCCATCTTGGTTCCATTTTTCAAAGGATTTCTCGTTAGCTTCTCTTGTTAGTTCATCCAACATGGCGACCACGTCTTTGTTATTTGAATCTCTGGGGATGGATTGCACCCCACCAATATTGCACAAGACACTTCCCATATTGATTCAGTTTGGACACGTACCTTCGTCAGTTCACTTCACTTGAATGTCAGTTTCTGTTTTAGCAATAGCTTGTCTCGTTCACAGAGTTTGATTTTTTTTTATATATTACCTTATATTCCTTTATGTTTCTTTGTATTTCTTTATAAGCCTTTCAAGTTTGCTATTACGCCTGGCAATACGACAGTGACTGGAGAGACACAAGACTCAAAACAGGTTCAAAACAGCTCTAAAAGATTTTAGTGTGCCGAGCTTTGCATCTCTTGACCGTAGATCAGTATTCTAAGGCTGTGTATGCAAATGTAAGTTTGACAAGAGCACAAACATGAAAGCAAAGCAGTAGAAAATTCTCACCGATTATTCTTCCGCGAAGTCTCACCGAAGGAAAGTGCCGAAGGCCGCGTTGTCAAGTCATATCCCATGATTTAGTTATTACGTTTTTAGCACACGGCCGGGGCCCCTCGGGCTTTTTGTTAAAATAATCTTTTTATTCGAGAAACAACGAAGAGCCAACACATCGAAACCTTTTACTTGCAATAAAACTAATGTTCTGTTGTCGAATATATTAACAAAAGAATAATTGAATAGACAAATATATTTATTCTTCCCCCCCCCGCCGAGTTATATTGTCACTTATCGGTTGATGCCGGAACATAGATAAATAGTCCCAACTTCAGTACTACATAAGGCTACATTGCGCTGCGCAATCGTCGCCTAAAAATCGATAAATCGCTCTGACGTTTCTTCACTGGAAGTTTGTCGTGGAAAAATCAATATTACGAGATCATTCATTCGTTGACGAAGTGGGGAGGTAAAAGATTTCCACATATGGTTCATAAAAAAATGTTTTTGGTGGGGGAAGGGTCACATGTTTTCTTTAGGTCTTGAATGGAGGGTCATGAATTTACCTACTGATGAAAAGGGGAGGGCCACGACTTTTTTAAAAAAAAATTGTTGCAAATCCCCCAGCCGTCCTCCTTCCCCCCCCCCCCCCCTCCCCAATAATAAACGTACCTTCCCTTAGTAAAATCACCTCAAAGAACAATAGATCATTCTTAATCTCGATAATTACGGCAAGCATATGCAAGCAGAGTCAGAAGGCAGTTACCCAGGAAACATAGCTTTTGACCCGTGAGTCATACGCTGACTCACGGGTATAGTATATATGGACGCTCCTGGTAATGGTCTCCTGGGTTGGTAAAGCTTTTCTATAGGCTGCTTGATTCTAAAACACCCTCAGCTGCATGATCATTGTTATAATAGTTAGCATTATGTATTTAATTTTTATTCATCTATGAAAGCAGAGGTACTTTTTAATGTGACATTCTCTGTTTTCATATTAAATGTGTATTTCAACCTGTGTATTTTAACCTCGGCACGAAATAAAACTAGCACTACGTTTTCTAAAATGATCAAGCACAATCATTCTTAAAATCGAATACCTGTTGACGGCGACTATAAAAGTGGAACAAAGAAAGGCGAAAGAGATCAGACTGAGTTACCGGTATGTGAAACATGGAATCATAATGGTAGCGTCTTTTCAAAACAAAGTATTATATATACATGCTAGGGAGCAGGCCCTAGCATGTATATTCAGTCCCCAGAAGCTCATACCTTGGACGCAAACATAGAACTTTCTCCCATCCCACTTTTGGGTTTTAGCATATTAAATCACGAGAAAAAGAGTAAAGTGATTTTTATGCTGATTGGTGTTATGGTGTTCCTTTTTTCCAGCTTTTGCTACCAACCGCCAGTAGCAGCCACTCTTTAATCCCGACCGTATATGTTGGGCTTGGCTACAGTTTTATATAAAGCTATTTCAGAAGACGTTGTCGATAAAACAGCTATGGCAACGAGACAGAACGGGATTATACGTTGCAATCAATCACTAAACTAATATGGAGGTCGGATCTTAATAGGCCACGTGCATGACGTCATGTGACTACAACTACCAGAATCCTTTTCGAATAAATCCTATGAGTCAGAATACCAAGACTAAATGGTCGCGGCTAGATTCCATCCGCCAGAAGATCGAAATGCATTTTCTCGTCGATGTTATATTTCAACATGATCTCGAGTTTGAAATTACGATTATCGTAAATTGTTATTGGCCGCTGAAATTACGATAATCGTAATTCTCGTGACCAGTCAAGAATAAAGATAAAGATTTGTCACATTCCGAAAAGCGGTAGACGGGCTTAGTGTAGTGGTGATGACCTCTGCGGCTACACTGCAGTACACGCAAATGGTTATGAGGTCGAACCCCAATCGCATCGCTCAGTTGAAAATACTTTTTCTCTCCTTCACGTTCTCTTCTTGTTTACCTGTGAACCCTAGCTCTAGGTGAGTGAGAACCCGTCGTTTACCCGTGAACTCGTCCGATGGTTAGGGTTAGTTTTGTGGTTCGGGTTAGGATGTCAGTAGAATTACGATTATCGTAATTTCAGCGGTCAATAACAATTTACGATAATCGTAATACTAGACCTGGAGACCACGTTGTATATTTCTAGGGTACAAACTAAAGCGGCACTTTGGGATTGCGTTCTTCTGGCGGATGGAATCTAGCCATAACCAGACTAAATAGGCTATTTTGACGATGTTGCGCACGCATCATTAAAACAACAAACGCCAGCTGCTAAGACTCGTTCTTTTGTTATTTAAAACAGATAGCCATTGTTCTAGCTGCGCGCGCAACATCGTCAAAATGACCTATTAGACTCCGCGCAAAGAATTGTGACGTAATAGTGCAAACGGGTATTGTTTTCAATATTGATGCGAGGTAGAGCACCTCAGAATCCCAATAGAAGAAGTGGTTTATGCTGTACTGCCAAGGCATGGCTGTCTTAGGTATTTAGTGATTGATACCCATGATCCCTTTCGACCTTGTCGCGTACACTTAAAAGTTTTTTTTATTTGAATTTTTAGAAATAGCTGTGAATCACATGCATACAGCTTACGGCTGATGTGAATTGCGCAAAATTTAGCATGCTCGTACTCTCTACGAGACGTTCAAGTTTCAATGTGCAGTTGCAAATATCAAGAATCCGAAATGTTTGCTAAAATATGTTCAATATGGTCCGTTTCTGTCAGAAAATCAAGGAATGCGCGAATGATTTACTTTGTAAATAAAACTTTCTATAGTCTGTTCCTGTCTGTTCATTGACATACGTGGCCGTCACCTGCAGGTTTATGGCCACTTGCATTTGACCATGTGAAAGGACAGATGGCCAAGCCGGAGCGTATTACCATGAGAGAAGATACTGTATGGATTAGTATATGCTTATGGCTTTGAAAACACTAGTACAATACGCTAAAATGTTATGCGATTCGTCCTAAAGGTCATCTAACAAGAATATAAAATAGGAGTGGTGCACGCTAGTTCTCCACGGCCTGACTGTCAGGACGGCTGTCCTGTTTCTCCTCAAGGTACCCCTGTGCGGCATACAGCATGTGCCTAACAGCATACAGAAGCAGGATGTCCTTGGCAGCGTCAAATTCTACTTCATGGCAGTAGTTCCTGATGGGAAAGATGTGGTTCTTGGAGAGATCGTACAATTTTTTGCTTGTGTTTTCCACCGCTTCGAGGACAGCAGTACTTCTGTAGACCATAGTGACGTCATCCTTGACATGAGGACACAGATCGTCGATCTTGGTCAACAGGATGAAAAAGGGAATCCCTAATTGAAAAAAGTATACAAGGAAGAGTTTGGCTAAGATATATTGGTTTATTTATTCAGGCTAATAATACGTACACTCAGTTTCAATATTCTACTCGTCCCGTTAGTCTAGCATTTAACATATTAGACGTAGCGTATAAGCCATCTTCCAATGTTGGACCAATCTATGACCTATACGTACCTCGGGACAAAAGGCCTTCTCTTACAAGCTTTAGCTTTTTCCAGATTCCTCCTTTCATTTGCTTGTACATGGCAGCATCTACGACGATGGCGACGCAGTGTGCTTTGTCTGCAAGCGTTGGGTTGGAATTGAGACCCGGAGATTCAGGGTGCAGGACACTCTCTGTAAACTGATCAAGATCGAAACATACAAATTCAGAATTATAAAAGAAAACAATGCGAAAACGTCCTTTGATATAATTCAGGCCCAGAAGAGCCGAGTTGGCGCAGAGGTTAAGTGCCTCGCCTGTCACACAGGTTCGATTCCCAATCGCGATGCTATAATTATGGCGGTTGCGTTTGTTGGTATCTCGCCCTTGCTCCGAGGGCTTTTCCCCGGGTTATCCGGTTTTCCCCCCTCCACAAAAACCAACACGCTAAATTGGTTTTGCCGGGTCCTGAGTTTGATCGGCCCCTATAGTTGTTTCAGGTCTTCAGAATGTTTCTAGCACTTTTTTATACAAACGAGGCTTACACACATATTACAAACACTAATTACATTTTAGGAGGAAAACGGAGCATATCTATAGTCTGTTGTTGTTTTTTAATTTGATTTAGATTAATCTGGGAGCTATTTCCCCCCATTTTTTTAGATGTATGGCAATTTTGTCATTTTTTCTGCTATAGATTTTTCAATGTCATGGTAGTGTTTCATTTTCGTTATTCATCTAAGGTGGGGCTTTTTCTATTTGGTCTAGCCTTATATAACATAAGTTTATAAATATATATAGATAGTAAATTAACTAATTAAAGTAATATCTTTTCCTCGGTCGACTCCTAGTATAACATTACAGGCATTTATAGGAGGCAAGTTAACGTTACAGGTAGAGAGCCAAAGTTCCAAACTAGAGTAATATTTCATTGAAAAAGGACATTGAACAAAAAAAATGAACCAAGTTTCTTCTTCTAGCTGACAGAATGAACAGCAAGGACTGTCGACCAAGTGAAATCTATATAAATCTTTATTTAGGTAAAGGCAGTGATTTAGTAGTCTATATTGGAAACTTCTAGCACGTTATATACTGCAAATTTTCCAATGAGATATCAGTAACTACAGTGTATAGTTTATTTACGTCTGATGATATATTAAAGTAGATTTTAGACAAAACCATGACAGTAATTTAAATATAAATACACGTTGTAAAAGGTATGACTTCCTTTATTATCGTCTATTTTGTATATCATTTAGTTACAATCACGCAGTATAAACAAGTCACTCGCCTCATACTTATCAGGTATTTTACCATCTACTGCTGCCAGGATGTGATCAGCGTTGATTCCTTCAGTGTGTTCCAGTCCCATCGTATCACAAATGCGCCACGAAAACGGCTTGGATGTTGGTTTCTCGCTTACGGTATAGATACGGAACTAGCAGATAAAAAAAAAACTATTAAAGAAAGTAGAATATCTTGGAGTTAAGCCGGCTAAATGCTCGATATTTGAATGATACATGGCTCCAAGAGGAACGTTTTCGACTATAAAATGTACAATTATCGTACTGATTTAATTGAGCTCACAAGGAGTCTTCACTGACCGAACGCCAAAGTAAATTATTCTTTGCAAAGTTCTCTACTTATATAGTTGGATATTTAAAGTCCTGCTTTCATTCTATGTCTATTGAAATGACATTTCTTTGTGGAGATATTTACCGTAAAATGCCGATTTAATTCATGCGAAATATTTAACTTTATGCATGGTATTGACAACTGTCTGTCTGATTTAAATTGAAATTCACAGCTCCGCTGCATTTTCGTTCATCGTACAGTCAGCGCATGCGCATGCCTGTATTTGCCGATAAAGCACTCACATCAGTCTCAAACAGCTCAAACCCTTAAATAGAACATTAACATGCGTGAGCGTGTTGTATTGTTTTTAATTGATTTGCTTTCTTTCCTCGCGCGCTTAAATCATATCATAAAGCAAGTAAAGAGGCCTAAATAGCTTATGTTACACTGTAAAACACTCGAGTGATTTGAGAACACTTGAGACTGAAATGTTAAAAGCACACGCCTTCGGAGTTTCTCTTATAATCATGATGTTCTAAATTAAATGTCTGTCGTAATTTATGATAGTATAATACATGGCTAAAGCTACTTTTGTCTTATTTATTTAACAGCTAAGGCCCGATTCAAACGTCGAACTTTTCATGCGCCGAACGCAATTGAAACAAAAGATAATTATGCGGCTTCTTTTGATCTAATTAGGTTCGGCGCATGAAAAGTTCGACGTTTGAATCGGGCCTAAGTTATATTTTGAAATGATGCTCTACAGAATATTCTATCGCCGACAACATTTTCGCTCAGGAGTACCAGTTTCATGTAGCTGTGCATGTATTCTGTTTTAAAATATCAATCAGTGAAACTTACGTGTTTAGTAAGACTGTGTGCCCTGCTCCCCACTTCTGCTTTATTCATCATCCTTTCACGATAAAGGCTAAGAACGCTGTTAACAAAGCTGGACTTGCCAGCCTTCACTTGGCCAGTTAAAAGTATGTTGAAATGTTGCACCTCCACAGGATCATGTAATTCAGGTTTAAGCTCGGCCACTTCTCTTCTCATTTTGCTGCGTTCACTACCGGACAAAAAAAGTAATTGAGTGTATATAGTATATTATTACCGTGGTCTGGAAGGGACATCGTTCTTTTTTCCTGTTCGTGACTTCTCGATCTTTTCGTCCGCGACTTCTTTTTTTATTGTTCGCGGCCTTTTTTTCTAACCGCGACCTCTTTTTTCTCTATGAAACGGTTAAATATTTCAATTCTAAGCCCAACAAGAAGGTGCTCAGTTAATTTTAGCACAACTAACGCATTCTCAACTAAAATCAGTTTTTCTCATTTTGTGAAATTCCGCAAAAATTTAATGAAAACGCGATATTAAGAGGAATGCGTCCGCTAATAATGCAGTTTTCGCATATAACCAAGACGTATCTCCCCCAAAGCATAAAAAAATAGACGTTGTTGGCGGACCACCGGTTTTTATTTCAGTCACCAAATAACTAGTATTTTGACGTTACCACATAAATTACTAGATACTCTATTAACATTATTTTGGCGGACTGGATATTTTTGATATTTTTAACAACATAAAAAATACATTTTCTAACGGAAAGGCATTTTTATGCAAAAAGTAAGTGTTGTTTAAGACAGAAATAAGCGGAACACAAAAAACTACAGAAAACTGGGATACTAAATACAATCAAGGGTTTCTCAAAATATCGCACAGATGACGAAATCTGATGGACAAATCTGAACCCCGATTCCGCACGGCGGAATGAAGGTTTACTCAAAATATTGCACAGATGACCAAATTTGGCGGACAAAAATAATCCCCGATTCCGCACTGCGGAATACAAGCACTCACAATATCACAAAAATTATCAAATCTGGCAGACAAGTAAACCCCGATTCCGCACTGCGGAATGAAGGTTTACTCAAAATATCACAAAAATGATCAAATCTGGCGGAAAAGTAAACCCCGATTCCGCACTGCTTTCTCAAAATATCGCACAAGTGACCAAATTTGCTGGAAACATCCAACATTCAATCGGTCCCGATATCGTATAAATATTAAACGGGAACAGATAGATGATGTATTGCGGGAGGAATAAACACTTAAGCGAGTTACTTATAATCGTTTGTCGTCAACAGGATCCTTTCGGCAACGAAGAAACATTCTGCGTACGAACTTTTCACATACCAGCCTCTGTTCTCATCTGCTGCAACAATTTTCTGTAAAGAGAATATATTGGATACGTTTATGCATTTTAAATGTTAGGCATTTAAGAGTGAGAGGATGACGATGAACGGTATAGATACATGTAATAATAATAAATATTTTGAGAGGAGGCCTCCGTCACTTATGCAAAAGTGGTTTTCAGGAAGGTCCTCTATAACATAAAAATAAAATTAAAAGACAAAATGGACATAGAGTAATAGATAAATACTAATAAGAAAGAACGATCATAAAAAGATAAAACTAGCATAAATACTGATTAATTAAAAACGTATTTATATTTCTTTTAAAAATCAACTTAGGCATGGGTTTTTTTAATTCATTTGGCAGGGAAGCCCAATCGTTTGTTGCTCTAAAGTATGTAGCACGCCTTCCCCATTCTGTCCTCGGCTTGGGGAGTCTCGGCAGATATCCGTTCCTAGTATTATGACCATGCGACTGACTTAAAGTAGTTTTGAAAATATTAAAGTGTTCTGGAATATCCCCTTTGGTTGCATTCTGAACGGCAACACATCGATCTCCAAAACGCCTTCCGACCAATGGGATCCATTTAAGCGATTCCAGGGCCTCAGCTGACGACAGCTTGCCTCCTTCAATCTTTTTAGCAAACCGATTTTGGAATGCCTGTAGCTGTTCCATTTCTGATTTCACACCAGGCTGGTCTCCCCAGACAGCGTCCGCATAATCTAAGTGGGGGAGCACAAGGCCATTAAAATACGCCATGCGAGTTCTCGTATCGAGCATGTGTGAAATACGGTTAAATACAGATAACCGATGCCTAGTTTCCGTAATAAGTTACTAATGTGTTTCTCCCAGTTCCACTTTTCATCCAATGTTACTCCAAGGTATTTAAAATTATGAACGCGATTTATTTGCCCACCATCCGAAGAGAACTCAAAATCCTCAAAAGTTGACAACATTGTCTTGGTCTTCTTATCATTCAGGGTCAATCTATTGTCCGTATACCAGTCCGAGATTAGGCTGTAATCACGTCCAAAAGCCTCTTGAAGTTCAAAGGGTGTTGACGCAGCGAAAACCAAAACGGCATCATCTGCGTACAAAACCATTCGATTCTTCTCCACAACTGTTGGTAGACTATTAATGTAAACATTAAATAGCAGTGGACCTAGAATACTCCCCTGAGGTACACCGAGGGCAATTGGGTGGGTCTCCGACATCTCCCCATTCAGTTATCCACACACTTTGTCGTCTGCCAGTGAAATAAGACTTAAACCATCTCAGAGTTTTTCCCTGCAGTCCTATGTGTTCGAGCTTTCCCAGGAGTACTCTATGGTTTATAGAGTGAAACGCTTTTGATATATCAACAAATAACAAACCAGTAAGTTTGACCCCATCCATGGCCTCAAGTACCCAGTTATTTAGTTGCCCTATAGCTTGGGCGGTACTGCGTCCTCGCCTAAACCCGTACTGGTGCCCATACAAAAAACCCAACGATCCAAATATGTATTCATTTGTGTGTATACCACTCTCTCCATGACTTTACTCAACACCGGCAACACAGAAATGGGCCGATAGTTTTCCACAAACAGTTTTTCCTCAGCCTTATACAAAGGAGTTACACGCGCAACTTTCCACAAGGCAGGGACAGTTCCATCCGTGATTTATTTATTGATGAGATAGGTTATCGAGGGAGCAAGCTCTACCTCAGCATCTCTTACCAATCTTGCCGGTATTTTATCAAGTCCTGCTGCCTTGTTAACTTTCAGTGAATGTAATATTTCACGAACAGCCTTAAAACAAACTTGCTGTAAATCCCAGGGGTTTTCAATATCCGTTTGTAAATTGGGCTCGTGATTTTTCCAGTCTATACACAAGAGTCTACACAAGAGTCTGAGTAAACTAAGTCAGATATCTATTCAGGTCTATTCCTAGCGATACGAATAAAGTACGAAAATTAGCACAACCTTTCGAGTTTGAGCTTTTAAGCTAGTATAATTATTAACTTATGATTCAAAGCGAAAGCTTTCGTTAACAAATCACTACAATGTCTGTACAGATAAACTCCGTAAATTGCGGTTTACAAGGAAGGCTTCAACTTCTGCATTGAGAACACAGAAACATTTTGAAGTCGTCTCATATCTTAATTTCCTCGATTGTCTGTGGGTTTTTTGTATTGATCTTACAAAATTTGTCCTCAGAATACATCACTTTGCTTCGCTTTTTGAGATACACATAACTGAATGAAAAGCAACTCAGACGCCGGCAATGTCAGTGAAGTGAAAGTAATCTTGATCTTAATTATACATGCTTTCTTGGATGTAATTTGCAACCTGAATAATATATAAATGCTGTGTTTATCACTCTCATAAGAATACCTACCTTCAATGTGTGTGTGATCCTGAAGATTTAGATGAACAAGGCTTGTGTGCGTATAAAAGCACATGGCGACGTGTAACTAAAATTGAAGTGACGCTTATTTGGCAGTATTCAATTTTTTGCGCGCCTGAAATAACACTAATCCTTGATCCGATTGGTTAAAGCTGAGACTTCACAGGCACCGGAATATTCAATTTCATTGTATGGTGTTTTCACATGTAGGTATATTATCTAACCGCTAGCGTCATCGGCAAGCTTTGAGTTCAAATGAACCGTTCAAATTATATTGAAGTAAGAAACCTATATCTCGATCCATCCTGGTGGTTTCATCCTGGCAATCGAAACCGATAGTTATGAGATGGCCAGAGAACAAGAACATGGAGAAGTTGTCCGGGAACTAATGCGGATCCACTAATGCTCAGTGTGACTCCGGATCAATGAAAAACGCCGACTGCGTGATGTACCAGTTAAGAACACCTTAATTATAATTAATACGGTTCACTTAAAATATATCTTATGCCGCGTCACATCAAGAGGATTGTATCAGCCCATCACCTAAAACCTTCAGATGTTTCTACTTCGAATAATTCTGTATAAACCATGTAGCACCGAGAATTCCTGCCGAGAGAGATATATTGGCCCGGAGATGCGATTGTTGTTGAATCAGTAGACGTGAGCCGAACCCAAGCGTACTAAAACAGCCGATAAATTTCACTTGAACAATATCCCGGAGTACCCAATCGATGAAAATCGATCATCGGAAAGCCAATCGAGAAATCGATATCAATCGATATAATTAACTAATTGATATCGATTGATATCGGTCAATCGATGAAAATCGATAGTCACACAAAAAAGGTGCCAATCGATAAAAATCGATTAATCGATTCAGGTATCGATTGTTTTCATTCTGTTTGATAAGAATCAAGTTTCGTTTTTAATTATAACCCGTCGATATCCTGATACGTGACAAGCCATTTAGACGGCTTTGTTTTCCCACGAGACGAAAGTGAGCAGTGAACGGACGTTACTCGTCAAGTCATGGCTACACAAGCAAAACTATCAGAAGTATCTATAAATTGTACGGTTAAAGGCTACCAAGAGTGCACATTTGAAGTGGCCATAGGGGAGCGCTTTACAGCTACAAAGAAAAGGGGGGAGCGTGGTAATTCATTGAAAGTAACCAACGATCGCGGGCAGCTTGGTCACCTCCAATCGGAACTGGTCACTCCTTTCTGGCCGTTACATACAAGCATCCATGTGTACGTTTAATTTAAGTAAGAATTATAGGTTCGCGAGATAGGTTTAGACGTTAGAGTGATTTTTCTTAGCAGTCCGGTGTGGATTTTCATCAGCTGAATAGCGCAGCGCGTTTTGCTATGTTGAGTATTATGAGAACAGATTTAAAATTTATATGCTTATTTTAAGTTTAACTAATGATCTCATTATTATATACAAAGATCTACCGATGCAGCCAGGTTATCGATTTTCATCGGAATTTTTTGTCAGCCACGCCCATATTGCTATCTTTTAGGGGTGAATTTCATTTCTCACGTCGAGCACCCCCGTCTATTTTTATGGGGAGTCCCCCCCCCCCCCCCCCCCCCCCCCCCCCCCCCCGGGGGTTAAATTATCGATTGATATTGGAAATCGATAAAATCGATAGTCACACAAACCCTTCTTATCGATTTTCATCGATTTCCAATATCAATCGATAAATTGATATCGATTGGTATTGGTTATCGATTTTATCGATTGGATACTCCGGGACAATATGCATCCAATCTAACTGATCAGAACGACGCATCTGAGTGTGAGCAAACATTCCCATGCGTTTGATGCAGCCACAAGTCTGAAGAAAAGCTGAGTAGATTGAACAGGTAGACAATGTCCAACTAATGTATAATTCTTATATCCTAAATTTATAGATCGGCTTGGCCAGATTTCGGGAACGCTTTCGATCGTCTGTGAATCGAGTCTCAGTTCTCGTTTGCACTGCATGCTTAACAAAACTAAATTGCCAAAGAATGAGCTGCTAGAAAGTTTAAAAATTAACTGGTATGTGAGGTTCAGGGCCTTTGTCAGTAGAGCTAAAACATAGCTGATTGATTTTAATAATTAGTCTAATTACCAACTTTTGAAATTAGAAGCAGGGCCTTCAAGCTATCTATGTCTAAACCGGTTTTGTAGGCAAATGATCCTTTTTTCAACGACCCTTGCATCAGATTTGGTCATTTGTAGGGTATTTCGAGAAAACTTCTATTCCGCAGTGCGGAATCGAGGTTTAATATTGTCCGCTAGATTTGGTCATTTGTAAGGTATTTTGAGAAAACTTCTATTCCACAGTGCGGAATCGGGGTTTAGTATTGTCCGCTAGATATGAGGACTTTGGTTGATTTAACCTCACATATTAATCGTAAGAAATGTATTAATTTTTGCGTATATTAAAAACATGTCCTCCAGAAATGCTGTTTTTGTGATGGTTTTGTTTTTGCACCGCCAATAATGGCCACAAATTAGAGGAACAAATTACGCTTCCGAAAAACAGGGCAATTCATGACACAGTTTTCATCGGAATAATCGTAAATGAGAAAAACTGATTTTAGTTGAGAATGCGTTAACTCGGGCGGAACGATCAGTTCAAAACATTTCAATATGGGTGAACCTGCAGGAGACCCCTCATACCACCACAATTAATAATGAATGGATATACATTTCACTACTGCGTTAATCAGTAGGATCAACTATACCTATCTTACTTAGTTTTGAAACTTATTCCTCCAAATGTACAATAATTTAACGGCCCTTATTTTGCCAATTCTGTGCTATAGTTATACATTCAGGCCACTATAACTTTTGACCCCCCTGACAAGATTAGTTAAACTGACTGTTTTAGTATTCCGATCATCATCGACAAAAATCACGGACATTACTCCGATCCTGCGGTACATAAGCGATTTCTACCACAAATGCCTCAGATTTTACAAAGAATGTATGGAACAACTTCACAATTTTGCAAATACAAGCGAACATAATATATATCCTCACCTTGCCGGACCAGCAGTCCAGTATACAAGCCAAAATCAACTGATTGTTGCAAACATTTAGATCAATTGCTTGTATTATGTTTTTTCTTTCCACTATGCTCTACTACGAAGAAAGTCGCCACTCAATCCTTATGGACGAGCAAAAACACGCTAAACCCAAAGTTGACAAGTTCATATGTCTATACCAATATCGATTATTCAATTTGCCGGACTGGCTACACAAACTAGACCTGGTTCTCCTTAGTAGTCCACAATTATACACTCGGATCATTAAGATTTCCTTTTCCCGTTCTCCCGTAATTAATTATAAATTCGCTAGAAATCGAACTAAAATCCAGCACAATGCTCTATCCGTCGTACGTAGTTGTTTCCGGTTCGTGAATCGATGAGAATCTCAGAGTAATTGTATCAGCCAGAAAAATCGCTCGAAGGTTCACATATTTGGTATCAAACTTTACACCGAAAACTCTGCTATCCAAGCATGCAGTTAATTGTGGGATAGCTGTAAAAAACAGTACATTTGGTCAGCAGTTAATTATAAACATGAGAAAATTTCACTTTCGGTAAAATGTACGCGCGAAAACCAAAAACACACATGATTTCCATCTCACTCAGGAGCGTAAAATCACTATTGTTCCAAATGTCCGACGTTCTTTATATGTTCAACTTTGAGTATCACATGAGTATTGACAGCTAGTGTCAAAAGCCTCCGGTATGTGAAAAATAAGTGTATTCACAGGAAAACCGCTGACGTACCGCAGACTCGTCATGACCGGAATAGTTGGCGATGTATGATACCAAATAGAATATGGTCCCACCAATGGTTATTACAAGTACCGCTTTGTACCTCGTGTGTCTGTAAATTAGCTTTGACTGTGAACAGGAGTATGTAATATACTCCTGCTGTGTAGTTATATGTTTTCAATTATAATGTTTGCACTATACTTTGTACTGAGTTGTTTTCATGCCCAAATTACAATGTTTTAACTGATAGTGTGCCCCCGGTTTGTGCTAAAATGAACTGAGCGCCTTTTGTTGGGCTTAGAATTTAAATATTTAACCGTTTCCTGTTTACACCTAATTTACATAACTGATTAAACATCGTTTTGTTTGACTTTATAGTTGGATGTTAACTGTCATGGTTACACCCAAATTACACGCGAACAAAGTCGCAAAAATAAAAATAAGTCGGCAACATATACAAAAAAGAAGTCGCGGAGAAAAAAAAAATTGCGGATGAAAAAAGAATTAAGTCGCGAACAGGAAAAAGAACAATTTTCCTTCCAGGCCATCGTAAAATATATGGAAAATGAACATTAAAAATTAAGTTATGACTAGTGGTATCACCGGCGCCCAAAGATTGAACAGTACTTATCTCCTTTTATAGACCCTTTTAATAAGTGCTGGAATTAAATTATAGTGACGTCAACTCGTGATGTCTTGAATAAAAGATGGCAATATAATTCAGACTTTGCAAGATGCAGCAGAGACGCTGTTAACTATATTGTAAAACATGCATTCAAGCCTACTAGCCTGCGAAACAGGCCCTCAGTATTATTTCAACACAAAGGAATGATTTTGCCGCGTGAAAATGGAAAAAGGAGACTGGCACGAGAGAGAAGAAGGAGGGCCTGCAGCCACCCTTATACATTTTCATTTCCCGTACAGATTCTGTACGGGAAATACTGATTGGTCAATTAGCTGTCATCGCTGTCATGTGTCACGAAATGTCGCACATTCCTCCTGCGAACTGAAAGAAATGGCGGCGACAAGAGAGAAGTGATCGAGCGGTTGAGCATTAATCCAGGAAAGTATCTAGAAGAACAAAGCAGGCAGTGAATACTCTACATTTGTACTTTGTTGTCGAGATATTTTGGCAGTTTTACCAACAGGTGAAAGCCTTATTTTCCAACTGTTTGCCGTGGAAGTCGAGTCAGACAGGACGCAGCGCTTCGGCATTGTCCTATTTGCATAGCATTGTGAAGGATCAGTTAATCGAAACTAAATACACTGGGACTTAAAAGCCATCTCCCTCTACGATCTAGACGTAGAACTGAAGGAAATTACGGAGTAATTTTCGCTTCTGCTGTCAGAGGCTGTTCGAGTGAAAGAGTCAGTCAGGGTCGAGTAAATGAACTGACGAAGGAAAAACTGAGCGGGGACTGAGCGACTTATAGAGGCCGTGGTCGTGAATAAATCCCGCCCTGTAGAGACTTAATTGGGCAGGAGAAATAAAGGAAATAACAATGAACTGTGCAATGTTTTGATTACATATCTTAGATACCGACAAAGTTACAAGCACACAAAGTTTGATTGACGTTAATCCATGCGGAAAAGGGGCAGAATTCAAAATTCCGTAAGATGGCGGCAGGCGCTTATTTTTTTCGTTCGGATCGGTATCAGAACTCGATTCGCTCGTATCTGCTATACCTCGCTCCGCTCGTATCGGAAAAGCGCCTGTTCTGCAGACTAATTCAAGCCCTAATACACGAGAAGTACGCTTATGACGTCATTGATGGTACTTACAGTCAGACTTATTAAAAGGGTGTATAAGTCATACTTAGTTACTGACTGACTTACGTGTTACTCCATCCTATCAACTCTCTCCATGGTTTATCTAGCAACTCTGTAGGAATTGATAAATTAAACATGGGTGTTTTGAAATGAAGAAATGTAAGAATTTCTGCAGACTGAAGTTTACGTATTAAAAAGTAAGTGTTACAAATTAGAATGATAAGAGTAGTATATGAATCAGTCAATTCCAGCAATGCCCCTCCCCTCCCCACTTGTTGTCAACTACGTACTTGCAGAAAACATTATAAATGGACACTGGTATAATCAAGGCTAAAGTCGATTGAGGTATGCTAACCGCCGTGGAAAGCGAGTAGCAGCTGACATTTCGAGGGCAGCAAAATATTATAAATGGAAGCGCGTTTATTGGCAAAAGCGAGAACGTCGTGGCTAACTGGCTTGTCCAACGACGTCGGCTACAGAAACTTGCATGTGGGTGTATTTAAAGGCCATATTTCCCATTAGTGCTAGTTTGAACTATTGGTGGTTTTCGTCGTCATGACACGCGATCGCAAAATTGGTTTGCATTCATTTGATAAAATAAAATATTTTTGGTCCTTGTAGAACTACCAAAAATACATTTATAACCCAAATTTTGGAACATTAGATTATTTTCTAACGGATCTGTGGGCCAATGAATGTACGCAGGAGCCATTACCAGGAGCGTTCCTCTGTTATGGGTTGGGTCCCCAGCACAGAGGTAGATGAGGCTATTTTTAGATTCGAAATTTCCGCGAAAAGAGGTCGCCGCCATGTTGGTGCCCTTAAACAATAGATCCCTCGTTAGCTTCTTTTGTTGGGGCACCAACATTTGAATCTCTGGGGATTGAGTGAAAACCAGCAATTAGAATTCCCGCGTTGAAAGTGAGAAGAATGATAATGAATAGCTATCTGATTGGCTTAGAATAGCCTACCTTTGTTCTTTTTCGCGCGAAACGCAATGCTAAAAATAGCCTCATCTACCTCTGTGCTGGTGTACAGACACAGTGGGGAAGATGGACGCTCCTGGTAATGGGCTCCTGATGTACTACAATTTTACAGTACTTTGTATGCGGCCCCAATCTTTGTGTCCCTCTCAGGAACACAAAGATGGTGGCCATAAAACGAAAATACAAATAAAGCTTTTAATTTCCCATCAAAATCATTGGGTTTCACTTCAGAACTCTTTGAATACTACTTTTAAAGATTTATCGAGTTAAAAAAAAGAAATTGACACAATTACATGGATTTTTATGCCTTCCGGAAAACACGCTGGGTCGCCTTTTGTCATAAAATTCAAAATTTATTTACTCCGGAACAATACACCCCATCGATGTGAAATTTTCTGTGTAGACTTTTATTATCGATGTCTAGAATATATACAAACAACCGCTTTGTAGAACTTATAGTTTAGATTTTAGGATTTTGATGACGTCACGTGAAAACCAAGGATTGCCATAATTCAAGCCCGACTCGTATTCATTTCACTCTGATTCAAAATACTCGTACTCTGGTAAGAAGTATATGGATGTGCCCGGGGGTGGGGCATTTGCCTTATTTCTTTGGCTCCACCGTTGGGAATTCGAAATTTGTTTAAAAAAATGTCATGCCTGGGGCTCGGTCCGGAGGGGTATGCATTGTTGGAATTGACTGGTGCATTGGTGTAGTAAAGTGTGTCTGTAGTAGAGCAGATTTTGTATGACTGGTACAAACTACGCATGTCCGTAGCCTGTCCGTAGCCTTACCGTAGCCGTGCTGTAACCGTGTTGTACCGTAACTCTGTAATTTGTTTGGATCAGCAGGAAAAACAATAGGAAAACCATTTCAGAGGGTTCTGAAGGGGTAAAATGGGAGCTGAGAGTCGTCTATTTTTGGGCTGGGAAAATGGGATTACATGCATTGGGAATGGGATTTAGCGACTGGGAATGGGAAACGGAATTGCCAAAATGGGAATGGGATTCATTTTCTCCTCTCATAGAAAAACACGAAAGGCAACATAAAAGTCATTAAAGAAGTCGGAAAGCGAAGTTTTATACTATTCTCAGTCATCCGAATCACTTTGCACAGCAGAACTATTACTTCTTTCCTTCCAAGCATACGCAGAAAGATCAGAAGTGCGTCATTCCCTCGTTTCCAGAGCCCGCGCGTCTTTTGTATAAACTGTATAAATTGCTGAAATAAAATATGTTTCAGCTTGTAATACTGCCATACATACAGAAAATTGCAAAATAGAGATTCCCAACAAAAGATGTAGCGATCTGCCACAAGACTGGAAACAAAGGGGATTCGCAGATTTTGCCGTGGAACTATTTTACATTGATTTGGTAGAACCTGGAAATCCACGAAGAGCACCAGACGATCAGATGTCTATGTTTCGCAAGAGTGAATCGAAGTCGCTCAGTGTTAGGATGCAAAGGATGCCTGAAACCCTACAATCAGGAATCTAGTACAGAAAGTACAGTGGTAAGCACTTTATTGACCCGGGGGGGGGGGGGGGGGTACTCCCATGTATGGACTATACGGGGATGATCCGCTGGACAGGGTATGGTTTTTCGTACTCAACATTGTAAACTGCGTGGCAGCCATTGGCGCCCTAACAGCAGCCCGAAAAATTCACTGACTGGATATATGAGTAAAATGTGAAGCGCCATGAAACTGTGGTATATGGCGCTATATAGATATGGCCTATTATTATTATTTCGAGTTTCTGATCTTAGGCGAAATCTGCTCTGACTAGTTTGGCACAATATATATCGGACCAACTTACCATCCTCTGTTTTTATTCCTGCTTCAGCCTTGGGACGACTTTTAGAGTGCAATTTACCCATGATTCTAATTTGTCTGCAAAAAGTAGATCGTGTTAGTTGAACTATTCCAGAGTAATTCGTCTGATACCATATGATTCTAGTTGTCTAGTTTGTTGAGAAGATTATTGAAAGGGATACCCGAGTACAAAACACTTATGGTCTCTTTCAAAATGATATTTGGACTGTCCTGAAAACTTAAATCGCAGTAAAAACGATTTATTTTGCAATGCAAGCGTGTAGGAATTTGTTTAAAGTGTATTGTGCAATGCAGGCGGCTAATTAACATTGAATTAAACGATACGGTTGGGCATCTTAAAACGTGATTATATTTTAACAATTATAATCTTATGCTACAAGGAGTGTCACGGGCTGAGCCTTTGTATAACTTGTAAGGAATACTGTCAGTAGGTTAATGGTTAATGAATGTCTTAGCTAGGAAAGACTGTATTTCCGGATCTTGTGCTCTTCAATCGTGCATGGTTCATAAAAAGACTGGCAATCCAGAGAACATATATTGACCACAAATACTGAAATTAATATCACATCAGATTTGTTTATGAAGAATCATCTGGTACCATTCTCTCCTTTGCATTATAATAAAGAAACTGTCAAACCTATACCGAGAAAGAAAAAAAGCAAATGGAATAATTACCCCCACCCCCATGGCCTCGTCTAACTGAAATAAAACAGAAAGGTTAATTTCAAACCTATATCTGGACTTATGTTTCAAACCTATTTAAAAAAGTATATCAGTCGTTCGTTCCTGCCAGTCGTCGAGAGAACAGTAGGATTTATTAATAGAATGAAGCGTCTCAATCTTACTGACTGCAGATTTCGCAGTCAAATACACAAAATCAACATTAACACTATTCCTGGAAACGTTCGACATCTCAGATACCTTGGGTTCCAGTGCTTTTTTTTTCTCGTCGACACACCTTCGCTGCTCACAAACTCTTCGCGCGGTTTTGCCGCTCAGGCCCTCCGCTCCGGCGGCGTCGGCAGCGGGAAAAAACTTTGTCACCCAGTGTGCACATCGACACGGGTTAAGCGAAGAAAATAGTACTAGTGCGTATTTATGTAGAGAACGGCTACTCTATCTGATCGACTTATCCCTATAGACATTATTATATAGGTACTAAAATATGAGTGAGTTGACATCTCTGAAGATCTCTGAATCCGGAAGGCTCACTAAGAACATGCATGCTTCATCAATTCATGCCGTGAACTCATGTTTAGCATTGCTTGACTAATACTGGAGTTTGCTTCTAGATAGTTCGTATCTGACTGAAATCTATTTGATATACTTAAAATCACCTTTCTCCTACTCTTTCAGTGTCTGCAGCTGTACTGTCTGTAAAAGTTAAGCCACTTCTGTTAGACGAGCTGGAAACTCGCTTATACTCTTGAGTTCCACAGGTTTATACTTTGGTATGTAGTTAGAAAATCCAGCCATTTGGAATCTGTCAAAGGCAGTTCTCGGAAATTGAGGAAGCCTCAAGAGAATAATTACTGCATTGTTCACTAAGTTGACACTATGTACAGTACTATGTATATATATCACACAACCAATGACACCGCTCGCAGACATAGACAGCCGTCAATAGGCGAATCCTTGGTGACGTCATTGTTTACATTTTTGCCTCATTAGCACACATTAAACTTCGAGCTACAAACAAACAGACTATATCAGGTGAAAGATAATTTTAAACTGAGTAACCACCGAAAATTTGAGATTGATATGTTAAATATTTACGGAGAAATTGACTTTTCAAAACTATAAAATGGGCTGGGGGGCAAGAGTTGCTGACAGCCATACATTCATTGTAAATTTTGAGCTTTTTAAACGCTCGTTCCTCAAAATATATTTATCATATCACTCTCAAATTTTCGGTGATTATCGAGTGTGACAATCTCTTTTGATTGATTTATGTACTCTGTTTGTTTGTATGTACGTCGCTTGAAGTTTGATGTATGCTAATGAGGAGAAAACGTAAACAAGGATTCGCCTATAGACCCTTTCAGTGCACGGTTTTGTTTTAACTTTTGATATTGTAGTGTGTGTAGTAGCTAGACACACTTCCTGTGCATATGTCAATGAGTCATGACGTATTGTACATCCGGGACCTAATGTAGTGTTCGTGACGAGCCAGAGTGTGCGACTCCGGGACGCTCGTGTGTAAGATGTATGCCGAGTAGTGTGGCCTTAATGTGGCTTCAATAAACACCACAAATTGGCGACGAGGATGGCAAAAAAGTAGACAGGAATGTCAGCAAAAACTCTACCGGCATTGGACCTGTCAGGATCCGCCTCGCAAGTAGCTGAGCACTGGAGGAAGTGGAAACGAGCATTTGAATATTATGCAGAAGGCAAGGGAGTCGAGAATTCTCGCAAGAAGACCTCGCAATTACTTCATTTCGCTGGGATGGAAGTACAAGATATTTTCGTAGATTTACAAGGCCAATTAAGGACCGATTCCAGCGGAGGGAGACAATGTGTATTTGTCAGCGATTCGAAAGCTAGATTCGTATTTTAAAACGGAAGAGAACATCTCCTACGAGCGCCACGTTTTTCGACAACTTGTGCCGAAGGAGGGGGAAACCGCTGACCAGTTCATGGTTCGTCTACGAAAGCAAGCACGGCACTGTAATTTCGGAGGAAGTCTAGAAGAAAACTTAAGGGACCAGCTGATAGACAAGCTGAGGAACTATGAACTGAAAAGGAAGCTCTTGGAAACTCGAAATATAACGCTAGAAGAGGCATTAAATAAATCTCGCGCTTGGGAGTTAGCCGGTTTGCAGGCTCAGAGTATGACAGAACAACCAAGAGAAGAGATGGGAAACTCGAATGCAGTTGGTTCAAGATCTAGGAATATAGACATGCGGACACGGGGTAAAACCTGTTTGAACTGTAACAGAGAAGGACATTTTGCTCGGGATGCTAATTAATGCCCTGCAAAAGAACAAAAGTGCAAGAAATGTGGGATATATGGACATTTCGCTGTCTGTTGTAAAGGGGAAAGGAAAGAGCATAAAACAGAAAATCAACAAGCAAGTCAAGGAAGTACCTGGCGTCGAGGAGGCAGAGGTCGACAAGCGAATTGTGTTGAGGGCCAGGAGACAAGTGAGGATCAGGACAGTTTTGCATTTTCTGTAACAGAAGAGACCGAACAGGCATTTGCTGTTTCAAGTTCTGTGGAGCCAAACATTGAAGTAAAGATTAATGGAATTATCAAGCAAGTACTTGTTGACTCTGGATCGGTAAGCAACCTGATAGGAGAGGAGGAGTTAAAAAAAAGGAGGAATCAGGGACTCAATGTAGAAGTGAAAGACTGCTCAAAGAACTTATATGCGTATGGAGGAAAAAAGCTGAAGGTTCTAGGACAGTTTGAGACAGAGGTAGCAGTGCAGTGGGTGCAGCAAGGACCACTACACGTTTTGTTTTAGTGGAAAAGGGACGTTGTTTACTAGGAAGTACAACATCCAAGGACTTAGAGATTCTCCGGATTGGGCTTGGAGCTGTTCCTAATACTTGTAACGCAGTACAGGATGACTTTGGAGAGCAAGTCAAAGCAAAATAAGTACCCAAATGTTTTTGAGGGAATAGGCAAGTTGAAGGACTATAAGCTTAAACTACATATTGATCCAAATGTGGTTCCAGTAGCTCAAAAAGTAAGGCGAATACCGTTCTCACTTCGGGACAAAGTGACAGCTAAGGTAAAAGAGTTATTAAGAGAAGATATTATAGAAAAGGTCGAAGGGCCTACAACATGATATGGGTGAGCCCAGTTGTCATTGCACCAAAGCCTTTGGTAGAGATTAGACTTTGTGTGGACATGCGACAAGCAAACGAGGCAATTATTCGGGAGAGAGTTCCAATACCAACGGTTGACGAAGTGCTGGAGGAATTGAATGGTAGTGCAGTGTTTTCCAAGTTAGACCTAAAGTGGGGATTTCACCAGGTGGAATTACACGAAGACTCACGGGATATTACAACTTTTGTTTTTCTGGGGTCGCTGTAGGGGCCGTTTGTATGAGACAGAACTGTATAAGTACCCAAAATTGGCCAAGTTCGCGAGCGTTTTTCTCTTGCTAGAAGGCTTTATTCGTCAGCCATATTGTAAAATATAGTAGCCAGGCCTCCGTTACTACGGACACCGAGCTGCTTCGTACCTAGTTCCAAGTTAAAACACGGTAAAACTCAGACAGCCAAAGAGCGCTTCCGAGGACTGGCGACTTGGACGCGTGGGACCTGAGTCCAATATTTTTTGCGGGAAATAAAATAGTTTTCTCCCGCTCGAGAAAAATGTTCCTTCCCTGTTTCAATAGTAAATATACACATTTTATTCGAGTTTGATGTCAAAACCAGTTTACTAAAACGGAGAAAAACAATAGAGTTGTTGTGTGCTTGTTCTCAGTCTTCCACACGGTCATGACCTGATTTTAGGGGCAATTGTGCGCGATGAAATGTGAATACAGGTGATTCCGTATTGCTGGAGAAAAGAAAAAGATGATAAACTGTCTTCGTCGTATGAGAGAGAGTATGGGAAGCCATATCATTCAAAAGTGGTACGAGTTCACGATTGGTGATCGAGAATGACAATCGCTGTGGTCGAAAAAACGATTGGTGATCGAGAATGACGATCGCTATGGTCGAAAATACGATTGGTGATCGAGAATAACGATCGCTATGGTCGAATAAAACGATTGGTGATCGAGAATGACGATCGCTATGGTCGAGAATAGGATTGGTGATCGAGAATGACGATCGCTATAGTCGAAAAAACGATTGGTGATCGAGAATGACGAGAACGACTATCGATTGGTGATCGAGAAATAGCCGAGTGGATCTGGAAACGAGACCAACTTTATAGATTTGCGCATGTGCAGTTAGTCGGGTCATTCAAGATGGCGTATGCAATACCTGCCAACGATTACCAAGATGTGGAGGAATTCCTTGTATCTTTGAGCCAGTGCCTTGATAAAGTCGATATGGCTCTCAAAGATGAATGTAACTCAATTCCGTTGGAATACCTAGAGTGTAAGCTAGAGGACCATTTCCAAGTTGTTCATGCTATAGTCATTGCGATATAGAATAATACGAACGGCACAAATCATGTACTGAAACAGCTTGTTGAAGATCTTCTAATGGTTTTACAAAGCTTGTTGCAGGAAATCAGTATCACAAAGGGGCAGAGGGGGAAATACGAAAGAAGATCAATGGCTTGGGTTCCAAACACACAGGAAAGTACTGGAGGAAGGCCCAGGTACATAGTAACAAAAGAACAAATCGAAACTCTGAGGGAAACTGGGATGAATTGGAAAGGAATAGCACTTTCTCTTGGGATAAGCGACAGCACTTTATATCGACATAGAAGAGAGTTTGGGCTACATGACAGCTTTGTGGACATTACTTATGAAGAACTCAATGCTATTGTTTCAGAAATTTTGAGTCTGACACCTTATGCTGGAGAGTCTTATGTGAATGGTGGCCTGCGAGCACCGATTAAGAGCAATTTTACGAGAGACAGATCCTGTTGGAAGAGCTCTGCGGAGAAGGACTGCTATTCAGAGGAGGCAGTACAATGTTAGAGCCCCTAATCACCTTTGGCACATTGATGGGAACCATAAACTTGTTAACTGGAGATTCATCATTCATGGATGCACCGATGGCTATAGCAGCTAATAGTGTACCTAAAATGTGCAACAAACAACTTATCGTCAACCGTTTTACAATATTTCATTCAAGGTACCCATGATTTTGGGTTACCTCTACGTGTGAGAGGAGACCATGGTGTTGAAAATGTTAAGGTTGCTAGGTTTATGGTCGAGAACAGAGGTGATAATAGAGGGAGCTTCATAGCTGGGAGAAGTGTGCACAATGTCCGAATCGAAAGACTTTGGCGGGAATTGAATAGGGTCGTTCTTGCATTTTACAAAGATATATTTTATTTCTTAGAAGACTCAAGCTTACTTGATTCAAACAGCAAGTTGGATCTTTTTGCTCTGCAATACATATATTTACCAAGGATCACTGTGTCAATTGAACAATTTGTTGAGCAGTGGAACTTCCTTGGAATCCGTACCACAGGTTACCAATCCCCAATGGCATTGTGGCACACATGCAGGTATCATGCAAAATATGGATGATGCTGTGCTTTGTGAACCAGAATCTTATGGTATTGACTTTGAATCTAGTGTGCCTGAGATGGATAGTGGTGACAACCTAGTTGTCCCTGAGAATGAAATCCAACTGATAGAGCAGGGAATGACAGTCCTAAGGACCCTAATGCCCCAAACCCCCTCCTGGATGATGGCAACTCCGGTATTGATCTTTACATTAGAGTTTGTGATTTCCTCAAAACAATAATTGGAAACAGATCTTCCATTGCTTAGATCATTTTCAAGCTGATTGTAAAACAGCCAAATGATTAGTGCTAGCATTTTAAAATATGAATTTGCAGATTTAAGGTCATATTCAATGTTGATTTACAGTCTCTACAAGACTACTCTACATGGATGTAACTATAGTAATGTTTGAGTGCAAGAATGCAGTGTAAGTGACATGGGTGTATGTTCTTGCAAACTGAATGTTGGAGAAAATCTAAAATTTGATCATGCAGTGGCCTGGACAGTTGCTACACTATTCATTCTTTTAACACAGTTGGAGTAGTTTTGAAGAAAAACTGAAGCCTAGCTAGGGCTGTGACTCTGGGAGAAGAAAACTAACTCATCTTTTCACCCTTGCTATTGAGTGCAGCAGGTACCCTATTTTTAAAATACCACTAATATGTTCAATGAGCTACTGTACTTGTGCTTATGTAAATATACAATGAGACAAAGATTTAGATTGTTATTACAGATAATAGCCACCCAAACACTTCTGAACTGAAATACCAAGGTTTTGGCCAAGAAACCTAGTTGAACAACAAATGCACACCTCAAGATGTGTACTTCTATATCAGTACAAATCTAAACTAACAGTAGTAGTTGAGCAGTTTCAACATACAAATTTATTTTAACAAATATACTAAATAAACAGCATGTTCTTGACACATAACATTATTAGTTAAAATAGGCCTTTTGCAACAACTTGTCATGTGACCTAACCCCCCCCAAAAAAAAATTAACACTGGTAAAATCAACTATAGTCAATTAGGGTATGCTAACTGCTGTGGGAAGCGAGTAGCAGCTTTTTTGCTCTGGTGAAGGGCTGGTGTATGGTGCTCGAAACAGCTGCTACTCACTTCCCATGGCAGTTAGCATACCTTAATCAAATTTACTTCATCATACCAGTGTTTATCTTCCCCACCGATGCAAACCAATGCTAGTTTTTACAGGAACTAGTTACCTAAAATAACAACTTTTTTGCCATTCAAATTCTCGATCTTCATTTTTCAGAAACTCAACCCACCATAAAATCTCAAACTTTAACGTCACTGGTCTCAAAATTGACAATCTTGCTAATTTCATAATGCTCTTTCCACTTTTGGTAGTCTTTAAGTTCTAATCTGTCCCCCCCCCTTTTTTTTTTGGGGGGGGGGGGGGGGGGGGGGGGTTGGAGGTCCTGTGACCAGTTGTTGCAATTAAAAGTTGAATTCTCCCAGATGAGCTGGAACAAGCCCCCAGTTGGTTAACTGTTTTAAATGCTAAAAACGTTTTATGAATTTCTCAGCTCATCCATGGGAATACAAATGTTGCCTATTGAATTAAGATAGGTAATCAAATTGGGCCGAGTGAAATTAGGGATAAATTTCACGCGTTTGTAAAAATCAAACTAGTAATTTCCTGAGCCACTTCGGTGAGGGAAATTACATAGATTTTGACAAACAAAAGTAAAATTTATCCCTAATTTCATGAGTCACTACATGCATTTGATTAGCCATTAATATTATGGAGGGTAATTACGATCCAGAAAAAAACATTACTTTAAGTGTGTGCAAAATTACAAATTACGCATGAAATTTGTAGTTGAAATTATTGTCCTCTATGGTATTAACAGATTTAAATAGGTTTGAATGTCAATCACTTCAAACTACTCAGAAAACAAACGTTTTGCCAATACATGTACATTTAGAATGGCAAGTTAAACTAGAAAACTTCTAAATTCTTGTTCACTGCATGCACTGAAGCAATGCAGATTGAACAATAGTGTTTCAAATATGATAACCCTGAAGTTAAATGCTAGTATAAATCAGAACAACATTAAAGGAGCTGTGTCATGGAGAGGGACACGCCTTTATGTTCGGGGCCAGAACAAAATTATTTTCAGTAGTTTTCATATAAACTGACGACCCTAGCACATGTGTGGGATGGATGAAATCAAAGTAAATGTGCAAAAATGGTTATTATAGTAAACTGTGTGTAGATCTAGTCTTCAAGGGAAATATTGCACATCCTTTCAATCAAGCATTAAGGGAGTGGACTTTAGCTGTTGGAAGCCAATTAACAGCCACCAATCGAACATTTATTCCAGACATGCACAAAACCAGGACACAGTGCCTTTTTAAAACATCAATAAGCTGTATGTGAACTTTGTGGCTACAAAAGTACATGTATCCCAATATGTAATGGAGGCCAACACTAAATTATGTTAAATGACCAGGACTCCTTCTCTTTAAGAAGTGCTGTAAATTCTTCTGCTAGTTCATTATAGCATTGGTAAGTTGATGGCAACTCTAGTGTAGGACCACATGTATGGACAATTGGTCGACGAGCTGTGCCATCAAGTGTGGTAAAGGTACGTGACACTGATGGTTTCACAAATCATAATATTACTTCCAGTTAAAATCTGTAAAAAGCTCCCTAAATCATTACCCTCAAGGTTTTTGACATACCTTTTCAAATGATCAAAACTATTCTATTCAGCTCCTGGTTGAGGGTTTGCTGACAGTAGCTTTACCATCTTCTTAGTACTTGGTTTCTTTCCATTGTAAAAGCTTTCCAGATCTCAGTCCAGAGTTTGGAAAGATGAGTGAAACCTCATGGCAATTGAGGATTGGTTTAAGGCAATCCATAATATACTGTGGCTTCTGCACAATCTCCTGATGCGCCAGCTCATGCAATGTGGTCTTAATATTCTCTTTTGTTGGAATTTTATAGCATTTAAAGCTACTTAATAAATCCATCAAATCTTCATCGCTGGGATCAAATTCAACTCCAAGAGACTTATCTACAACTTCTCGCTCCTCTAATGATACATACAACTTAAAAGACTCAATCAAAAAGTCAGGTGTCAAGCTTTCCTCACCAAAAAAGACAGTAGCAACAAATGCACGGGAAAGGGTGATTGGAAAATACCTTGCCACTGAATAGCCATACACAATAATCCGACCAAGTGCTTCCCACTCTACTTTTTGGTAGTCGTGTCTGACATGTGGGACCTTTTCTAAAGCACCAACTGTTAGAGAACTAAAACACTCATTCCAAAAGCTTGTCAAAACCTCTCGAAGCACCCCTGTCACCTTTCCCTCCTCTTCCCTCCCATTGTGTGCTATGATAGTTATGTTAAGATCATATCAATTGTAATATTCCTGGATCTTTAAATAGGTTCAGCATATCGTCCTTTAACAGTGCCCTGTGAAGAGTTATTGGCTTCAAAGGTCGGACCTCTGTCTCTTGACCTGCTGTGAAAAATAAACAAATATTCATCCCCTATTATAACTGAGTCAAAATACATTATATTAACTTTAAAGTGCCTATCACCCTTTTGCAATTTTGATAGCTTATGGACCTCCGAAAGGTTTTGAGTAATTCTGTGAAGAAAGTTTTGGTTTAAAGTGAATACTTTATGTTCTACGCTTGTTTGAAATCGTGTAAATGTGACCTTTCCTGACCCATGACCGCGTAAGTAAAAGCCTGGGTCGAAACCTGGGTAGACGTCATCTTGACGTCATATAATTAATTCGGCTTTGCAATCATTCGAAGAAATACTTAATATGTTGACTAAAATGACTTTTTTCTTTACTAACAACTCGAAAACTGTGTATATTTTCTATGCATCGATGTTGTTGTGATAAAAAGGCGCCATGGAGAATAATGCATTAATGAGATGACGTCTACCCAGGTTTCGACCCAGGCTTTTACTTACGCGGTCATGGGTCAGGAAAGGTCACATTTACACGATTTCAAACAAGCGTAGAACATAAAGTATTCACTTTAAACCAAAACTTTCTTCAGAGAAGTATACTCAAAACCTTTCGGAGGTTCATAAGCAATCAAAATTGCAAAAGGGTGATTAAGGCACTTTAAACACTTTATTGCTATCATTTACATGTATGACTATATATACCAAAGTAGTGTGTACTGTATCAAAGGCCAAAAATACTGTTTCTCAGTTGTACATTTTCACCTAACATACATTAAATTGCGTTTTAACAATATTCGCCCCCATTTCGGATATATATATCATTAGTTGATTATGTATACTAGAATAAGAAGTGATGAAATTTGACAACATCGCAATGTGGAAAAATAAATTTTATAATCCAGTGTCAAATTAGCATATGGTCATTTTGATCAATCCATACAACAGTTACCTGCAAAATCACTATCATCTATGTAGGAAGGTGTAGGATTTGGGCTTGCATAAACACTTGGTAATGGTCCTGAAGAAGGCAGGGATGGCTTGTAGCTTACGCTGTAAACAGATTCTGAGTTGGATGAGGGCTGAAACATCTGGGGAGGATCCTCTTCTTCCATGTTAGACTTCTACATGAAAGTAAGTTATAGTATAGTTTAGCAGGGACACAGCGGAGCAAAATTTCAAGTTGGGGGGTGGGGGGGGGGGGGGGGACCTAAAAAAAAGGGGGGAGGGGGGTATGACCAAACCTAAACTGACTGAGAAGTAACTAGGCTAGGCAGAATATGTTTTTGGAAAAAAAAGAAGTGGGAGATTAGCCCCCCAGCTGTTCCATCCCTATTTAGGCAGCAGTCAAAATTACAACTGACTCGGTGATGTACATATGAAGTTATGTGAACAATTGCAGATGTTCAGATCTTAAATAAATTTAATTTAGAGTAAATATCTTCTATACCATATGTACAACTTTCCATCACAAATTTGAAAATCTGAAAAAATAACCCCCTAAAACTAGAAGTCTTACCTTTGCAGTTTGAATACTGGTAGGTCTAAAATCATCATCTACCAAACACACAGATCTTCTTCTAGACCTCTTAGTGCTTGAAATATTTTCTGTACAAATTTCTTTGAAAGGTCTGATGTATACGGGCTTTTCCTTGAATACCCTGTGAACCATTATGCCATTAACTTGTCCTGGTGCCAGGGTGGGTCTGATGAGAGTGCTGTGAACAGGCATAAGAATCTCAAAGTCTACATCGTGTGGAGTCTTATCTTCAAATGCTTCTCTCAGGCTGGTCTCAACTATATACTCTGGCCATTCCTTTTGCATTTGGAAACCTGATATGATATAGCCGTTCTCCATCAGCCATACTCGCCTTCCCTGCCTTGGGACGGTATTGATATCGGGACCTGTCAGTAAAATAACATCTCTCATAAATGGCCCTTTCACGACAGAGACAGACTTGCCTTTTCCTTTGGAATGGAAGTTATTGGGTCTTGGATAACCACCATTGCTTAAAAACTGCCTTCTAAATCTTGGCATACAAATTCGGGTAGCAGGACTACTTTCACTAACACTTCTGCTTCCACTAAAACCTTGAGGCTGCGAAGAAGTATAACTATTACTTTCTGATCGCTTTTCTGTCTCACTGCCGTTTAGTGTGGAAAGTTCTGACGCTTTCTCAACAAGCTCCTCCAGTATCTTATTTCCGTTGTTTGCTGTATTCGTCTTGTTCGCCATGCTTTTCTCGATCACAAACGAAGAATACAGTCATTACACATGCGCCAATCGATAAGTGGCGCGAAAAAAAAAGGCGCGAAGTTGGCGCGGACTTTGACTCCTTCCCAGAGTCACTCGGCCAATCTAATTCTTGATCGATATTTCGATCACCAATCGATAGTCGTTCTCGACTATAGCGATCGTCATTCTCGATCACCAATCGCTTTTTCGACTATAGCGATCGTCATTCTCGATCACCAATCGTTTTTTCGACCATAGCGATCGTCATTCTCGATCACCAATCGATATTCTCGACCATAGCGATCGTCATTCTCGATCACCAATCGTTTTATTCGACCATAGCGATCGTCATTCTCGATCACCAATCGTTTTTTCGACCACAGCGATCGTCATTCTCGATCACCAATCGATAATCTCGACCACAGCGATCGTCATTCTCGATCACCAATCGATAATCTCGACCACAGCGATTGTCATTCTCGATCACCAATCGTGAACTCGTACCACTTTTGAATGATATGGCGTCCCATAAGAGAGCCCTACGAGGTTATGGGTCGATACGGCGACCAGTTGAGGTTGAGATCACCAACTGGGGTTGAATACAAGAGGAACATTCAACATGTTAAGAAGTTCCAGACACCAGTTATTCAGCAAGGGGTACTAGATCAACCTCCACCCGGAACATTGTCTCATGAGCAAGTTGTCAACCAACAGGATGACCTGCCACAGCTAGAACCAGTTCCGCATACAGAAGCAAAGCAGTTGTTTGTGGTACCAGAACAGGGTGCAGCTGCTGAACAGGCACAGTCGCCAAGACGATCTGGGAGAGTTTGTAGACCTCCACGAGCCTTAGAGGACTATGATATAGGCTAGGTCTTACAAGACTTGGGATAGTATTTGTTTAGTTTTATGATGGGCTTGCAAACCATTGTATACGTTATAGTTGTTGTTTATCAGAACAGTAATCTGAAGAAGAAGAGGGATTGTAGTGTTTGTAGTAGCTAGACACACTTCCTGTGCATATGTTAATGAGTCATGACGTATTGTACATCCGGGACCTAATGTAGTGTTCGTGACGAGCCAGAGTGTGCGACTCCGGGACGCTCGTGTATAAGATGTATGCCGAGTAGTTTGGCCTTTGTGGCCTCAATAAACACCACAGATATATACGTATAACAGCAAAACCATCGAAACTGCTGAAAAAAGCACCTCGAAGTTAGTCAAAATCCCAAATTTGAGGGCACAAACTTGCCCCCCAATCAAAAATTCCATACAAACGTCTGTAAAAAAAATCGAGTTTGCGGGCCTATAACTTTGCTCCTATTCAAGATATAACTCTCAAATTTGGGATTTTTGACTAACTTCGAGGTGCTCTTCAGCAGTATCGACGGCCGGTTTTGCTGCTATACGTATATATACTGGATGGCAAAAAAACATCTGAATTCATTTATTTAGAAGCCTTGTACGAGATCGGTATTGTTATTAGCAAAAGCTGTTTGTAAATGCTATTTTTCACCTCCAATCGATTGTCGATCTTTCTAAAACAGCGTTGTTAAAAATGGCTTGCCATCCAGCATCCAGGGATCCAGGGAATTACAAGCTCATTCATTCATTCGTTGACGAAGTATTATTACAGCACGTGACTGTTTAATAGCTGCAAAAGGCCTATTGCAGTTATAATCTTAAATTGGTTCTTTTCTACTGCTACTGTTGCTGTGGAAGAAACATATCCACTCGCGTTTAACATACAAACTAAGAGAAACAACGTGTAGGTGTCGACATAGGTGAGAATTTAGCACTTAAAGTGAGTGTTTATAAAATACCTATATAGGCGCATATATTCCCTTTTATAATATCTCAACAAAATATCTGGATTCTGATTAGTCAATAACGAGTGCATATAAAAAGGTGATCAGTTGAGTGTACAGTTGCGAATCTCAACAAATGTTTTCTCAGTATATTAAAAACAAAAAATCGCATCAACTACTCGTGCTATACTTGATTTATAGGCATTGAGTAATATTTTGAAAGTTCTCAAATTGCACTCGCCTAAAGGATCGTGCAATTATCAGATCATTCAGTGTCCATAAATAATATAATAATAATAATTAATATTATTATAAATAATAATGGATTAATCAGTGGCATTTCCGTGATGTGGCTCTTCATCCGCTGATGGGCCTACGATTTAACGTCCTTATCCGAGAAGACGTGAAGGTCTTACCATTTGCAGCTCGTACACGAAATTGTTTCACAAAGGCTGCACCTTCTACTCAGTTATTTTAAGACCCCGAGTGTTGGTCCGGCCGGGGTTTGAACCCGCGACCTCCCGCACAACAGACCGGCGCTTAACCACTGAGCTAACCGGGAGGCTATATCATGTATAGCACGAGCAGCAGTTCATGCTATTTCCTCTACTTATAAACCTGTTCACTGACATCCAGGACGATCTAGGCAGAATACATGTATCGCTTAGAAGTCGCTATATATATCAGACAACACATGCAGGCCTGTAGCTCCCCCCCCCCCCCCCCCAAGATTTTTAGCACTTCTGGTATATTCCACATTGAACAATTATATATTTTATATATACATTGTACATTGGGAGCCCTCCCCCAGTTATTTAGACCTTCCTACGGCAGTAACATGCACATGGAAGAAACCTTGAAGTAATAGTTCAAAGCCGACAATGAGGACGGGATTTCAAGTCCGCGCAATTAGTTCCAGGCGGAGCCAAGGACTGGAACTAATTTGCGTCCCGTCCAGTCCGAATTGTAGGCTTTGAAATGACATCTCATTGTCATTAATTATTCGGGAGGGTGTTGTCCTTTGTCATTTGAATCTCTGGGGATTGAGTGCAAACCATCTATACAATAGGCACTGCGAAACGTGTGCACTTTGATTGGTAGATGACCATGTGTGTTTAAATTACAGATTATCACTTTGTTCACTAAATCATGGTACAAACATAATAAAAGTCATTTTTCCGTCGCTTTGTCCACCATGCACAGATCAAGTGAGTATATGCATGAAATGATCCGGGCAAAAAGTTAGCAAATAGTGATCAATGAATAAATATTAATAAGTTGCTACGGAGTATGATCAATATTAATAAGTTAATATAGTGTAGAGGTTGGGAGGTAGTTCGGGGAAGTCTGAACAAACCTTGTACTGTAAAATTATTTCTCTTGTAAATAAATCAATTTCTATCAGTTCTTCATTCCAAATAATTATCTCTGCAGTAGCTTTTCAGTTGAACAGCAGAACCCATGCATACAGAACCACTAACATGTCTTTATTATTTTCCTTACAGTTAATAACCCCGCTATCACTCATGACATAATTCTGAATTCAGAATATTTCTAAACCTTTACAGTAAATCGGCTATGACTCATTATATCGACTTTGCTATTGTTCTTAGGGATTACTGAGAGATAACTGAAGAGCAATCAGTACAGAACAACCTATATATGCAAATTATTCTCTCTAACAAAACTACTATTAATATTAGGGACCTTAAGCATCCCTGGCAAAATATAATCATGGTATTACTGTACACAGCCCCGGGTTGTATATATACAGATTCAACCTTGCATTTATAATGAGCAATTATCTATTGTTCAGCCGGTCTTTATTGGAGATAAGGCCTTATGAATGACAAAGAGAATCGAGTAAAATTGGCGGAGCTGTATACACATAGAAATCCAATAAGAGGAAAAAGAGGAAAGAAATAAAGAAAACAAAGGATACCCAATGCAAGTAAAAGCAATTGACACCGCGTGCATGCCCTCGCTCGCTGCTCGTGGCTCAGCCGCTCACGCATTATGGCTCAATCCCGGTTTCTGGGAAACTACGCACCCACCCCTCCTTAGGATATGCATCGTTCCAGTAACCATTAAAGGGTAGGGTTAAGTGTGGGGGAGGGGTTGGGGTTTCCCAGAAACCGTGATTGAGCAGCATTATATATTTGGGTGGTGACATTAAAGTACCACTACGATCAAATTTTGACATGTTTTTACATATTCATAAAATAGAGTTGCTATATTATTACCAGGCCAAACCGTTTTTCGATACGACGGCAGGAAGTCTTATATTTTGAACACCGAGTATTGAATCTAAACGTCCGCCATCAGTGGATGTCATTCCTTTTGTTCAGCTTTATACAAAGGGTTACTGAGCGAAAGTGATGTCATACGATCAATGCTCGCCTGCACAACACAACGCCTTGGAGGCATATTTCTACTTAAAACGTATTCACGTACACAAGAAAAAAAGTTATTTTTCTTTGCGAGGTTGGATACTTTTTTATGCACACTATTTCGCGCGACGTGCATGGTTGTCGTGTTGCGCGTATGACATCACTTCCGCTGAGTAACGAGAACGGCTTCTAGTAATGGCGGACATGATTTTTTTACCGATAAACTTGTTAACATTTTCTGGTCTAACGTGCTCATTTGGGACAATTTTCTCTAATTTAGATATTTATAACATTTATTGACATATTGACACTGAAAAGGTAGCAAAGCGAAATGGTAAATGTTCGTCGTAGTGGCACTGTAAACGTGATGGCCGAGCTGTCAAATAATCCGCGCTGAAATGCATTGGACGTGAGTTCCACTCTCAGGTGGAACCTGTTTTTTTTCGTCTTTTTCTCATGTTTTGTTACTGTTTATTGTATTTAAATGACAGTCAATCATTTAAACATATATTGAAGTATATTGAAGGTCTTGCAGACTGAAACATAGTTTTCAGAATTTGAAATACCCTGAAGTTGAGCTACTGAATGTGGTAGTGTGCTTGAAAAAAAAAGAAATAATTACTTATTAAAAGTGAGGCATTATGTACTTAGTTACGCTTAAAGGATGGACTATAAATACTTTTAATTATAACAGTTATTTCCTCGGCTAAATCACCAGGTTCCAGTTAAACACAATAAAGTACCCCTGCCCGGGAACACTTAGTTAACCATATATACTATTAATACCTGATCTTGGCATGTTTGCAGTGCATTCAGGGATGTGTCGATCACTGCGATCGCTGGAGAGTGTTGTCCATTTTAAATTCACGATAGCCCGGTTAATCCCCGCTATGTCGCTGAGTCCCCGGCTAATCCTGCTATGTCGCAGGGATCTGGCGGTCGGGGTTTCAACTGACTGGTGCATAGGACTCTCTCTCGCTCTGATTGTTTCAAAACAGTTTTCTAAACCACTATGTCAACATAGAAAGTTGCACGCACTCTTGAACTAGTTTGAATAATTTATGCTTTGATTATCAAATTGAATAAGCGTTTTCGATGTTTTGAGTTATTTTATAAAGGAAATAGAAAACATGTGTTCTCTTTTTTCATACATACATGCAGTTATAGAAACATTTCTGGACGTTTGGGTGAACTCGATGTGGAAACACCCGCCCTGCGAGCTCGTACGTGTACCCACAGTCATTTTTCGTTCTCCCAAACTTTCATTCGTGTTATACCTTTATGGAAACACGGATTATGTTTTATATTTATTAAATAGATCAGACAATACTCTCTAGACTAAACTAGTTAATAATAGATTAGACTCGACTCGACTCTCCAGACCGGCAAGAATAGACAAGACCTCACATTGTAATCCACATGTACAGATATAATGTTATTTTTCATGTCGATTGAGGAAAAGACAAAAGAACCATGATGTCATCCGAGTTAATTACTCCACACCCTATTAATGAGATTCGACACCAAAAAGGGGCTAATTCTACTCAGACACCCTTCATACTACTTTAAACTTTAATGTTATAAGGATCTCAGGTCTTGACAGTCTCGACGGGCTCGCTTGGGTTCTTGTCATCATTTTGTATCTGCAGGTAACCCTCTGCATCGTAGAGCATCTTACGAACGGCGTACAACAGCAAGATGTCTGTTTCATCATCAAGGTCTGTTTCAGCTTCGTAGTTCTTGATGGGGAAGATTAGCTTTTTAGGCAAACCCATAAGCTTTTTACTTACTTTCGTCATCACATCCTGGACGGCAGGGCTTCTGTAGACGTTCTTTATGTCTCTGACGACATGTGGACACATCACGTCGATCTTGGTTAACAAGATGCACATTGGGATTCCTGTAGGACGAGGAAAAACGATATTATACTAATGGAATGAATCACCTCAAAGGGCAACAAAGTTCCAGAGAACCACTGCCCGCAGAGTAGTAAAGATATGTAGCTTATAAACTGATCGTAAATAAACAAATAAATACAATCTTACTTCTAGAAATAAGGCCTTCTCTCAACTTCTGCAGTTTCTTCAATATTTTATCGCCCATTTGGCTGCATTTCATAGCATCCACAACAATAGCTACACAGTGTGCTTGGTCTGCCAGTGTTGGGTGACAGTTTAGATTCTGAGACTTGGGATTCCCTCCTGAATCGTCAAACTGTTGATATAGAAGCGATTAAATTTGCTCTAAACTTATATATTCTTATAGTTCATACGAAAAGTGGTTAGGAGAAGTTTTCTTTTCTATAATAAATGTGAGGAATTGTAATGCGAGGAATTGTAATGCAGCCTGTGGTCTGTTGTGTAATGAGCTCGTTAACGTACAATAAATTAAATACATTATTGCTTAATTTTAAGCACATTTCGAACTTCTTAACCTGTGTTTGTTATAGGTTTCAATTGTGAATTGGTAAAATTAATACATCGGCAGGGGCGTAGCAATGATAAAGATACTTGGACACAAAAATATGTAATATTTTATATAAGTACGGTTTTGGTGAAATTTGATTGCTCGGCAACTCAAATCCTGAACTCAAGGTATTTCCAAAGGTATTTCTTAACAAAGCCAGAGATATGGAAAGACCAGAATACCTCCTTAGCTTGTTTAACGACAATAGAGTCTGGCGATCTATCATATTATAGAGCTTTTTTACCCTTTGGAAAAATGAAGGGTGGTTCCGGAACCCCTGGAACCCTCCCTGGCTACGCCCCTCGCCCCTGATCGGTATGGATGAAACTAATAGTCACCTCATAGTTGTTAGGTAGTTGGCCATCGACTGCTTGCAGGATATGTTCAGCATCGATACCACCGTCCTTGGGCATTAGACCCATCGTATCACAGATGCGCCATAGGCACAACTGGGCTGATGTTGAAGATGCTCTAATTGTGTAGATACGGAACTGTTGGGAGAGTTTTTATGTTTACTGCTAACGTCGAATGATTGGAATTGACTCTTTTCACCTGGTGGCCATCTTGGATTCAAAGCGAGGCAATCCTTTGTTTTTGCCAGGTTAGCCTCGTAGTGAGGGATAGTCAAAACGAGGCTAACATGGCAAAAACAAAGGATTGCCTCGCTTTGAATCCAAGATGGCCACCAGGTGAAAAGAGTGAATAACAATCAAGAGAACAATAATTCACCAGCTATAAATACACGTGAATCATTGGAGCGAAGAAGTGAATCAATGTTGGGCAACTCAATTGAGTGCTACATTACACGCGACCAGGAGCCCAAGACAGTAAGAACATGATGGTAATGGCGGCTTTTGGCTTGATTGAACATTATATATATGAGTTAAGGTAATGGTACATGAAGTTATGCACATTATTTCCAACCGGAGCAAGTTCATAACGCAATTTCAATTTTTAAATTTCAATTTACTTAAATTTCGCGATTTGAAGGAGAAAATATACTAAAATGTACTTTAATTTTCGCTCCATCTTTCTTTCACGAGACTTAATTTGCGCGATTTTTTTTCTTTTCAAAATAAGTACCAATAATGTAGCTATTTATAGATAAATTGTACGAGTTATTGTATCTAATGTGTAGCAGTCAAAGTAAAGTGTTCTACTATAACAGCAGAGGATAAAAAGAGCTGAGTTCGTTAATTACAATTTTATATAGTTTATAACATGTACAATTATATAGCTGTAGTTGAAGATACTACCCTGGTTTTAATTATCTGGAATCTTTACGGTGCAGGGCTGCTAGAGTTATATTTAGCCTATCACGCGATACTGCCCTCTACAGATGTTCTTCAACAGGCCAAATGGGATAAGTTATTTATTTGCTTATATTATTTATTTATTCGCCCTGTGAGGGGCAGGTGAAAAATACAATAGGACGCGAGATCCCCTACGAGGTATCACACACCTAAGTGACCCATCTTCTAATATAAACGAAGCCCAACCCAAAATTACCCGTAGTAAGAAGAACTAACAAAGATAAATAATAAATAGAAGAAATGCAGTAATAAAGATATTAGGCCACTCTCGATATATCGGCCAGCCCAGTCGAGCCAGCATAGATATCAATGCGAGGCTCAGATACAAACCATTGTTGTGTCTCTTGAGCCCCACATGGGCATCTACACCAACCTGGGAACCACACCCACTCGGCGGGGAACCATACACACATCGAAAATGGGATATTATCTAACATTTGCAAATACACATAGTATTAACTAATTTGTTACTAATTTGTAGGAACGAATATTATCGCCATCAAAAATATTCGTAAGTCTGTTAGTATAAAATAGTTTGAGCTGCTTTTTAAAAGTAGAAATTGACTGTTCAGCTTTAAGAGCGTCAGGAATAGCGTTCCATATGTTAGAAATTGTGAGGAAGAGAGAATCTATTTTAGATAGCTTTTAGCATATACCCTTATTTTGGTTTTAAGTCAATCAGTTGCATTTATTTAGTATTTATTGTGCAGATTTGATAAAGTCACAACCTTAACACATTTTTGTGATGGTTTCCATGTAAACGTGTAATGTGACCTTTGAACTTTAATGTTAAGGAAAATTGGGAAAAGCCTCTGGAGGTAGGCAAAAGTTGTTGATATAGTATTAGTAGATATTTTCGTGCAAATGAATCAAGGTAGGGCACACTTCGGTGCTCCAATTTGAAAAGTTGGTTATTATTGGAATGTTTGTTAATTCGGTGGAAACTTGAGGATATCCAATTTCACGCCTTAAATTGCCTTCCCCTTAAGGGCCCATTGACATATTTAAATCGACCGTTGGTAGGGAAAGTTTACAGCCCCGTAAAATCCGGAAAATTAAAGAGTGGGCAATGATTATTGTCATGGGTGACTCCTAGGGTAAAGTCTTGTAGTGTGATGACGTCATTAAATGACGTTATGATGACGTCATCAAAATCACAAAATTTCTAAACTCTCCAAGGCTTTTTAATCCACTAGTAATTCATGAATATTTTCCGAATCTACGAATTAAGGTGCATAAAAACGAGCATGCGTTTGCCATTACGACAAAACATAAAGATTTTACAACACTTTTCAGTCCAATTTTAAGCTTTTTTGGCGAACGAAGAGCCATATCCATGGTGGGTTTTGTGGAGAACGTGGTCAACAGCATTTTAACGGGAAAAAGTTTGGTGTTTAGTGAAAGCGCGCTAAATGTTTAGGACTTTTAGAAACCGGAAGTGAATAAATTAACGCATGCGCAAAAGTGCCTGTTTTGTGGTCGTAAAATAGTCGCAGAACTGTTGTTGCAGTAAAGTCTACAATATTTGGTCGAACAGGATGTGCATTTTCTCCTATTTCCTTCGACAACGGCCAGTTTTGAGACTTGGCTGAATACTCCAGTCTGCAATGAGCTAGCTTGATTGTCTGCAATGAGCTTCGGACTGTGTGCACATGCCAGGAACCCATTTCGAGGCAAACCGAAGCGCAAATAGAAATTAGCAAAAATTAGACCGAGATTCGACAACTTTCACTTTCGTGGCGTTCACAGCAGTTTGTTTTCCGACATCAAAAATACGTTTTTAAGGATGAAAACTGACCTGTATTTTAATTAGTTGCACTGAGGTTCAATCACAACTTTACCAGGAACTCGAAAGCATTATCTGGAGACAAAAGTATGCATGTTTGTGGAAGATTTGAGTTGAAAACCTGCCGGTCGAAAATCAGTTGACTTCTTGAGTGGCCGTACTTTTCTTCGTGTTTTTAGAAGCCATGTTCTCGCTGGAAGGAGCCATTTCAGCTTCTCTATTTTTGACAACGTTAGGTACTATTTACTAGATGTTCTTTCAATCTGTCAACAGTGGAAAGAGCTCGGCTACATCGGAGAGTCTAATACAAGTTTGCTTTCCCATCCGTTCACTGTGTTGGCGGCGCCGTACGCTTGCCGTTACTTTTTCACTCGGTACAAATTATTAATTATTTCCCTTTCTCTAGGTTCAAGTACAGTTAGGCGCCTTTCGAGTCCTGAATGATTCCTTCAAAATTATCGGATTGATATTCTTGTCAATTATTATTTTCTTTCACACGATAAACCAAGCTTATCATCACCCGCTACAGCTTGTTCCGACTTTTAATAATAATAATAATAATAATAATAATAATGGTTTATTCACAGCCTATCTACAGAGTAGCTATACATCCGTGAAAGGAAAACTAATGGTAAAGATAGAAATTAAGTAAGTAAACTATTTACATCAACTATATGGACATAAAAAAACAATAATATAAACTATGTTAACTATATAATGGTTGACAGTTAATGTAATTAATACATTAAACTATCGCCCATTAACTATTGGCGCAGAGAAATTCTCTCTTTTGCCCTGTTCATTAAAAAGAGTTTGACCTGCCGATGAAAATGATGTCTATCTCTAGAGGACCTTATATTTGCGGGCATTTCATTAAACAAATTCGCTGCAGAGTCCTGGAAAGTTCCCTTAATCAGGGGAATAGTTATTAGAGGAGCGATACTAGAACGTAAACGCCTTGCTGGTTCATGCCTTTTTAAAGGTAAATATTCAGGCCACGAAGGATTATGCATGGCTTGAAAAACGCTTTTAAGTAGGTTGAATTGGGATCTCTCTAAAGTAGGGAGCCAACCTAACTTTAACACGTCCACCTCAGTGGAATATCGATTTGTTACACTTCATTCATTCATTCATTCATTCATGTAAACCACGAATAAAACTCACAAACATGTATAAGTATTAAAACTATCGGGTGGCCGGTGAACACGCATAAAACTAGCCTGAGAAAACAGAAAACAGCCGACAAGGGCGATATGAGTCGACTCAGCCTAACAAAAACCGGAAGTCAAAATCGCATCTTCTGCTGCGAACATAGCCACGGTGATGCATAGCAACGAAATATGTCAATGGGCCCTTAAAATAATCAACGTTTCAAATTGGAGCAATAACTTGCACTTGCATGAAAATATCTACTATATTAACAACTTTTACCGACCTCCAGGAGGCTTTTCCCAATTTTCCTTAACATTAGAGTTCAAAGGTCACATAACACGTTTCAATGGAAACTGCCTCAACAAGGTATTAATGTTCTGACTTTATGGAATCTGTAAAATTGCCGAGACTATATCTAACAAGCACGAAGAGATAGACCACCCCTTCTTGATTTGCGGCGGCCATATTGAAATAGTTTGAGACCCATGCCGCAATGCCCCTGAGTGGTGCGATATAAATCGTTGTTTGTTGTTGTAAGGCCCTGTTTATATGAAGGAAAGTTGGCTCGGCGGGAGGGTCACCCTCCCTTCCGAGCCAACTTTACCGAGCGTTTATATGAAAGAAAAGTTGTCCCGGGTGCCCGAGACAACTTTGTCTTGAGCGAGTCTGGGCATGTAATATTGGATTACGCATGCTCTGTGTGTCCCGAGTTGGCCCGGTAAGGCGAGCCAAAGTGTTTATATGAGAAAAAGTTGGCTCGCCCCCCAGGGTCACCCTACCTTGTGAACCGAGCCAAGTTAGCGGTTTCTCATGTAGACAGTTCACTTGACTAAGTCTTCATTTTATAAAGAAATGTATGACAAGTTGGCTCGCCCAGGGTAGCTCGGGGGGGGGGGGGGGGGGGGGTGACCCACCCCCCCCCCCCCCCCCCCCCCACACCCGAGCCAACTTTCCTTCATATAAACAGGGCCTTAGTGTTTCAAACCGAACTGTCAAGCCTACATTCTTTGTGAGGCTATGAGCAGCATCCCCAACTTCTGCTTTATCTACCATCTTCCCACAGAAAAGGCTGAGAAGACTGTTACAGAAACTGGATTTTCCAGACCCAACCTGTCCTGCTAGTAGTATGTTGATATATTTAACGTCCATCTGGCTGGGTGGTCCCATGTTGGCCACCTCCTTTGTCAGCTCGTCGCGTACACTGAAAATAACAAAACCAAATGTACAATGTAACAAATACCAGTTGGTGCTCCGTGTTCATTGAACAAATAATGCATGATCAAGGTCTTGAAAAGATGTGGGTAGATGAAGTGCATTATTTTTTTACAGGGCAAAGGAAACCCATCTATTGTTTAATCAGTTCAAACTTCGCGCTCAGTAAAACATCCAAGCAGATGATTGGCTAATAGGAATCACATGCCCGTTCTGTATTGGAGACCACAGAACAACTTCGGTACTGGCAGGTGACGATTTCTTCGCTAGCTCAAGCTATCTCAAGCTTGAACGGCTGGGAAAACCGCTGATTTGCGAGAATGGCAAACACTTGTCTCATGTGTGACAAAAACCTTATTTTGAGACCAAAATTTGAATATTCGCTCGTCGAAAATGGTTGATTTACAACTGCAAGTACACCAGCGCCATACCCTGCTCGACCTGAGTGATTCCCTTCTATCAAGAAGAATGGAAGACTGAGAGAGATCGAGTAAACATCTCTACTGACGCATCCGTCCGATTTTCTATTGAGCATGCGCTGGTTCTACGTCATCCATTTGACGTCACTTCCTCTTGGTACGTCGTAGACAAATAAAGTAAAACAGATCTCCTTGGAGTTTTTCTCACTGGACACCTTCCATATATACATACTATATAGATAATATAACATATTCCACATAGATCTACAATAATCGAGAAAGACAAAAGATACACACAAACAAGCAAAGAAATGATCAAAAGAAACATACTGTATTATATATTTCATTTTATTTTGTGTATAACATATATATATATTATATGGTAAATAAAGATTATTAAAGGAGAAGGCGAGAACTGCTTTACTACCGAAGCAAGGGATAAACACCTCCTTATTTAGTAGCTCACAAAAAAATACCTAGTTCACAAGAAAGTGTACTGTGTTCACCGTTTTGTAATGTAGGGCGAAAATGAAATGAACCATAATACTCGACGAGTTTTAATGTTTATATTCAAACCCCTATCCGGTTGGCAGTACAGCAAACTAACGTATATATCTAAAGTATATTTTTTTAAACCGTTGTCGAAGGGAAATGGGAACTAGGAAAGCTGAGCCGGACCAAGAGGAGTCTATTGTGTTCCGTCTGGCAGGAACTGGAACATTTTTATTTTGTTTTTGTCTGTTGTGAATTATTCAAATCAGTCAACGTTTCCCTTTTCTTTTTTCTTTGATCCGACAACGTTTATTGAAATAGGGAAATAGGTGTATTCTCCTGAGGGACCATTTTTTATCGGGAGGCGGGGGGAGAGGGAGTGGATTTGAGGGGGGTCAATCATAAAATAACGGCTCTTAAAGGGGGGTCACTGAGCTAAAATATGAGCTCTTATAACTGAGGGGGGGTGGGCGGGTCATCTGGAAAAATAATAGTTTCAAATAAAGGGGCGTTGTTGGTACCAGGCCACAACTACTTCAAGAAAATTTTAGCAGTTCATAGAAGACCACTACGGACAACGAGAAAACTTCAAAGAATTTCTAACTTGCAAAACGAGTGAAGTACTAAAAGTGTGCGAGACCTGTGTTGACTGGGTTGGGCCATTTTTTCACCTAACTCCTACCACATAAGCCTCTGGTTTCGGTTTTTAATTCGTGGATAAACCACGAATTATTGGAGTGGGTGGAAAATATGCAAATGAGTCCGGATGTTTCTCAGTTTTTTAGTCAATATAATATCGAAAACGTCGAATTTTAATCGGAATTATATTACAAGGACCTGGAGGACTGAGGCGAAACCAAGCGAAAACCGAGCGTCGGTCAAGAAGAATACACAGTCAGTGTTTTCCCTGTGCTGCGCAAGAGAATTTGATAAGAAGTATGGCAAAAAAAGTAAACTTCAAGGAAAGATGGACATGTTATCGAAGTAGTACAGCGACAAATTTAAACTTTTCGAAAAGATTCGGTCTGATGGCTCGTGGATGCCTTGTGCTTGACTTTGCATGAGTTCAGTCTCTATCCGGGCTCTATATAAACTCACCCTGCTATCTGTCTGCAAACAAAGGTGAGTCTCATATGCCAAGCTTTATATTCCTCTTTATGAATTCGACCTATATTATTTTAGCTTATTTGGGGTGGTTGTTGTGAGGTTTTTATGTTCGTTTATGAACCATTCTTCTTCGTGATATTTACAGACGCTTTCGGATTTTGTTCCGAAGGCGAAGTGGTCGTAGAGCACATGTTGCTTCATTGCATTGGAGCATTCAATGATCCGCCATTATAGGGTTTCGATAATAAGTCCTTTAGTTGTTCAGATGGAGCCAGTTCACGTTCCTAAGACATCCCTAGAGTCAGGGATCGAACGTGTTGATGGACCCTTGAATCGTGAGGATGAGAAAAATTCGAATGACGAGGAGATATTAGCGAATATCAGTAGTATAGGGCGCATGGAATTATCCTGTTTTTTGGTGAGCTATGTAAATTTTTGGTGAGCTCTCATTAATTCAATCGCGTCCCGGTTCTATTGTCTTGGACTCATGAATAAAGTGGTGGGCTCAGGAATAAAGTGGTGGGCTCATGAATAAAGTGGTAGGCTCATGAATAAAGTGCGGCGCGCTCATGAATAAAATGAAGTGGAAATTGAAGTGGAATCTCATTAAATGAAGTGGTTTCTCATTATCTATTGTTCCTTTGGATGAGGTCATCGATCTATTCGGGCATGTTTGGGCAAAGCCTATTGTTTGGAGGCGCTATAAAACCAGAACCTGTGTCTCCGAATCAGTACAACCCAAAGCCTTGAACAAGATCGATCGACCTATTCGAAATTGAGAAGTGAACAAGATGGAAGTGATCTACAAGCTAGGATCTCGAGGTTATCATGCCAGCGCTAACAGCTTCCACGGCAAGATGAGAGTTCACATTCGAAAGTACATCCAAGGCCAAAACATGAAATTTCCCACCAAGGAGGGAATTGCTTTGACAGTCGACAAGTGGATCAACCTCAAAGACATTGTGAAGGAGATGGATGATCTTATTGAAACCATATCCGAAAACCCAGAGGATCCGGACTATGAAGCCTTTGAACGCAAGAACCCACGACAGACTGAAATATCAAATGACTCCAACATGGAAGCGTTTCGTCCAACACTTCAGAGACAGAATGCTATCATGAAGACCACAAGCCCCACGAACTTTCAGGATGGACCCATACCTTTCTGCCATGTGTGCAAGAAAACGAACTTTTATGGAAGTAACCAATGTGATGGGTGTTATAACTCCGTCATAAAGGAGGAACCAGGTGAAATAGTGGAAACTTCCTCCATGACAACCGAAGCAGGGGATATAAACCCTAATGACATTCAGCAAGAAGAGATACCAAATGTTACTTTTGGTGGAAAGCCACCTTTGACTCAGCTCAAACAGTGCTCGGTATGCAAGAGAACTCTGTGTTACTATGGAACTATTTGTAATACCTGTAACGGCACTTGGCGGTCAAGTCTCTTTTAGAAATGCTATGTAAAAAATAAAGCCATGATGTGATACTGAATTGTGTCTTTGTATTAATTAAGGTATTGTATTTATGTAAATATTTCTTAATAATCATACCAGCGCTAACATTTTCCACGGCAAGATGTATGTCATTGAAAATAGAAAATTCTTCTCTAAAACTGAACTATAATTACCATACGAATAAAAACAAACCACCAGATAAATTAAACAAAGTTTATTCAATCTCAAAAACACCAATTTACAGTTCGTTTTCCTTATAGTCGCGGAGTTGATAACTTTCTTATTTCTCAGACTCGCAATATCTAAACCCCTTTGTAGCGTAAATAGTAAGAACAAACTACTCGTCATAGGTCTACTTTCCTTTACAGTTAATAACTCATAAGATAATTGTATACAAAATCCGGTATGGTTCATTAGATCAACTCTGCTATTGTTCTTAGGGATTAGCGATAACTGAAGGGCCTATTGTTTTGAGGAAAACTCTTGAGATGCAAATTCTTCTCTAAAACTGAACTATAATTACCATACGAATATAAACAAACCACCAGATAAATAAAACAAAGTTTCTTCAATCTCAAAAACACCAATTTACAGTTCGTTTTCCTTATAGTCGCGGAGTTGATAACTTTCTTATTTCTCAGTTCTTGGGTTGATATATAATGTACCGTGTTACAAGATTACACTGATTTATGTTTCATTGATTTTTTTCTTGTTGACAAATGCTGCTTACTGACAAAAACTTTCTTTTTTGAAGTTTCGCTTCTTGTAAATATGGTTTACGTTCTTGAATTGATAACCTATGGACTTGTGCCAAGTGGTTGGATAATTTAACAAGATACTTTGATCCACAATTAGGTACAGGGCAGTTTTTCAAAGTCCGATTTTCCATGTTCACTCGTTGAAAGTTAGTATCAAATAGCACAAATCTGCTTGATCGTCCCTTTTATCTCCTTTCATCCCTTTTGTCGCCTTTCGTCCCGCCTTTTTTCGTTTTTAAATTTTTAAAAAGGGATACAAAAAGAAAAAGGCGGGACAAGAGGCGACAAAAGGGATGAAAAGGATGAACGGAGATAGCTATATCCGAATGTGAACACGTCTCTTGTCAGTAGGCCCTTTCATCCCTTCTGTCACCTCTTGTCCCGCATTTTTTCGTTTTGAAATAAAAAAAAGAGGGATAAAAAGAAAAAAAGCGGGACAAAAGGCGACAAAAGGGACGAAAAGGATGAACGGAGATAACTATATCCGAATGTGAACACGTCTCTTGTCAGTACCTAATTGTGGATCAAAGTATCTTGTTAAATTATCCAACCACTTGGCACAAGTCCATAGGTTATCAATTCAAGAACGTAAACCATATTTACAAGAAGCGAAACTTCAAAAAAGAAAGTTTTTGTCAGAAAAACTGCCCTGTACCTAATTGTGGATCAAAGTATCTTGTTAAATTATCCAACCACTTGGCACAAGTCCATAGGTTATCAATTCAAGAACGTAAACCATATTTATAAGAAGCGAAACTTCAAAAAAGAAAGTTTTTGTCAGTAAGCAGCATTTGTCAACAAGAAAAAAATCAATGAAACATAAATCAGTGTAATCTTGTAACACGGTACATTATATATCAACCCAAGAACTGAGAAATAAGAAAGTTATCAACTCCGCGAGTATAAGGAAAACGAACTGTAAATTGGTGTTTTTGAGATTGAAGAAACTTTGTTTAATTTATCTGGTGGTTTGTTTATATTCGTATGGTAATTATAGTTCAGTTTTAGAGAAGAATTTGCATCTCAAGAGTTTTCCTCAAAACAATAGGCCCTTCAGTTATCGCTAATCCCTAAGAACAATAGCAGAGTTGATCTAATGAACCATACCGGATTTTGTATACAATTATCTTATGAGTTATTAACTGTAAAGGAAAGTAGACCTATGACGAGTAGTTTGTTCTTACTATTTACGCTACAAAGGGGTTTAGATATTGCGAGTCTGAGAAATAAGAAAGTTATCAACTCCGCGACTATAAGGAAAACGAACTGTAAATTGGTGTTTTTGAGATTGAATAAACTTTGTTTAATTTATCTCGTGGTTTGTTTTTATTCGTATGGTAATTATAGTTCAGTTTTAGAGAAGAATTTTCTATTTTCAATGACATACATCTTGCCGTGGAAAATGTTAGCGCTGGTATGATTATTAAGAAATATTTACATAAATACAATACCTTAAAATTAATACAAAGACACAATTCAGTATCACATCATGGCTTTATTTTTTACATAGCATTTCTAAAAGAGACTTGACCGCCAAGTGCCGTTACAGGTATTACAAATAGTTCCATAGTAACACAGAGTTCTCTTGCATACTGAGCACTGTTTGAGCTGAGTCAAAGGTGGCTTTCCACCAAAAGTAACATTTGGTATCTCTTCTTGCTGAATGTCATTAGGGTTTATATCCCCTGCTTCGGTTGTCATGGAGGAAGTTTCCACTATTTCACCTAGTTCCTCCTTTATGACGGAGTTATAACAACCATCACATTAGTTACTTCCATAAAAGTTCGTTTTCTTGCACACATGGCAGAAAGGTATGGGTCCATCCTGAAAGTTCGTGGGGCTTGTGGTCTTCATGATAGCATTCTGTCTCTGAAGTGTTGGACGAAACGCTTCCATGTTGGAGTCATTTGATATTTCAGTCTGTCGTGGGTTCTTGCGTTCAAAGGCTTCATAGTCCGGATCCTCTGGGTTTTCGGATATGGTTTCAATAAGATCATCCATCTCCTTCACAATGTCTTTGAGGTTGATCCACTCGTCGACTGTCAAAGCAATTCCCTCCTTGGTGGGAAATTTCTTGTTTTGGCCTTGGATGTACTTTCGAATGTGAACTCTCATCTTGCCGTGGAAGCTGTTAGCGCTGGCATGATAACCTCGAGATCCTAGCTTGTAGATCACTTCCATCTTGTTCACTTCTCAATTTCGAATAGGTCGATCGATCTTGTTCAAGGCTTTGGGTTGTACTGATTCGGAGACAGGTTCTGGTTTTATAGCGCCTCCAAACAATAGGCTTTGCCCAAACATGCCCGAATAGATCGATGACCTCATCCAAAGGAACAATAGATAATGAGAAACCACTTCATTTAATGAGATTCCACTTCAATTTCCACTTCATTTTATTCATGAGCGCGCCGCACTTTATTCATGAGCCCACCACTTTATTCATGAGCCCACCACTTTATTCATGAGTCCAAGACAATAGAACCGTGACGTCATTGAATTAATGAGAGCTCACCAAAAATTTACATAGCTCACCAAAAAAACAGGATAATTTCATGCGCCCTATACTACTAATATCGATACCGCCCGAGCACACTCGGGAATGAATTCCATAACTATGGAATTAAGTGAACAAATTAAAGCCAGTCAAAATCAAGCAAAAGCCAAATACTAGCCAGTGTGCTGATCAAATTGCTAGTTAGTGTGATAAACAAACTAGCCAGTGTGCTAATCAAACTACTAGCCAGTACGTGTGCTAAAATATCTCCTTGAATTATGAGGCAGATATGATCGATCCAGGAGTTTTGAAAGGGTAGGGTCCTCAGCCCCAAAAGAGTATACTTTTGGACCATATTTTGCATTCCATGCATATTGGGAAACTGTATTTATTTATGTTCTCATGCAAAGATAGGAGGCCAGACCCTCTACAGATCCCAGTATAGGAAGGGTCCCACCAACCCACTGAGCAATCAGTCTGGAATAAAGAGACAATTTCTGATCAAGGCCAAATAATTATGCAGGGATGGCACAGATGCATGGGAGGCTAAAGCACCCCCACTTTTTGGGCAAAAAGATATTTTGCCTAGTTACTTCCATGCATTTAAGAGAGGATCCATGTGAAAACCATGCAGACGAGTCTACAGTGCACCTCTCCGATTTCCTTTAAATTTGGCACACATTTATATCTTAACTAGCTAATGTCCCATGTGAAATAGTTTGGCTGAAATGTAAAAGGCCTTTGAGATATGACAATCAAACTGTTTGACCCCCTGAAATGCTCAAAATCAGAGCAAAATATACCTTATGTTGTAACATGTCGCAATCGCAAATGATTTTAAGTAGAAATATAATATTTTTACTTGCTTTAGTACTAAGTCCCGTCAGCATAATAAAACCAAAATCAACAAATTGTATTCATATTTTGTCGCTTCTGTCGAATTTTTATTTAACGCTACTTTAATAGGTATTTTTAAAATCCGATAAATGCTGTCTGGCAATGGCCGTTTGCAGAGTTGCGGCCTTCTTTTCTTTGAATTTAGAAATATTTCTAGATTGACTTACAATAGATCTTTGCATCTGGTAAAAAAAATCTATGTAAAGTTAATGCTGGGTTAGAGAGTACGCACTCTCAAAATCCGCAATGTTCAGTTATTAAACAAACGACGATATGGTGACACGGCGATTTTTTTTCTCCGATTAAAATCGAAAATACGGTGAACTTCACAGATTTTCTGCCAATAATTGCTTTAAGAATTCGAATGCACATTCATTTTCAATATTATTTTAGTTTTGAAGGGTGACCAAGTCCATCACCCGATATGCAGATGTCTAAAGTGACTGAATTATTGTCGAGTTTGACGGAGTCAAAGATGAAAAATTGGTACTCATAGTTTATGGCAGTATCTTCGTTTAAAATTGTTTGACTGGATCAAAGACAATGAATTTTCTTTGAATATGATATATAGAGGATTTCAAACTACGCTACGCTTTAAATACAGCTTCTAATCCGAGTCACTCTGAATTTTGCGAGCCTCTGTAGTGGGGTGAATGAGTGACAAGTACAAATGCACGTACAGTCGTATTTAGGTTCTTTAGCCGATTCTCTATTCAAGTTTTTAGTTTTTATTCTGTAAAGAAATGATGTTTTCTTTTCATAATAAAAAAAACCTAATGGTTTCGTTTTCTTGGAAGCCCTTTATTATATGCCCGGGGGGGGGACTCCCTTATGTGAGGGGTACATGGATGCTCGTCGTACCTTTTAGGGGTCAAAATCAGGAGTTTGGTACCACTTAGGGTATCCACCCATCAAACACAGACATTTATATGTAAAGCGGTACCTTTTAGGGGTCGGGTGTCAATTGAACAAAAAAGCTGTTATCAATTTACATTTTTATTATCTTTTAGGGTTCAAAATAAGCTTGAGCCACGCCCATTTTAGTACCTCTTAGGGGTCAAATCGAAAATGTCCGACGAGCATCCCTACCCATTTTATATCGGAGTCCCCCCCCGGGATTATATGCTCATCGGATAGTTGTCCAAGTTAGAACCGTTTAGATTCAGCAACGGGAAGCCATTCTGATGTCGTTACTACCTTGTTACGGACTCAATTTGTTTCAATCTTGTGCATAATATTCTGTTCGTTCTTTGAAATAACAAAATGTGTATATAATCCATAAATGTGGTATCACCGAAATAGATGAAATCCCTGTAGTGATATAATGATATCTCAAGAATTGCGTGACAAGAACTGCGTGTAACGTCTGCACGTGTATTTCCCGCCCTATCCACGAGATGGATTTGGACTTGATCAAGTGCTCATTTTGTGTATATTCAACGAGGGAATGTGGCATATCTTCTCGGCGTTACCAGGGAAAAACAACTATATTACCGTTGAAGGCATGAAAGGCATTGAAGGCTTTCTTCACTTTTTTCCCGCTCTTCTAAATCAATGATTTGTTTTTGCTATACTAAGAATTGTATGAAATGCCTTGGCACTTGGCAGGGATGTTGTTGATGGCGCGTGTCAGGTAAAATTATCATAAAATCTATAAATATTTTCACCTGTACTGTACTGTCTAGACAGGGTATTTTATTCATTTTTGATTTTAGGGCGGGGTGGTAATGCACTAGTCAAAGAAACCCCCCCCCCCCTCCTCCTCCCCCAACCCGGGACAGGGTGGGAGGGGGAGGGGAGTGGGGGTTTACTTAGACTAGTGCATAATGGCTCACTCTCTGCTTAAAGCTGCCTGTGATACACTTGTATGCGATTTGTTACTGTCGTCCTCGTATCTCTTTATAGCGGAGCTCGTTGCATAAAAAACAAAGAAAATCAATATGGAAAACGAAAGATAAAAGAACAACCCATACAACCCAAGCTCGCAGACGTAAAGGTCGGTACACACGAAGGGACAAGTCACGTGTCCTGATATCCTGTTCCCCGCGGACACCGGACATCCTACAGCTGAGAAACTACAAACCTGGTACACAAAGAATAACGTATTTATTTACAGTTTTAAAGTAATAGACCAGTTCGCGGTTAATTACGACATTTTGAAAGGGGTGTAAACATGGCGCGAAATACAGTGTTTGTATGGGAATCCGATGACAAATAACATCCGTAAAATCGAATTTCTGAAATATTCTTCAGATACAAACTTAAGATACCAAGTAAACGATTAACTGATCGAAATTTGAGGGATGTAGTTGTGCTGGGAAGCATACAATCGTGGTTTTAGTTTTCCATACATCGTAAAAACGAGTCTAAGTCCGCGGGAAAATTTGCGCAAAAAAAATCAATCTTCCAGTAAGGAAAACATTTTTCTGAAGCATTTCAAATATTTTTTTTTGTTTCGATGAGGCAAAATTTGCTTCCGCAACAATGTTTTCACGTTGGCTATGGAGGAAATCAATGTTTACTAGGCTCTAGTGACACACAGTATATGTGTTTCTTAGCAACACCGGCAAGACAATTTGGCACAGTGCGCATTCGTTAGTTTTTTTCTGCAACAACGTTTCCTCGTTGATCCACCCGTGCAGCAAAACATTTGTATGCTTCCTGCTCGTTCAATTAGCCACCCAGGCAACATTAAGAGAAACAGAGAAACGCAGTGTTCGATCCCTCGTGCCTCGATCGGATGATCACGTAAAATGGCGGTCCCCAACCTCGTTCCCAGGGGTCTTTACGCGCCTAATCAAAGATGGCGTCGAAAGTACCCCTGGTACAGGCTGGTGGGATTCGGCCACTGATTGGCTAGATATTTCGCGCGCGCTGATTGGAGAATTTCGAATAGCGCGTGCATTTTTGAATTGAAAAATAAACTGGTGATGTCGTCTTTCGCATTGCGCGTTCAAAATTCGTTGAAAACAACTACAAATTCATCAGAACTTAGCATTTTTGCCTTTTTTAATATTCACTTTGCAACTGGGTACAAGTAGAACAATGTGCGGTTGGAATTCATTGGGATCACACTTCAACCTCTGACCGTTCTTCAGCGATGATGAATCCAAGATGGCGGATGCTCCTCAAAATATGCCCATATATTGGGCATATTTTTGGGTCACATGACCAGCCTGTACCAGGGGTACTTTCGACGCCATCTTTGATTAGGCGCGTAAAGACCCCTGGGAACGAGGTTGGGCGGTCCCGTCTCACGCAATCTCGTTCTCATAGCCCGCGATCTTTTGGCCAGTATCTTGGCGCTGGTCGAAAGATCGCGGGCTCTGGGAACGAGATTGCATCTCACGACGCTCGTATTCATCAGCAGCTGTGTATCACAGACATTTTTGAACTTCGCTTTCCGGGATGGCACTGCGCTCCAGTACGGCACCGACACAGCTGATTAGGCCATCCCAATAAAATGCAAATACATAGAGAGCTAGTAAAAGAGGTGTAGTTGAAAGTATGTTCTTCAATTTTTTTTTTTTACTTTTCCCAAAAATTGGGTCGATGTCAAGCTTTGTATTTTTGTTAACTTTTCCAAAAAAATTGGGTCGGTCTGGCGATTGGAAACGGAACATTTTATTGGGATGGCCTTATGTGGGTTGTGTGAATATACAGGATATATGCATGGGATGTTAGAAATCATTTATAATTCATTGTTGTGACCTTGTGTATGAATGTATGCAAACATTTGACCCCATAACAGTTACATATATCAGGTGCATCATGGGTAATTTTAACCTATAATCAGCTTGAAAAAAATTAAAGTTTTGCAAACAAAATTATGTAGTGCATTATGATTATTTTCAGTTCTGTTTCATGAGATTCATAAATATTTCAATATAAATTACCCACACTGGTATATATGTTGGGCACCACAGACGAAATGATAAAACACCGGATCTCCTAGCGTGTAGGGAGTTGATCAGCAATATATATATATAAATAGACAAGAAAGGAAAGGCTGATTCAATTTTTCTTCCAATATTCCACATGGAATGTACACATCTGTGTTCGGGCTACCTGTGGTGCACAACAGCAGACTGGGTTCTAGTCCTAAATAAAATGGCGGATGCTACAAAGCCATCTGTATAAACTATAAATATAATGGCTAAATGTTCTTTCGGTGTAAAATCAACAAGAAGATAATTATCGTAAGTTGTGGCTTCGAGACCATGACAGAGCTGGGGAGGAGAGCACAAATAAGGCTAGAATCAGGTATGCATTTATCGCTGATTCATCCTTCGTGATTACTAATTTCTCTTATAATTTTTGAAGTTGATTGTTAATTAGTTGATTGTTTATTGCAAAACCATAGGCATAAGTGACAAATACATTTATCACCCAGTTATTTTAGGGCTATGTTTCTCATTCCTGTCCGTTATTTGTCCCGTTATTCTGCACACGATACAGCTTACCTCTGGCGTTGATTGTTTATTTACGTTGGACCCGGGCGTTGGGAGTATGTTATCTTTGGCCTCACTGCTCCTAAGCTTAATAAACTTTACAAACTTTTTAGTCCCCAGTTGTATTTCCAAATGACTGATCTACAAAATAATAACTCTCTCATCTTCTACAATTTCGCCGCATCGATAGTATTCGAATGTCATTTTACCCTAAAATTTGACTTTTTGAAAAATAATTTCGGAAGTCACTTGTACATGAAAGCCTTACTCCTTGAATACTGAATATTTTTTGGCACTTATATCATAATTAAATTGTAATTGGTCGTGTTTATGCTGTAGAAACGTTTTGTGTATATAGCTTATATGGTTTGTTCAAAACATTTCTGTAAACATGACAAAAAAAACATAGTGGAAATACCCCTCAAACCGAGGCAGTTCGTACTGACCCCCATATCTCTTACAGTTTTTGGAATTTTTCCAAAATATTCTACCAAGTCTAATGCCAGGCCAATAGTAATATATGTGCAAAATATGAACAAAATCTGAGATGTACCATGTAGACTCACTTTTTCAGGGTGCATGGTTTTCACATGGATGCCCTCTTAAGACTATAGTTTGGTCATACTGGCTAAATTTTTAGTACTCCATTTGAAATTTCGCCCTGCCGTCCCTGATATGTGAAGCCTTTGCAGTACATTCAAGCTTATCCAACAAAGCTCTTTAATACGAGATTAGGTTGTTAAATTAAGACAACTGAATATTAAACTGTGAATTGACATGTATTTAGAAATAACTCCTCAGATTACAAGAACTATAGTGTTTCATAGCTACTTGAATTCAAAATTTTCTGTGCAGAGGGTGAGGGCATCAACCCAGAGCCACTCGTTATTCTCAATCGAAAGAAAGGGATCATTAGTCAATCAAATGTAATAATTGTATCAAATGTCTATGATTAATGTTGTCTGGGAGATAAAGGGAATAGGACCTTAGGGTAAGTATCACCAGACCGAAATGAATTATGGTTAAGAGTTATATACAACCTGCAGGCGCGGATCCAGAAAAAAATGTGACCGGTTTCCGAGTTCCCAACTCAAACTCCAAAATTGGAAATTTTACTGAACCCCCTCTCTCAAAGAGAGTTTTAATCGAATGGTGAGGTTACTAAAAAAATCTGGAAATTTTGACCGGTTTCCGTAAACAGGTGTAAACCGGTCTGGATCCGCGCCTGACCTGCCATTGGAAATCTGAATAACAGAAATCTTCATTTTCACGAATAGGACCTCAAATCTTCTTCCGTAAAATTGCTAAAAAAAGTTAAGCGAAAAATAAAGACCATATTTTTTTATATACTTGATGATTATATTGAAGTCTCCAAATATTGTCCAATATCCGTAAAAACTAGATATAGCTCATTATACTTTATTTATACCATCCCTTATTATCATTAATTATTTTTATAAACTCTCCATAGATTCATAAAGATAATTACTGTCACTCATCTTGTACACAATATTTATTATTAGCAGTTACCATTACAATTTATACTATGCAGATAAGCTTCTGCTAGTTGGTTTTACAATGTATTATTTAATTATCTTTCCCTTGCCCCCGCCTCGAATAGATGGGATGCACTCAATCCCCAAAGATTCAAATGACAAAGGGCATGGCGGCCATGTTGGTGTACCTAACAAAAGAAGCTAACAAAGAATATATTGTTAAAGGTGCACCAACATGGCCGCCGTGACGTCATGTGCAACACATCTATAGTATTGTTTTTTTTGCTAATTTGCGGGTTGGCAAGTATCTTAATTCTTGTAAGTGTTTCTTTCATAATAAATTGTTGTTGTATTGAAAATTATGATGATCTCATTTGAAAGCCCTTTCTAAATGATTTAGGATGGCATTTTCCGTTTGTGAATATCTCATATCGTTCCAGAGATATTCATATGTTCAATAGACCTTTTACAACAACATTCGATTTTCTCGCTTTCTCATTGGCTCTCCGCTATATGCAATTTAACTGCGAAATAATGGAAACATCGTCACTCGCAAGCACTGCTGGCAAAGTGCTTTCACGGCGAGGTTTGTGAATTCAAATGGCTGTTAACTTCTCTTCCAAAAACAAGAAAATAAGGATTTCACAAGCATTTCATCACTAGGAGTAATCGGTGAGTCAAACTTCTTTGTAGTGTGCCATTTGGAAAAATGTGAGTTTTCTCTTGAGTGGAGAAAGTTTCGGCGAATTTGTGGTTCAGATTTTGTGATTTACTATATAGTTCTCTCAGAGCTCAGAAGGTCCTTGTATGCTGTCATTTGTCAAAGAAAGTTTTATCTTGGCGCCGGTAATTAGAAGTGTTTACGTTTTGACTTTCAATGGACTTTTTCGACTCGAAAGCAGGTTATTACGCACTCATTTGAAGCAAAGTGCTTTGTCGTTGTAAAAACAAAAACAAATCGCAGACATTTTGTACCAATCAGTACCAATTTCTATATTGGAAAACAAAGCACTGAATCCTCTGGAGAACTATCACGTGGTCTGCATTAAATGGAGCAACAAACAGGCAAGCTGAAAGGGTCTATTTGAATTTCGCGTGATAACAATTATAAGAGATCAGTAAAGCGGAACATCACATGTTGGAGCTATGAACAAAGATGTTCAAAGGCTTATTGACAACTGAACGTGTCTTCAACCGGTTGAGGCCCTTTTATGGTGTGGGTCCATACAGGGAGGTGAGAAAAGAATAACTGCTGAAGTTGTTTAAAAAAGTATCATTTTCAAAAACGAAAACAAAGGGCGGCCAGTTCTTCAAATTACGAAAACAGACTTGTTTCAGTTTTATTAAACTCCTGAACAACTAGTTGGTTTCTACAAAAACAATTAGACTAGTCGCTCTCAATTCCTATGGCTGATAGTTGACTCCTCGTCGACTACTGGCCCGGCAATAGAAATTAAGAGCGAGTAGTTTAATTGTCAAATATATTGGATGATTAACGATACTAAGATACTTACGCTCTGTCCCATCCCTTTACTTTTCTCACTGGAATATCAAGTAATTCTAGGGACAAAATAATGTTAATGAATGTATGATTATGTAGAACTCTTATGTTCATATCAGCTGTCTCTTTTTATCATGAACATCTGGAACTTGCGGAAAGGCAAATGGCGTCTCTAGAAAGCTGTCCCTGTTGTCATTAAGACTACTGTTTTATGCCGTCGTCCTAAATGTTGCCGTCATGTCATATATGTTAATCTTTTCCAAGAGAGAGATGGACGAACATGCATGCGAATAATAACCGAAACTGCTCCCAGAAAGAAAGAGGTCCAAAATTTAATTTGCTGATCATAGACCGGGAAGACTGTGGTATATATATCTCTTTATTCATGCGCTAGATGTTAAAATCCCGTGCGAATTCAAAGTGTTCTTTCTCGGTCTAAGAAACCCGAATATTTGAATTGCAAATCATTTTCAGCAGTGTTTAACAACACAATGATACAATACGATACGATGTGATACTTAACAATTATTCACCGAAGTGGAGGTGAATAATAGTGGTGGATACTTACCGAGCCGCTTCGGCGAGTATTCACCAACACTGAGGTGAATAATTGTTTTAGTATATACCACACTCCAGGTGAATAGCCAGCACCAAATAGTTATTTTATTTTCTGTCAAATGGACAAAAACTCGCGCGAGATGATCGCTGCTTTGCTCGGAGGTGAATATGAAATCATATTCACTGTTTGAGTAGCCAATCAGAGTGCGCGAAAAGTGATATTCACTGGTGTGGTATATACTAAAATACATTATCCTATAAATATTATATTTCAGCCAATCAGAATTCAGCTTTACTATGAAATACAGGGCGGTATTTCATAGTTTTCCTATGTAATACAGAGCAGTATTTCATGGCTATATCAAGGACATTTCGCGCCCTTTCTATCAGCCATGCAATAATTGGAATTATACATAGTTAGCCACTCGAAATTTGTGTTTTCTGGCGTCCGGTAAGTTACTTTGTTTTCGTGATAAATCTTCTCGTAAATTTGTTATTTATAACAAAAGGCTCGTTGTATACCAAAAAATACAAATCTCTCGTAAAATATTCGCAAGTATTCCATATAGAAAACCATGAAATAACCAGTAAATGCAACGCAACGATTAGTGTATGCTAATGAGAAAGCAAGATAAAAGTTCTAAAAATGTGATCATCGGCAGCGAAATTCCTCGTGGCGTAGTGGTGAGGGATATTAGTGACGGTTAGGGTTTGGTTTAAAACCAGGGTTATATTGGTTTGTTTCGATTGTTCCCAAACGCTAAATATGTTTATATAGTTGAGGGTGGCTTAATTACTTGTGAGTATTTTCGTTCTAAAAAAAATTAAGTGTCGCCTTAATTTGTACTTTAAGGGAACCCTACAAATTCGGTTTTCTTACACCGAGAAAATACACAAAGAGAAGAGATAATAACGAAGATGGTGGTGTACTTTGCGAAGGAGTAAACTCGAAATATTTGGCTCATCACTTTTGAATTTAAAGTTCTCTCTCAACCAGGGTGGCATTGCACGCATCTTTTATTGTTATCCGGAATGCCCTCCGAAGCAATCGTGCCATTTATTTTGTCCGAGTCTTCAAAAGTGACCAACATATATTAAGCAGTAATAAATAAAGCCTAATTTCATTTATGGTTTGAAGTCTCATTCATACGTGACGTTTGTTTCAGTTGCCTTTTTGGCCATAAACTGTTCTCCCGACGATGGAAATTCGGAAAAAGCAGGAAACCCGGACATATTATTCTTCGATATCTCGGTTAACACTAAGTAAGTAAAATATTGCAACTCTCTGTCTCACCCAATGTTTTAAAACTTTACAATGCATTATATGTATATAGGTCCTTCGATAAATTTATGATTGTTTTAATGGTAGCGTTAAAAAAGCAAATTCAATAAACCTTTGCATAAAATCGCAATGTAGATGCCAGTACAATTTTTTTTATGACTGAGGTTCACACAACATATTTATTGTTTTGACCTCCAGATTAGAAATTTATCCACAGCATCTTTAAAATCAAAGCACGCATTTCAAAATAACTACAGTTTCGACTGCATGCTCCGCTTACGGCCGTCCACATAAGAACTCATAACGACGCCATTACTGTTATGTCAAATACGCATGCTCACAACAGTTATCGCTTACCATCTGCAATGTAGGCGCATCGAAAAGAAATCTTCACCAAAATATTTTCGTATGTACCATAAAATTAGTACTTCATTTCTCACGGACGATCAAACGAGTTCTTAATTTAGGCTCATGCATGCGGGAAATTCGTTAAAGCTGTTTAGCATTAGAAAATATGTCCCCCGTTTTAGCCTCCATTGTGTGTTTGTTCCAGCTCGTCGATAATCCACCGTAACGAAAAGGATGGCGGCTTGTACCTTTACCCACAATCCTTAGCCTCCATTGAGAGCTCGCCGTTCATGAGAATTAAAACTTGCCTCACGGCTGGAAACCGAGCCTAATTTTGTTCCTGCTGTTGCAACAGTCACGTCACTTATATTTAATTAGGAACTGAGTTAAAAAACAAATCCACATAGAGCATAAAATCAGCGCAATAAATGTGAAAGGTATCACTGACCTCCGCCTCCTTTGGTATCAGTATTTGTAGAAGACTTCGACTGACGTTTACCCATTATGTTCCTGTGTCAGGAATAGCAAAACGCTTGTTACGACAATTGCTCAGATTCCCGCTTTATAATTGGTTGATTACTGTTAGAAATAACAGGACTTATTAATGATATGATTGCCCTCGAAGTCTAGGCACTAACAAATCGAGAAATTTGCAAAGTAAATTATTGATTTTACCATGCAACATGTACGTAATGAACACTGCGATAAATGTTTAATAAAAAAAACGTAACGTTTTCATATCACCCAGCCGTACTCTTTGACACCAGCCAATCTGTTATTCTTTGTTCTGCGCTGATTAAATCATCCCATTAAGCAGCGATGCTGGTGTGAAAACGTCTTCAAGAGTTCGGCATAAATAAGGCTGGAAATCCAGAGTATGATAATTCATATTGACCACAAATAACAGAAATCAATGGGCTCAATCAGAACAGTTTCATAATAATAATAATAATAATAATAATAATAATAATAATAATAATAGAACAGGTCTATTAATCCTTCTGTTCTGTGGACAGGCAGGATCAATTAAATGAATTACACCATTTTTATAGGTTAAAAACTGTTCTGTTTATCTTGGACGGGAGTGGGTAATTATGCTGAGTAATATATATTTTTTATATTTTTTACTGTTTGTTTTTATTCCAAAGGAGGAATTACTTGTAGGCCAAACTGTCTTCTTCATAACATCTGATTTCAAATTTAATGTCGGTAGTTTTTTTTTAATACATAAAATCAACATTAACCTAAATGCCGCATTAGTCTACAAAAACAGCCGATTGCGTTACTACCCTTCGCGATAGATAATGAATTAAGCCACTAGAGAGCCTATAATGTGTTCTCCACATGACATCCAGAGAGTTTAAATTTCGTTTTTGAAATAGCTAGTTTTAATCTGCCTTCCTGATAAATCTGCCCCGATATCGTGTTTCGAGAAGTTGGTTTGACTTCCGTTCATCAGATCTGCTCGGGTAGATCAATTCGTTCAGTTGGCATCACTGTTTGAATGTATCAACTTTTGCCATTTACAAAGCAAGAATTACAGCAAATTCTGAAAAGATTCATATCAGTATTTAGGGTTAATAAAAGTTCCTTTATAATAACGATAAGGGTAAGAAGAAGTTACAAGGTAAAGGTAAAATATCGAAGTATGACGCTTCGGCGTGGTAGCCGTGTGAGAAACTAATTCATCCCACATGGATAGCACGTTAATGGATCTGGATTCCACTTGCGACCCCGAAAAGAAAAGAACACACAGGCGAATTTAAGACTTGGACTCTCAGTTATACAGTCCGAGTAAATATCGACTAAGCGATCGAATCAATATACAAAATGTTTCTCATATGCGTGCGCGTCCGAATGATGTGTACTGTTAATAAGGCATGGTACGTTGACATCGGTGAAGACCTACCAAGGACGTAGCTACCTTGCAGCCAATGAACAAGGGCTTACAAGTCGTAATTTGCATTACTTACTAGTCTCTTTCCTTTAACTTTCGCATAAAAATGCAGCATTTATTACCATTTAAGAGGCCGGACTAGCCATGCTATTTAATAATTTACGAGGTAGCATACTCCCGGACTCACCAATATTAGTGTGCCTCCAGTGCACCACGATTGGGCAAGTACTTCATGTAGCTGCACAAACTGTCCCAAACCCTTTTAAAACCCTGACCCTACATTTTTAAAAACACCCTAACAACAACGGGTGCTCACTAATTTAGGGTGTTTAGAGGTAGTCACTAATTTTGGGTGTTTTAGAGCTAATCACTAATTAGGCTAATTTAGGCTATTGTCACAGCTACATTAGTAGTACCCCACGATTGATGCACTACACTTGGGATTACATTATGCAAAAACGTCTAGCTTAGCGGCCCTGGCTAGAAATCCTATTACGAATGGTTCACTAACAAAACGCTTCATTCCAAACACACAACACAGTCAACATCGTTTAACTTACTGGAGTTTGTATATAGATACCTTGTATTTGATTGAAATTAATGTATATAAAAGTTATTTGAGCTTTAAATCACCTTCACTTGCTCTTTCAGTCTCTGTAAAGGCTAAAACACTTCTTTACGAGCTGGAAACTCGTTTATATTCTTGAGTTCCATAGGTTTTGAGTTCAATTAAAAGAAAGTTCAATCATTTGGGGCCTGAAGGCAGTTCTTGGAAATTCAGGAAGCCTCAAGAAATATAATTGCATTGTTCACCTGACACTATGACACTATTCACACCACACAACCAATTAAACAGCTCGCTTATACACACAAAGTCAAAGGTGTAGTAGTTCTAAGAAATCCATCGAGGTCTGAGAATTATTAAGGTGTTTCTTACCTGTAAATGAAATTATATAAGCATGGTAGACATAACTGTGTTATTAGTTCCTTCACAGGCAGCCCAATCTATGGGTTTGTGCATGGAAATAGAAAATATGTATGGGATTTTATAAATTATTTAAAATTGCCGTACAATGTGTAAATAAACATACCTTTTCGCTTCCATGTTGTGTCCTTTGTGGTTTTTCTCCTCTTGGAACTATTTTAGCGTGTGTTTAGGAGTTTTTCATTCACCTCGGCTCACGACCTAAGAAGAAGAAGAGAAGGCTGCCGGAAACTTCCGAAGACTTCTGCCACAATCACCTACAATCTTCACCTCCAAAATCACACTTTTCGTCATCGAAATGCCACGAAACTCCTGTCGTCGCTAGAATGATAAATAAACTAAGCCCTGTCTGAATTTCATGATCCAGCAGTCCCTCATTCTCCGGCGATCAAATGGAATACTATTTTGCGACTTTCGACCAACAACAAGGCTCCATACTAAGTTGGACGCGAAAGTCATCCATAACGAGGCTATTTTGACGGTTGACCTTTTTTTTTAGTAAATAATTTTATAACTTACTGAAACTCACAGTGAATTACAAATTAAGAAAACTTCATCCTGTTAAAGTCTTAGGCTTAAACGTTTCACGTAAATACGCATTCGTACTTAAAAATAAAACAGGGGTGATTGCCTCTTGTTTTCGTTTAGTTTCGGCGGGAAACTGGGGAGACGCGCGCGCGACCGGCTCATCAAAAGCGCATGCGCGTGACGTTTTGCCGCGGTGTGCATGGAAAGAAACCTTATAGTTCCCGATCCCGTGTACGGATTCCTCAACCTTCTGATATTTCGATAACGCATTGATTACTGAAATACCGACCAGTGTCAGGAAGCCAAGAAAGAGGGGGGGCATCGGAAATTCAAGAAACTGAGAGGGTGGGTCATTGAAAAACATAGGTATAGAAAGGGGGGGGAAGGAGGCTGCCATTTTTTATTTATCATTTTAAGACACCTCCAATAATGTTTAAAATATTTAATCTACAGTTGAACAAGTCAAAAGGTGAACCTGACAAGGTCGCCTTTCCAATATTGCTTATGACAGGTCCAGGTATTTTAATTTCAGCTACTGGATTTGTATTTCAATCAACATTGCAAGGAAACTGTGATTATTATCATTTATTTTTATACAGCACGCAGAGGCAAATGTGAGGGAAGTGAGTTTCCGGGGGGGGGGGGGGGCTGGACCATTTTACCACTGTGTGCAAGGGGGTCATGATGTTTTCGTTTCGTTTGGAAGGGGGTCAAAACTTTTTTTTTTCAGTGTTGTGAAAATGCATAAATAATGAATTGTCCCTAAGCTCCATTGCAGGGTTAATATGAATGCAGTCGCTTTAAAGTTCCCAAGTCTTCTTTGTTCTCATTGAAATATTATAAATTTAAACTTTATGAAACGGAAGTCTTAATAAAATGGGTACAAGAACAAAGAACAAGAAGCTTATTTTACTCTGGGTGAACCTTATTTTACACTAAATTACAGGGCCCGGTTCCTGAAAGCCCGATTAGCGCTAATCCTGGATTATCTCTCAACAAGACATATTAGTTGTCATGGTAATTAACTCTGGATTAGCACTAATCGGGCTTTCAGGAACCGGGCCCAGATGTTTAACACACGCTCGTACACACACACACATCCGAAGGCAATGAAATATTTTATTTTATTTTGTTAAACAGTGAAGGAAAGTTCTTGAAAAAAAACCATAAATCTAACGAGTCAGAACTACCTAGCGGTAGTTTTCTGCTTTGCCTACATTTTGTCTTGAACATACATATTGAGTACAAACATACATGTCTGAACTTTATTTATGCCTTCCGATAACTGCTCAAGTTGGCTGGCACTGGGCTATGAATGCTGAGCTCTGTTTACGGGGCAATATAACACCCATAACACAAATTAAACCAGTTTATGGGATTAATTGACCCTTTGTAAACACCGGGTCGCTTTAATAATCCACTATCCTATTCCAATCAACCATGAAATCATATCTGTCATAAAGGCCTCGCAAAGGTGAGGGTTAGAAAAAGCACGAAATAATATGAATATAGACTATAAAGTTGACAGGTCACGGGAAGGAGGTGAAAAATTGAGGCTAAACTCAATCACTATGTTCATCCAGCCAGTTCGTACAAGTCTCCCGACTGAGAGAAACTCGGCACTCTTCTCTATGACGTCACGCCTCATACGCCACACCTCATGTCCAAATATGTAATATGTAAGATTAATTAAAGGTAATAAACTGAGATGGCATAAAATTTTCTTTGTACTCGGATCTACAGAGTAGCTACAGAATAAGCTAATATATCGATCCGAGAAAACAGTATTTTTAGCAAAATGTTTAAGTTGCATCTCATTGATTTGGTCCTCAAGTGAAAGTGACACATACATTTGGTGGCAGCCTTCGATTTCTATAAATAAGGGTACGTTATTGGTTTCTTGCAAGGCAATAGAACTGCTGATCATATTTTTTCTTTACACACCTTAATTGACAAGTACGTAACTAAGTAACACAACACAGGGAAAATTATTTTGTTGTTTTGTTGATTTTCAAAAAGCATTTGATTCCATTTGGCACGCTGGCCTCTTAAGAAAGTTGCTCAATTATGAAATAGGAGGTCAATTTTTCCGTCTAATCTCTAATATTTATTCTAAAACTGTTTGCTGTATTAAATCAGAAAATAAGAGATCTGCATACTTTAAGTATAACAGAGGGGTGAGACAGGGATGTATTTTATCACCTCTGCTATTTAATTTATACATAAACGATATTCCTTCGATGCTACAAAACATTGATGGGCTAGACCCTGTTACTCTCCCAAACGGTTCCATGTTAAATTCGTTATTTTATGCAGACGATTTAGTACTGATCTCTACAAGTGCATCTGGTCTTCAAAGAAATATCAATGCCCTACAGCAATTTTGTAAGAATTGGATGATGACGGTTAATAAAAAAAAAAAGTTGTACTTTTTCAAAAGCAATTGAGGAAATCGACTATAAACAAGCATTCTTTTTTCTTAGGAGATTCTGAAATTGATATAGTGAGTGACTATACATATTTGGGTTCCACTATATCTAGTAATGGTAGCTTTTTGAAATCTAAATAGAAATCTGTGGAAAAGACAAGACGTTCGATTTTTCTAAATTACCAATTAAAATTTGTAATAAATTGTTTGACGTTCTCTTTTCGCCTATACTACTGTATAACTCAGAAATATGGGGTGCATATGACGTTATTAATTTTGACAAATGGGAAAAAGATCCCGTTGAGCGACTTCACTCACAGTTTTTCAAATACTTTCTTGGTCTTAACAAAAGGGCGCCTAATGTGGCTGCGAGGAACGAAGTTGGAAGAGTATCATTGAAACCACTAATTTATCGAAACATGCTTCGTTTCTGGATGCATCTCCAAGGCCAAGCCCTCCCCGAGGGAAGTATTGCGAAACAATGTATTTATATGTCCAATGCCCTTGCATCATCTAATAAGATGAGCTTTATGACCTCCATAAATAAAATAGTGGAGTCTTTTAAAGATTTATCAGTTTTAAAATCGTATAATAATACGCAATCAATGAAACGACGTTCTTGGTCATTTTGTCGAAATAGAAATTCGTTTCTAAAACATTAATTCCAGCATTTGTGTTGGTAAAATAAAACATGGTAATGTCGATGCCTTTTTCGCCTCTAAGTTTCATTTGAAACCAGGTTTTTGATTAAACTAGTGTCGACGTGTGATAGATACATAACTATTCCATGTGCTGCAATTCGGTCTTGTTTTTAGCCCGGAAACCCGAGCGTTTTCATTTGCTATCCATTTCTTATAACCTAACACATATTTACTCCCGCGTGATTGGTAGAATGCATCACGTGACCCGATATTTGCCCCCCCCCCCCCAAGACGACAGTAAATTCTTTAACAATTCAGTATCCTGCACGCGGATCGTGCGGATCGAGTTGGCTAAAATCAGGCGATATTCCGCAAGATCGAGAGGATGATTGTTTCATTATTCCTAGTATCGATAACAAAACACAGTTTTTACCTAAACGGTATTCGTACATCTTTATTTCATAAAACGATGTGGCGGTAATCTGGTAGCGCGCCGTGTTTGTGCAAAATTATGGGGCCTTTGTACGATAAATTACTCATTAAAGGCTGGTTTTCACTAGCAACGGCAGTAGAAGCGTAAGCAGAAGTATAAGCGTAAGAAAGGTATGTTCTAGTGAAATTGAACACGATAGAAGCATAAGGTCAAGCCTCTTTCAGAAGCGAAAGCCTCGCTTGCATGCTATATTTACATTACTAAGGGCCTGAAATTAGCTTATTCGTTTGTTTTTGCTTTTACTTACGTTGAACCTATTACTCGGGCTAGGCCTTTGGCCGCCTAAGTAAAGTTTTGCAAGTGTTTTTCGCCAATCAGATTGCACTGTACTGGTCACGTCAACACGGCAGTTGGGACTGGACACTAATATTTTCACTGCAAAACGGTGCGCACGAATTCGGAGAGTTCAAAATGCGAGTGAGGTTTTGGGCTATTCTTAGCTATTATTTTGCTGAAACCAAAGGTTTCTTAGACTGAAATGCCAAGATGTTGTGTTTTTCTAAAGACAGGAGTTTTACGGACTTTAGTTGGAAATTTCCCATATTTTACGAAATACGATCTCCGCTGCTAAATAGTAAGGCACGTACTCCAATACAGAATACTGTCAGTGTCACTGATCGACATTGGTAAGGGGTCCTTTGTAAGTATTAAAATACATAACTTGCTGCAGCAGTTGTTATTTATTCGTTCCTCTCGAAAGTGTATACATTTATTATTTTGTATGCGCCACAATGGCTGCCACGTATTTAGCTGCTCTCATATTTAGTTTATTACTACCGAGAACTTTTTGAATTGCTAGTTTAGAGAATAGCAGTTTAGAGAATATTCAGCGGTATATATCAAATCACAATTATTTTATTATTATTTATATATTTTGTAATAATTTAAGATATTATAAACCTCGATAATTCAATTTAGTACTGTAACATAGGTAAATGTAGAAGTAAACGTTCTTTGTCATAACATTTATAATGTTTACTGATTTATAATTTCATTACTACACTTTACCTGAACTAAACTAAATTTGGCCCAACTCGGGGCCGGAAGTCACGTTTCACTACTCTCTAATTTAGAATAGTACTGTTTAATAAACGAGCAGCAGTGTTTTATCAGGTTAAAAACTCGAGGGTCAAGCCCAATCTTATAATGGTTGCTTTTTGAACCATTGAACCTTCGTATTTACAACGCCATGCGAAATATTCGAGTAATCACCGCCTGCGATTATGAACATCTCAAGGGAATGACATGAAGAAATTGCCATACTATGCATTCTCGTTCCCAGTGCCTCCTCAACTGAAAAATCGGAGGCTCTGGTAAGACACGAAACAGGCTCTAATTTGATTGGCTAACCAAATCGGCTGCGCGATGAAGAAAAAAATGAACGGTTCACTTAGTGGATAAATCACTTCCGTTGTAAACATAACAAGTAAAGTAAGGCATTTTTTGAGGTGTTCCTTCAATAAAAGTAAAATAATCAAAATAATATTAAACATTCATATGTGAAAATAATAAAGAATGAAGTGATGTGCCTTTTAAAAGAACATGATTAAACAGATTAATTAATTAATTAATTAATTAATTAATTAACATTCATATATGTAATGTATGGAGGGGGGCTACTAGAGGGGGGGGGGGGGGCTACTAGATTTGCATTGTGGCTAGCCCCAAAAATTGTGACCCTGCAGTTCTCTGGTCTCACAAAATAATTACCCTCCCCTTAGATAAGCCTATAAATATATCTAACCAATAAAAGAGGAGCATATAATAATGTGATCCCCCTCCTCTAAATGTGAGCATAAAAAATCGTCAATAATGTCCGGTCCCTAATGGTAGTTGTATAACCATAACCTCATTTAAAAAATATTATCTGTGTATATCTCGGTAGGCTGCTGATATTAGTAAATTTAGTGCAAAATGTATTATCTAGGTACCTTGTATTCCGTGTACTTTTTGCTATATTTGGGTCTTTATCAGTGAATTCTTAATTAGGATGAAACTTTTTATGAAATTTCATATTCATTAGTATTCTTTATATAAAACGTTCATCCTAATTAGCAATTCAATGAGAAAGCTGAAACATCCATCAGATCCATTGTCTCAATCATTAACCCCGTTTCTCCCTGGGACATAATTCAAATCCTTCCGCGGGCTTTTTAGAATGATGAGATTTTATCAGGTGTAAAGGAGCATGCACGTGACTGATTTGCTTCATCTGATTGGACAAAATGATCATTAATTATTCATGCGTTTTTGAACTATCTATAATTTTGACGCAATGTGTTCATAGGCATCTCTGCTGTATTATCATACGCTCCGTCAAGCCCAGTCAAACACTGTTACAGGCGAAAAGTAGGGTTTGGAATAGCTCACAGGACCATTGAAGAAGCATTATTTTTCTGTGTTGTTCAGTGATCTACATGTAGCCCTAAAAAGCCGAAATCAGTGTATGCCATTATTTCGCGTCTATTTTACCCATAAATACAAGATAAGTAATTAGAATAACAATAGATAGGATATAAGAATGTGTGATTTGTCCCGGCATGCAATTGCGTCAAGTTCACGTCAGTTCAGTTGGTAGAGCGCGTGCCTTGCAACCCAACGTTCCGGGTTCGATTCCTGGTGCCACGCGCCTGCTTCAGTATTTCACTTCTTCTTTCCTACGGACTTCTTTCCCTGAAGTGACGTCACCGGAAATGACGCCAAGAGGCGTTTGAGTAATTCACTTCCCACTTGCGGCCCCGAGTACTTAAATTGCACCGATTTTATGTTGTGTTTATGCTTTGAGACATAAACCTATAGTACTAGGATGTTTTTTTGTCACTTTAAGGCCTCGATTTGTGTCAAAATTTACAAAGAGTCCCAGAGGCAACTTGCGCCGTTTATACAGCCAAACTTCACAAAACCAAATAGACTACATACAGCCACTTGTTTTTATTGGAATATATAAGCTGCGGAAGCTCAACGGAAAAGGTTTCTAACAACATTCCATATAACGAATCGAAAAAATGTGTCAGATTTTCCTAGAAAATTAGTAAATGTTTCTGCGAGATCAAATGGGTGAATGTTAAACTTGAAGGACATGGCAATCCATACTAAAAAATTGGTAATTGCGTTCAACGAAGGAGAACGTTACACTAGTCTTGACATGGGTTATCTGTGTTATGAATGCCTGAAAAAAAATCCTCGAGAGAGATTTTTGGCCCCTCGAATAGAGACAGTTGTTTTTGCAAGCTAAAGTAAAAACTCGATTTGGTTTTCTTTTTCTCCCTACCATTTCGGTGCCATATTGGCTACGGCGCCCAAAGATTTCTGGGAAACCACAATACGCGAATTGATTCATGGGTACAAGACTCGTTTTGCGAACATGGATGTTGTAGTAATCCAAGATTCAGACTGATTTGCCTTCGTAAATACGAGCCTTGACTCTTCAAGATGGCGGACTCATCCAATATGTGCTCGTTCCCAGAACGAGGCTGACTCGGCCCAAGCTAACGCGGCCAACTACTACAGATGTGTTTCCTCATTTGTGGTAAGAAAGTTCTCTTTTTCTCAACATTTTCAGAAGATTTGTTGCAATAATTTGTCAAATTAAACTCTGTACGCTGTACGCTATAAACCTGTACTACACAATAGCATGTTTCACACTTGAATTTAAAGGTAAATCGAGTAGAACATTGCCTGCATCGACAACCATCTCAAGCCAAGACTACGAATATGATAGTATTACGATGGATCCGATCGGATTGTGTGCAAACTAACGAAAGACAGTTACCTGATGCGCTAAACAAGCAAATGAACTCAGATGATGCGCTGAACAGTATTGAGACCTTGCATATGTTGTAGAAATAGAGCCACTAGCATATTAAATACACAACAATGAGTTAATACCTGCACACTAATTCTTTGTTTTGCTTTCATTTACATCTTAAAACTAGATGCTAACTATCAGATTTTGTTTTACGCGTTCACCCCTGGGCCATATATATATATATATATATATATATATACGGAAACTCCGATAATGGCATTTCGACGCCCGAAAAGCTTGCGGAACTACTTGGTTCGTGCTAAACTGAAACCATTAAAGAACACCAATACAGTTCCAGGTACACGGAAATGTAATGACAAAAGATGCGACGTCTGCAACTATATGCATTGTATCAACACCTTCAATAGCAATACTACAAAGAAATCGTATTCAATTAACTATGTACTAGACTGTAACTCTAGTAATGTTATTTATCTTCTCAGTTGTAAAGTATGCGGTATTCAATATGTCGGCTCTACTACCACTAAGTTTAGATTAAGGTTTAATAATCACAAGAGTCGACTACGGGCTCATGCCAAATTATCGCCTAGTAACAAGGAAACCGATGATTTCATATACAGACATTTCTACAGCCAAGGACATAATGGATTGGATAATTTAAGCGTTCAGCTTATAGATAAGGTGTTTGCTAAGGAGGACCTTAGAGTTAAAGAAGGACAGTGGGCTTACAAGCTTAACACTGTCAGGCCTAATGGACTAAACGAGAGTGATTTCTTTTATGACGAGAATCGCAAGAGCCGTGCGCGAAGATAGGCTCATATCTATAGTTCTTGGTCTTAACTTATTATTTCATTTTATGCTAGTAGTTCCTAAATGGTTACGCGCGCAATTTGTAGAGCGTTATATAGTGCGCGCATAGTTTGGAGTTGTATTCCATTTTCCAGTTATATTATGCGCGCGCACTTTCAATTCTGTATGTATTTGTCATCATTACTTGTAGAATCACGAATGTAACGGTTTATTCATTCACCCTGAAGAAGGCCGTTCTACACGGCCGAAATATAGGTGGCTATCGTTTAAACATCGTCTTACTTCATTTGTGTTTACATATATATATATATATATATATATATGTAGCACTGTCAATGTCATTAATCGTTTCAACTCTTCGCGCTCCCTTCCCCAACTCATCCTGAAAACAATTGATTTTACTAATCTCTGTTTTCTGGTTGTGTAACTTGAACGTTACACAGAACGCCAAATTCATTGTCACTTTGACAACCGCTTCGAACGCACTTCGCTAATCTATGATTACTTCTAGTTCTATACTTTATATGTATGCTTTCACTTTAATTCTTAAAGTGCAAGTAGCGCCATAAAACAACATGAACTCTTTTTGCCCCGAATTCTATTTCTGATATACTTCAGTTGTCTAAATTAGTTTTCTTTGAGAGGCAGCCGAGCAGCAATTAAACTAGAATAAACACTACCCGAATTGCGGGATTGATTCATCTTGTGATGTCACAATGGAATGCTACGGGATTTTATTGTAGTAGTTTTCACTTGGGAAGGAGTTGATTCATCTTATGACGTCACAGGATCCATAAAAAAATAACCAAAATTAGGGATTAAAAACCAGAAATGTTACAAATTTGCAAGATTAATACTTTTTTGTGGAAAAGAAACACGATAGTACGATATTTTGTTTGACATGATACTTGCACTTTAAGAAGTTTCAAACTGTTCTCTTTACCCTTAACTTTAAAGTTAAAGGGGCTGTGTCACGGTAAGACTTCACATTCGTTTTTTCGGGCCGGAAAGAGCTATTTCCACCGATTTTGATATGAACTAACGAACCTCTCGGCCATGTGGGATGCTTAAAATGAAAGCAAATATGCAAAAATGACTAACAAACAGTGTATTTTAACAGTCTCCAGCGAAAATATTGCAAATCCTTTCAATCAAGCATTGAGGGAGGGAAGTGTAACTGTTTGTATCCAATTAACAGCCACTAAACGAGCGATTACTCGATACATGCGCAGTACCATGACATAGCCCCTTTAAGGACCTCAGTTCTTGGTGGACTCTTGTCGGCTTGTGTTGCTCTCCTCTTCTTTGGTCTCGATGTAAACCCCTGCATCGACGAGCATCTTACGAACGGCGTACAACAGCAAGATATCCTTTGCAGCAACAACGTCTTGTTCAGCTTCGTAGTTCTTGATGGGAAAGATTTGCATTTTAGGCAAACCCATCAGTTTCATACTTATTTTCGTCATTACATCATCGACGGCGGGGCTTCTGTAGACGTTCTTAATGTCTCTATAGACATGTGGGCACAACAAGTCGATCTTGGTCAACAAGATGCACATTGGGATATCTGTAGAAAGAGAATTAGCAGTAGAAATCACTGATCCCTTAAGGTAACGAAGTTCCAGTGACAAATTTAATTACACTGCGAACTACGAGTTTGATACAACTCAGTACATGCGATAGTCACTGTATCATTTTTAAATGCATGAACATAAGTAAAAACTAATTTCCCCTGAGAGCACAGATTCGTCTTTTCCTTCGTTCCTGAGGAAGACGAAAAAAAGGGGAACCGGCGCAGTTCACAGAGAAGTCACTGTGTAAACAGCCGTGAGAAACTGAACGTAAATGAACAAGTAAATACAATCTTACTTCGGGAATTAAGGCCTATTCTCAGCTTCTCCAGTTTTTTCCAAATTTTATCGCTCATTCGGATGCAATTCGCAGCATCCACAACAATAGCCACACAGTGTGCTTGGTCTGCCAGTGTTGGGTGGGAGTTCAGATCTTGAGACTCGGGATTCCTTCCTGAATCGTCAAACTGTTGAAAGAAGCGATTAAATCTGCGGTGAATGTGTACCATTAGTTCATGCGAAAAGAGGATAGTACACATTTTTCTAAATATTAAGAAGTGTATACGTATGGAGACTGCGTCATTTTGTGCAATTAGCTTGTTAACGCGTACGATCAATTGAATACATATACATTGTTAACTCCGAGAATCACATTGCTATAGCAACAAAAGTAATACAACTGAATGTTTCCGAGTCACCTCATAGTTGTTAGGTAGCTTGCCATCGACTGCTTGCAGGATGTGATCAGCGTCGAAACCACCGTCCTTGGGTTCCAGTCCCATCGTATCACAGATGCGCCATGAGAACGAGGCTGAACTTGGAGATTCGCTGACTGTGTACATACGGAACTGTAGAGAGAATTTTCATCAAAGCTTAAATTTACTGCTGAATTGGAAATGCCATAATCATTAAGCATAGGAAGCATGTTATGAAGTGGAGCGAAGAAATGAATCCGAGTGCCGATAAACATACCATACTGAGATATAAGTAATTATAATTATAGAGCTATTGGTTATGTTAGTAGGTACGGCTGTGATTTAATTGAACCGATTTCGTGAAGTTACCGATATTTTTTCTAACGCCGTTAACTGAATAGATCCAACCTAGTATTTAGCTCTTACTATAGCTATGTCTGATACGAATTAAGGAACGTGCGTTCCATGCCGATTAATTAGCTCGCAGTTAAAAAATTGAAGAAACTGCAGAGTTCGAATATACGAACACGGCAGTATTTCAAACCTACATGCTTTGTGAGACTATGAGGTGCAGCTCCTACTCCTGCTTTATTCACGATGTGTCCACGGAAAATGCTGAAAAGACTGTTACAGAAACTGGACTTTCCAGATTTAATCTGCCCCGCTAGTAGTATGTTGATATAGGCTATCTTGTTGGGTGGCCCCATGTTGGCCACCTCCGCTTTCAACTGGTCACGTACACTGAAAAGGTCAATACCAAAAATACAATATAATAAATAGAAGTTGTTCTCCATGTTATACGCTCGCGGTTTTGATCTTGAAAAGCTGTGGGTAGATGAAGCTTTCAAGTCCATTAATAGCACAAATGGCACCATCTTCTACTTCTTTTATAACGTTAACATACGAAAAAAATCATTCAAACGGCAGGGAAGAGCTTTGAAAACAATGGAAACGTCGGCCAGCCAATCCTGCGCGCTAAATGATATCACGTGATGGCCTCTGACTCCAGTGCAGAACTGTCCATATTTAGATTGAAATCAGTTCTTGCTGCATACAGAATATTGTTTTAAAATTAGTGTTTGTTTTAAGATGAATAAAGCTGACTGAATAAAACATCACCGTCTGTATTACTGATACTGACACTGATGTTTCATTAATTGATCTGTATCCAACAAACGCTATGCTAGTACGTTTCTGTATATGAATTAAGGAGGTCCCATATCCCCAGGGAAAACTCTTGCAATGGTGCACATATTACCGCAAACGATATAGCGGCGAACTATATTTTTTACACATCTCATCAAACTTTCAGAATGTTTTAAATAGTTTTAGAAGCAACGCGCGATTTCATTGTTTGCTGAGCGCACTTATTTTTCTTATAATGCACGCTCGATTTATTTGCGTCTAGATCGAATTTTATATTATAAAACAAATAGAAGATGGCTCTCCTATAACAAAATAATGCACTTTTGAGGGGTTGAAAAGCTGCTAAATGCACTATTGTACGCTCGTGCATTCGCAGTTCTTCAAGACCTCGAGGACCACAACGGTATTAAGTATTACACAACTAATTTCGAGAACGTTGACATATAAAATAAATAAACAATTAAAAATAAAAAGACATTAGAAACACAAGCGGCTTACCTCTTACATTGCCTTGTTTGTTTAATTTACCTTTTTGGGGTTTTAGTTGGCATCGTTTATCATAACAATTAGGTGTCAGTAATATTAAAATAATCCGTTTTGTTGCTTCGAAACAAGATATTTCTTTATTTAGCTTGATCTATTATTTGAGTGGGTTGGACTTATAAAAACTGTAATATCAACCTAAGAATTGCGTAATAGTATCAAGTAGACAGCTCTTTTATATTATAGGCTGCTTTCGGAATTTGTTTTTTACATTATTCAAATGAAATATATTATTGGATAATTAGTGAATCTGAATAGAATACTTACGCTCTGTCCCATCCCATCACCTCTTTCACTGGAGTTTCGAGTAATTCACCTGAAAATAAATAAAAACAATAAGGAAATAATATTACTTTTGGTGGGCATATTGTTTTCTTCAGCCCGCGTATTATCATATGCGGTCCGAGCGCCAATTTATTAGTATTATCGATCGATCGATCAATCAATCGGCAATCAATCGGCAATGAATCAATCAATCAATGACTTTATTTATATATTAAAGCTTACAGATTGTGGGGTCTAAATTAAATAAGATATGAATAAAATGATATATGTAGCAGGGGCAAGGGAGGTCCTGAAAATTGAGGGAGGGCAAAATGATGAATGACATTTTCATTGATGACTTCTGTCAATCTCTCTTCTGGGACTGGGGCAGAGGAGAGGGGGGGAGCAGTGCCCCCCCCCCCCCCCCTCCCTCCCAGGCCACTGATATTTATACATACAATTTATACCTAAAACTATTAGTTATATATAGGTGTTAATCTGACTTTCTCTCCCTCCCACTAATGTATTATGCACCTAACTCATCCTGCCTCTAAAATGTCTTATTATTATCAAACTACAAGGCCAAATTTATTATGGTAATTGTTTTTATCTTCAAAGTTTACCATTTTCACCAACATCTTTTCTTGTCTCGCGAGTGCTTCGGGTAAGGTTCCGTGAGTGCTTCAAACTTTTCAAATTTACTTGCTGGCGACTCGTTGGGATTTGCACCTGAATGGCTTCCCACGTCAGCGCCAAAATCTGCTTGGCCTAACCCCAACCTTAACCCTGGCAAACGAGGAAACACTGTTGCGGAAACATTTATGAATTTCAATGTTTCCCAAAAATATTTTCGCGATTGTATTGATTGAACTCCTCGCATTAGCCTGATTTTCAGACGGTCATAAAAGCCGCTTCTCTGAGTTTCTTTCCAAGATTATATAGAGAGTAAAATATAGTATTTTACATTTAAAATAGGGTTTTTTAGCTTTCAAAGCAACGTACCTTTCTGATCTGGAACGCGGCGAGCAAGAAATACCCATGGTCAGAACCACTGTACATACCGAACCGAACCACTGAGAAAACGCGGTACAACGTCAGCACCGCAGAAAAGTGATTGACAGAGGTAACTAAAGCCATTTCAATGCGCTCCGGCAAGACGCGACATCAGATTGAAATCTTTACGGACGTAATTTCTTGCAAGTGAGATGTTTTATCGAGAAAGTACATCAGGTGTTTTCTGATTGGATGAAAAGCTTTTCGCACGTGTGGAATAATCGTTTCGCGATTCTGATTGGCTGAAGGAAATTTTTGAAGCGGGTTTTCTCATGAATGATTCCATACGTAAATCTCAGTATGTATGTAATATAAAATTAATTCTCTATGACTAAATATGCATAACCTTGTACTATTATTTGGCCCAGTGGCAAAATACATAGTTTGACCTAGATGCAATATAGAAATGAGCGCAGCAGAATTGCTGTAAATAACAAAGTACTGAATATTTGAGGACAATGAAAATGAGATGTTTAAACAATTTTGTGGACTTTCGTACTATCTATAGCGATACTTCGTGCTGATAAACATTACAATTGTTATGCTAATGTAAAACAATGATTTCAAAAGGCCGCTTTTTGTCAGGAACCAATCGATCTCTGGTTGGACATTAATGACAATGGATGACGTGGCAGTATGTATCGCTATTTCTTTAGTGCGCTCGAAGTTAAACAATAGTGTTAGAGCTAAAAGCCATGCAGTACTGAGCTCTAAATTTTACATGGATTCGTGTTCAATACAAACTAAAATATTTGCTTATATTTAGTTATTATATTACTCATCTATGTTCTTGGGTCCAGTTGTTCAAAGGATGGATAACGCCGGCTATATCCACCGGATAAATCCTTAATATCCAGTGGATAAAATAAGCTAGTTTGGATAATACTAATCCAAGGGCGTAGCTTCCTGTACGCATATACGCACGTGCGTACACTTTGAGACGAAAATTTCCAGTTTGGCCTTGTAATTTTTTTACGAGAGGGGGCCCTTAAAACCGGTAGCTACTACACTTGTGCGTACAACTTGAAAATGGCTAGCTACGCCCCTGACTAATCCACATGATAGGGATTTATTCAGTGGATAAAATAACCTAGTTTGGTTAATACTTATCCACTGGATAGGGATTTATCCAGTGGATAGCGTTATCCACCCTTTAAGCAACCGGTCCCTGTTCTTCTAATAACAATGTATTTTTCCTTTTTGACACGTTTGTTATATATATTACATGCACTGATATAACTATATATTCCGTATACTACAGCGAAGTGCAAAAACTTTGACCTCCCTCGCCAACTATATAACTATATCAGGTGCATTATAGGTAAATCGTTAATCAGGTATGCAGTATTTTCAAATCGCACGATTGCGGCTTACGCTTCTAATCGCAATTTTAAAGAACTTACCCATAATGCACCCGATATACATGTAGTTATATAGTTAACGAGGGGGTCAACGTTTTTGCACTTTGCAATATTATATTATACTTTTGTTATCGGTAAAACGAGCCTTTTTATGGCTTTTTTAATATCCGAGGTGAAAATATAAGTCCTGTATGTATGTATGCATGCACGTACTGTATTTCGAGTATTTTGCAGGTTTGAATGCAATGGCGAGCGCTCTTCCGGATCGACCACCCTGTTGATTCCTGGTGACATGACTAACAATTATGCTACAGTATAGAAGGCTTAGGGTGGACATGAATCAGCGAATTGTGCTGTCATCAGTGTCTATGGCGCTCCATGATCCACTAGCCAGGGACTTCTTAAGCTATGAACTGAATTAGAAATATCTTATCCACAGAGAGCAATGTGAAAGTTATCACTCACTTCTACTTCTTTGGGAATCCATATTTCTAGAAGACCCAGGCCTGGACAAAAGACCACCCATTGCCCTGTGCCAGAGAGATAAAACAAATACCATAAAAATACTGTTATACAAGCTTGTTGTTGTGTATGATGAAAGTGGTCATGTGATAAAGAAAACTTATTGATTGAGTTATGTCGGGTTGGATGGGAAAATATTTGGCTCTCGGTCATTTTGTACGCTGCACTCTGTCCGTACGTCATAACCTCGGGACAATTATTTTTCCGTCCGGCCTGACATAACTCAATCAATAAGTGCTTATTAGGCCTTTTGCAGGAAACAGTCACGTGCTGATATATCACTTCAATAGCCAATGACTGGCGCTCGTGTTTCCATGGGAAAGGCTTTACTAGATGGCAAACAAACTTCCAAACACTGCGGTTTTAGAAAGATCGACAATCAATTGGAGGTGGAAAATAGCATTTACAACCAGATTTTGCTAATAACATTACCGATCTCGTACAAGTACCTTTAAATAAATGAAGTCAGACTTTGTCAACCTCGTCCCCAGGGTCTTCTCGGTCAGATCCAAGATGGCGCCTACTTTGGATCTGACCGAGAAGACACTGGGAACGAGGCTGAGACTTTGTTGCCGTCCAGTACAGCCACGTGATTGAATTTCTGCAAAGGCCCATGCTATATTTACACTATTAGCACCGTCTAATATAGTACACGCATGTGCTGTGATGTCTCGCATTCATGAATTTCGCGTATAAAAACTATATATCATGGCGAATAGTAAACATTATAACCCTTCAAATATTTTCTCTCACGCGTGATTGGTTGAATACGTCACGTGACCCGATATTTTCTCTCCGCGAGCAGGAAATATTAAGCAATTATTGGACAAGGCTGAGCAAAATATGATGAATTGTCTGTGGCGAACTACCAGTTAATTGCCGATGCCGAAGGCAGAGGGAAATAACTGGTAGCAAGACAGACAAGTCATCATATTTTGCGATACGATAGCCGCAGTTCCAATAATTGTTTATTATTCAGTACTTTGGGCATCCAAAAATGCTCGCAATTTCCTCCTCTGAACGCTCTGGAAACCCTAGTGCTGTTGTTGAACAGTACTGCGCATACTCACTACAATTTCTGCAGCAAACGCTTATTTGCGCGCAATTATCTGCAGGTGAATCAATCAAATGAATCAAAATTCGAGATACTTGGGAACTGAATACACCCCCCTTGTGGCGTCGAAATATGGCCTGATATTTGTCCTTGGCCATTATGATCGTCGAAGCTCACAGTTTCCCTCGAGCTTCGCTTTCGAGAACTGTTCTCTTCTATAATGTCCGCGGATGAAATATCAGGGCATATTTCGACGCCACAAATAGGTTATTGTATGTATATTGACCAAACAAATCAATATCACAGTAAAATTGTAATCAGTTCTTCTTCTTAATTAAAGAGAAACTGTCAAAATTAAATCCAGAAAAAATAGTAAAACATGCATATATGTTATTTACCGGCAGGGAGGTCCGTATACCGAGAAACACTTTGCCAGATGTATTCAAATTAAACCGCCCAAGGCCACAGGATCGTTTTCAAGACTGAGGTTAAAGTTTTTCTCTATACGGACCAACTAAGGCCGGTAAATAACGTTCGTATATCGTAATTCGTAATTCCTAAAAAATCGTAATTCCTAAAAAAACGTTGAAAATATAAAGCTCCACAAATAACAGAAGCCTTTTATATTAGCTGTCATACCCCAAATATGGAAAGTCACCTGACAAAGCCTTCACCAAGTCTTCAGTCAGTTCAGATCTGACACTGTAAGTGAATGACACACGATTGAACCGTGTGGTTCACGGTTACAGCTCAAAATCTAATCTAGCTTACAATCAGATGATAAAGTAAATAGAGTTAGACAATATTGTTATCTCGAAAATGTGTATTCAAACTACTATATTCTTACTATTAGCCCCGCAAACTCCCTAGGCTATATTAACATATGGAGGACGCGAGCCCACAGGCGGAAGAGAGCGGCAGCTCCAGAAACGTGCGCACTCGTGCCCAATGGGCATTGCTGCGGGGAGTAGGGTGTGGTGTAGGTACAATTCCCTCAGCCGTTGAAACGAAGAGAGGGAATATTCTACTTCTGATAAGCAATTGATATGTTAGCACGCCGGAAATTGCAAAAATAGCAGTGAGAATAGACAACAGAGTCAAGAGTCCTGAAGAACAGCTACATGTACGTCTCCTTTTTGCTGGACTCACGAGGATCCTCCATCTTGACGAATCAAGTTAAAATTTAAGGTTCAGTCAGGCTTCAAAATTACAACTGTTGCCCGGCAAAGAACTCTTCAGGCATCGTTCTCGACATTTCCTGTCGTTGGACCTTCAGTAAACGACGTTGTACTTGGTTTACTGTTTTACTCCGTAGACCTACGGCCCTAGTATTTACAGAGTGGCTAGTGAAATTCTCCGAAAAACGCGGCAAAAACATAGGCAATGTGTATTATGCAGAAACAGGAGCCATTAGCCGGAGCGTCCATCTGTCATACATTCGTGATACAGCGTTTTTACAGACCGGGTTATTTTTAGATTTCACATCTCGTCGTTCGATTCCATCGCGGAATGTTGTCAACAAAAGATGCTTCGTTAGCTTCTCTTGTTAGGTCAACGAACATAGCTTCAACATCATTAATCATTTGAATTCTAATTACGTAAACGTTTGTGATTGGCTAGCGCAACCAAACTGGCGGGAAACACATTCTAAAAATAACCCGGGCTATAAAATCGCTGCTTCATAGACTAGACGTAGTATGGGAGATGGACGCTCCGGGTAATGGGCTCCTGCATGGAAGAAATTAAAATAAAGCTCTGTGATCGATTGATCTCTATTAATATACGAATTGGTTCGAAACGCTTCACCCCAAAACACAGCACATCAGTTCAACAGAATTGTTCCAGAAGAATTGGTCACTGGAGCTCGTCAAGGGCACCCAACGAGTACTTTTTGAAATTCGTTTGAAACCAGTTGTCTACAGCTTATCTAGCCATTTTAAGGCGCCTACTATGTCTTTTGACGTATTCTAGAAAGCTATTAGCTGTTCAGATTTTCTAGGTGGAAATCGCGTCAACCGAAAATACTATGGCAAAATATTCCCGGCCTACGAATTTGTTAGTAGTCTAGAACATGACAAGAATGTTCTAGCCCAAGTAACCAGTTCATGTTGCAAAGTTTTGTGGAGGTACGAATTTTTTAGGGATTCTTTTTTCCTGTTCTGACTTTATTGATCAGACCATGGATCATAAAAAGACTGGATTGGGCACGCGCTGACGTGATGGCCGCAACCAAGTGGAAAATCGTGACGTCACATGTAAACAAACATTTTCGTAATTTCTCGGCGCGCGCGATTTCGAGAGTAGCTTGGAAAATAAACATCGAAGAGAAAAAGATAAAGCCCTGAAGGATGGAGATCGGAGAAAACTTCGAGGGGTGCTCAAACGGCTTGTTTTCGGAGGAGAAAACGCAGCTAAAGGAGAATGAATTTAATACGAAGTTGCCGATAGCTGTCGTTCTAGCAATTCCGAAAGTGAGTGAAATATTAGTGTTTAGAGTGCAGAAAGGTCTATCATACTAAATGCGGGTAAATGTTGGTTCATGATAAGACACGTAGGAAGCTATATGGAGCTATTAATATATATCAAACCGCGAAAAAAGCAAAAATTGTCAGAACATCGAAAACTACAACTCGGTTTGCCATAAGTGAAAACACGAGTATTCTCTCTATTCATTCTATCGCGTGACTGTGTACGGTCCTTGTTGATGAAGTTGATAAAAGCCGAAGGGGAATAACAACGACATTCGTTATAACCATAACCCCCACAAACAACCGTAGGGTCTAATCATGCAAGGTCACCAAGAATTGGAATTTAGCGTGTCGCTTTTGTGGATGGAGGAAAACCGGAGAACGCAAAGAAAAATCATCGGAGCAAGGACAATCGATACCAACAAATTAACAATAATAATAAAGACTTTATTTATGGAGGGTAACACGTAATAGTGCAGAACACTAATAAACTTGTGGCCCTAAAAAAACTAACCCAGTACAACCACGTGATTCAATGGCATTCCTCCAAATTGGGTTAGAAAAGTGGGAGGTATTCTATAAGTTTCCCGCCCACAGTCACACCACTTCCCCATACTATTTTCCCAGCACATTCAGTGATTTTTAGATTGTGTCCAAAATCTAAGATTTTTTTGCAAAAAAAACGTCTATTGTTGAGGCCTTTCATTTTGTTCTGTAACCCAAATGGGTATATTTAATAAGTATCCCAAAGGAGAAAGCTTGGTAACATGTTTTTGCTGGGTTTATTGATTTGTGAAGGCAATAATATGTTATACTGGTAGTACACTTTGTATTATGACCTCTGGGTACAGTATATTAAATTAGATGATAATACTTGGGGTTTGTACAAATCATAACTTATATTCCATTCTAGCTAGCTGTGCACATGGATGATATATGCTATTTAAATCTGTATATCTGAAGTTAACTAAGATACACATGAACAGTGAAAACAATAAAACAATTTTTATTGAACTCTCATGATCAGACTTACTGTACATAAAATTATAGTTCATGTACTGTACAACATAGTAAACTTGACAATAAATCTATCAAAATTATCTTATAGTCAGATGTAATATAAATGAAAATAAATTATTAGAAATGAAGATTTGGGACTCACTCTAGCTCAGTCGACTATTAAACATGCCTAATTTACATAGCAGAAACCTTGCTTATCGACTGTTCTGACATGGTGCAGGACTCGATTGACAGTAATGATTGCCCACTTGCCCAGGGCAACTAAAAAGTTGAACCGGGCTGGTAATTTTTGTACCTGGACAACTAAAACAAAGACATAAAGGCAAACCAGATCTTAAGGCAACCAACCTAAAATCTAATGTTGAGCACTGTGCTGGCCATGTTGATTAATTGACTCCCAGGAGGATAATTTTTGTTTTGTTTTTGCTAGTCTAAAGTTGTTGTGAAACTGCACAATACTTCAGGGCATTAACCTAGGGTCAATTCCATGAAGTGAAATCATCATAAGGCTAATTAGACAATGAATACAAGTTAACATACATTATGGGATTCAAAGTTCCAAGCATTAGAACTCTATCTAACTGTGAAGGACTCTAACTTCCATAAAGCAGGAGTGTTCATTGTCTAACTACCTTAGAAAATGGTCATGCACTGACCAACAAAGATATTTTTAAATAATTGTGCAGTATTTTTTTCAAAAATAAAACCTTGTTCACGTGCTAACTTAGTTCTCTGTGAGACTGCTTACACTATTGGTTATGAAGTATGTATACAGTGTTGCTGTAAATACAACTCTTGTATTATAGCTTAATTTGGGGGGATTTTTTCCATGAGGAGTAAATCTCGAAATTTTAATGCCATCTCTATGGGGGATTATGAAATGTGTTGATAACTTTTATAATTTCTCATTTTGCCCCTCTTCCTCCATATAACTTTTATAATTTAATTCTCATCTCGCCCCTCTTCCTCCATAAATAATGAATGGTCCATATAAAGTTTTGAATCATGGAGTCATGATCATGATATGAAAAAAAACACATTTAAGTACCCTGTAAAATCTGCATGTTCTGATGTAGACTACTTCTTTTAACACATGCATGTACATGTAATATGGAACATAAGGAAGAGTTCTGAATGTTTGGCAATTAAGTTCCAGTGGTTATTATAAGTAAACCATCATTTGATATAGAACTGTGAATACAACAATAGTTTGTAGATAGAAGGCTAATTTCAGATGAAGGAACATTGTGAATAGTAAACTGAATTTCAATGGAAGACCACAAGGAGGTAATCTCGATCTGCAGTAGATTCACTGGCGCCGGGCATCCCTGGTGCCTTAACTTTCTCTCAACCATCTTGACATATGTCTAAGTGGATAAAATTAAGTAACATTTACATTTTGTTCCGCATAACAACCTTGACATAAGCTACACAACTATCCTCAAAAGTTACCAAGTTGGTACATAATTTGCAGTTTCAAATTACAACCCTAACTCATAAAACTATGTCTAAGCCACAATTTGATGCAAATACAATCAAGTAAAGGAGAATTTGAACAAAGACAACGTGAAAAACTAACAAATATTTGTGTCCCAAAATACACAACATTCTTCCAAATTTGGCCCTAAAAAGGTCCGTTTTTGGGATGCGATTTTCTCCAAAACAGAATAAAATGAAAGTAAACAACAACAAGATGGGCTTACCTTGAAGTTTCTCGTGTGGCTTAGGCGGGTTGGAATTGTCGTAAAACAACGGAAAAAGAAAATATTGTTACTTAAAAGTGAGAAGAGCACTAAAACACGACCAAAAGAACAGAAGTAAAGGCAAAGAAACAGCGAAAAACCTTTACCTACGCCACTCTTCACGTCACGATTTTCCACTATGATTGAGCCACCTTGAAGTAGATTATCAGCCAATCAGCAAACCGGAAACACCCCACGTGACCTGTAGTTTCCAATCCAGTCTTCTTATGATATATATATAGTTAAGGTTAGAAAACCACAGCAAAAACCGTGTACAATCAATCCTGCCAGACGTTGGATCAAAAAACAGATCTTGATCAGCAAGAAGAAGAAAATATAATAATAAAGTGTCCGAAGACTACTGCAATGCTGATCAAAAACAACGCTTGTCGAGGTTTATACGATATTTCGGCTGGCCATGATCAGACGAATTGGGACGTACGAATATTTTAGGGGAAACCTTCTAGTCTTCCTTTTCTTCTATATTTTTCTAGAGATTGAAAACAAATTTTCTAGCCAGTATTTCAGAAAACAATTTCTAGGGACACTTTTTCAAATCCGAAAGTTTTAGGCTAACTTCCTCTCCCGAACAGCTTTTTAACCGAAAACTTCGTTGGGTGCCCTTGACTCGTATTTACATAGTTTGCATCTGACTGGAGTTTGTATCTGAAAGCGATTTGAGCTACCTCGATCGCGCTCACCTTTGTCCTTCTTCTTCAGCTCGACTGTAAATGTTAAAAACCACTTAACGAGCTGAATAGCTAAAACTCTTCAATTTTATAGGGCGTTTTGTATAGTTAGAAAACCCAACCATTTGGAGTCTGCATGAAGACAGTTCTCGGAATTCAGGAAGTGAGCATTGCATTGCTCGCCTGACCAACCACCTTACGCTACAGGTCATACCGTGACACTTTTTAGACCACACAACCGAACCAATGACACCGTTCGCTGATTTAACTGAACAACATAATTTAAGGGTGCAGTATTTCCAAGAAATCAGGGCTGAGTTTCTGAGAATTCGTACTAAATGTAAATGTGGTACATGTATATACTCTATGGGCATGGGGGAATGCAAGTCCAGTGGGGCTCTTGTTCCATTTAAAAGGCCTTAATCTATATTTAAGAGCCACTCATTGGTCAAAGGTTAGGGTTTTTAGGTTTTTAGAAGGTTTTGTATATGATCGGTGCATCCATGGCATTCTCCGCATGCATGGAGTACATACCGTAAATGTAGATGTTTACGTTGTATTTCTTACAATGCGAGGGCGATAAGCTTAGCAGCGCCCCTGAACGCCTTATTAACTTTCCATTGCTGAGTCATGTCTTCAGTACATCCAGAAGTCCATAACCAGAAGTGTCCATCTGGTATTGGGGTAGCGGCCCATCAGTTTACAGAGTAGTCTATTTTTAGAAATGCTAATCTCAAATTTCGCGGGAAAAATCAATGGCGGACATTGGGTCAGATGCGAGAGTCATGGCTCCGGGGGGGCACTCATGTACACGACGTAAATGAGATGTGCGGCAGTACCGGATAAAGGTTTGAGCCCAATTTGGCAAACTAAGTCTTGTTTTGGAGCAAATCAACTATCAATTCGGGTTGATTTTCATATTTTATTGGAAATTCTGGTTAATAAAAACACCTTCATTACATTTTATTTTGCAAACTGGGTCGGGCTCTGAAGACGATACCTCACATACCTCCGATACCTCCCCTTTATTATGCAAGCAGTGCCCCCCGGTTTGAAGCTCTATATCAGTACATACAGTTCGCCAAGCGGTGCTACAAACTACAAAGCTAAGTACGGTGGCAAATGTCGGGCTTTTGACGACTAAAATTGAAGATATTGGAATTGTAATGAAACGAAATGTATAGACTGATCATCTGTGCCTCTGCTAATGGATCTTGGGGTGATTTGAGAAAGTTAAAAGTGATTTTCAAGTCTTCAAGTGTTGACTAGCGACGAGTATAAAAGTTTGAATTATGACAATGAATGAAAACGGAACCGAAAATTCACATTCATCTGGCCAGGAACAACTGACATCATACAAGGACAAAATTAAATCAAAGTAAGCCAAGTTTACTTTTAATTTTTTATTTAATTGTTTTGTTTTTAATCCATTGAAATCGGCCTTGGAAACTCGGTCGCATATGTGATATGTCCCGTTGCCGTGAGGCATTCGATTCAAATCTTCTAATAATCTTGTTCACTGGTTGTCTGAAGAAAAAACCCTTGTTTGTACTAATTTTAACAACTGGAATTCATTTCCAGCTGTGATAGTTGCGTTCAGCTTTCTAGTTTTCGATTGTGAAGTTTATTCTTGGAGATGTACAACAGTTAGTGTCTTTAATAAAACAGCAACGTGACAACTGTTTCATTGTTTGATTGTGCTCGATGAACTGCCTGAAATCAAACTTCGCTTCTTGCTAGTGTTAAGTGTACCAGAAATTGACTTTTTTCACAGTTTATAGCTATTTCTATTCAGTTCCAGTCGATTATTAAGCCTTGCTTGGAGATTTGCCGGGCTGTTCTTTTATCTGCCAAACGCAAATTACTTCAGTACAGGATTTTCAAATGTTCCGGCCCGGGCTTGAGCTCAAACTCAAAGTAAACAAACTCGGTGCACTTAATTACTCTTGAGAGAACATGTGATTGTCTTTTTCAGTACATTTCTTAGGTCATATTATAAACAAAAATAGCATGATTTGTATGTGATATTTATCACTCGCTGTATTTATGCCAAATATCACTACAAAAATCTGTGTTTATAAACCAAAAGACAAAAACTTAGCTTCGTTCTGTATACATCACACAAGTGCTGTAAACACGAAGTCTGAAACGGATGAAACGGAAAAATAAAAGGTTACAAAGGAACCACATGTTCTGGTTTATAATGGTCTTTCCTGAACATATGGTGCTCACCAGTTCTTGCCTGTTATAAATGAGAAATAGCTGATTATCAAGACGTTTCTACACTAGCAAGTAGCATTCGCTCGGCTAGTCCGCCAAAATTTTGTCGCATATATAAATAACTGTACAATATTACAAACAAAGGAAATCGCTGTATTAGCCAATCAGGTACTGCTGATAAATTTTCGAAGAATATGATTGGCTGCGAGATGGCGGGAAAAGCTTTCTATAAATAGACTACTCTGTAAACTGATGGGTCAAACCCTATAGTGGGAGATGGACACTTCTAGTTATGGACTTCTGGTACATCTTATTATCTGCGTTGCTCCGTGCGTTTTTTGTATCTCAGTATCCATCAGCGCATGGTTTAAAGTAATTTAAGTAAATTCCAATTTGATATGTGAAATAGCCAGGTCCTGGCTTTGATCAGCCTCTTATTGTTGTTTCAGTTAAGTTCCCGTTAGAAATTCAGTGTGTTTTATTTATTTATTTTATTTATGATATTAATGCTTAGGTTAATTATAATTTGTACTGATAAGAGTTGAATAAGCGTTTTGCTGGAATGATAAGATTCAAATACTCAGACCAGTTTCCACCAGAAACTGAGAAACAACATATGTTTTGGACATTTTATGTCGGTTTAAGTTTTGCCCACTGGGATAAAATTGGCTTCAAACACGAGAGATTAACCGCCCGGGGGGGGGGGGGGGAGGGGGGGACTCCCATATAAAAGGGGTAGGGATGCTCGTCGGACATTTTCGATTTGACACCTAAGAGGTACTAAAATGGGCGTAGCTCAAGCTTATTTTGACCCCTAAAAGATAATAAAAATGTAAATTTATAACAGCTTTTTTTGTTCAATTGACACCCGACCCCGAAAAGGTACCGCTTTACATAGAAATGTCTGTGTTTGATGGTGGATACCCTAAGTGGTACCAAACTCCTGATTTTGACCCCTTAAAGGGACGACGAGCATCCATGTACCCCTCACATAAGGGAGTCCCCCCCCCCCCTCGGGATTTACCGCCAACAGATAGTAGTAGTAGTATAACTTTATTTAAGCACGCTAGCCCTGTCAACAGCAGCTGATTTACACAAGGGGCGTGACAGAAATATAAAATTTACAAAATATAAAAATATATTATGAATATAGATAAAAATAAAATGTTTGAATATTACGTAATAATGATTAATATTTTTATAGCTGGTATTTTTGAGCGGCAATTTTAGTCTTGAAAGAAGGGAATGAGTTGGAGTCCCTAATTTCATTTTGGAGCGAGTTCCATATTTTAGCCCCACTGTACGAGAAACTCTTTTTCATACTTTCGGTTTTGGGTAAAGGTAACTGCAGTGAGGAATTGGAGCCCCTAAGATTGTATTCCGTGACCTCAGATTTCTGTTTAAACAGATCTATAAGACAAATTGGGGCTTGACCATTTATAACTTTGTACATTTGTTTCGCCTTATTTTTAGCCCTTTGAGTTTCAAGTGTTTCCCACCCTAGAGCATCTAATGCTTCAAGGTGGGGAGCATCGTTTCTCAAATTCAATATTATCCGAGCAGATCTCTTCTGTAATATTTGCAAACGTTTGGAGTGTCCGTGACCTAGGGTGTCCCATACCTCACTACAGTAATTGAAATGGGGGTTAATAAGGGCATTGTAAATATCAACAAGGGTATCTCTATCTACAAAGTCCCTCACTCTGCGTAGAGCTCCTATTCCTGAGGACACTTTTTTAGCAATTTGACCAACATGTTTGTCCCAGGCCAAATATTGATCAATCTCAACACCTAATACCCTGCTATTGAAGACCTGTTCAATTTGGACCTGTTCAATTTCAATCTTTGGCTGTTTGACAAGATTTCTAAGTTTAAAGTGGGATCCAATCAGCAGAAATTCAGTTTTCGCTACGTTGAGACTCAATTTGTTTGCCAGGAGCCACCCCTTTACATAGTTAAGGTCACTATTCATGGCCATCTCAAGTTCCTCTAACGATCCCCCCGAAACGGTTAAATTCGTGTCATCAGCAAACATACGAGATGTTGAGTGCTTTAGACATTCCGGTAGATCGTTAATATACAAGAGGAAGAAGAGAGGGCCAAGGATAGACCCTTGCGGGATTCCACAAGTTATCCGGCTTTCGGAGGATACCGAGTCATTTAGCTGGCATATTTGTTTACGATCAGTTAAATATGATTGTAATAGATTTAAGGCATTTTCAGTTATTCCAAGGATTTCCAATTTACGTAAGAGTATTTTATGATTTACTGTATCGAATGCCTTTTTTAGGTCTAAAAATACGACCAAGTTAAACATTTTACGATCCATATTAACATACCAGCTGTTAGTACAGTCAAGAAGGGCTGAAACAGTTGAGTGTAGCTTCCGAAAGCCAAATTGATGATTAGAAATTAATTTATTGCTAGTAAGGTACTCGTAAAGCTGGTCATAGATAATTCTTTCCATGATCTTGCTGATAACCGGCAGGATAGAGATCGGTCTGTAATTATCTGGCAAGTTACGAGCACCTTTTTTATACTGAGGATAGTGTTTTCGGTAAAATACCCGCCGATTTACGCATCAACTCGCGCATGCGCCCTAGTTATTCAGCGCTGTCAGCTAGTGGCAGGTATTTCTTTTGTTTCTCAAGTATTACTGATAGCTTAGCAGAATCTTTGTGTACAATTTACAATTAACTTTATTTAGACACGGTAACCGACTGGGCAGGTCTACTGCTCATTACAATTACACTATTCTTAGTAATAGTAATAATAATTTGTGTTCTGTGCCGCCAACAGATAGTATTATTGTCCGGTGTGGCATATCACCCTTCCTGCCTACCTTTCGGACAAAATCGAGTTCATCCAGAAGCGTACCCTCCACATTCTGTATCCGGGTTTGCTTTATCCCGATGAACTTTCTATCTCTGGCTGTCACCGCCTAGCGGCAAGACGGGATCACTTGTGCGACAAGCTATTTAATGAGATCCTATACAGCCCAATTCACGACTGAACCATCTCATATCACCGACCAGGGCTAGCGCCATTGCCGTTTGCTCCGCAAAAGTAGCCGCCCTTCGCTTTTTAGGTGCAAACCGAGCGCTATAAGCGTAGTTTTTCCAACAATGTGCGCCAACATCCATAGTATGTAAAATGTGAATTTTGTATCTCCTAGGTTCCTAGTGTTTCTCAAACAATTAGTTAGGTATATACACAGCGTTTAGACGTTTACGTTATTAATTATAAGTAGATACACGTAGTTTTATTAATTACCTTTGTAAGTAGTTTTTCTATGTTACTGCATGTAGCCCAGTTCTCATATACCCGGTAAATTTTAAATTCTTTCTATTTTGGTATTATATTTTAAAAATGATTGCAATTCACGTACTATAGGTGCTATGGTTGTTTTTAATAAAACACCAACTACCTTATAGCATGGTTTGTAGTGCCGTATTTGGCATAAATACCACGAGAGAGATTTCAAAATTCCTCGTAATTTTACGAGCTTGAAATCTCATGAGTGGTATTTATGCCGCCAAAAATCACGTACGTATGCAATTCAAACCACCATGCTATTAAGTTTATAATACATTGTCTAAAACATTTTCTGGTGCAACCCCCTCACTGATTGATAGTGCTCCGTCAAAATCCAACGAACTTATGCTCAGACAGAAAAGGTTTATTCTTCATCAAGATAAGGAGTGGGCGCCGGGTTAGGTTTATTCTTCATCAAGTTAAGGAGTGGGGCATGCCGCCGGGCTGGGGATTTTGTGGTCAAACTTCGGCTTGTTCGAGGACACCAAAAATAAATTGTGCTCGATTCTTTCACTAAGATTTTGCAACGGGTATCTCAACATGATTCTACACTATTGTCAGTTCTGCATATATTTTGCTTGTTTTAAGCTAGATTTTCCTTCGCACTTTTAGGTAAACATGTCCACCATTTTTCTATTACAAATTACGCTGAAATATTACGTCTGGTTGTACCAACAACAGAAGCCTCATGAGCTGTCCAGTAAGCGAGGTCCGTACTGAGAAAAAGCGACCGCTGAGCCAACCAGATCGCGCAATTCCGATGGATACCGCTCCGGGAAAAAAGTAAAAAACCAGGCAACTCCGCCGGCTAAAAAACTCATTTGTTGTTTTGTTACAGAGAAGAGAAATCAATAATTAATAGAAGCATTTCTGACTAGATGCAGTTTTTTTAAATTCGTGAGTAAAGTGAGACAGGGACGTGGGAATGGGGTTAGGGTGGCATCGGTTTGTGAGGTCAAACACTTTTGATAGCGTTTTTAGCCTAAATGACCAGCTAGTTATAAAGCAAGGCATGGAATACACACATGATTGCTCGACTTATATTTTAGCGGTCACGACTAGTGTTTTGAGGGCTATACAGGTTTCTTAGTGTGTACACTATTATGTATGATACTCTTGAAATAAAGACGTTTTCTGTCCCACTTTACGCCCACCCCTACAACACAAGCTATATTCCTGGAAACGTTCGATATTTTCCCGGCCTGCGAGTGTAAATAGAATATCGACACGCTAAGCGAACTGAAGAAAATAGTAATGTGTATTATGCAGAAAATGCATTCGATTGATCTCTCTAGACAGGTACTGAAATAATACTGACTATGCATGAATCCTAATAACAATTATGAATTGGTTCAAAACGCTTCATCCCAAAACACAGCACATCATCAGTTCAATGTTCAGAATTGGTTACTGGAACTTGTATTTACCGCATAGTTTGCATCTGACTGGAGTTTGTATCTAAAAGCTATTTGAGCTACTTCGATCGCGCTCACCTTTCTCCTGATATTTCAGCTCGACTGTAAATGTTAACAACCACTTATTACCGTGCTGGAAAACTAACACTCTTCAATTCCATAGGGCGGTTTGTATAGTTAGAAAACCCAGTATTTGATGTGTGCATGAAGGCAGTTCTCGGAAATCAGGAAGTGAGCATTGCATTGTTCGTCTGACCAATCACACTTTATGCTACAAGTCATACCGTGACACTTTTTAGACCACACAACCAATGACACCGCTCGTTGATGTAAACAAAATAATTCAAGGGTGCAGTATTTCCAAGAAATCAGGGCTGAGTCAACTTGGTCAAAGGTTAGATTTTTTTTGAATTGGTGGTGAAGTTTTTAGAAGGTTTTGTATAATCGGTGCATCCATGGCATTCTCACATGGAGTAGATACCGAAAATGTAGATGTTTACGTTGTATTTACAATGCGAGGGCGATAAGCATGGCAGCGCCCTAACGCCTTAAAGTGCCAATGACATGAACAAATCGATCCCGTTTTATTTTATTTTATTAAATTCTATTCTTCCCTTAGTCACTTTTTGCAATTAAAAATCAGTTTGAAGAGCGCGAACATATTTTTTTAGTATCGAAGTCAGACAAATTTGCCAAAATCAGACGACAATTATGCCGTTAAAGATATGCTAATCATATGCGTGACGTCACTTGGTCTGCGCATTTATATTCGTCACCATAAATACTACAATATAAACTCATTTTTGCCCAATTTTCATACTAAATATGTCTTACTTAGAGAAACCTGGACGCTGGCCATATTTTTCAAAAGAAACTTTGCCGTTGGTCATATTTTTCCCATTGTCGCCTTCAGATACAGATACAGATACAGATATTTTTATTAGCTCCTTGCACAACAAATGGTACATTGGAATATAGCGCTAATAAAATATAATTTAGTGTAAACATTAACATTTAGATGCTAAATCGATAAAATTGATGATCTTAAGATCATGCTCTCATAGACATACTTTGCTGCAAAGCGAGCTACTTCCATGGGTGGATTTATGACCAAATTAAATAAATGGTCATCAGACATATAACTTTTATTGTATTTTGTATTAATTTTAAGGGTGCAATGAAAATCGTTTCTTATCGTATCGTACGTTTCACATTTAACAATGAAGTGGAACTCGTCTTCTAAGTTTTTATTACAGGTGGGGCATATTCTATCTTCCAGTTTCGTGTAGGGCCTAGTGTACCTCCCTCTTTCGATTTGTAGGCAGTGATTACTTATTCTGAGTTTTGTAAGAGCGACTCTATGATTTATATTAGGGACAGCGTTGAGATATTTTTCTACTTTGTAATCCGTTTTAAACAATCTATATGTTCTAAGTTTGTTGCGGTGGTGGGGATTTTTTCTTTGGTCGTTAAATACGTCACTTAGCCAATGTTGGTATTCCATGTCTTGTAATCTCAATTTAATTTGAATTAAGAATCCCTCGTAATCAGATATGTCTTGTTGCGATAGCCAGATATGACCAAAGCCAAGTTTATAGATTTTATGTCTTATTTTTTCTCCCCAGAATACAGGTTTTGTGGACTGGAGACAATCTATATAGGCAATTTTTGAAAGCTCAAAATTTTCCTTTGTTATTAACTTTGACCAATATTTAATGCTTCTAAAAGTAGATTCTAATTTAATTGGATATCTACCCAGTTCCGCTCTGCATCCATTGTTGGCAGATGTTTTACTGGTACCAAGCAACATTTTACAGAATTTTACATGTACGTTCTCGAGTGGGTCATTTTGAATCAGGCGGTCTTTATCATCCGCTCCCCATATTTCACTCCCGTAGAGTAAGATTGGTTTAACTAGCGTGTCAAATAGTTTTATAGATAGACTTATGTTCGATCTGAAGTGGACACCGGTTTCCTTCCTTATTTTGTACAATGCCTTCAACGCAGTTTTTTTTAGTTCTTGTTTGGCTAAACTAAAATTACCGAATGTACTTAGGGTAAGGCCAAGGTATTTATACATTTGGGTATTTATTAATTGATTGTTTTTAAGGTAAAATTTGTAGTTATTCATTCTTTTGCCATTATTGTTGAAGATCATTACTTTAGTTTTTGTAATATTAACCTCCAGACGGTTACTGTTACAGTAATCCTCAAGTGTCTTTAAATGATCTTGAAGGCCTTTAGAGGTTGTTGATAGCAGGACTAAGTCATCTGCGTAAAGGAGGCAATTCACATTGTTATTTCCTAGTGTGACTCTCTCTTCGACACCCGATTGTTCGAATTTGTCGGGTAGGTCACTAATGAATAAGTTAAACAGCGTAGGACTAAGCATGCAGCCTTGTTTAACGCCAATATGGCATCTAAAGTTCTCTGTTTTTACATTACCTATCTTAACTGCTGAAATGTCATTTGAGTACATAGTTCGTAGAACGTTATAAAAATTACCTTCGATTCCCGCTTTTTGTATTTTGTTAAATAGTTTTTCCCTAGGTATGCTATCAAATGCCTTTTTGAAATCAACAAAACAGGAAAACAGAACATTGTTTTTCTTTTTAGGCTTACTCTTAACGTATTTGTCGATGAGAGTTTTTAGTATAAAAATACTATCCACTGTGGAGTGGTGTTTTCTAAAACCACCCTGTTCTTTTTTTAAAATGCCATTACTCTCCAAATATTCGGTTAATCTATGGTTGAGGACTGAAGTGAATACTTTACTTAGCGCGGAAAGTAAAGTAATGCCTCTGTAGTTATTTACATCCGAACGATCTCCCTTTTTATGAATGGGGATTATGAATCCCATATTCCATTCTTGAGGGTACTCGCCTGAGGCTAGAATTATATTGAAGAGTGATCTTAATGGTAGTATTAGACTATCTTTGCCATATTTTAAAATTTCATTTAAAATGTTGTCGTGCCCAGGTGCTTTGTTGTTCTTTAGTTTATCTATGGAATCTCTGATCTCCTTATTTGTTATTTCGTAATCTAATAGACCTTGCTTTGTGGGACTGCTAGGTATAGGGTTTATTTCAGAAATATTTTGTTCTTTAAAATGTTTGTGAAATTCTTCTAATTCCACTGGGTAGCACTGTTTGTCCCGATTTTTGCCTATTTGGAAAATGTTTTTTAATTTCCTCCATAGTTTCTTTGGATTTTTGAAATCTAGCTCTTTCAGGCGAGCATTGATTGTATGGGCTTTCTTATTTTTACACAACTTTTTAAAACGCTTCTTTTTTATGAATAGGTTCGTCCTTAGCTCATCATCGTCAGGACTGCTGCAGACTTTATGCCCTAGTGATTTCAGATTCTCCTTCTCTGTACTGCATTCTTCGTCAAACCAATCTGGCTTCGAGTTTCTTGTTTTACTTAGATTGGTTACTTGGTATTTCATTCCCGCTTTTTCACTAATTTCTATGAGGACCTTTGTGAATTTTTCTGTAACTGCACATACTGAGTTAGGTTCGTTAGCATTGAATTCATTGATGATACTCTCGAATTTGCATTTGTATTCTTCCGATTCGAGAATTGTTGGAATTTTGTCTTTTGTATTCTCATTAAATATTAAGCGAGGATGCAGTTCACTAGTGCATTGTTTTTGTTTTGAATACTTAAGTTTGTTTATCTTAAGACCGTACGATATTTGACAATGGTCAGAGATATCTGGTTGAAGCGGGTTAACTTTAAAGAACTGAATATAAGGGAGGATGCCGGTATTGCTAATGACGTAATCAACTAAACTGCTGCCGTTATATTGGAAGCAGGTTTTCTTGCCAGTATAATCACCTATTATTCTGCCGTTAAGTATTCTTAAATTATTTTCAGTACACGCTTCAATTAGTAATTTGCCCCTCCTATCAATGCTGTTTTTGTCTTGTGAGTATCTTTTGAATGGGACATCAAGTTCGTAATCATCTGGCATGTCAAAATATTTATCATCATCTAATACAATATATTCCTTTATCTCACCTGTTCGCGCATTAAAGTCACCTTGTAGAATTATGTCCCCCTTTGCAGAAAATTGTGTTATTTCCTCTTCAAGGTCTGAGATGTAGTCTTCGTTATTCGCTTTTTCGTAATTATCCGGGCTAAAATATACAGTGCCGATAAATATATCCCTCTCCATATGGAAGTAGCTCTTGTTTAACTTGCACCATAATATATTGTTGTTTTGTGAAGGTACGTAAGAGACTCCTTCTTTTATTCTATTATTAATATATAGGGTTATTCCCCCAAAATGTCTGTTTCCTGTCTTAGTACGAGTTATTGAAAAATGTTTAAAGGAGTCAATGCCTATATCGGATTCTTGGCTCGCATGGGTTTCCACGACTCCAAATATATCATGGCGCTTGATAATATTAACTACGTCATCAAGTTTAAATTTATTTCCTAATTCTTTGTTTTTATGGCCATGGATATTCCAAATACCTAATCGGAGAAACCCAGCGAAAGGAACTGATTGCTGACTAAGTGGACCAGGCATATAAGAAAAAAAAACACGTTATAATGTGTGCAAAGCAAGACTTATTCAACTATATCTTAGTTGGTGACATTGTGACTGGAATTATTCGTTTCTAAACCAATCTGAAAGCACTCGTAATGCCTCTCCAACAGAGTAGGAATTTTGAATGTGTCTAGCGTTATAATTATACTCAGCTTGTGCTTGTGTGTGTCTATCTCTGTGTTGATAGTAAGCTTCTTGGTTCCTATCATTCGACCTGTCATACCTGTTATGATAACTATCTGGATCATATAGGTAGTTACTCTGTACTCTGGTGTCATTGACATTATGTATTCTGGCTCTTAAATTCCTCGTGTCGGGGTTGTAACCTCTCTCTCGCGTGTGTGGTGGTTGATATTCTCTGCCGTTATGTTGCTTTCTTAGTCCCATGTGATTTTTAAGATTCGCGACCAGCTTTTTAGTTCCGACTCGGTTGTTCAGATGAACATCGTCATAGAAGGTATCATTGTCTATGGTCCCATCACGCGTAAGTGTCACAATTCTATTGTCTACAAATGAAACATTTCTACTTTGAGTACAAAGGCTCTTGGAATGAGTGTTTATCTCGTCTATCGTGTTGTTTTTTCTACCGTCTTTCCTATGATATGTCAGCCCTGAAACAATAATGATTGCATTTTCCCATTTTTCTTGACACAGTGTAACAATGTGTTCTATGTTATTAGATATTTCTTCAACGGACTTTATGCCAACATCGTTAGTACCAGTATGTACTATTACATATTCAAATTTGGTCGATTCACTTTGCATATTATTGATGTGATTGATTAGGTCATCCGTTCCTCCGGCTACATATTGCTTGTTGATATATCTATTTGCAGCAAACCTATGTTGTTTAATGCCTCTGAATATCGAATCGGATAACATTAAAATGGCTCCTTCCGTACTCTCATTTCGTGGATCAGGTGATCTGTCTACGTTGTGCTGTCTACGCTGGGGTTCTGGGCCGACGGTTTGCTGTGGCTGATCGTGTGATCTATCGGGCATCGTACCTCTTGTGAGGTGGTCAAATTGAGAAGTGTTGCGGATTTGACTTGTTGCACTTGAATCGACGTTATTTTCCAGTGATCTATCGAACATCGTACCTCTTGCGGGGTAGTTAAATTGGGAAGTGTTGCGGCTTTGACTTGCTGCACTTGAATCGACGTTATTTTCCAGTGATCTATCGGACATCGTACCTATTGCGGGGTGGTTAAATTGGGAAGTGTTGCGGCTTTGACTTGCTGCACTTGAATCGACGTTGTTTTCCTGAATATAAGTCAGTTCCCGTGTAGATGTGTTTGCCACGCCATTTTCGTCATTTCCTGCGAGTAAATGCTGAAAATAGTTTGAGGTTTCCACGTTGTATGATCTGTCTTCTTCTTCGGTATCTTCAATGGAATTTGTATCATTGCCACAGGTCAATTCAAATTCAGTCTGTGTTGTAGCGGGTGAAGATGAATTTTTGTTTATACTGTGTAGCTCTTCATCTCCACCTCCGTTACTCCCGCCATCCCCCACCCCCCTCCCCAAATAAAGTCAATACATCGCCATTTATTGGAGCTGAAAGGAGAGGAGGGAATGAGTATCTTCGTGAAAAGAGACAGAAGGTTAGTTACGGCTTCATTAACTCTTTATATGTACCATCCTGCAATAGAGTGCGGACATTTGACCCGTGAAACACTACTAAATCTAAATAGTACTAGTCGTTGCTATTTCTTTAGTTTTTTCTTTAAATATCACTTTAGTGCTAAATTGCTACGAGTAGTTCTAGGGTCTAATGTCCACATTCTAACGTCTTGTCAAATATGTATCAAAGTTAATGAATTAAGAAATCTGTATGAAAGTTAGGGTGCGTTCGATTGACCGTATTCCGGAATAGGAATAGATGGAATAGTCTCTGGAAATCACTGGTTCGGGCATATTTTTCACTGTAAGCTACAAACGCTGGCTGATATATGATATTAACGATACATTTATTATTCCAGTGGCTAAAAAATCCCAGTAAACGTGATTTGTTGTGATCATTCTAGGTATTCTTATTCCTGAATACGGTCAATCGAACGCACCCTTAATGTACCTCATTAATAGTCTTTATTGGGATTTACACCAGCACCCATGTGACCTGAATACTGTGTTTGGATTGGTTGTCATCATTTTACAATGATAATAAGTCATTCTCTTTCAAAAATGTCGAGGTTCATAATGTCTGTAAACTATTGCATGAAATTAATGGCAGAAAGGCTACTGGTTTAGACAAAATTCCATGCAAACTCATAAAAATAGCTGCAGACATTGTTGCTCCTTCTCTTACAAATATATTTAATCAATCCCTATTGTTGGGAATCTTCCCTTCGGAATGGAAACTAGCTAGAGTATCCCCCGTACATAAGAAAGACCCTAAGAACGATCTAAATAACTATCGTCCGATATCGGTCATACCAATCGTCGCCAAAATCTATGATCAGCTCTACAAATATCTCAATGACAATAAACTTTTAAGTAATCACCAGTCAGGATTCCGATCACTCCATAGTACCTTAACTGCTCTTCTTGAAGCTACCAACAGCTGGTGCATTAACATTGATAAAGATCTACTAAATGGTGTAATCTTTATCGATTTGAAAAAAGCATTCGACACCATAGACCATAACATTGTTATGCTAAAATTGGCCAAATATGGAGTTAACCGGAACACCTTGACCTGGTTTGAGTCTTATCTAAGCTGGTAATGGATATCTGTCTAGTGCACAGCCCATAACGTGTGGCCGGTGTACCTCAGAAGCAATTATTGGTCCTTTACTTTTCCTTATCTATATTAATGATCTACCTAACTGTCATAATGAAGGTTTCCCTAGAATGTATGCAGACGATACTGGCATAAGCTTCAATGCTTTAAACCAAAACGACATCCAAATGAAATCAATGACGAATTGATAAATGTCAACACTCATGGCAAATAAACTTAGCCTTAATGTTGCCAAAACTGAATTTATGATCATTGGCTCTCGTCAAAAACTGCAAACACAAAATGAATCTCCAATCAATATACATATTGAAGAAAAGGAAATCAATAGGGTATACCACACAAAATCTCTTGGCTTATACATAGACCATACGTTATCCTGGACGAAGCTAATCAATGAAATCTCTAAAATAATCTCCTCTGGCATTGGTGCTCTAAAAAGAGTTAGGTCATTTATTGATATAGGTACTGCAGAAAAGATATACAAAGCCTTAATAAAGCCTCACTTTCAATATTGCAGCTCGGTTTGGGATGGCTTAGCCCTACAGCTATCCAACAAACTACAGAAACTATAAAACCGCGCTGCCAGAGTAGTAACTAAATCGAGTTTTGATACCAATTCAGAATGTGTCCTTGATATGCTTGCATGGTTGGGAGAAGCTATCTCTAAAAAGAACTAAACAAAAGGCTATTATTATATATAAGGCCCTATGTTTACCCCACATAAGACTAACTATACCAATTATGGGACTCCGAAAATAAGCTAGCTATCTCTTCCAAAACCACGCACCAACTACATGAAACGTTCCTTCAGCTATAGTGGTGCAATCGCTTGGAACAATCTGCCATCTAATCTACGCATTGCTAACTCGCTCTCTACCTTTAAAAAGGGCATAGAAAAGCATTTTACCAAATCGGACTCCCACACGGCAAATATGTAAAACAGTTTTCATTACAGTTATACTGTGTTGCAAATACTATTTATATCTTAAATTTGTAATGACGTACTGATATTTTTACCGTGTGTATAAATAAAGTATATGTGTGTATGTATGTATGTATGTACACCCCATAAAAACAAAAACAAGAACAAAGGCAATAACTGTTGTCATGGAAATTTAAACTGACCTTTAATACTGTGGGCTCGACTTATTTAGCTCGCCATTTTGCTGACATTCAACGGACGACGCAGCAAAGTGTGTTCTAGAAAGAACTCAGAATTGAAGGCTTGTTGAAGCATGTTTCCCCCTGATAGAGTGCTGGAGGACATCATTAAGTCTAATGATATGAAGGCTTAAATTAACACATTCTCGAAGAACTGAGCCAGTGCATGTTATTGTGATGGAGATTCGGAGCTTCATTTCTCACTTGTAGAATAGGTCAGGATTTCTTCAGTCACAGTTTTAATTAGCGTGAGATCTGGAACCACCTATATATCATTGGTTTTTTTAGTATTGGACAACATTTGTTTGTCAATCATTCAAATATGATGTTATTAGGCCGAAATCTTCCTCCGGCTTCCTGCGCTAAAGGTCCACTATGTATTTTAACCTCGACGGCGAGATAAAACTAGCACTAGGTTTTCTAAAATGATCAAGCACAATCATTCTTAAAATCGAATACCGGCCCGTTGACGGCGACTAAAAGTGGAACAAAGAAAGGAGCAAGAGATGAGAGTTACCGGTACGTGAAACATGGAATTCATAACTGTGATGAAATAGCGAAAACTAAAACGTGTTACATATTTTCCTTGGCAGGCAGGCCCTAGTACTCAGTCCCCAGAGGCTCATGCCTTAGGGGCAAAGGTAGAACCTTCACCCTTCCGAGTTCTGGGAGCATCCTCGTAATTGCATATATTAAATCACGAAAAAAAGATTTTTATGCTTTTGCTGACCGTATAATGTGTTAGGCTTGGCTACAGTTCTATATACAGCTATTTCAGAAGACGTCGATAAAACAATTATGGCAACAAGACAGAACGGGATTATGTTGTAATCAATCACTAAACTAATATGGAGGTCGAAGCTTAATAGGCCACGTGCACTATGACGTCAACTGAATACACTTAATTATGACCTAAGCAAAATCAACAACTGGTTCACGGCTAATAAACTAAATCTAATACCGGGGAAAGCGAGTTTATGATTATTGCTAATGCTCAAAATGCTATACCAGTTATTACAATTGGAGGCACACAACTTAATAATGTCTCGAACCAGGAGTATATTAGACAGGAGTGTTCCTGCATGTGCCCTTGTGTTGGCCTCTGACACAGTAGATGGTGTGTCTATTTATAGTCGCAAAGTTCTTGTATGCGATTACGTTGTCTTTTGTTCTCTTGCGCTTTAGTATTTTTTAGCAATTTGAACCGTGTTAATTACAATTTTTCAGTGCATCCTGATTGGTTAAAAGTGATGGCCTTTGTTTCTTCTCGCGGGAAACTATGCTAAAAACAAGAGCCCATCTGGGCTTTCACTCGGGCCACATGAGATTGAAGATGAAATACGCTTTCATTTGAAATCCTCTTTGTGATATTAACCAAAGGGAAGAATTATTAGCTGAATTTAGCAGTCTTTAGGAGTGGCCGGTAGCGCGGTGACTTTCATTCTCTGCTCCCCTAGTATGTATGTAATTTAATATTTTTGTTTTTCTCGTATGTTGACCTTTTAATTTAAACACTACTTATTCATGTAACACACGTGTACAATTTAGTCTGCTTTTCTGTTATACTGCAGGTTCCGAGTACTAATAGATGATTGTCTCAAATGTATGTTTATATTTGTAGTGGTATTATAAGTGGTATCCTGTCCATCCTGTGATGGAGCTAGCTATGTCAATTTGTGTGCCTATATATAACTTTATCTGCTGTTCTTGCCATTACGAGTCCATCTAACATCTTGGTCAGTATTTGTTGGATTAAAGATTATTAACTGAAAGCCTGTTGGTTATCTATTTTTAAAAGCTTTACTCACATTCCCAAAACTTCAGTCTGCTCATTATATTAAAGAACTATAAAGGGAATTGTTGGAAGCCTTTAATTTCTCGAACCAAAGCCTCGGCCGTGAGAGGTTTCTTGTTTCAGTTTAGTACCTTGAGAGTTAAATATTGCTTGGCTCATCATAAATTATTCTGTGCTGGCGAGCGACAACTGCTCTCACAGTTCAGGAGTTCAGATGTCATCAGACATAAGGAAGAGTTCTGAATGTTTGGCAATTAAGTTCCAGTGGTTATTATAAGTAAACCATCATTTGATATAGAACTGTGAATACAACAATAGTTTGTAGATAGAAGGCTAATTTCAGATGAAGGAACATTGTGAATAGTAAACTGAATTTCAATGGAAGACCACAAGGAGGTAATCTCGATCTGCAGTAGATTCACTGGCGCCGGGCATCCCTGGTGCCTTAACTTTCTCTCAACCATCTTGACATATGTCTAAGTGGATAAAATTAAGTAACATTTACATTTTGTTCCGCATAACAACCTTGACATAAGCTACACAACTATCCTCAAAAGTTACCAAGTTGGTACATAATTTGCAGTTTCAAATTACAACCCTAACTCATAAAACTATGTCTAAGCCACAATTTGATGCAAATACAATCAAGTAAAGGAGAATTTGAACAAAGACAACGTGAAAAACTAACAAATATTTGTGTCCCAAAATACACAACATTCTTCCAAATTTGGCCCTAAAAAGGTCCGTTTTTGGGATGCGATTTTCTCCAAAACAGAATAAAATGAAAGTAAACAACAACAAGATGGGCTTACCTTGAAGTTTCTCGTGTGGCTTAGGCGGGTTGGAATTGTCGTAAAACAACGGAAAAAGAAAATATTGTTACTTAAAAGTGAGAAGAGCACTAAAACACGACCAAAAGAACAGAAGTAAAGGCAAAGAAACAGCGAAAAACCTTTACTTACGCCACTCTTCACGTCACGATTTTCCACTATGATTGAGCCACCTTGAAGTAGATTATCAGCCAATCAGCAAACCGGAAACACCCCACGTGACCTGTAGTTTCCAATCCAGTCTTCTTATGATCCATGATCAGACGAATTGGGACGTACGAATATTTTAGGGGAAACCTTCTAGTCTTCCTTTTCTTCTATATTTTTCTAGGGATTGAAAACAAATTTTCTAGCCAGTATTTCAGAAAACAATTTCTAGGGACACCTTTTTCAAATCCGAAAGTTTTAGGCTAACTTCCTCTCCCGAACAGCTTTTTAACCGAAAACTTCGTTGGGTGCCCTTGACTCGTATTTACATAGTTTGCATCTGACTGGAGTTTGTATCTGAAAGCGATTTGAGCTAGGGTTAGGGGGGGGGGGGGGGGGAGGAGGAGACTCCCATATAAAAGGGGTAGGGATGCTCGTCGGACATTTTCGATTTGACACCTAAGAGGTACTAAAATGGGCGTAGCTCAAGCTTATTTTGACCCCTAAAAGATAATAAAAATGTAAATTGATAACAGCTTTTTTGTTCAATTGACACCCGACCCCTAAAAGGTACCACTTTACATAGAAATGTCTGTGTTTGATGGTGGATACCCTAAGTGGTACCAAACTCCTGATTTTGACCCCTAAAAGGGACGACGAACATCCATGTACCCCTCACATAAGGGAGTCCCCGCCCCTCGGGATTTACCGCCAACAGATAGTGTTTTCGGTAAAATACCCGCCGATTTACGCATCAGCTCGCGCATGCGCCCTAGTTATTCAGCGCTGTCAGCTAGTGGCAGGTATTTATTTTGTTTCTCAAGTATTACTGATAGCTTAGGAGAATCTTCGTGTACAATTTACAATTAACTTTATTTAGACACAGTAACCGACTGGGTAGGTCTACTGCTCATTACAATTACACTATTCTTAGTAATAGTAATAATAATTTGTGTTCTGTGCTGGAGTATTATTGTCCGGTGTGGCATATCACCCTTCCTGCCTACCTTTCGGACAAAATCGAGTTCATCCAGAAGCGTACCCTCCACATTATGTATCCGGGTTTGCTTTATCCCGATGAACTTTCTATCTCTGGCTGTCACCGCCTAGCGGCAAGACGGGATCACTTGTGCGACAAGCTATTTAATGAGATCGTATACAGCCCAATTCACGACTGAACCATCTCATATCACCGACCAGGGCTAGCGCCATTGCCGTTTGCTCCGCAAAAGTAGCTGCCCTTCGCTTTTTAGGTGCAATACCGAGCGCTAACATCCATAGTATGTAATATGTGAATCAGTTTTGTATCTCCCAGGTTCATAGTGTTTCTCAAACAATTAGTTAGGTATATACACAGCGTTTAGACGTTTACATTATTAATTATAAGTAGATACACGTAGTTTTATTAATTACCTTTGTAAGTAGTTTTTCTATGTTACTGTATGTAACCCAGTTCTCATATATCCGGTAAATCTATTTTTGTATTATATTTTTAAAATGATTGCAATTCACGTAGGTGCTATGATCGTTTTTAATAAAACACCAACTACCTTATAGCGTGGTTTGTAGTATTTGGCATAAATACCACGAGAAAGATTTCAAAATTCCTTGTAATTTTACGAGCTTGAAATCTCATGAGTGGTATTTATGCCGCCAAATATCACGTACGTATGCAATTCAAACCACCATGCTATTAAATGTTATAATACATTTTCTAAAACATTTTCTGGTGCAACCCCTCACTGATTGATAGTGCTCCGTCAAAATCCAACGAACTTATGCTCAGACAGAAAAGGCATTACAATAAAAAAAGATCTGAAATAATAGAAAACTTAACATTTATTATTCATCAAGTTAAGGAGTGGGGGATGCCGCCGGGCTGGGGATTTTGTGGTCAAACTTCGGCTTGTTCGAGGACACCAAAAATAAATTGTGCTCGAGTCTTTCACTAAGATTTTGCAACGGGTATCTTAACATGATTCTACACTATATTGTCAGTTCTGCATATTTGCTTGTTTTAAGCTAGATTTTCCTTCGCACTTTTAGGTAAACATGTCCACCATTTTTCTAATACAAATTACGCTGAAATCTTACGTCTGGTTGTACCAACAACAGAAGCCATAACTCATGAGCGATCCAGTTAGCAAGTTCCGTACCACACAGCGGTCAAACGTCTGCGCGTGCGTATTACGGTCAGTCTGGTGGGCGGCCGCGCGAATTTCCCGCGCAAAATTTACCTTAAAACATATTACAGCAACCCGGCGTTTCAAGAAAAACTCGGGTCATCCCTTCATGTAGGACGACACGAATTGCTACCAAATTGTATTCTATTGTATTGTGTTGTGTTGCGTTCTATTGTTGTATTGAATTGTATTGTGTTGTATTGTATTGTATTTTTGGTAAAAATTCGTGTCGTCCTACATAAAGGGATTGCGAAAAATCGGCTTCTGAACTTCTACCCCCAAAAGTTAAGAAAAATACATCAAAGTTAAGCTTTTTATTTTCACAGTCGACATGAAATTGAACAAACTTCAAACTGTGAGTTTACCAAACTTTTTCGTAATTTACCAAAAACGTTCTCAAGGTTTGAAAACGGGTGTGTGAACAGTGAAGCCGCCGGCTCGCTTTGAATTTGTTTTGGAATATGTTGTTGTTGCAAGATTTTTGACGCATGCGCAGACGTTTGACCGCTGTGTGGTTCCGTACTGAGAAAAAAAGACCGCTGAGCAGCCAACCAGTCGCGCAATTCCGATGGATACCGGTCCGGGAAAAAAAGGAAAAAACCAGGCAACTCCGCCGGCTAAAAAACTCATTTGTTGTTACAGAGAAGAGAAATCAATTAATAGAAGCGGCATTTCTGACTGGATGCAGTTTTTTTTTAATTCGTGAGTAAAGTGAGACAGGGACGTGGGAATGGGGTTAGGGTGGCATCGGTTTGTGAGGTCAAACACTTTTGATTGCGTTTTTAGCTTAAATGACCAGCTAGTTATAAAACAAGGCATGGAATACACACATGATTGCTCGACTTATATTTTAGCGGTCACGACTAGTGTTTTGAGGGCTATACAGGTTTCTTAGTGTGTACACTATTATGTATGATACTCTTGAAATAAAGACATTTTCTGTCCCACTTTTCGCCACGTTCGATATTTCCTAGCCTGCTATGCAGACGTATTTTTTCACTCTCATAAATTCGAAGAAAAACGTAACGTCTGCTTACCCGAGCGATTAATTAGTTTCCAATATGCACACCTCATTGTGTTATGGACCAATCAGATTTTACCTTCCATATCCTGGAAAGTGACGAAATGTTACATTTAAAAGGAATTCAGACAATACATTTGCCATTGACCAATCATAGGAGAGTGTTCACTGGCGCGCCAGTTCACTAAAATTGTAACAATGGCTTTGATTGGGCAGAAAAATAAAACAAACGTGCTGACGTCATGCTTGCATATTGGAAACAAATTAAGCGCTCGGGTAAGCAGACGTTAAGTTTTCTTCGAATTTATGAGAGTGAAAAAATTACGTCTGCATAGCAGGCTAGATATTTCCCGGCCTGCGAGTGTAAATAGAATTTTTACAACACCAATTTTCTCGCTTACTGATTGGCTCTCCGCCATATGCAAAATAAGTACATACAATGAAAATGACGTCACTCACAAGACGTGTAGCTTTGCAAAGTGCTTTCACGGCGAGGTTTGTGATGGATGTTAACTTCGCTTCCAAAAACAAGAAAGTGAGGATTTCACAAGCATTTTATTACTAGGAGAAGTTAATCGGTGAGTCAAACTTCTTTGTAGTGTGCCATTTGGCAAAATGAGAGTTTTCTCTTGAGTGGAGAAAGTTTCGGCGAATTTGTAGTCAGACTTTGTGACTAGACTAGTTCTCTCAGAGCTCAGAAGTTTTGAATTATATAACAATAACTTTTCTGATCCAGAAAAAAAAACACCATCAATTACAGAAGTTAATCGGTGAACCAAATTGCCATTTGTCTAAGATAGCTTTCTCAGTCAGCAACGGTAATTAGAAGTGTTTACGTTTTGACTTTCAATGGCCTTTTTCGACTCGAAAGCAGTTTATTACGCACTCATTTGAAGCTATAAGTGCTTCGTCGTTGTAAAAAACAAATCGCACACATTTAACTCGTATTGATCATAGAAATGACGTCATAAAATGTTCAAAACTCAAGTGGAACAACGAGCGTAGTGTGCAAAATGTGTGCGATTTGTTAAATTGACACGCTAAGCGAACTGAAGAATTCAAAATAGTAATGTGTATTATGCAGAAAATGCATTCGATTGGTATCTCTAGACAGGTACTGAAATAATACTGACTATGCATGAATCCTATTAACAATTATGAATTGGTTCAAAACGCTTCATCCCAAAACACAGCACATCATCAGTTCAATGTTCAGAATTGGTTACTGGAGCTTGCATGTATTTACATAGTTTGCATCTGACTGGGGTTTGTATCTAAAAGCTATTTGAGCTACTTCGATCGCGCTCACCTTTCTCCTGATATTTCAGCTCGACTGTAAATGTTAACAACCACTTATTAACGTGCTGGAAAACTAACACTCTTCAATTCCATAGGGCGGTTTGTATAGTTAGAAAACCCAGCATTTGATGTGTGCATGGAGGCAGTTCTCGGAATTCAGGAAGTGAGCATTGCATTGTTCGTCTGACCAATCACTTTATGCTACAAGTCATACCGTGACACTTTTAGACCACACAACCAATGACACCGCTCGCTGATTTAAACAAAATAATTCAAGGGTGCGGTATTTCCAAGAAATCAGGGCTGAGTCAACTTGGTCAAAGGTTAGGGTTTTTTTTAATTGGTGGTGAGGTTTTTAGAAGGTTTTGTATAATCGGTGCATACCGAAAATGTAGATGTTTACGTTGTATTTCTTACAATGCGAGGCCTTAAAGTGCCAATGACATGAACAAATCGATCCCGTTTTTATTTTATTAAATTCTATGCTTCCCTGGGTCTCTTTTTGCAGTTAAAAATCAGTTTGAAGAGCGCGAACACATTTTTTTCGTATCGAAGTCAGACAAATTTGCCAAAATCAGACGACAATTATGCCGTTAAAGATATGCTAATCACATGCGTGAAGTCACTTGGTCTCCGCATTTATATTCGTCACCATAAATACTACAATATAAATGCATTTTTGCCCAATTTTCATACTAAATATGTCTTACTTAGAGAACTGGACGCTGGCTATATTTTTCAAAAGAATCTTTGCCGTTGGTCATATTTTTACCATTGTCGCCTGATTTTGGGGCGGCCTTCATCTCCTCGGAACCTGGAATAGTACTGGCTATCCAAACAATGCCCAACCCTGAAACAATACAAACCCTAACCCTAAAACAATGGAATGATTTGTCAGTGTAATCCACATGGGGTCCAATATAATAAAATGCAAGGTTTTGAGAGGTGAAGGCCTCCTGTTGATTTTGGCAACTTTGCCTGACTTCGATACGAAACCAAAATATGTTCGCGCTCTCCAAATTGATTTTTAATTGCACAAAGTGACTAAGGGAAGCATATAATTTAATAAAATAAAATAAAACGAGATCGATTTTTTCATTTCATTGGCACTTTAATAGTATCAACTTCCCATTGCTGAGTCATGTCTTCAGTACATTGTATTACCTTCGTTGCTCCGTGCGTTTTTAGTATCTGAGTATCCATGCAACAGCGCATGGTTTTAAGTAATTTAAGGAAATTTAAGGAAATTCCAAGTAAATTAGTGAATTAGCCAGGTCCAGGTCCTGGCTTTGATCAGCCTCCTATGGTTGCTTCAGTTCCCGTTAGAACATTTATTTATTTATTTATTTATTTGATTTGATATTAATGCTTATAGCTTAATTACAATTTGTACGTTTTTGATAAAATATGAGCGGAGGATGTGTATGGTATTTACAATGGCGAGCCGCTTCGGCGAGCCATTTTAAAGCCCATACAGATCGGACGCGAACGAATATGTTATCTTACTTGTGAAATGAAAAAGTACAATGGAGCAATGAACAATAGTGGTTTTGATTACTGAACTGACTTGTCCCATAGGATAAGAATAAACTATTCAAGTATGTAGATAACACAAATAAAGAAAAATAGAGTAGCCACTCATTGTTTTCATACATCTCTCCAGGGAATTCCAGCGCAGATCTGATTTGAATTTTCAAGTTATGCACTATTCCATTTGAAAGTTAACGTGGTTGCGGTGAGTTGTCGTAAACTAAATATGTTAACCCAACGCTTTCGTCCACCAAAAACAGCAAAATGGCGAGCGTTACCCCTCCCCCCCCCCCCCCCCCCCCCCAAAAAAAAGTCTATATTTGCTAACATGCGGAACTAATCGCCATTTATTGGAGCTGAAAGGAGAGGAGGTAATGAGTATCTTAGTGAAAAGAGACAGAAGGTTAGTTACGACTTCATTAACTCTTTATATGTACCATCCTGCAATAGGATGCGGACATTTGACCCGTGAAACACTACTAAATCTAAATAGTACTAGTCGTTGCTATTTCTTTAGTTTTTTCTTTAAATATCACTATTTAGTGCTAAATTGCACATTCTAACGTCTTGTCAAATCTGTATCAAAGTTAATGAATTAATTAGATCAGTAAGAAATCTGTATGAAAGTTAATGTACCTCATTAATAGTCTTAATTGGGATTTACTGCAGCACCCATGTGACCTGAATACTGTGTTTGGATTGGTTGTCACCCTCATGAATTATTAATGACTTTTACAATGATAATTGTGAAGCACTTTAAAAAAAATTAGGAGTATTTGAATCTGCTACCACTTAGATTTATCTTTATCATTATTTACGTAATTCGTTGTACTTTATTATGTCTTAAAATGCTTTGCTCTAAAATACTGTAATTTGTATTATTGTATAAGTACTTGATTACTTCCCGGTGTGTGTTGACTGTATCTTTTCGGCTCAATCCCGGTTTCTGGGAAACTACCCACCCACCCCTCCCTTGGATATGCATCATTTTATTAATGATTAACCATTAAAGGATATGGTAAAGTGTGGGGGAGGGGGTTTCCCAGATTGATCCAATACTTTTAACTCTTGTCCTACTCTAGTCTTAAATGACTACTCTAGTCTTAAATGTTTATTACGCGCAAAATTGGCTATCCACCCTCCAATGTCCACAAAACTATTGAAGTGAGACAGCTTAAGAATTTTAATAAGGAGTCTTTTCTCAAGGACCTACCACAAAAGAGCTGGTGTAAAATCTCAGAGCATACAAACCCTAATGATATGTGGGTTCTTGGAAAGAACTCTTAATGAGTACTATTGATAAACATGCTCCTATAAGAAACAAAATATTTTCAAAAAAAGGTCCCCGTGGATTACTCAGGATTTTACTCGCAAAATACATAAAAGGGACGTAATTACTTTATAAGTAATCTCGAATGTACCAAAAACGGTCCTAAAAAAACTTGGAAACTAATTAATGAGCTTCAAAGTCGACTGTGTAAACAATCAAGCATCTCGGAAATCAAAGTACATGTAGGTGATTTAACTATTAACTCATCGCCTGATATTGCCGAGACATTTAACTCTCATTTCACATCTGTTGGCCCTGACTTGGCACGTAAGATAGGTGCATGTGATGTGGATCCTCTTTCTAATATACCATCTACGAATAAGTCATTCTCTTTCAAAAATGTCGAGGTTCATAATGTCTGTAAACTATTGCATGAAATTAATGGCAGAAAGGCTACTGGTTTAGACAAAATTCCATGCAAACTCATAAAAATAGCTGCAGACATTGTTTCTCTTACAAATATATTTAATCAATTGGGAATCTTCCCTTCGGAATGGAAACTAGCTAGAGTATCCCCCGTACATAAGAAAGGCCCTAAGAACGATCTAAATAACTATCGTCCGATATCGGTCATACCAATCGTCGCCAAAATCTTTGAAAAATTAGTCTATGATCAGCTCTACAAATATCTCAATGACAATAAACTTTTAAGTAATCACCAGTCAGGATTCCGATCACTCCATAGTACCTTAACTGCTCTTCTTGGAGCCACCAACAGCTGGTGCATTAACATTGATAAAGGTCTACTAAATGGTGTAATCTTTATCGATTTGAAAAAAGCATTCGACACCATAGACCATAACATTGTTATGCTAAAATTGGCCAAATATGGAGTTAACCGGAACACCTTGACCTGGTTTGAGTCTTATCTAAGCTGGAGAAGTTAAAAATGTACAGGTAATGGATATCTGTATAGTGCACATCCCATAACGTGTGGTGTACGTCAGAAGCAATTATTGGTCCTTTACTTTTCCTTATCTATATTAATGATCTACCTAACCGTCATAATGAAGGTTTCCCTAGAATTTATGCAGACGATACTGGCATAAGCTTCAATGCTTTAAACCAAAACGACCTCCAAATGAATTCAATGACGAATTGAAAAATGTCAACACTCAAGGCAAATAAACTTAGCCTTAATGTTGCCAAAACTGAATTCATGATCATTGGCTTACCAACATGCCTGATATGGGCCATATATGGCCCTTGTATGGGTTTTGTATGGGCCCATTCAAGTTCCATATATGGGTATGTGATGGGTTGTGCATGGGATTTGTATGGGCCATATGAATCCCATATATGGGTTACATGCTTTCTAAATGGCAATATTTTCAAACCCATATATGGTCCATATCTGGTCCATACATTGCCCATATAAAAGTATATGGGAAAAGTATGGATTTGTCTAAAATCCAGATGGTTCCCATATATGGCCATATGGTTTTCATATATGGGAAGTATATGGGTAAGATTAATTATTTATAATATTTAGGGATGGGTAATACATGGGTTGTGAATGGGAATACTATGGGTAGCATATGGGATAAGTGTGGGAGTGATATGGTGAATATATGGGAGAAGCTATTGTTCCAGACTTTTTCCATATAAAAACCACACTTGTCATACGTTTCCCATACAGAATCCATAGGTTTCCCATATAAATGCCATATGAAACCTGTACCATTTACATAGTATACCCATACAATTTCCATTCTATTCCCATTCCTTGCAAATTAACCCATATAATTACCATATCTTACCCATACCTTTGCCATGATACCCATGCCTTTACCGTACACCACCCATGTCATTACCATATATCCTCCATACAATGCCCATGTCATTACCATACAATGCCCATGTCATTACCATACAGTTCCCATGTCATTACCATACACTTCTCATACCCACATCTGATTACCATTCAGTATCCATACAATACCCATGTCACTACCATACAGTACCCATGTCATTACCATACAGTATCCATGTCATTACCATACAGTATCCATGTCATTACCATACACTTCCCATGTCATTACCATACAGTACCCATGTCATTGCCATACACTTCCCATGTCATTACCATACACTTCCCATGTCGTTACCATACAGTACCCATGTCGTTACCATACAGTTCCCATGTCATTGCCATACACTTCCCATGTCGTTACCATACAGTATCCATGTCGTTACCATACAGTATCCATGTCGTTACCATACACTTCCCATGTCGTTACCATACACTTCCCATGTCATTGCCATACACTTCCCATGTCATTGCCATACACTTCCCATGTCATTGCCATACACTTCCCATGTCATTGCCATACACTTCCCATGTCATTGCCATACACTTCCCATGTCATTACCATACAATTCCCATGTCATTACCATACAGTTCCCATACCCACATCATTACCATACATTCTCCATACAATACCCATGTCAGTACCATACATTATCCATACAATACCCATGTCATGATGCAGTAACATACAAAAATGTACCCATGATATCCATAAATTGTTTTGATTCCCACCCCCAGTATACTCTAGCAGCTGTGCAATGTACCTAATCCTTTGCTGTACTTATACTCTTATCACCTTGAAACGAGCATAAAACATTTACTAGCTAAACTGCATTAAACACAAACAACAGATCAGGGATGGGCATCTCGTTTATTGATGCCCGACCTTCGATGATAAAGAAAGACCATGATGCAAGCTAAACATTTAAACTTCTAGAAAATGAAAGCAAAGAACAAGGTTGTCTTGACGTACGTATCCATCTTTTGATCAGCACGATTTACTTTGACCTAAACAATAGTGTAATGGTACTTGTAATAAAAGTCTGTTTCAGCCATAAACACTGTGAAACGATCCTATAAATATCAGTCTTACTCTTCAGCAATGATATACAGCTCGACAGAACTGTTATCGCAAAATTTAACATCGCAGTATATAGTACAAACTGGCTAACTCAGTGAAACGCGGTGTATGCTCTAACACAAATTGCGGTTTAGTGAAGTCTGAAAAATTCACGGTAACATTATTTTCTGAAGTAACAGGGCCCTTTCTTGGAGTTAGTTCAGATAATATATATATATATTTTTACCGGCTTAAAGAATATAACTGATATACTAATTTTGGAGCGCAAATGCTGGTAAAGCTGTACAATTTGTACGCCCAATTATTTCCGTAAAATAGAGACTTCTTGTACTGAATATGGACAATTACATTGTTAGTAATAATCTTACAGCGCAACTGAAATCTCATAGACGGTAGAGGAGAAATTTCGGATAGGCCCAAATTATTGAAGGCTCTTGAATATATGTCCATTGTGTTAGCTTCCGCTTGAACAGCACGCAGGGGCGGCTGCTAACTTCCGTAACTGTGGATCCATAAAGCCATTAACCTTCAATGCAAATTAAACGCTTGTTCACCTTGTAAAAGGAGATAAAAAAACAATAATATTAGAACAGGCCCAGTGGCCGCAACGTGATGCACAAAACACATTTCTCTATAATAAGCAGGCTATTCAGTGTGTCGTTCCAGTGAACATAAAGTTAATGAGCCAGTGCTGTTATACTGCCGTTCTGTCTAGACGGGCTTGTTATATAGCAGTAATGCTCCAACCGTAACGGAGATCGTGTGCTAAGTTTCAGAAACGAGCAATGATTTTATATTATACCAGTGTTCAAAGACTTTTCCATTCTAAACAGACAAAATCACTATAGCAAATTATGTCTACCGTATTCCGTAACTAGTAGAATTGATGCCTTTACACTGGCTAGCAGTCTAGACCAGTTAAGATACTGCCGTACTCTCTAGCAGTCTAGATCGGCCAGTTAAAATAATTAGCGGTAATAAATGCTCCATCGAGCAATAAAAACACTGTATCGTATTGAGTTGTATTATTAAACTGCCATTCTCAACCTGAGACAAAATCAAAGTAAAATTAATGCCTTTTCACTGGCTAGCAGTCTAGACCAGTTAAGATACTGCCGTACTCTCTAGCAGTCTAGATCGGCCAGTTAAAATAATTAGCGGTAATAAAGTGCTCAATCGAGCAATCAAAACACTGTATCGTATTGAGTTGTATTATTAAACTGCCATTAATTCTCAACAGACAAAATCAATAGCAAAATGTCTACCGTAAACCGTAACTAGTATATAATTAATGCCTTTACACTGGCTAGCAGTCTAGACCAGTTAAGATACTGCCGTACTCTCTTGCAGTCTAGCCCGGCCAGTTAAAATTATTAGCGGTAATAAATGCTCCATCGAGCAATAAAAACACTGTATCGTATTGAGTTGTATTATTACACTGCCATTCTCGACAGACAAAATCAATAACAAATTGTCTAAATGTCACACCAGAAACTAATATTGCCTTTACACTGGCAGTAGCAGACATGCTTTACGATTCTTTTCTGTACTGGGAAATATCGGTACCAACATAACGAGCAGCTAGAATTCACCAGCCAAACTTGCGGCCACGGAATCAATGCCTAGCATATCTGTATTTAAGTACTTTGAATAAAATCGAGGAACTTTACCGTTTAAAACTAGCAAAACAGTCGATTGGGAGCAAGGTCCCGGCCAGTAAGACGTAGCTGCACGAAAATAAGAGTCTTTCACTCTCCAGTCTTAATAAACATAATCCGCATTCTTATTGAGAGTACGAGGTATCCATTCTGGCTCGATGTCAGTGTTATTTACTTTGGCACCATAGCATTTATCTAACACCTAATTTGTGCAAATGATCTTTCATGCTGCCAGAATAAACAAGTTTGAACTGCTTAATTGTCCATGAACCACTTGACAATAGTATCGGATAGTAAGTGTACAAAATGATACAGAGCAAAATTAACATATTCTTTATTTCCATCCAAGTGGAGCTTGGTTTCATTTCTAGCGAGTCCCAATTCTCATGCATTACCATCGATATAAAGGCAGCACAACCGACATCACTGACACGTACGTGCGTCTGTATGAACGATTCTAGTTGGTAGACGGACAGTATTCACAAATGATTTCGACTAATATGGTTCGTCGGTGTGTTACGCTTCTAGACGGTGAATTCTCATAAAAAGCGTCCAGGATTACAAAGGAATCCCACCTTGTCTAGCATTGATTACCGTCGTCTAGGTAAACGACTATCTTGATACTCGATATAATATACGCGAATATTGCAGTAACAGCTTCATAAGTTTCAGTAGTGAATATGTTAGGACCAGTAGACAAAATAAATGGCAAAACAGTAAACTTCTAGTACTTCATAGCACCACCGAATGGCCAGGAAAAACCTAACACTTATTGATCTAGCGGGAAAATCTTAGTATGGTGATAACCCGATTTGACAAAAATTGCTGGTCGAATACAAAACATTGGCAAACACCCATACCATCATCTAGGTAAACAACTAATTTAAACGTTTTACTACGCGAATATTTCACTAGCAGTCTCATAAGTTAAGTGAATATGTAAGGACTTGACTTGGACCAGTTGACAAGCCAAATGGCAAGACCGTAAACTTGTAGTATTTCGTAACAGCGCCGAATGGCCAGGAAAAACCGAACACTTATTGATCTAGCGAGAAAATCTCAATATGGTGATAACCAGGTTTAATATCAGACGAATAAAGCCAATTTGACGAAAGATCTAACAGACGATCAAGCATAGGCTTGGCATCTACAAATAACAGGCATTCGGATATCTAAGGTTCTAATAAAAGCCTATTTTCACCGTTTGACTGAATCGAAACATACAATGGATTTACCACCGTAGGGGCGAAGCTGCATTCCAATACGGATTCAACAGCTAACAGAGCAATAGTAGCCTTCTGTACGAATTCACTGTTTTGAATTGCTAACTTATTGTTACTAAACCGCGCCAGGGCGGGAATAGTACAAAACGGAAAGTTGTATTGCTCAAAAACAGTTTTCTGAATGAATTGAGCTCCTATAAAGTGCTCCCAAAACCCAAACATGTGAACTAGTCTTCCTTAGACCTTTTTCAGATATCACAATTTCCGCTGTATTACGCGTAGTTACGCTCAAGCGTGCTCAGTTATCAAAGAATTGGAAATTTCAGACGACAGATTATACTTAGCTTTTCCTAGCCTGTGCACAGTATCTTCGTACTTCTTGTCCACCACACTTTCAATTGGTTGTGGTCGTACTTGTCGAGGCACGGCTATTGGTTATTTGGACATGCTGCAAAATTCGCCAAGTGTCAAAGCTTCCCGCAGCTAGCTGAACACTTGTCCTTTGCCTGAAGACTCGTGGTGTAGCGAAAGGGTTGATACCGCGCTGAGAGATATCAGTCCTGTACTGTTTATTCCCTCTGATCCTCGCACGTGGCTCTCTTTTCTGCGACACGACGTAGCTTCTTTTCAGCACTAAAATCTTCGGCCAGCTCATCAGACTCTGTATTATTCGGGAACTGTCCAGCCAGCAAAGCTTCCAAATTCGAAGAACCATGCAGTTGCTCTTTGAGGAGACTACGGGAGTTTCGGTTTCGCTTACCAGTTCTGGGTCCGACATCATAAATTTAGGTATCAAGGTAGAGAAACGCCTTCGAATGGGTATATGGGTAAGATTAATTATTTATAATATTTAGGGATGGGTAATACATGGGTTGTGAATGGGAATACTATGGGTAGCATATGGGATAAGTGTGGGAGTGATATGGTGAATATATGGGAGAAGCTATTGTCCCAGACTTTTTCCATATAAAAACCACACTTGTCATACGTTTCCCATACAGAATCCATAGGTTTCCCATATAAATGCCATATGAAACCTGTACCATTTACATAGTATACCCATACAATTTCCATTCTATTCCCATTCCTTGCAAATTAACCCATATAATTACCATATCTTACCCATACCTTTGCCATGATACCCATGCCTTTACCGTACACCACCCATGTCATTACCATATATCCTCCATACAATGCCCATGTCATTACCATACAATGCCCATGTCATTACCATACAGTTCCCATGTCATTACCATACACTTCTCATACCCACATCTGATTACCATTCAGTATCCATACAATACCCATGTCACTACCATACAGTACCCATGTCATTACCATACAGTATCCATGTCATTACCATACAGTATCCATGTCATTACCATACACTTCCCATGTCATTACCATACAGTACCCATGTCATTGCCATACACTTCCCATGTCATTACCATACACTTCCCATGTCGTTACCATACAGTACCCATGTCGTTACCATACAGTTCCCATGTCATTGCCATACACTTCCCATGTCGTTACCATACAGTATCCATGTCGTTACCATACAGTATCCATGTCGTTACCATACACTTCCCATGTCGTTACCATACACTTCCCATGTCATTGCCATACACTTCCCATGTCATTGCCATACACTTCCCATGTCATTGCCATACACTTCCCATGTCATTGCCATACACTTCCCATGTCATTGCCATACACTTCCCATGTCATTACCATACAATTCCCATGTCATTACCATACAGTTCCCATACCCACATCATTACCATACATTCTCCATACAATACCCATGTCAGTACCATACATTATCCATACAATACCCATGTCATGATGCAGTAACATACAAAAATGTACCCATGATATCCATAAATTGTTTTGATTCCCACCCACAGTATACTCTAGCAGCTGTGCAATGTACCTAATCCTTTGCTGTACAAGTACATGCAGTTGCCATGTCTTAATTCATATAAATATTAGAACTCTCAACCATAATTCAATTAACAATGTCTTTATTTTCATTGATGCCATGGTATAAACACATACATGTAGATGTCTAACATGTATTACACAGAAGAAAATTATTATAAATTTATGAGTGCATCAAACTACTTATATATTTAAAGTTTGTGACATACATGTACAGTACGTTTTATATTTTCAACAGCAAATATACAAAGTACTGTTGTTCTAAACACTGTTGTAAAATTCATTAATAATTCATAAGGGTACTAGCCAATCCCATGTGCTGAATGACACCACATGATCGCCTCTGTATACCCACGTAGAAACCTGATTAATAAAACATCAGGTTCTGTATCGATATAAAGACCCCATGGTCCGCAATACAGACACTTAGGTCCGTGATACAGACACCATGGTCCGTGATACAGATACCATGGTCCGTGATACAGACCCCATGGTCCGTTATAGCTCTAGTAGTATTCTGTATCAGGTACAGAATACTAGCTAAGCTAGTGAGGGAAGTCTCACGACCGATCACTGACTACCTCTATCCCGGGACGGGTGAAATGACAAAGTACATCTGCTCTCTTATTATGTACACACCATCTATTCCATGTGGGACCTGTTTTTCTGCATGCTACGCTCTGCTCTCTTATTGCATACACATTGTCTCTTCGATGTGGGATATGTTTTTGTGAGAAACTAATTCATCCCACATCGATATCAGGGTAGGAGAAATCAAAGGTTAAAATTTTATGTTGTGCATATCAATGGCTTTTAGTTATCTATTCATTTCACAAGTAAGATAACATATTCGCGTCCGATCTGTATGGGCTTTACAATGGCTCGCCGAAGCGGCTCGCCATTGTAAATGCCCATACAGATCTCCCGCTCATATTTTAACTACTACTTACAATCTTGTACCTGAAGCATTATTTTCGTTGGTATTTAATACACTGCATGTGCCATTTTCCGTGATTATAAGCATGCAGGCAGTTACTTTAAAATGTGTTTAATGTATGAATCAAGCCGCTTGTACTAGATAATAAGTTATTATGACTTATTAATATTGATTTGAAGAAGATCTAACATGTCTATAATGTATATGTATATAAATCGAATCTAATGTATGTTGGAAAGAACCATATACATGTAGCTTTATTATGCTTAAATTAACAGACTTGATGATCTTGCATGCTTTCTATGATAAGTGTGATAATGTAGTTGACTCAGGGCTAATTCCCTCACTAACTTCATATATACATGTATCTGCAGCCATTATAGTTCGCGCGCGTCACCAGGAAATTCTCTCAAATTCTGATTGGATATTGATCAAATGATGGGCAGGCACTATTATACAAATATAGTGTGTCCATCAAGGAACCTTTATAGTGCATCTGTCGAGGAACTATCGGCTATTAGTGTATACACGTACCACACCAGTGAATAGTGCTCTTTGCACGCTCTGATTGGCTAATCAAACAGTGAATAAGATTTCATATTCAGCTCCGAGCGAAGCAGTGATCACCTTACAGAAGTTTTTGTCCAATTGACTGAAAATAATATAACTATTTGGTGCTGACTATATATTCACTAATGTGTGGTATATACTTATTACTAAAACAAGTGGCTCACCTTGGTGAATAATTGTTTTAAAAATAGTTTCCCGTGGAAATTTCATGTTCTGAAACCAACTATAACTAGTCTGAGGACGCAGTTCAAGGGCTTATAAAATTATGCTAGTTTTAAGAACATCAAATTTCCAAGGGAAACTATCAGCCAATAGTTCGGAGACAGACACACTATTTGTCATTATTGTTCATTACAAAATTATCTTCCGCCCTCAGGGTGCTACAATCTGTTATAGTTCAAATCACCACAACATTTTGGTGCACACTCATTGTCTAAAACCGATCACTAGACGTGATAGTTGTCGTCCATGGATGCAAACTATAAGGCGTTATAGTTCACCAGAAAATTTTGACATGCACTCACTATAAGCTAAAAGTGATCATGTGACGTCATAGTTATCATCCGTGGATGCGAACTATCAGTGCCCGCTGAGAGCGGAAGACAATTTTGTGATGAACATGCAATAACGACAAACAGATTGAGTTTGTCTTGGAACTATCGGCTGATAGTTTCCTTTGGAAATTTGATGTTCTTAAAACTAGCATATAAGCCCTCGACAATTTTGTGATGAACAATAACGACAAATAGTGCCTCATAGCTTAATTAATATAAAAAATTAACATGCAAGGCTTTGATCAGGTCTTAACTCACTAATTCAATTTGTCAATTTGACTATTAAATTGAAGATCACCTTTGTGTAGTTTTATTTGGTTAGAACTTCTTATAAACTAAAATGGTTCGTGCTTCCAGTAAACTTTCTCGACCTGAAAGAAAATGAAAATCTAAAAGTTACTGTATGTTTAATTATCCACCTTCAGGAAGGTTTAATGCTACTGAAATATGTCAATATGAGGGAAATGAAGAATGGTGCAGCAAACAATAATATTACTGCATGGTCCAGTAACAACCATGCAGCAGTAATGTTTACCAGTTTACTGGCTCCTAATATAATGAAAACCCTACCTAATTAGTACAACCGTTTATATGCTGCCTTTTTAACAGAGAAGTTTCAGTCTTACAGCCAAATGAATCTGACCACTGGCAGTGTAACCTACATGTAGCACCCCTAATTTTGGGCTTAAGTCAGTGCGGGCAGAAGAACTGACTCAGATCTCGCATGGTAACTACATGTAGTTAGAAAGTAGCAAGGGAGAAAACTAAATTCAAGTGTATAATTGAGTAAGAAATAACCAGGTCCCGTTTTGACAAATTAGATTGTTTTTGCTACCAACAATTCTTTCCTTTTCAGAGAGGGGTGCTAGCCAATGTTTTAATGAAATGATTCATTTCAAAACACTAAAATAGGAGTACAAGATTTTTCAACAAATGGCTCGATGTTCACCGCACGATACATGGAACGGAAGTAATTTCGTTGAGATGACTGACAACCTTGAACAATTGATTAGTGACATCAGTAGTGAGAAGTGACAAAAGCAAAATTGTATTTACTGTATTTTCAGAAGCCAAATTCCAATTATTGTACTACTGTGTATAGACTGATCATCTGTGCCTCTGCTAGTGGAATCTAAGAGTGATTTGGGAAAGTTTAATATTATTTTCAAGTCTTCAAGTATCCAGTTGACTGGCGATGAGGACATTTTGAATCAGTGAATGGAAACAGAACCAAAAATGTTGTCTTAATTAATCCCACTGGAATATTAATTTAACTTACAATATACATGTAACATTATGTAATTATCCTGGGAACATAAACTGGGAACAATAATGATGTAGATGTCAATCTATGATACTAGTTACACTTACATGGAGGTTGCCCACAATGCATTGCTGCTATGAGCATGCTCAAATGAACTTTTGCCTACATTGCATTGCTGCAATGAGCATGCACAGAGGTTACAGTTATCTGATTTGGGTACAATGTATGAAAATTACACATTTGATGCAATTTCTAAGTAATTTAAACAGCTTTTAAAGTTTTAATTCCCCTCCGTGACATAATTTTCCCCTCCATGACACTTGTTATTATTGAAATAGAACAAAGAAAACTTGCAGTTCAGAATTTTTTTCATTTATTTACATGTACAATGTAGTTGTATTGAACTTGAACTCAGAAGTTTATAATATATTGTGAATTTTGTTTGGACTGTTTTGGAAATATCAAAACTTTTATACCAAATTTTGTCATGGAGGGGAAAGTTCCCTCTTGGACAAACTATAGCAACACCTCCTTAACAGCAACTAAAATTATTTTTTGTTTCTCTATTAGTGCATGTGAAGAAATGTGTGTCTTGATATTTTTTATTTGTTTTTGACTGTAATTAAGAATTCAGAGTTCCATGTCCCAAATACTGGAAAACACACTTGAAATAATGATAATCATTAATTCTAATGATATTCTTAAAACCAGTCAAGGATAAAAATAAACATTTGTTACATTCCCAATGGCGGTAGACTGGCTTAGTGTAGTAGTGATGACGTCTGCACTACACTGAAGTACACGCAAAGGGTTACGAGTTGGAGTCCGAGTTGGAGTCTCTTCTTGTTTACCCGTGAACCCTAGCTCTAGGTGAGTGAGAACCCGTTGTTTACCCGTGAACTCATCCGATGGTTAGGGTTTGGTGTAATTAAGAATTCAGAGTTCCATGTCCCAAATACTGTGGAATGGCCCAAGGACAAAAAACCTGCAAAGTAAGCAAAGTTTACTTTTGAATGTTCTTTTAATTGTCTTGTTTACAATCTCTTGACAAGAAATCCTTGCAAACTCATGTGAGCCATTGCCATTTGAAATCGTTCTCAAAGTTGCCTGAAGAATTCTTGCTAATATACTAATTAATTTGAATATAATGCTTCTAGAACTGGAATTTGATTTTCAGCTTCGATAGTTTCTTTCAGTTTTCCTTTCAGCGATCATAACTGACAGAATTTATTTGTCTGTTTTATAAATTACATGTAATGAAAATCTGAGTCAAAGAAACAAACACATAGATATCGCTTTTACAAATATTTGAAAAATAACCAAACCATTTCTGATTTTCATGTTTTCGATTTTCTGTAATTTTACTGCCATTCCATGTTTCGTGTGGCGATCATCAAGCCATCATGTGACTTTAGTTTCCTCCCTTCTCATATTAGAAACTACAATGATGTTTTCGATTTTCTGTAATTTTACTGCCATTCCATGTTTCGTGTGGCGATCATCAAGCCATCATGTGACTTTAGTTTCCTCCCTTCTCATATTAGAAACTACAATGATGTAGTCAGGGGATTAGGCCGCTAGCATGTGAGGGATCTGAGTCCGAGTTCCTCTGCCCGTGCAGAGTCTAAGCGTGAGATTAGGGTGTTAGGAGATTCATTCGGCCAAAAGACTGAAGCTTCTCAAGCAAAAAATCTAGCAGGGGTTGGGCTCACATCAAATATGTAAAGCCCCCATAACATGACTTTTGTAAATAGTTTTGAAAGGAAATCATGCAGGGACCCTTAAGCTTACAGGTCATAATTATGATAATACCATGATCGCCTCGGATTCCTTTGTTTGTTCACACACATTTAATCTCTAAATTCCCTGGCTCATTACAAATGCAAGGAAAATTTAGAAATATGCATTGTCTTCAACAGGGAAATTTCTAAATTTCCCTGCAAGAACAATGCATATTTCTAATTTTCGCTTGCATCGTAAATAGGGTAAACTAGTCAGACAATGCAGGCTGGACATGAGAGGGTGAAAAGCATCAACTCAATGCTCCCCTCTGGCACGTACGACTTAAGCCCTGTGCTCCCGGTTGAAAAAATTGAACCCAAACTGACCCGACTTCATCAAAACCTTCAACGTAATTAATCCATGTGGGATCACGTATTTCAATCTGCACATTCTTCTCTTATTTCTCAAACCCGCTTCTTCCATGTGGTATACTTAAAACCATATACGCATGACCTTTAAATATTTAGTCAAGCACATAATTACATTGTGTTTTACTGCTATTCTTCTCAAAAACAACACAGGTCATTCAATCGAGCAGTAAAACATTTTCGAAAGCAACTCAACTACGACATCTTTAGTTTAGGCAGAGAAAACTAAACTTCTCACAGATTTGTTGTTCCTCTGCGATCAGAGTATTACAAAGTTATACCATGACAATTCGGAAAATTAGTGATCAAATTTCCCCGCACGCCTCAGGAGAGTTTGTAAAAGTCCCTCGGCTGAAGCGCCGCCTCGGGACTTCAACAAACTCTCCCTTGGCTTGCAGGGAAATTTAATCACTAATTTCCCTCTTGTCATGGTATTACTGTACTTATAATAAACCTAGCAACAATGTATTTAAAAATATAAAGTCATGCAAGTGTAACCTGAGAACCACATGCATACATGTACACCTCTATTATTTTTATAATAACTAAATTGATGCCTCACTTCTAAACCTTTATTTGGGCTACCGGTTAATGCAGAATACCCTGCCACTGCAGGTTCATTAATAATGCATGTTCTCAAACCTCATACAAACCTTCTAAAAACTTCCCCAAAAAAATCAAAAACCCTAACCACCACAAATTAAAATCATTCATGAATAGAATGAGTCTATAAATACACCAGAGCTAGCTATTATGGAGAAATTTTGCACAGTTTAGAAGGGGTGCCAGGGTATTCTGCAGTGAACTAGGAGACCATATACAATGTGCATGTACTTTCCTTACCATTGAAAACTTGAACGAGCTGCATGTGACCAGACTTTGGCCTGATGAGTGATGTAATATTTGACTTGATCATGAACTCAAGGCACTTTTAGTTGACCACAGGACTGACAGCTCTATCTAGAAGCTCTGTTTATTTATACAATACAAAAGCTTTTGGTGAGCAACTAAAGGCCTGGGAAGAAATATAATAAGAAATACAACTGGAGCTTTCTTAATATTTATAAAGCAGCTTCGATATTTTAACACGCATGCACTGGCTGAGGTCACACGAGAAGGTTAAGCAAGATTTAGCGACCTAAATCACGATTTAAAAAAGTGTAAAAACTAATCACGATTTACGAAACTCGAGAGGTATGTTTGTTTTGGAATGTTAATTAAAACGAAAGGTACATGTAGTTGTCATTATACAGACAAGGCAGTCATGTTTGTCTGCAGTTTAATTTTCCGAGGCTTCGCGATGCCGGTCTTGGCCAATGTTATTGTTGCAGTATTTGCTATTTTTCTGCTCAGACGATTCATTAAAGTAAATCCCAAGGACTTAACTTAAGTTTGCAATTCATAAAAAAAAATCTGAAATATGTCCAATAGCCTGGGAAACCAGCCGACTCTTATCGGAGCCATGGGGGAGCGATAAGAGTCGGCTGGTTTCCCAGGCTATATGTCCAAACAATATTCGAGTACTTATTACCTCCAGTTAGCCTTGAAACCCGGAGGGTTTTGAAGTGATTATACGGCGTACACTCGGCCATGATATAAAATATAAAACTGGCGGGGAAACTTGAAAGTTTATAATGGCGGGTGATTAGACTGGTTCCAATATTGCTAGACAAGCTGTTGACATCCCCTGTCACGAACTCGCATATGATTGGTTCGCATATAGAGATTTAGATAAAGCCGCTTCTAAATCCTACTATTTGAGACGATTTAGATGGAGAGTTATTTCTTTGAACTGTGCCGCTTTTGGTCTCAATTACATCGGCATCTGGCGTAGTCTAGAAATGGGTATTTTTAGGGTCACACACAGATTAGACTTAATCATGATTTAGTACGGCTTAATCACGATTTAATTCTGTCGTGGGACCTCAGCCAGTGCAGTCAGAGCCATGCAGTCACTCGAGGAGCATTCTGACAGTCCCATTTTCTGATCTAAAGAATCGTTCGTAATTAAGATTACAAACCGGCTATTTCTTCGACAGAATGAGAAGAATTAGCGAACTGATGAACTGAATTACAATGAAAGCTTTGTGAGATTGTACACGACATGAACTAGACACGTTGCAGTATGAATGCTTACCTTCGGCTTCGGCCTTCCCGGCGGTTCTTCACCGATTTATCCACAAATTAGTTTATGTCTCTCAGTAGCAGCAGTTACTCTAGTCTTTCTAGCAATAGAATCTAGTTATAAATGCTGATTTGAAGGTATGAAGGCTGATTTGTTGGTCTTCTCACTAGCTCTTATCTGTTCACATCCACACGAACTGTGAAACCGACAATAATTTTGAAATACAAGTTTTAGCCAATCAGGAATCAAGTCACTATCCGGGACTTCAAATATCGATCAATTGTTCGAGCACAGGAAGCCCAAGCTCTTTTTAGTCTGACAGGCAGCCAAGAGACAGATAGACGTCAGGTAAGTTTTATTCATTTTATTACAGTATGTTTATCGAAAAGCTAGATTAAAAAATTCCCATACAAACTTATAAAATAGCCATAAACAGTCAAGAAAGGAAAGGCTGATTCAACGGTAGAGAGTTTTTTTCTTCCAATATTTCGATCGGCACGGCCGATCTTCTTCGGGGAAAGAGGCTTACAATGTACATGTATCTAATAAACTAGAACCTTTACGAAAACAACATAAAAATAAACAGTGCTTGGGCTACCTGTGATTCGGATGGCGAGGCTAATGAAACTGATTTGATTGTACTCTACAGTTTATTTATCTAATTTTAATAATAACAAACGTAACCCACCAAATGCGAAGAAGCATTGGGACGCACATTTTCCCAGTGGCTTTCCAGTACTTTTGAACGGTCACGCAATATTTGCATGATGTATTTTGTGCATGTATTGATTTAATGTACTGTTTAAGCGCCGATCAAACGAGTATGTGAGCGCATGGGAACATGAGAGTTTTTAAAAATATTTATTGATATTTTAATGATACATTGGTATATTTGTGTCAGCTATTATCTTCTCTACCCATATAAGTCCCATACATATGGGTTTAATATGGGATCAGTCATACGAGCAATGAAACATTTGTCCATGCATCCCCCATATGTTCCCCACGTGTATCCCAGATGCTGGGAAAGGTATGGGTTCATGTCTGTGTGGTCTCTGTGTCTTCATTCTGCCCATCCAAATCCCATCTACTGCCCATATATTTGCCGTATCATGGGGGTCGTATGGGTTGTTACAGTCTCTGCCCATATAATTCCCATGTATATGGGTTTCATATGGGATCTACGCGAATAAATAACCATTTTAGCCCGTGCATCCCCCATATACTTCCCATGTATTTACCAGATGATGGGAATAGTATGGGCCTCTATCTATGTGTGCCATGTTTCGCCCATACAAATTCTACCCTGTACCCATATCTGTGCCATATCATAGGAACCGTATGGGTTGTTACAGTCTCTGCCCATATAATTCCCATGTATATGGGTTTCATATGGGATCTACGCGAATAAAGAACCATTTTAGCCCATGCATCCCCCATATACTTCCCATGTATTTACCAGATGATGGGAATAGTATGGGCCTCTACCTTCGCGTGCCATGTTTCGCCCATACAAATTCCACTTTGTACCCATATCTGTACCATATCATGGGAACCGTATGGCTATTATCCTGTCTGCCCATACAGTTCCCATACATATGGGTTTCATATGGGATCTGTTTCCCATATGCTTTCCATATATGGGTTTCATATGGGATGTGCTGCCCATGTATTTTCCATATGATATCATTTTAAACCCTTACTTTTCCCATATATGGTTTCTGAATGGTAGGTAAACCCATATGTATCCCATGTAACAAAACCTCAAACCCATATAGTTCCCATACCAGACCCATGTACATCCCATGTCAGACCCATATGAATCCCATATGTTTGGTTTGGTAAGGGGGCTCTCGTCAAAAACTGCAAACACAAAATGAATCTCCAATCAATATACATATTGAAGAAAAGGAAATGAATAGGGTATACCACACAAAATCTCTTGGCTTATACATAGACCATACGTTATCCTGGACGAAGCTATCAATGAAATCTCTAAAATAATCTCCTCTGGCATTGGTGCTCTAAAAAGAGTTAGGTCATTTATTGATATAGGTACTGCAGAAAAGATATACAAAGCCTTAATAAAGCCTCACTTTCAATATTGCAGCTCGGTTTGGGATGGCTTAGCCCTACAGCTATCCAACAAACTACAGAAACTATAAAACCGCGCTGCCAGAGTAGTAACTAAATCGAGTTTTGATACCAATTCAGAATGTGTCCTTGATATGCTTGCATGGTTGGGAGAAGCTATCTCTAAAAAGAACTAAACAAAAGGCTATTATTATATATAAGGCCCTATGTTTACCCCACATAAGACTAACTATACCAATTATGGGACTCCGAAAATAAGCTAGCTATCTCTTCCAAAACCACGCACCAACTACATGAAACGTTCCTTCAGCTATAGTGGTGCAATCGCTTGGAACAATCTGCCATCTAATCTACGCATTGCTAACTCGCTCTCTACCTTTAAAAAAGGCATAGAAAAGCATTTTACCAAATCGGACTCCCACACGGCAAATATGTAAAACAGTTTTCATTACAGTTATACTGTGTTGTAAATACTATTTGTAATGACGTAATAATAATAATAATAATAATAACCTTTATTTAAGTGTCTAGCTAAAATAGCAGTTTAACAACCACTAAATGGGGACACTATTCAATAAATAAATATAATACTAATAACTATAAACTACCGGTCTAAAATCTATGTTGGCTATTTACAATAGTATAAGTAAAAATATATATATATATATATATATATGTGGATGATTGTATATATATATATTACGCTCACTGCTCATGCAGTTTGAGCACTCTTATGGATTGGGTGGAGAGTCTCGCTGAGACGTTCACTATTAGCACTGTGCTATGCTCGCTGCTCGCAGTTTGAGCACTCTGGTGACTTCACAATGCAATCCTACAATGTGTATCCGTACATCCTGTGTCCAAAGTGCAGAGTTGCCATAAAGCCATTATGGTGATAGCCGAGATGGCGCATTGTATCATGATTCCATGTTTGTTCAACCTAGCGAATTGGACAGATGTGGATGATTGTATATATATATATATATATATATATATATATATATATATTATACGAATCATATAAAATTATTTACAATAGATACAAATTAAGTAGGGACACTTAAGTATTACATAGAATACAGGTGGCACATTTGCTATCTGTAAGCCTTGAGGCAAGGTCCACTCTACGTATGTTATTCTTAAAAGCAGATAAAGTAGATAACTCCCTAATGTGTCTAGGTACAGTGGCCCATATTTTGGGTCCCATATATCTGAGTGAGTGTTTACCAAAAGTTACAGTGTTAAATCTAGGTAAAATGTAGTCATTATTGCGTAAATTATAGTTAGTATTGGGACGTTGGAAAAGGCTACAGATATAGTTAGGGGATATGTTGCTTTTAACCTTATACATGATAATGGCTATGTCCTGTAATCTTCTATTCTGTAAAGTACATAGCCTAGCCATGTCTAATAATTTACCATAGCTTGACATCTTGTCACAGTAGACAGCCCTAAGTGCTCTCTCCTGAATACGTTCTAACTTTCTAACATCACTTGCCCGGCAGAAGTGCCAAACAAGGTGACAGTAGGTTAAATACGGAAGAATAGCAGCTTTGAATAGTTGCAGCTTAGTATCTGTAGGTATCAGATTCCTAAGCCTTATAAGAACTCCTACACGCTGGCTACTCTTCTTACATATATTGCTTATGTGTTCATTAAATCGAAGATTTTGTCAATTGACACCCCAAGAAGTTTTAAGCAGTTAGTAGATTTAACTTCATAATCATCAATTTTAATACTTTCCATGGGGTCATTTTTATTTCCGAGTGTCATACTATAGTATTTGTCAAAGTTCCCCTTTAAGAAGTTGGATGTGTACCATCTGGAGGCTGATTCAGCACTAGCTGTCAAATTATCGTGCACATCAGTAATATAATAGTATTGCCTGCAGCATAGAACTGGTGATCATCTGCATACATGTTGAGGCTTGGGTTGACATTATAAGTCAGGTCATTTTGAAAAATGTTCCATATCAAGGGTCCAAATGCAGATCCTTGAGGACACCCTCTTGACACCTTCCCCCAATCACTCACTACAGATCCCAGCTTCACCCTGTTGTAACGGTCAGTGAAGTATGAGTCCAGCAGTCTTAGGCTGTTCTCCTCGACACCGTAAGCCTTAAATTTGGCAAGTATGAGTGGATGGTACAGGGAATCAAAAGCTTTGCTCATGTCAGTAGAAAGGACACCAACAACTTTATGTTCATCTAGAGCCATCTTCCAATTTTCAGTCAAAGCCAGTAGAGCTGTTTCACAACTGTGATTCTTCCTGTAGGCTGTTAGTTTGTCACAGAGTTTGTCATTGAAACCATACCCTAACTGTTTACTTAGTATCTGCTCAAAGATTTTGTTTATAGTAACCTGGACAGTTATGGGCCTAAAGTTCTCTTTCTCGTGAGGGTCCTCCTTCTTGAACACTGGTGTCCATTCTCCTTTTTTCCACGTTGCAGGCCATTCACCAAGTGTTATACATGAATTATATAGTGTGGTTAGAGGCCTTGACAGTTCTCTTGCTCCAAGCTTAAAAGCCTTGGGAGGGATACCATCCCAACCTGTACTCTTTTTAGGATTTAGACTTTGTAGTGCAGTTTCCACCTCAAGCCCCCTCAAATTCTGAAATTGGAAGCTGTCAAGTCCAACCAGATTCCCCATAATGCTCTGGACACTTGTATGTGTGACAAAAGTACTATCAGTGATGCCATCAGTGTCACCAATACCATCAGCAATAGTGGTGAAGTACTTACACAGGTGATAAGAGATCTTACTTTGATCATGACATATTGCCCCATCAATATTTAGGCTGAGCTCATTTGTTGTGTCCTTCCTCTTAGCACTCAGGAAAGGCATAAATGTTTTATAGAACTGACCAGGCTTGCACTTCAGTTTAGTAGATTGCTCTTTCCAGTATTCCCTTATCGCCTTTCTCCTAAGTCTAGTGGCCTCATTCCTTGCTTTACGCTTAACTTCCCAGTTCTCCCTGGTTTGTTCTTTCAGGTATTTCTTTGCAGCTCTCCTCTTAGCTCTAATAGCATATTTCCATTCCTTATTCATATAAGGGACATCTTGGGACCTGACTCGCATTTTCTTTTCCGGGAGATGTTCGTCAACAATACTAGATAGCAATGTTTCCAAGAAGCTGGTACGTCTTATCATCAACTGTATCAAAAATTTCACCCACATGCCAGGGAGCCTGAATAAGATCCTCCTTGTACTTTTCAACATCAAAGTTTTTTGAAGATCTAAATTTGACAATCTTGCCTTTCTGGGGTTTCACCTTCTCCTTCAAGAACCCATATACAAGTGCATGGTCACTGATCTCTGGGTTATATACCCCACAGTCAGAAAACAGTTCCGGTTGGTTGGTGAGGATAACATCAATCAGGCTCTGTGTAGTAAGAGCTCCTTGCATTTGTATCCGTGTAGGTGAAGTTATCAAACAGTCGAATCCCTGTTCCACTTCAAGGTCTAGCAATAGCTTGCCCTCAGTGCTTTCAGGTTTGAGCCTATTCAGATTCAAATCACCAGTCATTATTACAGTCGGGTACTGCAGTCCAGCCCAGTTGGAGATATGGCTCAGTTCTTCTTCCAACAGTAATTGGTAACTTCCAGTGATTTTCTTGGGTGGTCTGTAGATAGCCAGGACTATTGCATTCCTAGATTTAAGGCCAATCTCTAGGGCCAGGGGCTCGATTGTTTTATACCTCCTGTCAATGGTAATCCTCTTTGATTGTATCTTAGATGAGACAAACATGAGAACACCACCTCCTCCCTTTTTTCTGTCATTCCGGTGCAGATAGTAACCTGGTATAAGAAACTGAGAATCTGGGTAAGAGCCATCTATTTTAGTCTCACTCACAGCCATAATTTGCACCCTCGATTTAGTAATAATGTCCTTCAGTTCTTCAAACTTATTTTGGATGCTATTTATATTTATATGACACAGTAGCAAGTCGTTGCCATTCTTCTGCCTAGCAGTTTGAAGTGGATCTTGTACCATGGATTGATTGAGCATTGTTTCCTCATCCTGTCCAGGGTCAGTTTCTGCTACATTTACTTCTGGACTGTTCATGAACGACTCAAAAGTAGAATTACCTACATCATAAAACGGTAGTTCTTCCGATATATGTTTAGAAATACACATTGGGCAGGCCCATACTATATTTACAGACTGCTGCAGACGCTTGTATTCATCAGGCTTAACACCACCACATTTAATGTGACACAAACTTGTGCACGATTCACAGCGTAATGCACGGTGATTACGAGCGATAGTTCTTGAGCATATGATGCATTTCTCTGGTCCTGGATTGGGGGAAATGTCTCCACTGACTACTAACCTAGTCAACTGAAAAGTTGACACTGAGTTCGGATATCGCTTAACCCTTGCTGCAAAGTAAGAGGTCGAAGGCTTGGATAATCCAATATGGCGGATACCAAAGTGGCGATTGATGTTGAAAGAGATCGCTAAATCCACGTCAAATGGAGCGAGAATTGCCAAGATTCCGAAGCTGTTGGATCCATTTGTATTTCTCCCAGCGAAATAAATACCAGGACTGAGTAAATGTATAAAAAGAGCGCTAAAAAAGTACAAACTTGCTGGAGCGATCGAAGTCATGACCGCCATGATTCGTGCCCAGTCCCAGTCCTGATATTTTTACCGTGTGTATAAATAAAGTATATGTATGCATGTATGTATGTACACCTCCTAAAAACAAAAACCAGAACAAAGGCAATAACTGTTGTCATGGAAATTTAAACTGACCTTTAATACTGTGGGCTCGACTTATTTAGCTCGCCATTTTGCTGACATTCAACGGACGACGCAGCAAAGTGTGTTCTAGGAAGAACTCAGAATTGAAGGCTTGTTGAAGCATGTTTCCCCCTGATAGAGTGCTGGAGGACATCATTAAGTCTAATGAAGGCTTAAATTAACACATTCTCGAAGAACTGAGCAAGTGCATGTTATTGTGATGGAGATTAGGAGCTTCATTTCTCACTTGTAGAATAGGTAAGGATTTCTTCAATCACAGTTTTAATTAGCGTGAGATCTGGAGCCACCTATATATCATAGTTTTTTTAGTATTGGACAACATTTGTTTGTCGATCATTCAAATATGATGCTATTAGGCCGAAATCTTCCTCCGGCCTGCTGCGCTAAAGGTCCACTATGTATTTTAACCTCGACGGCGAGATAAAACTAGCACTAGGTTTTCTAAAATTATCAAGCACAATCATTCTTAAAATCGAATACCGGCCCGTTAACGGCGAATAAAAGTGGAACAAAGAAAGGAGCAAGAGATGAGAGTTACCGGTACGTGAAACATGGAATTCATAACTGTGATGAAATAGCGAAAACTAAAACGTGTTACATATTTTCCTTGGCAGGCAGGCCCTAGTACTCAGTCCCCAGAGGCTCATGCCTTGGGCGCAAAGGTAGAACCTTCACCCTTCCCAGTTCTGGGAGCATCCTCGTAATTGCATATATTAAATCACGAAAAAAAGATTTTTATGCTTTTGCTGACCGTATAATGTGTTGGGCTTGGCTACAGTTCTATATACAGCTATTTCAGAAGACGTCGATAAAACAATTATGGCAACAAGACAGAACGGGATTATGTTGTAATCAATCACTAAACTAATATGGAGGTCGAAGCTTAATAGGCCACGTGGTAACTATGACGTCAACTGAATACACTTAATTATGATCTAAGCAAAATCAACAACTGGTTCACGGCTAATAAACTAAATCTAATACTGTGAAAAGCGAGTTTATGATTATTGCTAATGCTCAAAATGCTATACCAGTTATTACAATTGGAGGCACACAACTTAATAATGAACCAGGAGTATATTAGACAGGAGTGTTCCTGCATGTGCCCTTGTGGTGGTCCCTGACACAGTAGATGGTGTGTCTATTTATAGTCGCAAAGTTCTGGTATGCGATTACGTTGTCTTTTGTTCTCTTGCGCTTTAGTATTTTTTAGCAGTTTGAACTGTGTTAATTACAATTTTTCAGTGCATCCTGATTGGTGAAAAGTGATGGCCTTTGTTTCTTCTCGCGGGAAATTATATGCTAAAAATAACTCTACCGTCTACAGTGTTGTGTGACAATATAATGTGGGAAGAGGAACACTCCTCTGTATTATACTCCTGCATGCTCGAGCACAATATATTTAGATATGGAAATTGATGACAAACTTTCTTGGTGTAATCATGTTGATAAAATCTGTAAAAAAGTGTCATCAAGCATAGGTGTGATAAAGAGAATGAGGCCGTATGTCATGTTGAAACGCTAAATGTCATTTACAAATCTCTCGTCCAATGTCACTTCGACTACTGCAGCTCTGTGTGGAATAATATCGGATTAACTTTAGCAAATAAACTACAGCTAAAACTACAAAATAGAGCTGCGAGGGTATAATAACAAAATTTTCTTTAGTTATGACATACGATCCCATAGTCTTCTTCAGCAACTTGGACGGGATGATCCGACAAACCAGTAGAAGAAATAAACATATGGCAGTTATGATGTATAAAATTCATCACGGTTAGTAGTAGGAGAGGCATGGAATTAGCCCCCTTTTTAGGGCGTACGCCCTATCTTTAGGGCGTATGCATTAATTCGGAATCCTAATTTTAGGGCGCTCTCATTAATTCGGGTATGTTTGGGCAATAATAAAGGAAAATAATAAAGACAGTTTAGAGCCTATCACGAGTAGTTTGTTCTTACTATTTACGCTACAAAGGGTTTAGATATTGCGAGATATTTATTACTTTTTTCATTCAACTTCGAATGTATTCAGGGCCGATCGCTCCTGGTTTTAGAGACGACCCCAAATAATAGGCTTTGCCCAAACATACCCGAATTAATGAGCGCGCCCTAAAATTAGGATTCCGAATTAATGCATACGCCCTAAAGATAGGGCGTACGCCCTAGAAAGGGGGCTAATTCCATGCCTCTCTTACTACTACGGTTTATGTCCTGACTACCCTTACCAACATGCCTGATATGGGCCATATATGGCCCTTGTATGGGTTTTGTATGGGCCCATTCAAGTTCCATATATGGGTATGTGATGGGTTGTGCATGGGATTTGTATGGGCCATATGATTCCCATATATGGGTTACATGCTGTCTAAATGGCAATATTTTCAAACCCATATATGGTCCATATCTGGTCCATACATTGCCCATATAAAAGTATATGGGAAAAGTATGGATTTGTCTAAAATCCAGATAGTTCCCATATATGGCCATATGGTTTTCATATATGGGGAGTATATGGGTAAGATTAATTATTTATAATATTTAGGGATGGGTAATACATGGGTTGTAAATGGGAATACTATGGGTAGCATATGGGATAAGCGTGGGAGTGATATGGTGAATATATGGGAGAAGCCATTGTCCCAGACTTTTTCCATATAAAAACCACACTTGCCATACGTTTCCCATACAGAATCCATGTTTCCCATATAAATGCCATATGAAACCTGTACCATTTACATAGTATACCCATACAATTTCCATTATATTCCCATTCCTTGCAAATTTACCCATATCATTAACATATCTTACCCATACCTTTGCCATGACACCCATGCCTTTACCATACACCACCCATGTTATTACCATATATCCTCCAAACAATGCCCATGTCATTACCATACACTTCTCATACCCACATCTGATTACCATTCATTATCCATACAGTACCCATGTCATTACCATACAGTACCCATGTCATTGCCATACAGTACCCATGTCATTGCCATACAGTACCCATGTCATTACCATACAGTATCCATGTCATTGCCATACAGTACCCATGTCATTGCCATACAGTACCCATGTCATTGCCATACACTACCCATGTCATTACCATACAGTATCCATGTCATTACCATACACTACCCATGTCATTACCAATATTACACTACCCATGTCATTGCCATACACTTCCCATGTCATTGCCATACACTTCCCATGTCATTGCCATACACTTCCCAGGTCATTGCCATACACTTCCCATGTCATTACCATACAATTCCCATGTCATTACCATACAGTTCCCATACCCACATCATTACCATACAGTTCCCATACCCACATCATTACCATACATTATCCATACAATACCCATGTCATGATGCAGTAACATACAAAAATGTACCCATGATATCCATAAATTGTTTTGATTCCCACCCCCAGTATACTCTAGCAGCTGTGCAATGTACCTAATCCTTTGCTGTACAAGTACATGCAGTTGCAATGTCTTAATTCATATAAATATTAGAACTCTCAACCATAATTCAGTTAACAATGTCTTTATTTTCATTGATGCCATGGTATAAATACATACATGTACATGTAGATGTCTAACATGTATTACACAGCAGAAAATTATTATAAATTTACGAGTGCATCAAACTACTTATATATTTAAAGTTTGTGACATACATGTACAGTACGTTTTATATTTTCAACAGCAAATTTTCAAAGTACTGTTGTTCTAAACACTGTTACAATCTTGTACCTGAAGCATTATTTTCGTTGGTATTTAATACACTGCATGTGCCATTTTCTGTGATTATAAGCATGCAGGCAGTTACTTTAAAATGTGTTTAATGTATGAATCAAGCCGCTTGTACTAGATAATAAGTTATTATGACTTATTAATATTGATTTGAAGAAGATCTAACATGTCTATAATTGTATATAATTCGAATCTACTGTATGTTGGAAAGAACCATATACATGTAGCTTTATTATGCTTAAATTAACAGACTTGATTATCTTGCATGCTTTCTATGATAAGTGTGATAATGTAGTTGACTCAGGGCTAATTCCCTCACTAACTTCATATACATGTATCTGCAGCCATTATAGTTCGCGCGCGTCACCAGGAAATTCTCTCAAATTCTGATTGGATATTGATCAAATGAGGGCAGGCACTATTATACAAATATAGTGTGTCAATCAAGGAACCTTTATAGTGCATCTGTTGAGGAACTATCGGCTATTAGTGTATACACGTAACACACCAGTGAATAGTGCTCTTTGCACGCTCTGATTGGCTAATCAAACAGTGAATAAGATTTCATATTCAGCTCCGAGCGAAGCAGTGATCACCTTACAGAAGTTTTTGTCCAATTGACTGAAAATAATAACTATTTGGTGCTGACTATTCACTAATGTGTGGTATATACTTATTACTAAAACAAGTGGCTCACTTTGGTGAATAATTGTTTTAAAAATAGTTTCCCATGGAAATTTCATGTTCTGAAACCAACTATAAGTCTGAGGACGCAGTTCAAGGGCTTATAAAATTATGCTAGTTTTAAGAACATCAAATTTCCAAGGTAAATTTGGATAATAGTTCGGAGACAGACACACTATTTGTCATTATTGTTCATTACAAAATTCTCTTCCGCCCTCAGGGTGCTACAATCTGTTATTATTAATAGTTCACCACAACATTTTGGTGCACACTCATTGTCTAAAACCGATCACTAGAAGTGATAGTTGTCGTCCATGGATGCAAACTATAAGGCGTTATAGTTCACCAGAAAATTTTGGCATGCACTCACTATAAGCTAAAAGTGATCATGTGACCTCATACTTATCATCCGTGGATGCGAACTATCAGTGCCCGCTGAGAGCGTAAGACGATTTTGTGATGAACAATAACGACAAACAGACTGGGTTTGTCTTGGAACTATCGGCTGATAGTTTCCTTTGGAAATGTGATGTTCTTAAAACTAGCATATAAGCCCTCAACAATTTTGTGATGAACAATAACGACAAATAGTGCCTCAGCTTAAGGTTATCGTATAGCTTCAGAGCCGAATTTTTCAAAAAAATATTTTTTCACGTAAAAACAAAGTTTAGAGTGTTAAGTATCCAACGGAAAAAAAAGTGGTTGATTTTTTTTTTATCTAGACGGAGAAATATCAAAAAGAAACATTTTACCGAAGATTGCGTTACATATTTTGATTGACAGCTCATACACCACATCAATCGTCATGAGCATTCAACCGTAGCTAAGCGCGGGAGTAGTTGTTTACTGTTCAGTTCGGAGTTCGCTCTGTGGCTTGTTGTCAGCGTTGTATCGAATCGTTTCTCACATAAATATGTCATCGTAAATTTGAAGCGTATTCGCTAAAATTATCCGTAGATGTCTTCTTCAAAACAAGTGTCGTGTCTGGTCCTTGGAGTTCAAGAAAGAGGAACAAATCAAAGAAATGTTCGAAATTATATATTCTTATTACCAGTGGCTAAACTATTTTGGGGGTTTCTCAGTGTAAGCATGTCCTGAAATTGTTAAAGCAAAAGTGCACTTGAAAACACTTGAAAACATCGCTAAATTCGCCATTAAGTTCAGGTGTATTTAGACTCGTTCTATTAATGATTTGGGATTTAAAATGGTTAGGGTTTTTTCAAATTTTGGGGTTAGGTTTTAGAAGGTTTGTATGAAAATTCGACAAAATGAATGATTAATATGCTTACACTGAGAAAGCGCCACTATTTTGTTGTACATTTATAGGCCACTTGATTCCTCTTAAGTAATTCTACAACAACATGCCCAATCTCTGACATTTTCCGGAGCATATATTCACGAGCTGATTCTTCGGCTAATTTATCTGTCCTCGTGCTTTTCTTTCGTCTTCCGCGTCCGTTTGGTCTACTTTCATTGTGCTTTGGTTTTGCCTTCTTCTTGTCTTTAGCTGGTTTATCCTTTGCCGTTTCAATTGCCTTATTCTGGCGTTTGACCGGTTTATTCTTGGTTTTGCCCATAATGAAGAGTGATTGAAAACGCGAAACTCAACTGAGCGCGAAGACCTTTGATTGTGTTGCTTTCATGCTGCTGGTGGGAAGCCAGTTTTGACTGTGACATTTCCCAGTCACTGGTTGAACATCATTGGCTGCTTTTTATAGAAGGTGTTTGATTGCTCTGAAAGAGGCGGGGCACCAGAATCAGTCTCGCCAGCCCGCTAAAACTTTTCAGAGCGTTTTCTTGACTTTCTATTTTCGTTCTAAACATAGTTTGAAAAAAGCTCCAACTCGACGCGAATTTGTGCGAATTTCTTCAAATTTTCACAGATTGTTCGCAATTATATCAGCTAAAAAACTGTGTCGGCGATTTTTTTAATTTTCAAAAGAGAGGCGCTGAGAGCGATTCTCACAACTATACTTGGATTGTGCGTTAGCAGTTTCACGAAGACCAAAATATCTTCAGAACGGCTTCGAATTTCCACAATCGCCGACACAATTTCGTAAACAAGGACTGTGGGAGTCCAGAAAAGCAAACCGATCTTAAATTCATTAAATTGCCGTGGAGTTGGAGCTTTTGGAAACCAACTCGCTTGTTCGGAAAAGACGTTTATTTAAAAATTGCACTTTTATCAAAATTACAAACCTTAGGTATATCGTTGTAGCCAATTTTATAAGCTTTAAAATGAGGTATAATTTATCTAAATACGACGAATATTCGAGACGCTACTTAATTTTATCCGGAACAGTACCCTGAAGGTATACGATAACCTTAATTAATATAAAAAATATACATGCAAGGCTTTGATCAGGTCTTAGCTCACTAATTCAATTTGTCAATTTGACTATTAAATTGAAGATCACCTTTGTGTAGTTTTATTTGGTTATGACTTCTTTATATAAACTAAAATGGTTCGTGCTTCCAGTAAACTTTCTCGACCTGAAAGAAAATGAAAATCTAAAAGTTACTTTATGTTTAATTATCCACCTTCAGGAGGATTTAATGCTACTGAAATATGGCAATATGAGGGAAATGAAGAATGGTGCAGCAAACAATAATGTTACTGCATGGTCCAGTAACAACCATGCAGCAGTATTGTTTACCAGTTTACTGGCTCCTAATATAATGAAAACCCTACCTAATTAGTACAACCGTTTATATGCTGCCTTTTTAACAGAGAAGTTTCAGTCTTACAGCCAAATGAATCTGACCACTGGCAGTGTAACCAAGCACCCCTAATTTTGGGCTTAAGTCTGACAGTGCGGGCAGAAGAACTCAGCCTCAGATCAGGCATGGTAACTACATGTAGTTAGAAAGTAGCAAGGGAGAAAACTAAATTCAAGTGTATAATTGAGTAAGAAATAACCAGGTCCCGTTTCGACAAATTTGATTTTTTTTGCTACCAACAATTCTTTCCTTTTCAGAGAGGGGTGCTAGCCAATGTTTTAATGAAATGATTCATTTCAAAACACTAAAATAGGAGTACAAGATTTTTCAACAAATGGCTCGATGTTCACCGCACGATACATGGAAAGGAAGTAATTTCGTTGAGATGACTGACAACCTTGAACAATTGATTAGTGACATCAGTAGTGAGAAGTGACAAAAGCAAAATTGTATTTACTGTATTTTCGGAAGCCAAATTCCAATTATTGTACTACTGTGTATAGACTGATCATCTGTGCCTCTGCTAGTGGAATCAAAGAGTGATTTGGGAAAGTTTAATATTATTTTCAAGTCTTCAAGTATCCAGTTGACTGGCGATGAGGACATTTTGAATCAGTGAATGAAAACAGAACCAAAAATTTTGTCTTAATTAATCCCACTGGAACATTAGTTTAACTAACAATATAACATTATGTAAAATCCTGGGAACAATAATGCTGTAGATGTCAATCTATGATCATACTAGTTACACTTACATGGAGGTTGCCCACAATGCATTGCTGCTATGAGCATGCTCAAATGAACTTTTGCCTACATTGCATTGCTGCAATGAGCATGCGCAGAGGTTACAGTTATCTGATTTGGGTACAATGTATGAAAATTACACATTTGATGCAATTTCTAAGTAATTTAAACAGCTTTTAAAGTTTTAATTCCCCTCCGTGACATAATTTTCCCCTCCATGACACTTGTTATTATTGAAATAGAACAAAGAAAACTTGCAGTTCAGAATTTTTTCATTTAATATACATGTATACATGTAGTTGTATTGAACTTGAACTCAGAAGTTTATAATATATTGTGAATTTTGTTTGGACTGTTTTGGAAATATCAAAACTTTTATACCAAATTTTGTCATGGAGGGGAAAGTTCCCTCTTGGACAAACTATACATGTAGCAACACCTCCTTAACAGCAACAAAAAATATTTTCTCTATTAGTGCATGTGAAGAACTGTGTGTCCTGATATTTTTTATTTGTTTTTGACATAAAGCAAGTAGCTCAGGTTTTTTGTGGTTTTCCCCTCCGTGACAGACAATTTTGTATTTCAGCTAATTAATGATAATTTATGACTATAAGAGTGTGCCGTCATTTCAAAATCATATTTTTTTATACTTTAGTTATCAAATAATGGAAAATGCAATGATCTTGTAAGTTGTCAGTAATTAAGAATTCAGAGTTCCATGTCCCAAATACTGTGGAATGGCCCAAGGACAAAAAACCTACAAAGTAAGCAAAGTTTACTTTTGAATGTTCTTTTAATTGTCTTGTTTACAATCTCTTGACAAGAAATCCTTGCAAACTCATGTGAGCCATTGCCATTTGAAATCGTTCTCAAAGTTGCCTGAAGAATTCTTGCTAATATACTAATTTGAATATAATGTTCTAGAACTGGAATTTGATTTTCAGCTTCGATAGTTTCTTTCAGTTTTCTTTTCAGTCATCATAACCGACAGAATTTATTTGTCTGTTTTATAAATTACATGTAATGAAAATCTGAGTCAAAGAAACAAACACATAGATATCGCTTTTACAAATATTTGAAAAATAACCGAACCGAAAAATAATTCTGTTTCTGATTTTCATGTTTTCGATTTTCTGTAATTTTACTTCCATTCCATGTTTCGTGTGGCGATCATCAAGCCATCATGTGACTTTAGTTTCCTCCCTTCTCATATTAGAAACTACAATGATGTAGTCAGGGAGATTAGGCCGCTAGCATGTGAGGGATCTGAGTCTGAGTTTCTCTGCCCGTGCAGAGTCTAAGCGTGAGATTAGGGTGTTAGGAGATTCATTCGGCCAAAAGACTGAAGCTAATTCTCAAGCAAAAAATCTAGCAGGGGTTGGGCTCACATCAAATATGTAAAGCCCCCATCACATGACTTTTGTAAATAGTTTTGAAAGGAAATCATGCAGGGACCCTTAAGCTTACAGGTCATAATTATGATAATACCATGATCGCCTCGGATTCCTTCGTTTGTTCACACACATTTAATCTCTAAATTCCCTGGCTCATTACAAATGCAAGGAAAATTTAGAAATATGCATTGTCTTCAACAAGAACAATGCATATTTCTAATTTTCGCTTGCATCGTAAAGAGGGAAAACTAGAAGACAATGCAGGCTGGACATGAGAGGGTGAAAAGCATCAACTCTTGCTCCCCTCTGGCACGACTTAAGCCCTGTGCTCCCGGTTGAAAAAATTGAACCCAAACTGACCCGACTTCATCATAACCTTCAACGTACATGTAATTAATCCATGTGGGATCACGTATTTCAATCTGCACATTCTTCTCTTATTTCTCAAACCCGCTTCTTCCATGTGGTATACTTAAAACCATATATGCATGATCTTTAAATATTTAGTCAAACACATAATTACATTGTGTTTTACTGCTATTCTTCTCAAAAACAACACAGGTCATTCAATCAAGCAGTAAAACATTTTCGAAAGCAACTCAACTATGACATCTTTAGTTTAGGCAGAGAAAACTAAACTTCTCACAGATTTGTTCTGTTCCTCGGCGATCAGAGTATTACAAAGTTATACCATGACAATTCGGAAAATTAGTGATAAAATTTCCCCTCAAGCCTCAGGAGAGTTTGTAAAAGTCCCTTGGCTGAAGCGGCCTCGGGACTTCAACAAACTCTCCCTTGGCTTGCAGGGAAATTGTATCACTAATTTCCCTCTTGTCATGGTATTACTGTACTTATAATAAACCAGTAGCTACAATGTATTTAAAATTATAAAGTCATGCAAGTGTAACCTGAGAACCACATACATGTACACTTCTATTATTTTTATTAATAATAATAACTAAATTGATGCCCGACTTCTAAACCTTTATTTGGGCTACCGGTTAATGCAGAATACCCTGCCACTGCAGGTTCATTAATAATGCATGTTCTCAAACCTCATACAAACCTTCTAAAAACTTCCCCCAAAAAATCAAAAACCCTAACCACCACAAATTAAAATCATTCATGAATAGAATGAGTCTATAAATACACCAGAGCTAGCTATAATGGAGAAATTTTGCACAGTTTAGAAGGGGTGCCAGGGTATTCTGCAGTGAACTAGGAGACCATATACAATGTGCATGTACTTTCCTTACCATTGAAAACTTGAACGAGCTGCATGTGACCAGACTTTGGCCTGATGAGTGATGTAATATTTGACTTGATCATGAACTCAAGGCACTTTTAGTTGACCACAGGACTGACAGCTCTATCTAGAAGCTCTGTTTATTTATACAATACAAAAGCTTTTGGTGAGCAACTAAAGGCCTGGGAAGAAATATAATAAGAAATACAACTGGAGCTTTCTTAATATTTATAAAGCAGCTTCGATATTTTAACACGCATGCACTGATGCAGTCAGTACGTGCCATGCAGTCACTCGAGGAGCATTCTGACAGTCCCATTTTCTGATCTAAAGAATCGTTCGTAATTAAGATTACAAACCGGCTATTTCTTCGACAGAATGAGAAGAATTAGCGAACTGATGAACTGAATTACAATGAAAGCTTTGTGAGATTGTACACGACATGAACTAGACACGTTGCAGTATGAATGCTTACCTTCGGCTTCGGCCTTCCCGGCGGTTCTTCACCGATTTATCCACAAATTAGTTTATGTCTCTCAGTAGCAGCAGTTACTCTAGTCTTTCTAGCAATAGAATCTAGTTATAAATGCTGATTTGAAGGTATGAAGGCTGATTTGTTGGTCTTCTCGCTAGCTCTATCTGTTCACATCCACACGAACTGTGAAACCGACAATAATTTTGAAATACAAGTTTTAGCCAATCAGGAATCAAGTCACTATCCGGGACTTCAAATATCGATCAATTGTTCGAGCACAGGAAGCCCAAGCTCTTTTTAGTCTGACAGGCACCCAAATTCGCTGAAACTGCATACAGACGCAGCCAAGAGACAGATAGACGTCAGGTAAGTTTTATTCATTTTATTACAGTATGTTTATCGAAAAGCTAGATTAAAAAATTCCCATACAAACTTATAAAATAGCCATAAACAGTGCTTGGGCTACCTGTGATTCGGATGGCGAGGCTAATGAAACTGATTTGATTGTACTCTACAGTTTATTTATCTAATTTTAATAATAACAAACGTAACCCACCAAAATATGCGAAGAAGCATTAGGACGCACATTTTCCCAGTGGCTTTCCAGTACTTTTGAACGGTCACGCAATATTTGCATGATGTATTTTGTGCATGTATTTATTTAATGTACTGTTTAAGCGCCGATCAAACGAGTATGTGAGCGCATGGGAACATGAGAGTTTAAAAAAACATTTTATTGATATTTTAATGATACATTGGTATATTTGTCCCTGTGTCCCCCCCCCCCCCCCCCCGAGAGTTGCTCAAGAACATGAGAGTTGCTCAATTACGCTCTCGCTTGACCGCCAACTCTCGCCAAATTTGAACCTGAGAATTGACAATCGCGAGTTACGTCAACTTCTTGTGACCCTCGTCATCCTCAATTTACCGAGTTGTGAAGGCATTTCAATTAGCCGCAATGCACGACGGTGTTCCCTCGTGGCTTTGGATCCCTGCATGTAGCTGGCCTCCCATGCAGGCGGATGAAGGCACCGCGAGTTCCGTTGGAAAATGAAGTCTGCATGGTTATACCGGCGCCTCGACATCCGCTTGGTATCAGACAAAAGTATAAACGTACAAGTCGGTATATCATGCGCCGTGGTCTAGAGGATTTTTCTTCGCTGTTTTGACTTGTTTCAAAATCTTAAAATGTTTCAAACATATAATATACCAAACAAAGCGATTTTCAATTTTCTACGCAGTTATTAGCATATCAGTCCGTGATCTAAGTTTGGGTTGAAAAAAAATTGCGCTTACGCTGGATCGGACAGCATTAAATATATTTCCCATGTGCCTTAGTGAGCTCTTAAAGCATAGTCCATGCAGTCTTATTAATCTAAACAATGAATGTGATACACATATTCCTGTTAATTTGCCTTATTTTTGCTCATACAAATTCCATCTACTGCCCATATCCTTGCCATATCATGGGGATCGTGTCAGCTATTATCTTCTCTGCCCATATAACTCCCATACATGCATATGGGTTTAATATGGGATCAGTCATACGAGCAATGAAACATTTGTCCATGCATCCCCCATATGTTTCCCACGTGTATCCCAGATGCTGGGAAAGGTATGGGTTCATGTCTGTGTGGTCTCTGTGTCTTCATTCTGCCCATCCAAATCCCATCTACTGCCCATATCTTTGCCATATCATGGGGGTCGTATGGGTTGTTACAGTCTCTGCCCATATAATTCCCATGTATATGGGTTTCATATGGGATCTACGCGAATAAAGAACCATTTTAGCCCATGCATCCCCCATATACTTCCCATGTATTTACCAGATGATGGAAATAGTATGGGCCTCTATCTATGTGTGCCATGTTTCGCCCATACAAATTCTACCTTGTACCCATATCTGTGCCATATCATAGGAACCGTATGGGTTGTTACAGTCTCTGCCCATATAATTCCCATGTATATGGGTTTCATATGGGATCTACGCGAATAAAGAACCATTTTAGCCCATGCATCCCCCATATACTTCCCATGTATTTACCAGATGATGGGAATAGTATGGGCCTCTACCTATGCGTGCCATGTTTCGCCCATACAAATTCCACTTTGTACCCATATCTGTGCCATATCATGGGAACCGTATGGCTATTGTCCTGTCTGCCCATACAGTTCCCATACATATGGGTTTCATATGGGATCTGTTTCCCATATGCTTTCCATATATGGGTTTCATATGGGATGTGCTGCCCATGTATTTTCCATATGATATCATTTTAAACCCTTACTTTTCCCATATATGGTTTCTGAATGGTAGGTAAACCCATATTTATCCCATGTAACAAAAACTCAAACCCATATAGTTCCCATACCAGACCCATGTACATCCCATGTCAGACCCATATGAATCCCATATGTTTGGTTTGGTAAGGGTATTTATCAGAATTATTTACAAGTCGATCAATGTCCACACACTACGTTTTAACTTGAAGTGTTAGTCAGAATAACTTCTATACCATGCAGTTACATGCAGTGGTGCCCTACTGTGGAACCAATTACCTAAGGCCCTTAAAGACTCTGTTTCCTTAGACGCTTTTTAAGCATCTCTTAGTAAAAAATAACTTTTATTTTCAATTCTATTATCATATTTAAGGAAATTCGATCATACATATATTTTACTATGACCATTAGCATTAAAAAAGTACTTATTGTAAAATAATTATCCTAGAATATTTTATCATGTTTTTATTACACCTATATAATTAGTGGTATTTAGTTACTAGATATTTAGTTTAGTGTATCTATCACGGCTATCTGAAAAGCAGCTACACTGATGTATATTACCGTAATTAAATAAAGATGTATTATTATTATAACTACCAGAATCCTTTTCGAATAATGACAAGACTAAATTAGAGGAACAAAATAATCCGCGCAAAGAATTATGGTAGTAGTGACGTAATAGTGCAAATGGCCTATTGTTTTCAATACTGATGCGAGGTAGAGCTCCTTTACCCTGGGTACCAGAGGTTCTACTGTCTCCATTCGCTAAAGTTAGGCGCCGAGGAGCGAAGCGGCGAGAGTCGAGGAGCGAAGCGACTAGAACCTCTGGTGGCACGGATAGCCAATCTCACTTCCATGTTCGAATTTGGTACAGAATTTGTACCAGGCTTATTATTGGTTAGTTATAATTAGGAATGATATCCGCCGATATGATTGGCTAGATAACTTAGCGAACGAAAAACCGGTTTTGGATTTACATTTAATCAAGATGACGACAGAAGACTCCATGCAAAAGTATTTCTCTGAAGCAGTTTCTGTAACATTCAAAGTCACTTTTCCCAGAGATCGAAAATCTCAAACCTCAACAAGATGAGTCAATTTTGAAATTCATGCAGAAGATGTTTTTGCTGTGCTGCTTACTGGTTGGGGAAAGTCTTTGGTGTTTGAAATGATTCCCGCGTAGCGTTCGATTCGTGGTCTGCATTGTCCTCAGAAAGCCAGAAAGCCACTGTTATAGTTGCGTGTCCTTTAAATTCACTTGTGGAATCACACATTAGAGAGCTGGAGAGTCGAGGAATCAAGGCATGTTCGCTATAAAGCAGGTTTCAGTCCAGGTTTCAGTGGAGTCTTTTGCATTATCTGAATTTCGAACACAGAAGTAGTCGGCACGTGTAGCGCAAATCAGTGGTGCGGAAAAGTGTAAACATGTATTTGACAGCTAACAGACGTCATGACTGCAAAACCGGTTATTCGAGAAATGTGATACTAGTTCGAACATGGAAGTGAGATTGGCTATCCGTGCCACCAGAGGTTCTCGTCGCTTCGCTCCTCGGCGCCTAACTTTCGCGAATGGGACAGTAGAACCTCTGGTACCCAGGGTAGAGCTCCTTAGAATCCCAATAGAAGAAGTGGTTTATGCTGTACGGTCAAGGCATGCCTATTTTAAATATTTAGTGATCTATACCCATGCTAAGACCTCCATATGGATGGTAGAATTCATCAGAATCAACATAGAAGAAGTGGTTTATGCTGTACGGTGAAAACGTGGCTGTTTTTTTAATTAGGTATTTAGTGATCGATACCCATGATCCCTTTCGTCCTTGTCGTGTACACTTACGTATACGGTTTTTATCTGACATTTTTTTAAATAGCTGTAAATCACATGCATACAGATTTCGGCTTGTGTGAATTGCGCAAAAGATAGCATGCTCATACTCTCTACGAGACGTTCAAGTTTCAATGCGCAAAGATTCCGAAATGTTGGCGAAAATAATACTGTTCAATATGTTCCGTTTCTGTCAGTCGAATTATACTTTGTAACTAAAACCTTCGACAGCTAGTCTACTTCCTGTGTGTTTTGCCAGCCTGACTCATTGATGTAACGTGGTCGTGACTTGCAGGCTGGCCAGTCGGTATGTGAACGGACATGCACAAGAGTGACAAGAGCGTAGTACTACAATGTATGTAGACTAACTAGAGAAGACACTGTATGGATTAGCATATTAAACTGCTTATGGCTTCGAAACACTAGTACAATACGCTAAAATGTTATGCGATTCGTCGTAAAGGTCACTGGGTCGTCTACTCAAAAGATAACATAAGATTAGTATAGTCGTGCACTCTAGTTCTCCGCGGCCTGTCTGTCAGGGCGGCTGTCCTGTTTCTCCTCAAGGTACCCCTGTGCGGCATACAGCATGTGCCTAACAGCATACAGAAGCAGGATGTCCTTGGCAGCGTTAAATTCTACTTCATCGCAGTAGTTCTTGATGGGAAAGATGTGGTTCTTAGAGAGATCGTACAATTTTTTGCTTGTGTTTTCCACCGCTTCGAGGACAGCAGTGCTTCTATAGACCATAGTGACGTCATCCTTGACATGAGGACACAGATCGTCGATCTTGGTCAACAGGATGAAAAAGGGAATACCTAATTGAAAAAGTATATAAGGAAGAGTTTGGCTAAGATATATTGGTTTATTTATTCAGGCTAATAATACGGACACTCAGTTTCAATATTCTATTCGTCCCGTTAGTCTAGCATTTAACATATTACACGTAGCTGGTCATCTTCCAATGTTGGACCAATCTATGACCTATACATACCTCGTGACAAAAGGCCTTCTCTTACAAGCTAATAATACGGACACTCAGTTTCAATATCCTACTCGTCCCGTTAGTCTAGCATTTAACATATTACACGTAGCTGGTCATCTTCCAATGTTGGACCAATCTATGATCTATACATACCTCGTGACAAAAGGCCTTCTCTTACAAGCTTATTATACGGACACTCAGTTTCAATATTCTACTCGTCCCGTTAGTATAGCATTTAACATATTACATGTAGCGGCATGGTCATCTTCCAATGTTGGACCAATCTATGATCTATACATACCTCGTGACAAAAGGCCTTCTCTTACAAGCTAATGATACGGACACTCAGTTTCAATATTCTACTCGTCCCGTTAGTCTAGCATTTAACATATTACATGTAGCTGGTCATCTTCCAATGTTGGACCAACCTATGATCTATACATACCTCGTGACAAAAGGCCTCCTCTTACAAGCTAATGATACGGACACTCAGTTTCAATATTCTACTCGTGCCGTTAGTCTAGCATTTAACATATTACATGTAGCTGGTCATCTTCCAATGTTGGGCCAATCTATGACCTATACGTACCTCGTGACAAAAGGCCTTCTCTTACAAGCTGTAGCTTTTCCCAGATCCCTTCTTTCATGTTCTTGTAGATCGCAGCATCTATGACGATGGCGACGCAGTGTGCTTTGTTTGCAAGCGTTGGGTTGGAATTAAGATCAGGAGATTCAGGGTGGAGGTCACTCTCTGTAAACTGATCAAGATCGAAACATATTACAAATTCAAAGTATAAGGAAACAGTGCGAAAACTGCATTTGATAAGCTCATGCAAACTAATATTGTAGCACGTTATGTTACTGCAAAATTTCCAATGAGGTATCAGTTGGCTAAACTCAAGGCCTACGGATTTAGTCAATCAGCCGGCCTTGATTTGATGAAACCCTACCTGTACGAACGACACCAACAAGTGAAAAGCAACGGAGTTTGCTCTGAATGGAGAACCGTAAGAGTTGGTATTCCATAGGATCCCTGATAGGCGCCCTACTGTTTAATATATTTATTAACGATATAAATTACTTCATTTCGAATGTGTCGTTACGATTATACGCTGATGACACTGACGACAGAGTACTTTGCTGACCACTCTATGCTGTTGGAGTTCACGATAAATAATGAGATGAGCACCTTTGCAGAATGCCGGGTTTGCATCGCACTATTTAACAATAAATGCATTCAAAACAAGCTCTTACAACACGACCTTTTACTTATGAATATAACTTCAAGTTAAATGATGCTTTGATTGAGATGATGATGCTTTGATTGAGATGAAGGATGAAAATCCTTGGACTATCCATTCACCCGATGCCGACATATAAGGACCACATCAAGGAGCAGCTAAAAAGGGCTTATATATGCAAAACCTGGAGCGCTTCGTAGAATTAGACGACTTGATCCACAATCCGTAATGATACGGCCGCTCTACAAAGCGTTTGTCCTCCCACACTTAGAATGTTGCACTCCTGCAAAGACACAATCTAATAAGCTGGAGAATGCCAATTTTTATATTATTAGAACAATGTTAGGACTAGCTAAATCAAACACTTACGAAAGTGCCCTACAATTAGATAAAAACGAACACTTCAGCACCGAAGATATTTTCAATTATTATCAGTATTTTTTAAATGTTTGATAGAGCAAGGACATCAAATATTCAGAGGTTTTTTTAAACCACGTTTATCTCACTACAATTTACGTGGCTCGGGTACAAAACTGGAACAATTTCGGTTTAATTCGAACTGTGGAATAATCTACCGGCTAAAGTACGCGCAGCTCCTAAGACAAAGACATTTAAAAAATGCTTAATAAAGTGGAGCTTTAACCCACAATACATAAAATAATATCTAACTTTTGAACTGTAATTTAGCAGCATATGTATAGTAATATGCTAAAATACACCCGACTGTAGAGACATTGTTGTTGGATACGTATGCAGGGTGTATACATATCCATTGCTTTTGTATATTCTGTATGTGCGTCTTGGAGCGGTGTTCTCGAATGTAATTAGCGCATATAGATTAAACTGGTGTGGTATTTTTATAGTAGATTTATTATAACCGTAAACGAGTGTATATGATATTTGTAACTGTAGGGTATTTTTATATAGTAGATTTCTCGTATTTGTTTTTATATATTAGGTGTAATGTTAACTATTGGCTGACGAGGTAATTCCACGTTAAATTGCACGAGATCAAGAAAACCGATATCGCCCGAGTCGCTTTGACGAGGGCGATATCGGTTTTTCGAGTGCCATTTAACGTGGAATTACCGAGTCAGGCATGTGATTTTCCTTGAATCGCATATTCCGATGAATTACTTGAAGATTTAGTACTAAGTTATAAATAGCGCGCGTAGCTACAGTGGTATATTTTATAATAGATTTATCATAATTAACAATTAGACCCGCAGCCCGAATGGGCTACGAGTCAATAGCCCATGAGGCGCAGCCGAACTGATGGGCTATTTATCTCGTAGCCCATGAGGGCGAGAGGTCTAATGGTTTTTGCATAAACTAACTAGTCGGACAGTAGAAAATAATAGAAAGAAACAAATAGAAGTTGAAAAACTGTTATTATTTCGTGAAAATGCGTGCGGTTTTTCTCTACCATCACAAATAGACCTATAGTAGGGTATCCAATCAGAATGCAGGATTTGTAATAGTCCACAAGTTGGTTTGTACTCATTCTCGTTCCCAGTGCCTCCTCAACTAACTGAAAAATCAGAGGCTCTGGTAAGACACGGAACAGGCTCTAATTTGATTGGCTAGCCAAATCGGCTGCGCGATGAAGAAAACATTGAACAGGTGCTGCGCACAGCGCTTTTCTTCCGGTTCACTTAGTGGATAAATCACTTCCGTTGTAAACATAACAAGTAAAATAAGGCATTGTTTGAGGTGTTCTTTCAATAAAAGTAAAATAATCAAAAGAATAAACATTCATATGTGAAAATAATAAAGAATGAAGTGATGTGCCTTTTAAAAGAACATGATTAAACAGATTAATTAATTAATAAACATTCATATATGTAATGTATGGTGGCAAAAGCCGAAAGGTAATTAAAATCTCCCTTCGATCGACTATAACCCAATAATGGCGGATATTACGTCAAAAAAGTCAGCAGAAAAACTTTTCGATCGAAATACATGCATTTGCTGCAACGCCGTACTATCGGATAAGAATCACCCAGTGATTTTAAACAGCAACCTAAGGAAATGTTTGGGTTCTTATCTAAGCCATCCGTTCAATTTCTGGGAAGAATCGTACCCCACAAAAATATGCTGTCCGTGCAAACGGTCTCTTGAAACTGCCGAAAAATTCCGTGAGATGGTTCAGCAATCGCATGAATACCAAACCGCGGCGATCCAAAATTCCAGGCTAAAACGAGGTCGAAAGCAAAATTATAGCTCTTCTAGTAATCCACCATCAAAACGACCAAGAGAAACACATTCCGCGCCGAGTGCACTGAGCGCTATAGCCCTTGCTAACCTACAACAGGTACATAGGGCTATTCTTCCTCGACCATCAGCCCTGCAGTCTAATCCAGCAGCTGAAAATCAGCATGTTCTGTGCACTCCTCGATAATTGCGTTGAGAGGAGATATGACGACCACGATTGAGTTGGATGATCCTTGAAGAGCATTAAACTCAAACGATAAACTTTGGTAAATTAACGATTTACCATAACCGGTCGGAAGGACACAGAAACAGTCCTTCTTATCGATACTAATTACCCGAATAGCTTCCAAGTGCTTAGTTTTTAAAGAAAACTGTATTTTAAGCTTTGCAAGGGCGAACTGGATAGCCTCCATGAGGTCCGCCATTGCTTTAGTTAGCAAATCGGAAATGAGTTCTAAGAGCATGCGCAGTTTCAATGTCCTAGAATCTAGGACATCCGGTTTTGTGTCTTACCAGAGCCTCTGATTTTTCAGTTAGTTGAGGAGGCACTGGGAACGAGAATGGTTTGTACTAATTTTCCTTATACATATGAATGAGTGCGCGTTTTCACGAGTTTTTAAAGGCGCTGTGTCACGGTACTGCGCATGTGTGAAAATCTGATGATTGTTTAATTATGTTCTAGCCCGGAACGAAATTCTCAGAGTGGTGAAATATCGATCTTTAAATCGACTTCCATCAGTGTTCTTTTTGAACTCATCCTTGCCTCCTTTGGTCATTTATGGAAATGTAAGATGTGCTTAAATAAGTTTTAATTATTTGTTTATTCAAAATTAGTCGTTACAGACTGCAACACAACTAAAACAAAAAAGGAAAGTGCTGCTTACCGGCGGGGAAAAACGCAAGAAATTGGAAGCTTTTTGGCATTCCAACCAGAAGCGTAGAGGGTTTGGATGCCCAGTAGAGTTCACGAAACACATGGAAACTTTTCAAGTCATATTATAAATGATATAGCAGTTTTCAACAGCGATACGAAGAAATATATATCTACGGCTTAGAAACGATCGAGGCTGAAATTATATGAACCGACCGGCGGAGTGCAAAGACTGTAAAAAAGTTAGATACAACCTTTCATTGCTGGCAAAACAACCTAATGAACTCAAATACGATAGCCTTGTGAGCAATCGATGTACATGTATATGAAACTAGAAAGTTTATATTATCGACTATGTGAGAGTCTGCAAACATCGAACTACTATGAAACCGCTTGTCAGTATTCGCACTTTCGTGACAAGCGAACTTTCCTACTTTCGACACACGGTCGCTAAACTGTACGAAATCTCCAAGAATAAATATCTAATGTCCAAACTAACCGGGGGAACTGAAAGAGAAAATTGTTGTGACCAATCGAGATACATGTGAAGCTCCAGAAGTAATTATTGAATACATGAGATCCCATAGAGAAAACTGATAATAATGAACGCGCTATTAGTTTCACGGACATTGCCTTGTAGAAATTCAGTACATTAAAGTATACTTTGACTAGTAGTAAAAGTATACTTTTTTTGTACTTTCAAGTCAAGAAGTACTAATGAAGTATACTTCATATATACTACTGAAATAGAAAGTATAAATGAAGTATAATTCAATTATACTTCAAAAAAGAGAAGTATACTTCAAGTATACTTCTTTTATTTTCAAGTTTGAAAAGTATAAATAAGGTATTTATTTTCAAATATTTCAGTTTCATTCAGAAAGTGAAGTATACTTAAAGTATACTTTTTAACAGCAAAATATCAGCAAGTTAATGTATTAATAGGCAATATTCGTATTGACAATTTCCACGGACGAACGTGGAACGATCGCGATATTGATTTTATAGTCATAATCAATCACAGGCTACCGTAAGGTTTTTGATTAACCATTATTTTACAAGACTTGACTGGGAATTTAGAGAGTTTTTAGAAATTGTAATAATTCTGTAAATATTGAAATAAAATAAATACGAATTTACCTGTGTGTTTGTCAGTTATTGGGCTGTGTCTGTATTTTTTTCAGGCGATTCTTTCTTCCAGGCACTCAAACACCTTACGCGTGGGTAGCCTGTGTATAAATGCGCCTGCATGTTTCAACAGTTAGTCAGCAGTAACACATCAAAACAAGATGGCGGACCTGACGTGATCGTAGCATTTTGATGACTATAGTTCTTCTCATTCTCCTGCCATCAAAACCTTTTCCTTTCTGGATAAGCAGGCATTTAGGAAAAGAGGAGTGCTTTCCCGACATTTTCAATCGACGAAACTGCGCTCCTAATGAAATTGAACACCGAGTATTTTTGGAATGTCGAAGCGAATCAGATTACCGGAAGAGTTCTGGCGCACCAGTACATGCAGTCGTTAATTTCCAACCGTCTTTCCTCAGCTCCAGCATGTACATACGTATACGTGAGGGATTTGATCGACTAATACCCGCAATCCACATCTATTTATTGGAATCTTCAGGCTGACTCGATTAGTTTATATTACTATTTCAGGTGTCCCAGTACTCTTACTATTTAATTTTTCTATATATTTACATGTAAATCATTACTATAAGAGTACGAATAAAGTTGTTGTTGTTGTTGTTGGCTACTCGCAGGTTAGTTGTGTTTTGTGGTCATGAATGTAGTCTTGTAGTGCAAAACCTTTGGTTATTTTTTAAGCAAACAAGAGCCCATCTGGGCTTTCACTCGGGCCACATGAGATTGAAGATGAAATACACTTTCATTTGAAATCCTCTTAGTAATATTAACCAAAGAGAAGAATTATTAGTTGAATAGCGATGTTTCGTGTTGATAAACATTGCAATTGTCATGCTAATGTGCCAACCATGATTTGTAAAGCCCGCTTTGTGTTAGGAACCAATGGATCTCTGGTTGGCACATTAATGACAATAGATGACGGCAGTCTTTAGGAGTGCGGAAGAATTATGAGCTAGCGCTGAATTTAGCAATCTTTAGGAGTGGCCGGTAGCGCGGTGACTTTCATTCTCTGCTCCTCAAGCATATATCTAATTTAATATTTTTTTGTTTTTCTCGTATGTTGACCTTTTAATTTAAACACTACTTATTCATGTAACACACGTTTACGATTTAGTCTGCTGTTCTGTTATACTGCAAGTTCCGAGTACTAATGGATGATTGTCTCAAATGTATGTTTATATTTGTACCATATTATAAGTTGTATCCTGTCCATCCTGTGATGGAGCTACAATCTCGGTCAAATCTGTTGAAAATTTAAGACCTCCCCTCCCCCCATTTCAATGAAATACTTCTTTTTAGTCTTATTAGTTATTCTAAACAGGCAGTAGTTGAAACTTTACATTGCTTTCCCAATGCCAATGTCAGTTTCTACCGACACAATACAGTGTTTTTGAGTCGATTTTCTTTTTAAATACCATCACACAGATAAAGTGGTCACGGTTGATGAAATTTCTCTTAGTTCGGGTAGATATATTTTAAAAATTGTGCCGAAAACGTACTCTTTTATACACTTCTCTGACCACAAATAGAAGCATTGCAATCACATTATGCTTAGGTCACTGCGTAATAATCTCTCGATGATTATCGTGTCAATCTTGGTGACAGATATGCTCATTTTAATGACGTTAGTGGTTTTGTCACGTTGAACCTCCAGATACAATCTCGGTCAAATCTGTTGAAAATTTAAGACCTCCCCTCCCCCCATTTCAATGATGTTAAATCATGGTCCATTTCAGTTTGCCTACGCTCTCATCACTGAAATTAAATGGGGGGAGGGGGGGATTTTTTTCCCTAATCAATTTGTCCGAGATTGTAGCTATGTCAATTTGTGTGCCTCTATATAACTTTATCTTGCTGTTCTTGCTAAACATGATGAGCTAGCTATTACGAGACCATTTGTTTGATTGAAGATTATTAACTGAAATGCCTGTTGGATCTCTAATTAAAAGCTTTACACTCATTCCCAAAACTTCAGTCTGCTCATTATATTAAAGAACTATAAAGGAATTGTTGGAAGCCTTTAATTTCTCGAACCAAAACCTCGGCCTTTGTTTAACTTGAGAGTTGAATATTGCTTGGGTCATCATAAACAAGACGCATGCGCATACATTTTGCTGTACAGAACAACGGCCTGCAGATTTACACTCGTGCCTGCCACAGGCAGCCCGAGTAATTAATGCGCGCGTACATCATAATTTGTGGTACACGTTCATCACCTAATAATTATTATAGCATTCTGATCATGAGTCTCGATCACTTGCCTTAGATTAAGTACATGTACCATGATGTACCATGTACTACATGTATGTAGTGATATACATATGCACTTAATTTATATATAATTTTGTGTGTATTTCGGAGCCGTAATATTTCTACCTTAAATCTGATCTGCACTCGATCTGAAGATTTTATTACTACCACTTAGGAACACATGCATAGGCCTGTCAATATACATACAATTACATACATACATGCAGTAAAGGGATAAATACAGTCCTTGCAGTTATGTACATACAGTTAGTAATAATGTATCAGTCAATTCCAAACCCATGCATCCCCCCCCCCCCTGGGCCACCCCCGGGCATTTGAACATTTTGAAAAAAATTCGATCAAAGGCCCCACTACCAAGGCAGAAAAACTGTTCAAATGCCCCACCAGTTTTTCATCCATGGCCAGGCTGTTCAAATGCCCCACCATCGGGGACCGGATCAGAAAATTTTACAAGGCAAAGACTATTGAAAAATTAATGAAATCATTGTTTTATTCAGATTCTCTGACTCAAGCAATTCACAGGAAACACCGACGGTGAAAACCACCTTCAACCGGTCAGGGATGAGAACAATCATTTCTACCGGCTCGATCGTTCTTGGTTTCAGTTATATACTTTATAATAAACGTATTAATGGTTTGAAATTGAATATGTTAGCTTATGTTCTTGGTATATAAAGTATGCAACAGGCACCAATCGGCCCGTCTTTTACCGATATAATGTCGCTGTCGAGGGTCGCAGCAAATTCAACTTATCACAAATCTTGTCACGCACTTAATATCACGGTCAAAGTTCATGGAGCAAAACGTTTATAGGTTCAAACATAAGCAATTTACCTCTGAAAGTGGTCTTCAAATTTGGCAGGTTTACTCTATCAAGCCTCTACAAATGCGCAATCATTATCCTGGAATGCTCTCATTCGCTATTTTGACGCGAGCGATGCGAATTTGTAGACAGAAATATAATTTAATTCACAAATGGTGAAATAAATAGCTTTATGCAACTAGGATTGTTAAGTTGAATTATTGTTACTTCCGGTGTTGGCAACTTCCGGTTATTACGAGGGGGGTCACCTTTGGGCATATGGATGGTTATCACGTGACAATATGCCACTTTCTCGCCTCCATCTTGTATACGAACGTGGCTAAATTTATCGTCCACTTCGACCACAAAAAATCTGCTTCATCGACCTTCTTCAAAGAGTTAAAAGTTAAGTACCCTTCTAAATTGTTAATCGTCAGTCCATGTAGCACTATAATTACGAGGGTCAACACCTTTTACCGGACTTTTCAGCAATTTAACCCAAGCGAGGTGATGGCTCAACAACAAAATTTAGCCACGATCATTAGTTCTTGGCCATTCCTTTGTGAGAAGGCTTATTACTTTTACCTCGACGGAGTCCAATGAGCGTTTTGGGTTCATCGCTTGAGTTCAGCAAGTCGTTTGAAGTCCGTTTTCACGACACAAGGGGGGCGAACAATTGAAAAACATAACGCTGTGACGATCTGAATAAATTATGAACGTGCAATTTATAATCGCGTGCAAAACAATTCGGAGAAACCGACCCCGTTTCAGGAGTACAACCAATTGGTTGAAACCTTAAATAATCACCTTAAGGGAGGCTATAGACGGAATTGAGTTTGCCAAATTTTGGCACCATTCTTGACTGCGTAAGCCAATAACTGACATTTATGTCCGTGATAGCATTCACTTAAACGATTATGCTAACAAATCACTTTCCAAAACTATAGAGAAGCCATATTATATACACTGTCTTAACTGTATAAACTTTGTATAGTAACGGTATCCGTGAAAATCTTGTTTTACATTTATTTTGCCTTTTAAGCTGGCCGACATTTAATTTAACAGGTTGCTTTTGCCACCTTTTGTACATAACTGCACCGGGAAAATGTACGGTTTATAGCACGATCCTTGCGGCCATTCACGTAGTGTTTGAGCCATTCATGTGTCAATGCCGTTGGGCTTTGCCACTTTATTTATGTGCTTGTTAGTTTGGACTGTTAGTGCTCCAGATTGTTATTCTACAGCATTATAGCACTTTGTGGCAACACTGTGATTGTGATGTCAGCCATGCTATCCTGATGATTTAATTGTGTTTATTGTTGATGTAATTGTGTTGTCTTGTTGTGTTTCTTATCCAGTTACGTGTATAACACAGACGGTGTAAGTCGTTATTTTGTCAGTGTAAGCTGTTATGGGTTAATTATTATAATATGGATATTCTTATTATTACCATTCTTATTACTCTTGTTATTATTGTTACTATTGTTATTATTATTACTATTATTATTATCATTATTATTATAACAGACTGTGCCTGTTTTGTATACTCATTGTTTATATGTGTATGAATAGATATGTGTTGTTTTAATTAGTTTTGTTTGTGTTTTCATGGTCTGTGATGAAGGATGTTAATCCCATAGCACCTACATTGTAGCAGGCACAGTATTGGCATTGAAATTACCTTGCCTATTCACTCAGATTATGGCCATGTTATTGTACAGCATTATATGGAGCACTTTGTGGCAACACTGCTTGTATTGTCAGCCATGCTACCCTGCTCATTATATGTTGATGCTTGTTGTTGATCGTTATATAATTGGGATATATAGTTGTGTTTCAGGTACAAGTACATGTATAACACTGTCAGGATTAGTACATTATTTGTCAGTGTGAACTGTTACCGGTTATCCTGCAAAATAAAATTGTTATTATTATTATTATTATATCTTTATTATTATTAAATCATTGTTATTATTATTATTCAGTGTATCATATTCTCTTTATATTCATTATTCCTATTTATAATTGCTAGTGCTGTGATTCTTATCAGCACCATTATTAGGCTAATAATAATTATTGAGGTTTTAATATGTTATTGCTGCTCATGCTGTGTTAGTATAGGTAATAGCATGATGTGTAGTGATATTTGGCATAAATACCGCGAGTGATATTTCAAAATTGTTCGTAATATCACGAGCCGCTTCGGCGAGTGATATATATTACAAATAATTTTGAAATATCATGAGCGGTATTTATGCCAAATATCACGTACATATCATGCTATTATTTGTTTATAATATGACCTAAGAAATTTACTGGAAAAGACAATCAGATGTTCTCTCAACTGGGGCACCGAGTTTGTTTACTTCTTTGACAGTTTGAGTTTGAGCTAATGACTAGTGAAAATCCTGTAAGTGGCAGACAATTTAGCTTACCAAATTGAACAGTAAAATCTGAAAGAAAGGCTTAATAATGGCCTCGCGCACGGTGTTGGTGATCACTCGCGTAACAAAAACTTCACAACGTACATCGTGCGTTATACATCGTGCATCGAGCCTTCCTGACATGCTCGATGCACGATGGCTGATGCACGATGCTCGAATATCGAGCCTGCATTCCTTTCATCGTGCATCTATCGTGCCTTCATGGAGCCTAGATCGAGCCTTGAATGATTTTGGATCGTGCCTTCATCGAGCCTGCATGGCATCATGCCTGCATCGAGTCTTGGATCGTGTCTACATCGAGCCTGGCATCAATTCATTCGATTTTGATGCAAGTTGTTTAGTATCTTTCAAAATGTATGGGTTTTATCGAATTTGGAAAAGCTTGGTCAATAAGGTTTTTATTATATTGCGAAAATAGTGCTAAACCACACTTTTTGACGCGCCGACCAGGAACCCACTTCGCGGTAAACTGAACAGCGAATAGAAATTAAGCTAAAATTAGACCAAGACCCGACGAGTTTTACTTGAAATTGAACTCGTGGTGTTCACAACAGTTTTTTTTTTACATCAAAAATGCTTTTTATGGATGAAAACTGACCTGTACTTCACTTCAGATGCACTGAGTTTCAATGACAACTTTACCAAGAACCCGAATGGTGATTATCTGGAGACAAACATGTGCATATTTGTGGAAGATTTGAAAGTTGAAAACAGGCACGTTGAAATCACTAGAGTTGAGTGGCGATACGATAAGCACACTGAAAAACTTGACAAAATGAGCTGTAGAAGAATACGAACAAACTTGTAAGTACTAACTAGTAAACACTCTCGTGTTAAATGCCAGTTACCAAATGTGAATGCTGAATTTCTCAACCCATATGTAATAAAACAATTTGATTTCTTTGATGAAACTGTGTGCTAATTATAAGTTAGTTTACGCGTGTTCCCTGAATAATTTCTTTGTACTGCGATTTTAGAAGCGTTGAGGTAGCTGAACTTTTCATTGTGTTTTTGGAAGTCTGCATGTACAGCAATTTCAGCTTTTGTGTATTTAATTTGACAGCTACATGTAAAAAGTTAGTTATCCACTAATCCAGCTTCTAACGTTCAATTCATTCGTTTTTGCTGCAGTCATTTTCATCGAACTTGCGAGAGTCGGAAAGCCGCTTCTTTAGTTTGCTCTATAAAGTTGAATTTTAGCCGAACAACGGAAATTAGAAAGATACTTTAAATTAGTATTTGCCTTCATGTGACAAGTTGTTTAGTTTCTTTCAAAATGTATGGGTTTTATCGCCATTTGTTTACGAATGGTTGTGAAGGAATTAGGAAAATCTTGAGCGGTCAAGATGAAAAATTTTGCCCGCTGAGCAACCATTCAGATTGCAGCATTCAGAGTCCTCTTGGAGTCTTGCCTGCCCACGGAGCTGCCATATAATAAAGAGATAATTTATTATACCATTTCAATGTCCTGATATAGGATTGTAAATATTAAGTGGACCAGTTAAAAAACCGATTATTCTAGAAACTGATTTCGGTTACACAGAGTGAACCGATTCTCTAAATCTCTCTTAAAAACACATTGCATCACGCGAATCTTTGCCATACTTCATCAAAAACTTCTCAAGTATACTTGTCAAATGGTGCATCCAAAATGAAGAAACTATATATTTGTACATAAGAAAGAAATGAAAATAGGAACTAATTCCTTGGCTGATAGATGTACATGTATGGTCAATCTGAGCAACATTTCTTTCTTCGAAACTATATAGTTACTCAAAGCTTACAGTTTTTAATAATAATAGTATGGCTCGCAGTTTAAAACCACAGACTGCTTCAACTTTAGTTCTATTATGCATTTTGGGTGTTTTTCGGTATTTCTCTCACTTTAGAAAATCCATTCTTGTAGTCTCGCCTGAAAATCATAGCTTAAATTAAGTTGAGTCGAGTTGGTATGTGCAATGAACTCAGTGTAGTGACTACCCTGGATTCCAGAGGTTAAATGTTTTGCCTTTTGTCGGTAAATTCGGTGAGCGCACGGAAGGCAAAACAAATTGTTTTGCCTTCCGCGCGCTCACCGAATTTACCAACAAAAGGCAAAACATTTAACCTCTGGAACCCAGGGTATGTAGTGACATGATTATGCAAAATGTTATGAACCTGGCATCGTGCCTTCATCGAGCTTTGGATCGTGCCTTCATCGAGCCTTTGCCTGAATATTATCGTGCCTTTATAGAGCCCTAATGGTGCCCTCATCGAGCTTAACGTAAAAGGCACGATCTAGAACTTTGAAGGCTCGATAATCGTGCCTCTATGCTCGATCCGAACATCGAGCCCCGAGGGCACGATACGCGAATCTGGCAATTTTGTGCATTTAAAATGGCAGTCTAACGCTATAAAATGGATTGTGTTTGTAAAACCATCAACAAACCACAAAAAACACGAAGTTCAAATGAAACTATAGTTAATGTGCATCACAAATGTATAACCTTTTCCCGGATGTTGGGGCTCGTATCGAAGGTGAGTGACTTCTAAGTTTTTCTATCGGGATGAAAAATAGGTAAAAAACAGCTAAAATTAAGTGGTGTGCTATAGAAAAAAAGCGCTTTTAAAAATCGTTTCGAAACTTCAGAAAACGATTTTCACTCCTCTTGGTGCACATGAACTACATCATCTTCCTGTGAAAAATCAAGCTTCTACATTAAAGCATAGTGAAATTATGACACTAAATCTAGCGTTAGACTGTAAAATGTGAAAAGGTGATCACCAACATCGTGCGCGAGGCCTAATCGACTGGAGCTGAGAGAGAATGGCTATAATTAACCTGTGAAAAAAGTCAATTTCTGGTACATTGACACTAGCAAAGAGCGAAGTTTGATTTCAGGCAGTTCATCGTCGAGCACAACTGAAGTCAAACAATAAAGCAATGGTATGTAATCAACTAAAGTCGATTGAGGTATGTCACTTCGCTGTTTTATTTTAAAAGACAGTAACTGTTAATACGTCTCAAAACCAGAAAACTGAACGACACTATCGCAGCTGGAAATGAAATTCCAAGTTCTTTATAAACTTGAACAAGATAATTTGAATCAACTATCTCACGGCAATGGCCAATGGGTCACATGCGACCGAGTTTCCAAATATTTCTTGTCAATGGCTTAAAAAGAAAACAATTAAAAGAAAATTTAAGTCAACTTGGCTTACTTTGTTGGTATTTTGTCATTGTATAATGTCAGCTGTTCCTGGGCAGTTGTTTAAGCGAGATGAACGTCAATTTTCGGTTCCGTTTTCATTCACTGAATCAAACGTTCCTCGTCTGCCAACTGCATGGTCACTCGAAGACTTGAAAATCACTTTCAACTTTCTCAAATCACCACAAGATTCCATTACCAGAGGCACAGATGACATTGCTGTTCATTTCTATACCAAACTCTTCAATTTTAGCCATCAAAAGCCAGGCATTTGCCACCGTAAACTTCTGTAGCTTTGTAGTTTTCTGCACCCGCTCGGCGACCTGTAACTGAGCTTCAAACCGGGGGGCACCGCTTGCATAATAAAGGGTAGGTATGTGAGGTGTTGTATTCAGAGCCCGACCCGGTTTGGCAAAAAAATAAAACGAATTCTTATTAACCAGAATTTCCATGAAATTTATGAAAATCAACCCGAATTGATAGACGATTTGCTCCAAAACAAGACTTGGTTTGCGAAATTGGGCTGAAACCTGGACAGGGGTACCGCCGCACATCTCACTTACGCCATGTACGTGAGTGGCCCCCCGGAGTTTGAAATACCACTCCTTGGAGTTTGTAATTTCACTATTACGTTGAAATACCACTCCTCTTAGCCAATCAGATTGCAGAAATTTCTTAGGTCATGTTATAACCTATAATTATTACTATTACTGCACAGTTGTTGCATCATTATTAATTTAAAAAAAATCGGTTTTGTTAATTGTAGGCCCTTTAGTATCAAGATCATTAAGCCTTTATGCTGAGCCTTATTAAAGGGCCATCCCTTGTGGTTGCCTTTTTCTTTTAATTTTCTCCACAGTGTGCTTCATTCTGCAATGCCCCATCAACACAAATGTGGTGTAGCGTGCCTTTCCCCTCTGCTGTAAAATGGTTACACAATCCAGCATATATGGGTTTGCAATAATTATTGCAGTGACCTGTGTGGTAAACGGACATCGAGCTCTGTATAGGAGCTATCGGGGCGCCATTCTATTCACATTGTCACGGTGAATTCTCCTGAACAGTGATGGCGAGCTTGTGGTTAATTGGCTTTATAACCTTATAACTGCACTTCTGTGCCGGCTCGGTTTACCATGTCAATTTTATCTCCCCTATAAGGGGAATGGTTCTTGGGTTATTTATACCCAAACATACATAATTATGGGTTATTTATACCCTTACATATATTGCATTTGTATGGTTCGGGTTATTTATACCCAAACATTACATACAATGTAATTATGGGTTACTTACATGTATACCCTTACATATATTGCATTTGTATGGTATAGCATGATCCCTGCGGCCAAGCAGTCCTAGGACATGTCTTGTGCCATTCATGCGTTAAGTACCGTTGTAGTCTTGTTGATCACCATTCATTTAATGTTTTATGTCATGGTTTGTATGCCAGCCGTGCCGGAGGTTTGTGGGTTTGTAGATTCCAACCTGTTTTAGCGGTCCACCATCCTCAAGCTTTCCGTACTGTTTGGGGGGTTCATTAGTTAATTTGAATGTTGTGGCGGCCTCCGTTTTTGTTTTGTTTTTTGTTTTCCTTTTCCTAGAATGCCAGCTACTGTTACAGGCAAACCGGCTGTTATCACACCTTAGACTACGAAGAAGTGTGGGGATGAAGCACCTTGGTGTCCAGGAAAAAATGAGCATTCCCTACTCACTATCAACATGGTCTCCCAAATGCCTCCACCCATTGTATGGTCATTTGGTGGTCAGCAACCGGTATCTGCTGTTTCACAGGCAGTTGTACATGCAATGTCTGCCTAGCCGTCAGTACTAACTTGGTCTTACTGCCCCTTCAGTGCGTGAGTGACAGGAGGAACTCCTGGTTGATGCAAGTGGTTTTGTTCATGTTTCTCATTGGACTTACACTCAATAATTAAGTTACTTGTCTGGTGGAGGGACTGGAGTTACGTCTTGGCTCCACCCAGATTTCCTATGTTTTTATCCCAAAGGGTTTTGCATAGGTTTTTTCTGGCCTCCCTGACGTTCTCCCATATAGCATATACATGTATGTATAGAGTACGTTTGTAAGTCCTATTCTGAGGTAGAATAACATGTATAGCAGGACAGTAGCAGGGGCACTGTTCGGGTCAGTAGGTTCATTTTAGTAACATATGCATGGTCATATAGTGGGACAGTAGCAAATGCACTGACATTCTGAATCAATCTATTTGTTCTGGTTAATATATTGTTCATTTGGGTTACACTCATATTGTCAATTATCATTGTCAATTATCAGATAAGTCTTTTGAGAAGATGAAAGTCGGATGCCTTTAAAAAGTACAGTCGTCTTCCAGGTCTCTGTTGTAGGTTGCACACAATCTCCTTCCATTAATAAATATTGGGGTAAAAAGCTTGGCCGTAAGTTTGTCTATTGGACTAATGTACGTGGCACAGTTTACAGGGATAACTGATTTAACATTATCTTATTCCTTAACTAATGTTACCACTAGTTAGAACTTGCAGGGAGGGCGTTTATTTGCAGACTTATCAACCTGACAATTGGGATAAAACTCCCTAGCCATCTTAATGTAGGGTGTAACATAAGACTTGAAAGTTTAGCAGCAGTTTGTTCACACATTTAATGGAAAGTCTATGTTCCTTGAAGAGGCCCGGCTGACCTCGGATGCCCTCAGGTTGTATTCCGTTGCAGCGAAAATATTAGGCTTAGGTGTATGGTGAAGAGCTGTGGAAGCAAAAATACATTTCATGCCTAGAACTTTTTCCAATAGTGTTAGGGCGCAGGTTGTGGAGTCAGCTGCTCTCTATCAACAACCTTGGAAACTGTTTAAACAGTTTCAGCTTGACATCATTAATAAGGCTGGCTTCAAAAAATTACAATCTCCTCGGCAAAGCTGGCTTTGTTTATTGCCTATTTGGCCCACAAACATTATGCAGCAGCAACGGTGTTGTCTTACGGATATCTGCTATAGGTTTCGTTCACCGGATGGCTAATATATATGCTACCTGACCCATCAAAGACTAATTTTATCAAATTAGCTTTGAGGGGCCATTCAAAGAGTAGTAGAAGGAGAGATATAGAAGGCTGCTATTACGTTGCCTTTATTAGAACCGGTTACTAGCTGCAATAGATCACACTGTCTCCCCAGATTACCAGAGGAAAATGATTGGGGGGCTACGTGTGCTGCTGCTACCCCCTTTTTTTTCAGCCCTTAGAATTGGGGAATTCACAACTAGATCAGGACAGCTTCCAGATAATATTAAGTTAAACCGGATTACTTTTAACAAGAATAATAATGGTTTTTAATCAGGTTGACAATGCAATTTCCAGTATGGACTGCTGGAACAGTTAGTATTGGCCCAGTTTCCATTCATCAGTAATACTTGGCCAGTCATCCCATCAAAACATTTTAGGGTCCTTTGGTCTTAGGGCCATTATTTTAATTATTTATGCTAATTTATCTGCCAGTCCCTGGAATAGAAAGGGTGCAGCTAGCTCATGTAGGGCTTGAATCATTTCTCTGAGTATATATTGCATTAGCTAAAGTCAGTCTTAGGTAAAGTCAGTCTTTTAATTGCTAGGTCACTGAAGTGGGGCAAAGCCTCATGCAGGAGCTGAGGTAACCTTGCTCTGTCTTCACAGACTCAAATCTATTCTACATTGTTATAAAGATTAATGGATCCGTTCAATCTTGGAGCACCGAAGGGGCTGAGTAATTGTACCCTCTTCGTGGGTCTCTGGGTTTAATAGTGCTATAAATAAAAGCACTTTGCATTATCCATTTCCTGGCATTGCTTTGGCTTTGGGTGGGGCTGCCCTGTCGCAGACTCTGGGCTGTGGCGGATTTTGCCCTCACCTTTGCTGAGAACTTGGTAAATCTCGTTATACATCTGTTTGTAAATTAATTAGACCAATAAACGGCCACAGCAGTGGCCAAATACGCCAAACTACGGTGTGTATTTAATTAGCTGTATTCTCAGCAAACGGAGCTCAGCTCAAGCAATGCCAGGGTATTTTGAGGTTTAAGACTAAGGTGCATAAATAATGTATTTTTTGAACACCGATCAAATGCCCCACCCCCACCCCCCACCCCCACTGTTTGTCAAATGCCCGCCCCTGAGGGCTTAGATACTCGTCAAATTCCCCACCCTCGGGAGCAAGCCTCTGATCAAATGCCCGGGGGTGGCCCGGGGGGGGGGGGGATGCACGTGTTTGGAATTGACTGATACATAACACCATGACAAACTAGTCAGAATGATAGTTTTCGTGTGTTAATTAAATCATTTCATGTTTATTTAGCTTTTCGAATCAGGGAGCAACTAGTAACTGCAGAATACAACACCACTGGCTAATTAATAATTCATTTTCACCTTCTAAAACCCAAATGAAAAAAACTAACCATTTTAAACATAAAATCAGCTGTAAATACAGCTGAAGTTTGCAAGTGATCGTTTGAAGTGGCATTGTACGTATTCTGCAGTTTAGCCATTACATCTACATGTTGCAATCATTTGACATACTCATTCGACACAACTATTCAACATGCTTTGTAACCAGGCTCACTGGTTTACCATGGTTTTGACGTACCAAATCAAATTATTTAGTTGCTTTTTTTTTATTCTAAGTATCTAACAGACTGCCAACATGCATTGCGGAACAAGCAAAATTTTGCTCAGAATGATTGTGTCGAATCAGTATATCAAATAATAATTATTGTCTATCTCTATGCACATCAAACTTAAATCAGGGCAAGACAATGGTATGGTTTTAGTTTTTAAATGCAATTTGAACCATGTTATTTTTGTATTGATGAATTACAGCATAAAGTAACCAGTTATTTTATGGTGTATATATAATTCACTTATCTATTGAAACCCTGGTAGGTGGGAATTTCATTTGAAAAATGCTCCAATGTAAGAAAACCCCCCACCACCTGGGGCAGTTTATGCAGTCAAAAAGGACCAAATCCTCACCTAGAACAAGTTTCTTTCTTGTCTTATGTATTTTTATAACACTAAAACTAAGGTGAATATGCAGCTATACATGTATCTGAAACATAACACAAAATACTGGTGTTGATTGCATACATGTAGCAGTGAGTGCGACAGGCCTGTTTGAAGGCTAGCGTGGATGGACATTTGACTTTCTCTGAGGCTGCTCTCCCTCCTGTAAGTCCAACATACTGAAAGCGGCTGGAACCACTCTATTTTGCATCCTGGATTGTCACATGCAATCATTGTACTTTAATTTAGTACTTCATCTGATGTCCAGCACAAAGAGTACAGCTGGCCATGGAGCACACTGGAACTTTGATGGTCCAGTGTTATATGACATTTTTGTATAAAAACGAAAAACAACAACGGCTAAACACTTTTAAAAACTAACAAAAGCCACCACAAATGAACTGGGCTCCAGTCAAATCCCCATCCCTCCCACGAACTTTGAAACAAATCAAGTAAAATCTTCGACACCCTGGGGCCACAAAAACTGGTTATAATCACCACAAAATCCCCCATATTCCCACCTACCCAATTTCAATTGATAAGTGCATAATATGCAAGTGACATGTATGCCAAGAAAATGTTGAATATCTTGAACACGCTTGGCACAAATGACCCTAAAATCTATCACTTTGCTATATTTTCAAAAGTTTCCAACATAGAAGATTGAATTTTTGTGGGATGATGAAGACCGACGACCTAAACACAATCCGATTATTTGATCTACCGTAGACATCTTGATGACGTCACAGTAACGTCATGTATCCATTTATAATAGGTTTCTCTATGTTTTCAATTACCTTGAACATCAGTAAATTTTATATTTTCGATTTCCCATCATGTCGACAACAAAGAAACCGAAAACCCGAGTTCGATTGGTTAAGAGAGAGAAAAGTTATTAAATTTTGAATTTTGGCAATTTTCCCGCCAAGATTTGGCGGGAAATTTCACCACAGAACCATTTACAAAATAACTTCTTCATTCATCTTTTAGACTTTAAAATATTTGTTTACGACAATCTAGCAATCAAAAGAGTAAATTGGTACCCACAACCGTATGTTTTTAGAATTTTCGATTTTTGAGAGGAAATACTTTAAAATTCCAAGTGAAAAAGAGGAAACGTCATTATGACGTCATATATTTTTGAAAACGTCTTTTAAAAATAACTATTCAAGTATTTTTCGAGTTTTAAAGAGGAACTGTACTTACTGTACACTGAATAGCCGCAATATGGTCTTTTTATGTTTATTCAATTTAGAAAGCATGACTGATGTCAGACCCAAGACGTCAGAAAATGTGACGTCACAGGAAACTTCAGTTCTTAATAACTCAGCAAATATTTATCGTAGAGACTTTAAAATTGCGGCAATCAAAAACACATATTTATGTTGTTGTGATAACATGCTTTATTTCAAACGTATAGGTAACGCAGAATTTGACCTTAAAAGGAGTCGTTCGTTATGACGTCACACCAACGTCAATATACAAACGTGTTTGATCCTAAAGGCGTTATTTCATTTTAATATTAATATACGAAAATTTCGTTAAATTTGACAGCGAATTAAACAAGATGTGCTGGTTTATATATTTTTGGCTCGCTTTTAGTGATCGATTTTGAGGTAACTTATGCCAGGCGTGGAATATTAGTGCCAAAGAGATGCTGCTTTTTCTTACTCAAGTTGATATACCAGTAATAATGCATCTACAATGTACATGTACATGTATATATTTATTATGTGGCCCATACATTATTGTAAGTATAAATGTAGTATTCTGATATGTGTAGCTTATTTATAAGTGCAGTTGCTTCCAAAGCATAGGTGGTCTCAATCATTTCTTAATCTTTGGAAATACGAATCCTGTCTTTGGTTTGGAATCACTGCACATTATACCATAGTTTACCACTTATAAGCCACACCCCTAACTTTGACCACCTTACTGTTTTCTTTAGTTAATTTTTGGGAAAGTACTCGGCTATATTAACCATACCCCAATTTTTTTTTTTTAGGAATTTACAATATGTGTGGGGAACTGCTACAGCTTGTAAATAATATAAGTAGTATAACTCTGTAGATGCATCTGCAAACAGGCCAAAATGAGCAGCTCCTATTTATGAATATCTTCACCTCATGATCATGCCTGGTTGGTTAGCTGTATACTATACATTTGTATTTTGTAGAACAATAAAGCAGACAGATGAAACTGAAGAATGCTGATTCCAAGGAGAGCAAGGCAACAAACTATATGCCAGCTGAGTCCATGCAATGTTATTGAAACATCCAAAAACAAAAGGTTGAAGTAAATATTATTATAAATCAAATTATGGTCAGTTTCAGTTTGACTATTATTTTGTGAATCAGACTCTAAATTTTTATACTGCAAAATAATGGCATTTCTGGCCATGTACCTTGTAGCATAATATAGGCTTAATGATCAATTCAAGTAATAAAAAATAGTTAATTATCTAATAAATCCTATTTTATTATGTATGTTCTCAGTCTTTAATTTCTCTGTTTTCATATAATTGTCACATCTACCCCACATAACACCATAATTATCAGATGTCATATGTTTTGAACATATGACCAATTCAGTCATATAACTGGGATAAAAACATTGAAAATCTATGACAAACATATGGAATCTCAAAAGCACTGACTATTCAGGTGTGCATAATTTTAGTTACTTCACAAAAAGTATGCTTCTAGTATACTTCATGTGAATAAGTATACTGCTTGAAACAGCATATTTTACAAAGCACTAGAAAGTCTACTTTAAGTATACTGGAAGTAAAAAGTATACTTGAAGTATACTTTTTGAAGTATCCAAAAGTGGCCTACTTAAAGTATACTTCTCAAAAGTACATTTGAAGTATACTTTATATATAATTATTGATCATGAAGTATAGCACTAGAAAGTATACTTGAAGTATACTCTTTGAAGTGTCCAAAAGTGGCCTACTTAAAGTATACTTCTCAAAAGTACATTTAAAGTATACTTTAAGTGTACTCATAGTTAATAGAGTGGAATGGTTAGGAAACTCAGGGACCTTCTTTGTTATATATGTCTTTGTTAGCGTTTTTCAACCACTACCGTGCACAAAACACAATAGAAATTCCAACATGTTAATCAATCAGCCAATAGAAACGTGTGAGTTCAGTCGTTCAGGGAACGCTAATGAACTATGATCGTGCACAATCTTTTGTCTTACCCCTTCCAACATAAATCGCAGCGCCTTTGTTAGCCCTTTTGAAGTTTGCCGGGTTTCCTAACCATTCTACTCTATCAACTATGGTGTACTGAATTTCTACAAGGGAATTGTGACTTAACTGAACACGCGCTACAGCATATAGCTTGAAATACTGTACGAAAACTCCCGTTTAAAAAAATTCTGATGCCGAAAGGACTGTAGCATCTTAAACAAGATATTTTTATTTATTTTTATTTATATTTATTTATTTTCCATACAATACATATATACATACAGCCAAAAATACCATAAGGTTGACTAGTTGTGACATTTGTATTAAGTTACATTTATGTATTAAGCCATTGACTTAATGCTTCCTATTTCTCTTGGTGGCTTTTTATATCTTTCTCTTTCTCTTTTATAGAGTTTAACGGGATTATTTTCCAAGCTGATACCTGTTTATTTGCCAGTCTTCGTAACCAATTTAATTTAACTGCCTTTTCGACGTCTTGAAAATTGATCATGTCCAAGCTGCCTTTTTGTTTTGGACCTATAATAGTTGATTTTTTAATCTTAGGTGGTTTATTCTTGCATATGAATGCGTAAGTAGTAGTATCCACTAATTTCGCAAACCCCTCAAGTAGTGATAATACAGATGCGTTGTAAACCAATTTTGACAAACCTAAAGTTTTAACTATATTAATGCGACCATAACTAAGAGTAAGGTTTCTTTTTTCCCATATAGTTAGGCACTTTTTAACATTGTCCAGCTTACTATAAAAATTGAGCTTTTCACTTTTATTTTGGTCGTAAGAAAAATACACACCTAAAGCTAAAATAGGTTCTCGGGGCCATTTAAATTCAAAGGGCGTCTCCTTTGAACCTTTCAGTTTTCCAAGCCACATTGCTTCTGTTTTGGATGAATTTATTTTTAAAGGGGCAGTGTCACGGTACTGCGCATGTCACAGTCTCCAGATATTGAATTGACAGCTGTATTGTGTAACATCCAATGAGAATCAATCAAAATAATTTGCAGGAAACGCCACACTGTTCGGGTGTTAGCCGTATTCACAGATTGTAATTATGCACAGTATATGGCGAGATTTACAAGGATTTTATTCTTCCTACATCCAAGGTTAACAGCATTGAGTAAAGAATGGTATCTATATTTCATTACTTGCTTGTATTTTTTGCCGTTTCCAGTCGTAAACAGTCAGAATTTGACCAAAGTGAAACAAGCTGCTCGCGTCCGTAGATATATATTTCTTCGTTGTGCACTTTGACATGAAATTATTCTCCAAATGGCGCCATTGTTTTATTTCTACGTGACTAATAACATAGTTCTCTGCTATAAAAAAATATAGAACATTCCATGGACGATTTCTTGTCTTAAAGTTTGGAAACGAAACACATACATTTGCGCTAAAAGTTCAGTACTTTCGGAAGTACGAGTGGCTGTTTACTAGTTTGCACTATCGGCTGTTATGGACTGGAAACTTACTTTCACAGCTTAATATTTATGTCGATTGGTCAGAAGGATATCTTGTTTGTAAGATTCTATGGTTCTTTCGGCATCAGGAATTTTTTAAACGGAGTTTTCGTACAGTATTTCAAGCTATGCTGTAGCGCGAGTTTAGTACATATATAGTCACAAATGTCCGTGAAACTAATAGCACGTTCGATCATTGTTATCAGTTTGCTCTATGGGTTCTCATGTATTCAATAATCACTTCTGGAGCTTCATATGTATGTTGATTGGTCACAAGGATTTCCTCTTTCAGTTTCCCCCGTTAGTTTGGACGTTAGGGATTTATTACTCGGGCCAGGCCTTTGGCCGGCTCGAGTCAGAAATCGCAAGTGTTATTATTTTTTATTTTCCATGTCGAGGAATTTCGCCCCCAACCAATCAGATTGCGCCTACTTTGGAAGTTCTTTTCACCGCCGTACCAATTAGATTGCACTGTGCTGGTCACGTGAACATTGGACAACTTTCCAGGTTTTTCACGATGGCGGCGAGTGGGAGTTTTGACTTAGCAAAACCTTTAATATCAACTGTTTTTTGTGTAAACCAAAGGTTCCTTCAAGTGCAATACCAAGATTTTTGTCTTTTCTAAAGCTGAGAGGTGTTTTACGGGCTTTGGACGGGAATTTATCACATATTATGCGACATGCTTTAAGATACACTCGTGAGACGTGACAGCGGAGTCTGCTCTGCGATCAACACTGACTATATGGACAACAGCTTGTAAATGTAAGTAGCCGCTAATCTGAACATGATAACCTTTATACCAATGGACTGTCGTTGTGTTGTTATTTATTGTTATTAACCTCTCGAAAGTGTAGTAGAAATGACCCGATTTCTCAGTTCTCTGACTGACAGGGGCCTTTTAAAAGAATTACAGTCGTTTCGCCCCCCATGCACATGTATTTAAATGTTTATAAATTCGGGAACGAAAATCCAGCATGCAGTGAGTGAGTATAAACTGAGTAATTAATCCGAAATGAAGATTTTTTTCAAACGAACGATAAATGACTCTGATGTGGAAATCGCATATTTATTTGTGGCGTGTTATTGTTGTTCTATTTCCCGGGTCTATTTACATCTGTCCTGTAGCTCTTTGTATTTGATTATTATCTCTTGGTTTAGGCATTCTACAGTGTATTTAATGTTTTTTTTTTTAGAACTGACATAATGATATTATGTATAGAGTAGTGTATTTATCATTATAGCAAGTTTATAACATATAACATAACTAAATTTGGTCCAGAACTGAGAGTATACTTACATGCAAGTGGTACTCTTTCTTTCCCTTCCCCTTTCTTGGTACCATAATATATCCATGCAAGCTAGATCTTGTTTCAGTGTTTTCCAACTGAGCTGGTCCTGGCTTAAGATAACCCTAAGGTTACCTTAAGGACCTACCTTCTCATCATTGTATTTCTTATTATGCCTTATTACTCGTAAACATTTCCATCATCTTATGAGAACATAAATGTAATTGTTGTTGTTGTTCCTCAGTTCTTGGCGTCAGCATCGTCACTTTCACTCGGTCATGATCAGGAGTACGAGTACTTTTACGAATTATTTGGGAATGAAAATTAATCTTGCTGCGACCCCAATGATATAAAAAGAGTGGACATTGCATGTTTATTTGTGGCCTGCCATTATAAGTTTCAGTCTCCTTCAAGATGTAGAAAATGAGCACTAGCACAGTGGCAGCTCACTAATACTAGAAAATGGTGGTCTGTAGTTTACGACCTCAATCGAAAATATTGTATTGAGAATTTAGCCTGAATGTCAGCCGTCTCCACTGGTTTGTTAATAATTGAGAATTACAAATAGATGACTTTATTTCACATAGAGAATGACATTACCTAACTATTCACAGTGAATAGCAACATTATGTGGAATTCGTTGTTCGAAATTGCTTGATTTCTCATAGTTGTACTGCACCTGATATAATTACAATGCATCAAATTTGAGTGACTCAATATCGTGCAGACTACTCAAATAACCATTGCACTTCAATCAACAACACCCATACCAATTTTTTTTTGTAATTCTAACGACCCTCAAGGAACAATAATATTGAAAAGAAAGTAATATTAAACTACAGATTTAAGGGAAATTGTGGCTGAAATGTACATGCACAGCCATGTATGTATGTGTGTTGTGTGTGTATTATGGCTCTATCATTTCCAACCCCCCCCCCCCCCCCCCCCCCCAGGCATACCCTAACCTAACCTCCCCGGAATATGTGGGGCACTTGCACATTGACATTTGACAGACAAGAGCATCAGTAAAGAACCAATTCTCTGGTTACTCTAGCACAAACCATGTTGACACAAAATTATGCTAGCACTCCATGCACTACATCATTGCTATAGATGGCCCGAGTTAAGGCCACTCAGGGCCTCTTGTTATTGGAGATTTCGTACATTTTAGCGACCGTGTGTCGAAAGTAGACACGTTCGCTTGTCACGAAAGTGCGTAAACAAACTATCACAAACGGTTTCATAGCAGCTCGATGTTTGACTCTCATATATAGTCGATTATAACTTATATAGCTTCATATGTATGTCGATTGCTCGCAAGGATTTCCTCTTTCAGTTTTTCCCGTTAGTTTGGACATCAGGGATTTATTCTTGTAGATTTCGTACTGTTTAGCGACCGTGTGTCGAAAGTAGAAAATTTCACTTGTCACGAAAGTGCGAATACTGACAAGCGGTTTCATAGCAGATCGATGTTTGCAGCATCTCACGTAGTCGATCATAACTTCTATAGCTTCATATGTATGTCGATTGCTCACAAGGCTATCGTGTTTGAGTTCATGAGGTTTTTTGCCAGCAAATAAAGGTTTTATCTAACTTTTCGTACAGTCTGCACTCCGGCCTGTTCAAATAATTTCAGCCTCGTATCTAAGCCGTAGATATATATTTCTTCGTATCGCTGTTGAAAACTGCCATATCATTTATAATACGGCTTGAAAAGTTGCCATGTGTTTCGTGAACTCTACTAGACATCCAAACCCTCTTCGCTTCTGCGTTTTTCGGCTGCATATTCAGAGTACTCAGTGGCCGTTTTTCCCGTCGGTAAGCATCACTTAATATGCTTTTTTGTTTTAGTTGTGTTGCAGTCTGCAACGACTAATTTTGAATAAACAAATAACTAAAACTTATTTAAGCACATCTTACTTTCCATAAATGACCAAAGGAGGCAAGGATGAGTTCAAAAATAACACTGATGGAAGTCGATTTAAAAATCGATATTTCACCGCTCTGAGAACTTCGTTCCGGGCCGGAACGTAATTAAAAATCATCAGATTTTCACACATGCGCAATACCGTGACACTGCGACTTTAAGCCCGAAGCACGACAGTAGTATGAGAGGGATGGAATTAGCCCTTTTTTGGCGGCGCTATGCTAATTTTTGCGGCGCGCTCATTAATTCGATGACGTCACGGTTCTATTGTCTTAGACTCATGAATAAAGTGCGGCGCGCTCATGAATAAAGTGGTGCGTTCATGAATAGAATGCGGCGCTCTCATGAATAAAATGCGGCGCTCTCATTATCTATTGTTTCTTTGGATGAGGTCATCGATCTATTCGGGCATGTTTGGGCAAAGCCTATTGTTTGGAGCAGCTACAAAGCTAGAACCGATCGGCCCTGAATCCATTCGAAGTTGAGCAGCAACAAGATGGAAGTGATCTACAAGCTAGGATCTCGAGGCTACCACGCCAGCGCTAACATTTTCCACGGCAAGATGAGAGTTCACATTCGAAAGTACATTCAAGGCCAAAACAAGAAATTTCCCACCAAGGAGGGTATTGCACTAACAGTCGACGAGTGGTTGAACCTGAAAGACATTGTGAAGGAGATGGATGATCTTATTGAAACCATATCCGAAAACCCAGAGGATCCGGACTATGAAGCCTTTGAACGCAAGAATCCACGACAGACTGAACATGAGAGGACGCAAGTGGGTGTGTACTGTAAGTACGTCGGCTAAATCCTTTGTACCTTATCCGGGATTCCATTCATACTTCCCATTACCCACGCTGTGTTTCAAGTTTCGGAGTGTCTAAATACCCAATAATCCTATTAGACGATTCTATACTCTTTTACGTCAAAGGATAACCCAGATCAAATTGCTGAAACAATCCATGACCGTCAGTAGATGACAAACAAAACCGGAATACATTTTTCCTCATGGTTTTCCCAATGCTTAGAATTAGATTTTGACTACCAAATGACCAATAATGGTCAGTACATCGGTAGATAGTCATCGATTTAGTTGGAAGCCGGTTGAGATAGAAAACCGGCAAGGCATCCCCGGCCGGCTTCGAATTGAAAGATACTGGACCGGCACTGGGCTGTTTTTTTTCTTCATGTATCCAGTCATATTCACCAGGATAACCCGGCTTGGCCGACCATAGTCTGCAATTTTATCTTATTTCTCACACAATGAGTAAGGAATTGTAATTTTTTCATTTAGTTTTCTATTAATGAGTGTGTTATAGATATAATTAGAATAGTTGAAGGGGTAAATACTTTGTTTTTCGTTAGATTAGAGTACTTCAGCCGGAAGGAAATCAATATCAAGTCATTATTTTAAAACTGTTTTTATTGTAACATTTATGAGACAATTATATTTTATTCCATTATTTCTTGTTCATGATTTCTACGGTTTATCTCTAGCAGTAGCACACTCCAACGGAACGTCTGGATGCTACTGGCCTGACCTAAGTTACTGCGTAGGCATTTTAAAATGTTTGCAAACTAAGAATAGAGGCTTTCCAACGTAACAAAGTGAGTCGGAAAGCGTCTTCATTACGGCACGTAGCTATTTGTTTATCACTTAAGTGATAGTTCATTAGTTTCTTTTCTTGTACATATATGTTTAATATTCATATTTGAGGTATATAAAGACCAATCAGTTTAGAATTCTTTCTCTCGCTTGCTGGACAGCCACAAGTCAGCCAAACTTTAGTTTTAATATTTTAAATTATTATTCATCAAGATATAACCATTTTGGCTTTAGCCCTCGGAGCCTTGTACGATTGCATTCGGTCGAGGAGTACGTTTCCAGAAGTTTTTCCACGTAGCAAGACGTGGTTTTTTACGATGGTTTTTCGTACCGGGCAACGTACATTTTCTTTAGATATCGATTTTTCGGTATTTGATTTAAGCATGTGAAAAGCTACTTATTATCATGTGATTAGGTCATTTGATTGTGCAATTAACCATCCGTTTAGGATGATGTGTGGTTATGGACTGTTTTCTCTATTCCTTCATGTCCTGTTAAATCATGTCCTGTTAAATATTATGATTTTGTAAAATTAGTACTATGTAATGATTTGTAATACCGTAGTTTATTAAAGAAACCGTTTGCTGCTGTCCACCAGGCATCCGGCACTGTCACACTCCACTAGTTGTAGTGTTATTATGATTTTGTACGCGTTGGGCGTGTTGCGTAGTATAGGAATGAATACAGTTTATCTCTAGCTGTAGCACGCTCCGACGAAACATCTGGGTGCCACTGGTCTGACCTAAAGTTACTCCGTACCCATTTAAAATCTTTACATACACAAAATATAGTTTATCGCTAGCAGTAGTACGCTCCGACGAAACATCTGGGTGCCACTGGTCTGACCTAAAGTTACCAAAAATACAGTTTATCGCTAGCAGTAGTACGCTCCGACGAAACATCTGGGTGCCACTGGTCTGACCTAATGTTACTCCGTACGCATTTAAAATCTTTACATACAAAAAATACAGTTTATCGCTAGCAGTAGCACGCTCCGACGAAACATCTGGGTGCCACTGGTCTGACCTAAAGTTACAAAAAATACAGTTTATCGCTAGCAGTAGTACGCTCCGACGAAACATCTGGGTGCCACTGGTCTGACCTAAAGTTACTCCGTACGCATTTAAAATGTTTACATACAAAAAATACAGTTTATCGCTAGCAGTAGCACGCTCCGACGAAACATCTGGGTGCCACTGGTCTGACCTAAAGTTACAAAAAATACAGTTTATCGCTAGCAGTAGCACGCTCCGACGAAACATCTCTGTGCCACTGGTCTGACCTAAAATTACTCCGTACGCATTTAAAATGTTTACATACAAAAAATACAGTTTATCGCTAGCAGTAGCACGCTCCGACGAAACATCTGGGTGCCACTGGTCTGACCTAAAGTTACTCCTTACGCATTTAAAATGTTTACATACAAAAATTACAGTTTATCGCTAGCAGTAGCACGCTCCGACGAAACATCTGGCTGCCACTGGTCTGACCTAAAGTTACAAAAGATACAGCTTATCGCTAGCAGTAGCACGGTCCGACGAAACATCTGGGTGCCACTGGTCTGACCTAAAGTTACTCCGTACCCATTTAAAATGTTTACATACAAAAATTACAGTTTATCGCTAGCAGTAGCACGCTCCGACGAAACATCTGGGTGCCACTGGTCTGACCTAAAGTTACTCCGTACGCATTTAAAATGTTTACATACGAAAAATACAGTTTATCGCTAGCAGTAGCACGCTCCGACGAAATATCTGGGTGCCACTGGTCTGACCTAAAGTTACTCCGTACGCATTTAAAATGTTTACATACAAAAAATACAGTTTATCGCTAGCAGTAGCATGCTCCGACGAAACATCTGGGTGCCACTGGTCTGACCTAAAGTTACTCCGTACCCATTTACAATCTTTACATACAAAAATTACAGTTTATCGCTAGCAGTAGCACGCTCCGACGAAACATCTGGGTGCCACTGGTCTGACCTAAAGTTACTCCGTACGCATTTAAAATGTTTACATACGAAAATACTGGTTAATATTTGAAAAAAAATGCGTAAAATAACAAGCATAGTTGGTACCTCAAGGCGTTCCTGACAGAGAGATATTCTGTTTAACAGGAGTTTTTACGTAGTTATAATAGCACCAATATTGTGCCCTCTTTAGGTTTTCTTTAGGTAATACACAGATCAAGAGAATATATGATAAATTTCAGGAAATATTATTAATTTAGAAAATGGTAATTGTACAGTATAATAATTATTGTTTTAAAACGGAAACGCCGAATGGCCGCATTACAATACCAAGCTGGGTTAATTAGGTACGGATACTAGACCTAGGGCCCTTGCACATGCTACGTATTGAATTCAATAAAATACAAAATAACAAATCTTACCTCCGTCTTTCCAAGTTTTGTGATCTGTGAGTTACTCACCGCCTGTCATGTGTTTCCACAATACCCTTTCCGCAGTTTTAAAATTTAGGCCAGCCCAGCCAGGGGCCGCATCATCTCCACATAGTAGAAGAAGGATCTTCAATATAAATTAATTATGAAAATGTTTTTTTCTTCACATCCTAGGCTTGAGATAGCTGGGTAACTGATAGCGCACCTCACGTTTACAAAGATCAGTTAGTGTTCTTAAACCATGGCTGTATAGCATTGATTGGCTCATACATATCTTTACCAGGAATGGCTTCTCAGAGAGTAGAGTATCCTGTCTGTATTATGGCAAATATATTTCGTATTTAGAGATTGTGACGATGACGAGTCGACTGATCTCACTGGTTTCCCGCCAGAATAATTCTTTGTTGAGGTCAAAGGAAAGCACACCGTTTCATAGCCATATCCGAAACAAGTATTTGTCGAAATTGAACGAGACATTTGATGCTGTAGTAGAATTACTCCAATCAGACCAAAGAATGAGACTAAAATGTCATCTTCAAAGGACGACTCTTGTTCTTCATACGGACGGCCATTTTCCAAATTGAATGGAATTACTTTTCCACTTTGGAATTATGTCCACCGGAAAACTCAAAGTGAGCTTGCACATACCGAAGTATATTTGGGGTTTAATCTTCGTTTTATGCTTCTTTTGTTTTTCAAAACGAAAAAAAACCGGGACAAAACGCGACAAAAGAGCCTACTGACAAGAGACGTGTCCACATTCGGATATAGTTATCTCCGTTCATCCCTTTCGTCCCTTTTGTCCCGCTTGTCCCGCTTTTTTCTTTTTTTATGCCTCTTTTTTTATTTCAAAACGGGAAAAAAGCGGGACAAAAGGCGACAAAAGAGACGAAAGGGCCTACCGACAAGAGACGTGTTCACATTCAGATATAGTGATCTCCGTTCATCCTTTTCATCCCTTTTGTCGCCTCTTGTCCCGCTTTTTTTTCTTTTTCTTCCTCTTTTTTAATTTCAAAACGAAAAAAAAAGAGTGACGAAAGGCGACAAAAGGGACGAAAGGCGACAAAAGGGCCGATCAAGTAGATTTACTCCCGAGCCTTGAAGAGTAAAGATATAAACGATGGCTGCTAATCGTTCCAACTCAGATGATGAAATGACTGAAGATTCTTATCAAAGCTCTGATTCTCAGGAGAGCACGGACTCCACTGATGATAGTTATGACGAAGAAGAGGATGTTTGGGAAAGAATTCGAAACGAAGCTAAAGAACGGCACCAGGAAGATTGGGGAGCGTTGGTTCAAAAGTATGAACACGATGGGGATAGTCATGAAGTTGCTGAAATCAAAGCCAGTAACGCTTTGGTTCCTACCTATAGAAAAGACCTAAGAGAAGTGTTGTTCGAAGATATGAAATGGATTCACAGCTTAAGAAAATATCCTAATTTCCAAAAAATCTTGGAAACAAAACAAAACTTGATGAACATGGAAGATTATGGATGGCAAGAAGCGACCGAGGCTGCAATTCACCACCGAAAATTCTTGTTGAATAAACAATTCCAAAAACAACCTATTCCGGAACAGAGTGATTCCGCGATGAATAATACATTTGTACCTTTTAGAAATAAGTTTTATTAAGTCGATTTCTATTAATAAATGTCTTTAAAAATATTCTTCCTCTTGTCATCGTTTTAATATAAGCAATCAGTAAGCAGCATTTAATTTGTCAACAAGAAAAAAATCAATAAAACATAAATCAGTGTAATCTTGTAACACGGTACATTATATCAACCCAAGAACTGAGAAATAAGAAAGTTATCAACTCTGCGACTATAAGGGAAACAAACTGTAAATTGGTGTTTTTGAAATTGAATAAACTTTGTTTAATTTATCTGGTGGTTTGTTTATATTCGTATGGTAATTATAGTTCGGTTTTAGAGAAGAATTTGCATCTCAAGAGTTTTCCTCAAAACAATAGGACTATTGTTGCTATCAAACTGTACTGATGGCCCTTCAGTTATCGCTAATCCGTAAGGACAATAGCAAAGTTGCTCCCAGTGGATTTACTGTAAAGGTTTATAAATATTCTGATCTCAGAATTACGTCACGAGTGATAGCTGTGAACGATATCAATAATAACATTGGGTTAATACAGAGCAGATTACCGAAACAATAGCGTATTGTTATTCATAAGAAAGACTTGCCCAAACCTGTTCAACCAAACACAAGCGAACTTTATTGACTTAAAAGTTAAAGTAATTACAAAGTCAATCAATCTCCATAAATTCTTCATCTTTTATAAAAAAATGTTCTGGAACAGACACAGAATATCTTGAGGCAAAGCCGTTTCTAAAAGAGACTTGACCGCCAAGCGCCGTTACAGGTATTACAAATAGTTCCATAGTAACACAGAGTTCTCTTGCATACTGAGCACTGTTTGAGTTGGCTCAAAGGTGGCTTTCCTCCAAACGTAACACTGGGTACTGACTGTTCTTCAACATCTCCCGGTTCAGTCGTCATTGAGGAGGTATCTTGCTCTTCTACTGCTGTGGTCTTCAGGATAGCATTTTGTCTCTGAAGTTTTGGACGAAAAACCTCTTCTGGTTCATCAGATATTTCAGTCTGTCGTGGATTCTTGCGTTCAAAGGCTTCATAGTCCGGATCCTCTGGGTTTTCGAATATGGTTTCAATAAGATCATCCATCTCCTTCACAATGTCTTTCAGGTTCAACCACTCGTCGACTGTTAGTGCAATACCCTCCTTGGTGGGAAATTTCTTGTTTTGGCCTTGAATGTACTTTCGAATGTGAACTCTCATCTTGCCGTGGAAAATGTTAGCGCTGGCGTGGTAGCCTCGAGGTCCTAGCTTGTAGATCACTTCCATCTTGTTGCTGCTCAACTTCGAATGGATTCAGGGCCGATCGGTTCTAGCTTTGTAGCTGCTCCAAACAATAGGCTTTGCCCAAACATGCCCGAATAGATCGATGACCTCATCCAAAGAAACAATAGATAATGAGAGCGCCGCATTTTATTCATGAGAGCGCCGCATTCTATTCATGAACGCACCACTTTATTCATGAGCGCGCCGCACTTTATTCATGAGTCTAAGACAATAGAACCGTGACGTCATCGAATTAATGAGCGCGCCGCAAAAATTAGCATAGCGCCGCAAAAAAAGGGCTAATTCCATCCCTCTCATACCACTCACGACCGAAATCATCCAGTAATTGGTTGAGATGTTTTATTGACACCGTGTCATTTAGAAAAACAGTTGTATCGTCAGCGTATTGAGTCATTTTGACCTCTTCTCCGTGCACCATAATACCTTTTATGTTTTCGTTGCTTTTTATAGCTAGGGCAAGTATCTCAATACCTAAAACGAACAGGAGCCCAGAGAGGGGACACCCCTGCCTTACTCCACGACCTAGGTTAAAAAACTCCCAAGCATAGCCATTGTTGAGGATGCAGCTAGAGATATCAGCATAAAATATATTAATCCAATTAATTAAATCTGGCCCAAAGCCGAATTTTTGAAGAACACGAATTAGGTATGACCATTCAATAGTGTCGAAGGCTTTTCTAAAATCCAAAAATAAAGCGATACCTGGTAAGTTATTGTTAACTGTGTAATCCATTAAGTCCGAGATAAGTCTAATGTTTTCTCCGATGTAACGTCCTTTTACATAACGAGTTTGATCAGGATTAATGATATTCGGTAGTACTTTTTCTAGTCTTTTATTGCTTTTGTAGCGATTTTATAGTCAACATTGAGTAGAGAAATCGGTCGCCAGTTCTCAAGCAAAAGATTGTTTTCAGACTTTTTAGGAATTAATATTATTATCCCGCGCTTTTGACTGATGGATAGCTCAGACCTCTTTGAAAGGCGCAATTGAAACTGTCTACTAATAAGTTTTTTAAGTCGTCCCAGAAAAACAAATACAATTCCGCCGTTAGTCCATCAGTACCTGGTGTTTTGTTATTTTTGAACTTCTTTAGGGCTGAAAAACATTCTGTTACAGTCAGGCAGCCTTCGCAAGGTTTTTTTTGCTCTTCCGATAACTTGTTGCTTATGTTGATGCTGTCTACAAAGTGCTGTTGTTCGCGACTTGTAAGGGTCGAGGAGATTTCAGATGTGTAGAGTTTCTCGTAATATTGTGTTTGTTCCCTCATGATCAGCGCTGGGTCTTCAATTAAAGTGTTATTTATTTCTACTTTTGTAATGTGCTCCGGTTATAACTTCTTTTCTCTAAGCCGTAAAAGTATTTAGAATTTCTTTCCCCTTTCTCGTACCAACGAACATTGCTTCGGAGAATTGTACCCTCTATTCGTGAGTTAATATTTTGTCTATAGTTTGTTTTTTATCTGCTCAAATTTAAGGCGAAGTTCTAGCTTGGCACTTTCATCCTGAGAGTTTTCTATTTTTTTTTGCAATCATTCAATTCTACTAAGTACGTACCCCACATCAGCAAGAAACAGTTAAATTTCCAGAAACCCGGGCCTCTATTAGCTTTATATTCTTTGCTTTGACAATGCAGGTCACAGCCGAGTGATCAGAGAATGGGTCGAAAACAATTGAGCAGTCTTTTGTAATGCAGGAAAGGTGTGAGGATATAAGAAAATAATCTAACCGACGGCACTTTGAAACTTTTGTCTCTCCAAGTGTAGCCTTGATCGTTTGGGTGTTTTACCCTCCAAATATCAACAAGTTGAAATTGCGTGGCCAATTTGCGTATGTTTTCAATTACTACAGATTTAGTTTCAACTGGGATACCGCCTTTTTGTCTTGAGCTGAAAGTGTACAATTAAAGTCCCCTGCGATTAACAAGTTTTCCTCCGGGAACTATTTTAGCTGTTCTGTCAAATTATCAAGGAAACCTAATTGTGTTCTTTTGTCATTTAGTAAATAAACGTTACAAAGAGTGAAATGGTCGTCTTCGATTTTTGTTCTAAGGATAGTATATCTTCCATTTTTGTCGTGTATAGACTTTTCGATTTTCATATCAAGTTTTGGGTTAAGCAGTATCATTGTGCCTCTACTGTTTTTTGTACCATGACTGAAAAATACTTCGCCTCCCCATTCAGCTCTCCAATTGTTTTCTATTTATTTTGAACTGTGAGTCTCCTGAAGAAAAGCAAGCTGTGTATTTTGTTGGTGGAGCCATTTGAATATTTTTCTTCGCTTGATTGCTTTGTTCATGCCACTATAACGTTAAGAGAAACGCACTTCAGGTTAATTGGATTGTTTAGCCGGCAAACGTTATCCTCTTGAGAGCTATAATCCAAGGGCGTGAAAAGAGAAAATAAAGGCAATTAAGAATTTGCATTAAGTGACTGGCTTTTCCTACATTCTTAACATTAAGAAGGAAAACATAAAAACAAAATACGAGACAAATAACTAAGATTCTACAGAGTACATTACTACGAACTGATTCAATGCAAATGACCAAAAAGTCATTTTAAAGCTGTAATATGTAGGCCTGGAAAAGTGGCCTCAAACTTTTACTGGGGGACCGGGTAAACGAATAGAAAGCGCTCCCAGCCTCTCAGCATACACTGGTTTGACTTTGCTTCTTTCACCCCCTTTTTTTATTGCTGTTGTCTCAGAGACTTTTTATTAAACAACGCTGCATATTGAGAACAAAACAGAAACTATTGGGCACAGTTTAGCTAGCAAATTGGTTAATAAGTTAATAAGTACTAGCTGTTACCTTTAGTTATTGACGGAACTTATTAAAAGCATATCAAAGTCACTGTTAACAAAAGGCTCTATCACATTTCAGTTGACCTCGGGTCTACAAGTACTGACTCAAAAACATACGAATTCACTAGCGATTTCGCCCGGGGGGGGGGGGGGGGAGTGGGGGGGATTCACTATGGGCGGGGGCGAAATCACTGTGACACCGGCTTCGCGAGCCTTTATCATAGCCTTGACCAGAACTGCTCTTTCTCTTTGAACTTCTCTGGGATAATCCTGTGTGATGTATGCGTCTTCAAAACGTATTGAAACGTTCGAAAGGCGCTTCTTGCTGAATACCACATCTCGGTGCTCTCTTGAAATGAAACGCGCAATGATAGGCCTTGGCCTGGAAGAGCTATCTGGTCTTCGTTTTCCTACACGGTGCACGGCATGAAATCCGATGGTGTCGACATTTTCTAGTTGCATCTCGTTGCTTAAAATTCCTTGGATTATCTCCTTGCATTTTTCGACTTCGGTCTCTGGAATATTTGTGAAATTGAGGGGGGGGGGGGCTCCCTTATATGAGGGGTACATCGATGCTCGTCGTACCTTTTAGGGGTCAAAATCAGGAGTTTGGTATCACTTAGGGTATCCACGATCAAACACAGAGACTTCTATGTAAAGCGGTAACTTTTAGGGGTTGGGTGTCACCAAATGTAGAGAATGACAACACTTTCGAAAACAACAAGGAAGGATGTGTTTGATGATACAACATGTTAATGGCAATAAAAGGCATAGAAAGTTTAAAATGTTGGCACCTTTTAGGAGTCAAAATACGCTTGAGCCACGCCCATTTTAGTACCTCTTAGGGGTCAATTCGAAAATGTTCGACGAGCATCCCTACCCCTTTTATATGGGAGTCCCCCTCCCTCCCCCCAGGGCCTTCCAGCTTTACGGTCCGCGCGTCCATAACAGCCGATAGTGCAAACTTAAGTAAACTGCCACTAGTAATTAACCTTGCGTACTTCCGCGAGTACTGAACTTTCTAGAGTCAAATGCATGTGTTACGTTTCCAAACTTTAGGACAAGAAATCTTCCATAGAATGTTCTATATTTTTTACAGCAGAGAACTGTATTATTAAACATGTAGAAATAAAACAATGGTGCCATTTGATGAATTATATCATGTCAAAAGTGCATAACGAAGAAATATTTATCTATAGACGCGAGCAGCTCGTTTCATTTTGGTCAAATTCGGACTGTTTACGACTGGAAACAACAAAAAATACAAGCAAGTAATGAAATATAGATACCATTCTTTACTCAATGCTGTTTACCTTGGATGTAGGAAGAATAAAATCCTTGTAAATCTCGCCATATACTGTGTAAAACTACAATCTGTGAATCACGGCAGTGTGGCGAACAGTTTGGCGTTTCCGGCAATTTATTTTGATTGATTCTCATTGAATGTTACACAATACAGCTGTCAATTCAATGTCCATTCTCGTTCCCAGTGCCTCCTCAACTAACTGAAAAATCAGAGGCTCTGGTAAGACACGAAACAGGCTCTAATTTGATTGGCTAGCCAAATCGGCTGCGCGATGAAGAAAAAATTGAACAGGTGCTGCGCACAGCGCTTTTCTTCCGGTTCACTTAGTGGATAAATCACTTCCGTTGTAAACATAACAAGTAAAATAAGGCATTTTTTGAGGTGTTCTTTCAATAAAAGTAAAATAATCAAAAGAATAAACATTCATATGTGAAAATAATAAAGAATGAAGTGATGTGCCTTTTAAAAGAACTCGATTAAACAGATTAATTAATTAATTAATAAACATTCATATATGTAATGTATGGTGGCAAAAGCCGAAAGGTAATTAAAATCTCCCTTCGATCGACTATAACCCAATAATGGCGGATATTACGCCAAAAAAGGCAGCAGAAAAGCTTTTCGATCGAAATACATGCATTTGCTGCAACGCCGTAATATCGGATAAGAATCACCCAGTGATTTTAAACAGCGACCTAAGGAAACGTTTGGGTTCTTATCTAAGCCATCCGTTCATTTTCTGGGAAGAATCCTACCCTACAAAAATATGCTGTCCGTGCAAACGCTCTCTTGAAACTGCCGAAAAATTCCGTGAGATGGTTCAGCAATCGCATGAACATCAAACCGCGGCGATCCAAAATTCCAGGTTAAAACGAGATCGAAAGCAAAATAATAGCTCTCCTAGTAATCCACCATCAAAACGACCAAGAGACACACATTCCGCGCCGAGTGCACTGAGCGCTATAGCCCTTGCTAACCTACAACAGGTACATATGGCTATTCTTCCTCGACCATCAGCCCTGCAGTCTAATCCAGCAGCTGAAAATCAGCATGTTCTGTGCACTCCTCGATAATTGCGTCGAGAGGAGATATGACGACCACGATTGAGTTGGATGATCCTTGAGAGCATTATTAAAACTCAAACGGTAAACTTTGGTAAATTAACGATTTACCATAACCGGTCGGAAGGACACAGAAACAGCCCTTCTTATCGATACTAATTACCCGAATAGCTTCCAAGTGTTTAGTTTTTAAAGAAAACTGTATTTTAAGCTTTGCAAGGGCGAACTGGATACCTTCCATGAGGTCCGCCATTGCTTTAGTTAGCAAATCGGAAATGAGTTCTAAGAGCATGCGTAGTTTCAATGTCCTAGAATCTAGGACATCCGGTTTCGTGTCTTACCAGAGCCTCTGATTTTTCAGTTAGTTGAGGAGGCACTGGGAACGAGAATGTTCAATGTCTTGAGACTGTGACATGCGCAGTACCGTAACACAGCGCCTTTAACTCCTAGGCGTTATGTGTATAAATAAATGATTGATTGATTGAGTGCAACTGTAACTAGTTAAGACAAAACACTGTAATCTAAATCTACATTGTAAAATGAATGGGTCTTTTGCAGGAATGCAATCACGTGGTTGTACTGGATGGCGAAGAAACGTCCAACTTCATTCAGTATCAGTTATAGGCACTTGCACGAGATCAGTAGTGTTATTAGCAAAACCTGTTTGTAAATGCTATTTTTTTTACCCTCCAATCGATCGTCGATCTTTCTGAAACAGCGTTTTGAAGTTTGTTTGCCATCCAGTAAAGCCTTTCCCATGGGATCACGAGCGCAATTAATTGATTATTGAAGTGATATATCAGCACGTGACTGTTTCCAGTAAAGCCTTTCCCATGGGATCACGAGCGCAGTTCATTGATTATTGAAGTGATATATCAGCACGAGTTTGTTTCCTGCCAAAGGCATTGTATTCCTCTTTTAACATTTATTAATGTTGTATATCATTTAGTTTCAGTTACGTAGTAAACAAGTCACTGACCTCATACTTATCAGGTATTTTACCATCTACTGCTGCCAGGATGTGGTCAGCGCTGATGCCTTCGGTGTGTTCCAGTCCCATCGTATCACAAATGCGCCACGCAAACGGCTTGGATTTTGGTTTCTCACTTACGGTATAGATACGGAACTAGCAGATTGAAAAAATATATATTATAGATTTGCGTTGAGAACTGATTGTTTTGTTTGACAATTAAAATAGTTGGTGGCATTAATCACTTTTATCAGAAGTCTCGATATCTCATACTGGATATTGACCCATCAGTTTACGGTATAATCTATTTTTAGAAAACGATTCTCGCTAAATCGATAGCTAAGAGTGTTGCACCTAATTGCACCAGCAACTCTGACTGGTCCAAAACATGAATTAAGCCTTTGTTCTAATGAGAACTAATTTTGTGTCGACAAAAGTAACACGCGGCTGCCATTGTTTTTCCCCACGAAAGTAGTTTGAGCGCCGTCCTAAAAATAGATACTACCATAAACTGATGGGCCGCATTTCATTGCTTATCGAGACTTCTGGTTATATTTAATAGAAATGTGTCTCTCATTCATTTCTTTTGTTATTTTTAGTAATGACGGTAATGATGATAATAATATCATTATGACGTCCTCCAGCCTTGTTAGCAGATTTCTATTGATTGGCACAACAGGCCACTACACACGAAGTAAAGTAAAGCAACTTTATTTAACGTCGGTAACTCGTGACAGACTGGTGAATGATATTGATAAACTTCAGGCCGACGTTAGGCTGATTTTCAGACGGTACGAGCTCGTCCGATCACTTCCTCCCCGCACAACAGACCGGAGCTTAACCAGTGAACAAACGGGATCGAAGGCTTAATAAGCTATAAGTTGGCATAAAACAGTTAATATTATTTAAGACCATCTGTACTTAAACAGTAGCCTGTTCGCAAGCCCTGGATACTAAAAAGAACTAGAGCCTGCCCCCTCTTCTTGTAGCCTGCGAACTGGCTCATGGGAATAGAGGGAGGACTGGGAACAAGAGCCTGCACGGCGCTATAAAATGTGAATTACGTCCCTACATTGATCCATCGTCAGGCTACAAACAGGCTCATGGGAATAGTTGGAGGAGGGTAAGAAGAGCCTGCACGGACGCTATACAAATGTGAATTACGTCCCTACATTGATCCATCATTAGACTCCATGTCCGCTCCATGTCTACTCGTCGAACGCAATTGAAACAAAGGATAGTAATTGGGCGGCTTTGTTTATCTAATTAGATTCGGCACATGAGTGCAGTGGCATCTGAAACAGGAATAATTATATCAAATCTAATTTACACGTGGGTAGATTTCATTGTAAAATGGACCATTAGGAGATTGCGTCGAATATTTAGAAGCAGGTATTCAAATTTGTCTTACTCTTCTTCCCTCTTCTTCCCCCCATGAGCCTGTGTACAGGCTACTTTAACAGCTAAATTATATTTTGAAATGGCGGCCTAGCGGTCTACAGAATATTCTATCGCCGACAACATTTTCACTGAAGCCACCAGTTTTATGTAGCTGTGCATGTATTCTGTTTTATAAAAGAACACTTCTGATCAATGAAGCTTACGTGTTTAGTAAGACTGCGTGCCCTGCTCCCCGCTTCTGCTTTATTCATCATCATTTCACGATAAAGGCTAAGAACGCTGTTAAAAAAGCTTGACTTCCCAGCTGTCACTTGGCCAGTTAAAAGTATGTTGAAATGTTGTACGTCCTCAGGATCATATAATTCAGGTTTAAGCTCGGCCACTTCTTTTCTCATGGTGTTGCGTTCACTACCGGACAAAAAAAGTAATTGAGTGTAGTACATATAGAAAATGAACATAAACATCGTTATAATGAAAAATTGAGTTATTATGAATAGTGATATCATTGGCGCCCAATGATTGGATACAGCTGCTTATCTCCTTTATAAGTCAGACCGAGATACTGACTAACTTACGTGTTACTCCATCCTTTCACCTCTCTCCATGGTTTATCTCGCAACCCTGTAGGAATTAATAAACATGGATGTTTTCAAAGGATACGTAATTAGGTAAGAATTTCTGCAGTAGTTGACTTTCTTGTTAAAAAGTAATTAAGTACGTCAAATTAGAATGTTAAGTGTAGATTAGTGTAGTAAGGTGTGTGTTTGACAATGAGAACTAAACACATTGCAAAACGAAAATAAAGCATTGAAAAGTATAAATCCTAGTATATACATGCAATTTTCCTGATTCGAAAGACTTTGACTTCAGAACTAGTCGACCAAATTGGTATCTTACCGGATCGAAGCTCGAGCAAGTCGAAATGCTATCGTCTTGTAATCGACACTGATTGACTCAAATAACTGTACGTTTGTCTGCTTTAGTTTCGTTCTCCAATGTGATTGGTTCTCGTTGCCTAAATTAGTTACAGTAGTCGCACTGTAACAACAACGAGCCAACTTACCATCGTCAGCCTCAGGACGACTTTTAGAGAGCAATTTCCCCATAATTATAATTTGTCTGCAAAAAGGAGATCAGTAATTAACCATTCCAGAGGAATCCCTCTGATACCATATATAATTCTAGTTTCGTTGAGAAGAACATTGAAAGAGATACCCTTGCAATATAATGCAAGAGTAGACATTTTTTTTAAGTGTATTGTGCAATAGTTATGATGACGTCGTTAGTTGTCGAGTCGTCATCCTCACTGCTCAGTCATTGTCGTATATAATTATCTAATTCTTGTTTCTTACACTTTTATTCTTAAAATTGCGTCGATAGATTAGTTTTCTCCCAGATTTTTTCAGCAGAATGAGTACCTCAGTTTAACTTGCATGGAAAACTAACGGCATCACAACTCTTGCGTAATACACTTTTAAAAAATCATACATGTTTGCATTGCAAAATAAATCGTTTTTATTACGACTTCAGTGTTCAGGACAGTCTGTATCCACTGTATAGAGCACGCATGGCATAAGTTACCTCAAAATCGATCACTAAAAGCGAGCCAAAAATATATAAACCAGCACATCTTCTTTAATTCGCTGTCAAATTTAACGAAATTTTCGTATGTTAATATTAAAATGTAATAACATCTTTAGGATCAAACACATTTGTATATTGACGTTAGTGTGACGTCATAACGAACGACTCCTTTTAAGGTCAAATTGTGCGTTACCTATACGTTTGAAAGAAAGCATGTTATCATAACAACATAAATGTGTGTTTTTGATTGCCGATAAATATTTGCTGAGTTATTAAGAACTGAAGTTTCCTGTGACGTCACATTTTCTGACGTCATGGGTCTGACATCAGTCATGCTTTCTAAATTGAAGAAACATAAAAAAGACCATATTGCGGCGATTCAGTGTACAGTAAGTACAGTTCCTCTTTAAAACCCGAAAAATACTCGAATAGTTATTTTAAAAAGACATTAAAAAAAAAATATGACGTCATAATGACGTTTCCTCTTTTTCACTGTGAATTTTAAAGTATTTCCTCTCAATAATTGAAAATTCTAAAAACATACGGTTGTGGGTACCGATTTACTCTTTTGATTGCTAGATTGTCGTAAACAAATATTTTAAACTCTAAAAGATGAATGAAGAAGTTATTTTGTAAATGGTTCTGTGTTGAATATTTCCCGCCAAATTTTGGCGGGAAAATTGCCAAAATTCAAAATTTAATAACTTTTCTCCCTCTTAACCAATCGAACTCGGCTTTTCGGTTTCTTTGTTGTCGACATGATGGGAAATCGAAAATATAAAATTTACTGATGTTAAAGGTAATTGAAAACATCGAGAAACCTATTATAAATGGATATATGACGTAACTGTGACGTCATCAAAATTTCTACGGTAGTTCAAAGCATCGAATTTCGTTTAGGTCATCGGTCTTCATCCTCCCACAAAAAAATCAATCTTCTACGTTGGAAACTTTTGAAAATATAGCAAAGTGATAGATTTTAGGGTCATTTGTGCCAAGCGTGGAGGGTGGGTTCATAAAAAAGGCTGGCAATTAATCCAGAGTATGTTAATTATAATGATTACAAATACTGAAATCAATATCACATCAAATTTGCTTATGAAGAATCTGCCATTCTCCTTTGCATTATTATAAAGAAACTGTCAAACTATACCGAGAAAATTAGTAGTCAGAAATAGAATAATTATATCCCTGGGAAAAAAATACATCTGGAACCACAGGTATCTGAAATGTCGTACGTATTGTACGTTTCCATCAATTGTGTTAATGTTTATTTCATACCATTCTCTGGACTGGCATGAATAAACGACTGATACCTTTTTTAATAGAGTTTGAAACCTTTCTGTTTCTCAGTTGGACGAGGTCACGGAGGTGGGGCGGCCGACACCTTCGCTGCTCACAACTTCTTTAATACAGGAGACGTATCCCCTCAGAAAATCGGTCGTCCGACAGAGTCTACCGAACTTGTTCCTCACGAGGAATATATAGTAGTTAAGGCGGTCTTAGAGAGACCAGAAATTCAACTAGTGGAAATTGCAGATGTGATAGCTAACTCAACAGGCAACCAATATAGTACATCAACTATTTGCCGAGCTTTACGCTGACTTGGACTTACGCATAAAAAGGTTACCCTTACCAACATGCCTGATATGGGCCATATATGGCCCTTGTATGGGTTTTGTATGGGCCCATTCAAGTTCCATATATGGGTATGTGATGGGTTGTGCATGGGATTTGTATGGACCATATGATTCCCATATATGGGTTACATGCTGTCTAAATGGCAATATTTTCAAACCCATATATGGTCCAGATCTGGTCCATACATTGCCCATATAAAAGTATATGGGAAAAGTATGGATTTGTCTAAAATCCATATGGGAACCATATATGGCCATATGGTTTTCATATATGGGGAGTATATGGGTAAGATTAATTGTTTCTAATATTTAGGGATGGGTAATACATGGGTTGTGAATGGGAATACTATGGGTAGCATATGGGATAAGCGTGGGAGTGATATGGTGAATATATGGGAGAAGCCATTGTCCCAGACTTTTTCCATATAAAAACCACACACTTGCCATACGTTTCCCATACAGAATCCATAGGTTTCCCATATAAATGCCATATGAAACCTATACCATTTACATAGTATACCCATACAATTTCCATTCTATTCCCATTCCTTGCAAATTTACCCATTCATTACCTATCTTACCCATACCTTTGCCATGATAGCCATTCCTTTACCATACACCACCCATGCCTTTGCCATACACCACCCATGCCTTTGCCACACACCACCCATGTCATTACCATATATCCTCCATCCAGTTCCCATGTCATTACCATACAGTTCCCATACCCACATCATTACCATACATTATCCATACAAAACCCATGTCATTACCATACAATACCCATGTCATTACCATACAGTTCCCATACCCACATCATTGCCATACATTATCCATACAATACCCATGTCATTACCATACATTCTCCATACAATACCCATGTCATTACCATACACCTGCCATACAAAATCCATGTCATGATGCAGTAACATACAATGTACCCATGATATCCATAAATTTCGTTGATTCCCACCCACAGTATACTCTAGCAGCTGTGCAATGTACCTAATCATTTGCTATACAAGTACATGCAGTAGCCATGTCTTAATTCATATAAATATTAGAACTCTCAACCATAATTCAATTAACAATGTCTTTATTTTCATTGATGCCATGGTATAAGCACATACATGTAGATGTCTAACATGTATTACACAGAAGAAAATTATTATAAATTTATATGAGTGCATCAAACTACTATATTTAAAGTTTGTGACATACATGTACAGTACGTTTTATATTTTCAACAGCAAATATACAAAGTACTGTTGTTTTAAACACTGTTACAATCTTGTACCAAGCATTATTTTCGTTGGTATTTAATACACAAGTTGCATGTGCCATTTTCCGTGATTATAAGCATGCAGGCAATTACTTTAAAATGTGTTTAATTTATGAATTAAGCCGCTTGTACGAGATAATAAGTTATTATGACTTATTAATGTTGAATGCTTAATAAATATATTGATTTGAAGAAGATCTAACATGTCTATAATTGTATATAAATCGAATCTACTGTATGTTGCTTAAATTAACAGACTTGATGATCTTGCATGCTTTCTATGATAAGTGTGATAATGTAGTAATGACTCAGGGTTAATTCCCTCACTAACTTCATTTACATGTATCTGCAGCCATTATAGTTCACCAGGAAATTATCTCCAATTCTGATTGGATATTGATCAAATGATGGGCAGGCACTATTATACAAATAGAGTGTGTCCATCAAGGAACCTTCATACATGAACAATTAGGTAGTGTGTCTGTCGAGGAACTATCGGCTATTAGTGTATACCACACCAGTGAATAGTGCTCTTCGCACGCTCTGATTGGCTAATCAAACAGTGAATAAGATTTCATATTCAGCTCCGAGCGAAGCA